>CM029501.1:19975735-21175735 GCA_017140595.1 Eucalyptus curtisii | reverse complement strand
TGCAAACCGGGTCATACGACCCGATTTCGACCCGAAACTCAAAAAAACACTCCCTAAGTTGATTTTGCTTGAAATTTATTCATGGTTCTTGCTTCTAACATCATTATAAATCGATTAGAGTAAATAAAATGAAGAAAAAACAAGAAAATCTTTCATATTCAAACTTCAAAATTTCGAATCTAAACACCCATGGCTGAAATTCGTTTTTCTCTTATTTAAGCCCAAAAAACTTATCTTAATGCAACCAAAAGATGCTAAAACATATATAAAACAATATCCATGCAACAATTTACAACGAACATCAATCAATCGTTTGAAATTTAAAATTCTAGAACTTTTTTTTTTTCATGTATAAATCCTAGAATTTCAAATGTAAAATTCTCACTCAATTCTCAACAAAACTATACAAATATATATGGTTTGGAAGATCTTGACATGTAGAACAAAAGCCTATGGTTTCAGGATCAATCGATCAAAAAATCCACAAGAAAAAATAATGCCAATATTTGGTTCAAGAGGAAAATTTCAAATTTGTTAAAAAAAAAAAATTGGGTTCTACAATCATATATGATTTGCTCTGATACCACATTTAGAAAATTATTCATATAAATAATTAATTAATCAAGAACAATTGGATCCATATATAACTGTAAAACACCAAAATCAATAACGGAATTAAAACGTACCTATTTAAGTCACTGTTTTACTTGAAAAAAGAATATCATGATAATTAGAGATCTATTATAATACCAGATTTTCCTTTCTATGACCTATTTCAATGTAATAGCTTTCACTAGGATTAAATAACTGATAGGTATAACCTACCATTTTATAGATTAGTGAGGGAACCTAGCAAACCCTAATTAATAACGTGTCAATTGGGCCTCTCCCATTACGGGCTTTAGTTAAACACAATTACCTACACTTTACTGCTTAATTTGGGTCGTTATTAATAGATGCCAAAACTCAATTCGATAAAATCACTTAGGGTTTAACAAATATTGGAATATCCATTAACTTTATTATTTAAAATAGAAAATCAATCAATTAATGTAAACCTATATTATAGGAAATTTCCACTACCCTGTTCATCACCAAACCCAACACAATCTATGGCAGGCAATGCTAATGAAAAAGCCACATTAGCATGTTATGTTAGCATATAATAAGTGTACATGCCAAAAGGATATGATTCATCAAATTGTGAAAAAAAAAATCATCAAATTAAAGGGGCTTAATTGTGCAAAGTAAAACAATAAGAATTCAATTGCACAAACAATGAGTTAGAGGAGTAAACATAGCATTGTCACTTGTATAAATTTACCTAGACAAGGCACATTTGAGGTTGACATTAGGGACCACGGCCCAAGAAACCTTGTAATGGCCCGTGAACGCTATTCAAGTGGTACACGGCCCGTGCCCAATCAGCTTTGAATATCGCAATGATGTGCGCTAGACAAACCCGGATCAAGGCACGCGCGGGGACTTGCAACACTACTCTAGGTAGTGAATAAATTGATAAATGACTCTGAAATGGAAACTCAAGTGGTGATTAATAGAGCTTAGGAGAGCTAGCACAAGAAATAAGCACCTCCTTGAAAAGGAATAACCATCGCCATGAAAATCACTTCTTCTTCTTCTTTTTATCAGTAACTTGTCACCTTCTTCTACAAAAGCGTACAAATAACGTCAATGGTAAGACAAACTCTCGTACTACCAAATTGTAAGAAGAAAATGGAGAAAATCATACCCCAAATCTCAAATTTTATGTACGAAATCAAATCGAATTCTAAAATTTCTAATTTATTCAGTCAAGTCCAACACCTTCATTAAAAAGTGCAACTGAGCTTGGTTCAAATAAGTCCCAAGCATTTATTAAAAATGCAATTAAATCTTGAAACTTGTATCTAAATTTGCAATTTACGGATGACATGTAAGCAATATTGAAAGGCATGTAAGCAACTCTAGGTACTGTCGATCATGTGAATGAGGAAAAATACGTAAACAGTTTGAAACAGAAGAAGAATGTGTATAGAGGACAGAAAATCAAGAACGATTGGACAAGGAAAAAAAACAAAATATGGAAGGTAGACGCCATGAGAGACGTAGAGAGCTCCCCGAAGACAAGAGAAAGAAACTCACATGCGAGAGAGAGATCGTCAACCCTTCCGGTCTAGCTTTTCGCACAGGACAAATGGTGGAGTAATAAAATATAGTAGTGAATTTCTCGTTATTTCAAGAACAATTTGATATTGTATTGAAAACAAAAGACAATACTGGATTCTAATCCTGCCTTTATCCATTGAAGCATTCGAGTACAAATACTTAGGAGTTTTCATTTCTCACATTAAATCTGATAATCTCCAACGCTAGACTTTTTGTACAAATATTCAGTACCTTTTCCCCTTCTAACTTATTCAAACATTGTATTGCTATTCATAATTTTCAACTGCCAATAACAAAAATAGATGAATGAAGTGAAATTACATACTCCGTCGTGGTAAGCAATATGGGCCGGATGTCCACGAGAATTGCCCTAGAGACTGGGCCTTCAGTCCTACTGGATCGGTTCGCAAACTGAGCTTCCGAACCAAGTTGGTCAACGATGTTTTTGTTCCTTGACGTGGATAGTTGTCTATTTCAGGTAGGTGGTGAATCAGAAAACGAGAATGACGTTTTTCCCCTGCGCATACTCGTGTTATTGTACTCATGTACAAGCGAAAGCGGCAGGTGTTGGACGGTACAATATACCTAAAGAAGGAATTGAAATTTAGACAACAATGTATTAGAATTTCTAATGGGTTGTCTAATTAAGTTATATGAAAATCACACGTTCATGCATCGTTCGCTAGAGAGATCTCTAAGACCCTCTTCCGATGTCATGATAATATCTTGCTTTTGAATGAGGGAGAGAAAAAATTTATCACCATCATTATATCTAGTCGTGAGCTTTAGAAAATGGAATGTCGATATTATTGATATCACCTTAGTGTTTTCAACGTCTTATATGGATCCACTCCTTTTATTTTTTTTTTCCTATGTTAAGATGACCAGAGAAGCCTCCTAACATTAAGGGAAATTGAAAAGGATGGAGTCGAACCAAGAACGATGCCAAAAAAGGAGCGAGTCAACTTTTGGAGTAAGCAAAGAAATTGGCTGACACTCTTGACTCTTCCAAGGCAACCCAAAAGGGACAATTGGACTTATGGGAAGAAGAACCTTGCCAAGGACTCTTCCATGAGGGTCTAGAACACAAGAGGTGACCCCAAAATATAATAAGGCCAAAAAAAAAAGAAGAAAAACCCACATCTCACTTTCACTAAACTTTAATACCATCGAACCCTCCAAACCCAAAAAACTCGAAAAGGGAAAAAGGAAGAGAGAAAGAGGCTTGCGGTACAAGCGAAGGGTCGATAGCGAAAGAAGAGGAGCCAAGGTCTTATTTTTGAAGGGTGGAGAGTAGATGTTTGGGATTGGTGGGGGGGCGGGGATCCTTGTGGCGCAAGAGATAAAGGTTTGACAATGACAAGGCAACAAGAGTTAAAAAAAACTATCGTGATGTCTGCATGATTGGACTGCAAGGGAATGTGAAAAAGGCGTCCTGGACACGCCCCGGGTGATGATCTAAGAGCTCACCCTTCGTCGAAGCAAAAAACCCACGTCTTGTATTTTATTTTTCCCTTTGCTCTCTCCCTTTCTCTCTATCCCACCTCTTTTCTCTATACGCTTGGAGTCTCATGTTTTCTTCTTCCCACACATGAGCCACGCCCCTCACTGTTCCTCCTCATGGGGTGGCTTCAGTCCCTCCTCTCTCCGTTGAAGAAGCTGTGGTTTCGTCTCCACTCGCCTCCGAACAAGAGTACGTTCTCATCGCCGGCTGCCGGCTAAATTCATGTTTCTTACCTTGTGCATCTCTGTAGCCATTGCCATTGATTGGCTAAGATGGCAGTCGAATTCCATCGCGTTTTTCAGTCTTTTCAATTGGGTCCAGTTGCTTCGATTCTCTAGTTTCCATGCTCTGTACTCACGTTGTTTAGAGTCTCTCTCTCTCTCTCTCTCTCTCTGTGTGAACATAAATTGACAGCATTGTTCTGTAACAGGAAGAGGGATATACATTCTGTACGAGGATGTCAAATCATGCCCGTGTGAGGACGTTCATGTGCTGTGGTCGATTCTGGTGGAGGCGAACGCGCCATCCTTGCCGTCCCCCGCCAAACAATGAAGGCTCCAGGCCGCAGGGGGTTCTTCTACTTCTCAGGATACGCTAGAAACCCCCAGTCATGTACATATTAATATATTATAATGCCGTCTTCGACTCTACACCTTCTATAGTTTTGCTCCATCTTTCTTCCGTCCTCTGTTTTCGATTCTTCAAGCTTGAGATTGTTGACTTATGTTAACTTAAATTTCAAGAATCCCATGCGGGGTACTTCTTCTTTCTTCATGAGCCTGAGGGAAAGCTTCATGATCATTCTGAGTAAGTGAGAGCTTGAAAGGCACTAAGCAGTAGAATAAGAGAGGTAGTTGGATGGAGAGAGCATATATTTTGGCTTCTTATTGTTGGCTTGTCAGTTTCAACCGTTGAGGTGGCAGTTAGTTCCCCACCTTTCATCTTGTTTACGAAACTCCCTGAAGTTGACTTCCAAGGAAGCTACAAAAATGGATGGGACACCACACGAGATTTTCATGTCCTGCCCTTTAACAAATGATTATCGCCTTGAAATGATCTTCCATGAGTCGCCATGATCTTTTTAACAACTAGAATCGAGCAAGGAGCAAGTAAAGCCTGCAAAGACTTCCGAGATATTAGAAGGTCGTGACGTGCATCGTATTGAAATATATGGAAATCGCCCAAAAGAGATCTCGCTGACTCTCCCATGCAAGCTTCACAGCGGAGATTAGAGCCAGGAGAAAAACCGGCAAATGATGGAAAAGCACAAGATATATCCAGAGAAGAAAGTTCTGTTTCCATAAGAGTAATAAAGATAGCAGCTGACTAGATGAAACTCCATTCACAGACCCAAAAGGGGTTAATCAATCATGCGATCAATCCGAGATAACCATGAAATAGCAATTTGGAAAGAGAAGAAGAAAGATGAAAATAAGAAAGAAAAAACTCCAGTTTATGTTGGTTCATTTTGTATGGCTGCATGTAGACTTCCCCCATCAAACGGAGAACAGTTTAAGAAGCATTTACGCATACTCATTGTAAGTGTAAGGTGATGGAGGCCTTTCTTTCAACATCTTTCGAGCAGGTTATATTGCACAAGCTTTTCTAATTATCGGCACTAAGTACGTGTAAGTTAGGTACGGGCTAGCATTTCGACATCATTATAAATCATTTGATTGCCAAAAACGTTGCAGGCTTACGACAACTCAACATATAAGACAACACTTGAGTAGATGAAAAGCTCTATAAAGTCATTGTCTAATGATTATATAACTACATCTACAGAAACTTGTAATTCCAAAGGAAAGATAAAAATATTGACCAACTATTTTCAGTTTTTCCCAAATTTTGAATGCAGCATCTTTTCCAATTAAACAAACGCGAAATGCTTCCACAGATACAAGCCATATGGCACACACGCGACGTTTTTGAAAGATTTCTCCTTTTTGCTAACTATTTTATGAATGAGGAGGAAGATCTGATTAGGCTAAATACAGAAGGGAAGGAAAAACAAGTTCACAATAGCGCAGTCCTCCTTATGTTACTATAAGTGAACCTTAACTACAGAAAACAGGGTAATGAATTTTAACAGGACAACATTAAGATCAATCCTGCACATAAATTGCATTGGGAAGATGCCATTATTTTCAGTAGTCAAATGTGAACGTACCCCATTTATATTAACTGGGAAAATTGAAATCTCGTACAATTCTTACTTGACATTGACACCATTTACCGAAGTTTAAGATTCCCCGGCAAAGAGATGGCACAAGACATGGCTTAAAAAATAAATGACCTTGACAATAACTTGAGTTTGAAGCATATAATTTCCACATAGAGAAGCAATCCTGCATAAATGAGCAAATTTCATGTTAAAAAGAGACTACAGAAAATAGCAAACAGTTGTTTTCTTCCTTAACCGTTAGAGCAAACTGTTAGATTGACAATATATATAGTGTTCAATTTTAAGTTTCATTGAACATCTTCACCTCAGCCAAAAAATATAAAGGGAATGTCTCTGTATCTGGTCATGGAAGAAAGTGGGGCCAAGAATTAAAGTTTTTCTTTTTCTGGGTGTTTTGCCCGTGTTTTCAAAAGGAAAAGGTTGATTTTCACTAGAGTGGAGAAGGAAAACAAAAACTATCCATGATATGAGATTGATACATCCACCATTGACATAATCATTTAGATGGTAACTGAAAGCACCGAACCCAGTACACTAATTTTAGGGGTTTGCAGGTGATAATGTGATGGTAAGATATTTTACCACATTATGAGTTTTTTTGTTACAAAATGATGAGATATTTTGACATATCTCAGTTAATCGATATTGAGGTACATAGATTTGTACGAGATTACTTACTGTCTTCTTGCGAGACACTATACAGTTGTACAGCTATTTCTATGCAGATTTATAAATTTCAAGGATTAAATGTTGCTTATGATATTATTATAATTCCCGATGCTGTTGCATTGAAAACTAATGCTTCCACAGACTACCATAATGTTTGGATCAAGTTGGATCTTTGTACTAGTTAGCCTTCGCAAGCCTCTCCATCCAAAGGAACGTTATGCCCATAATCACCCTATTACTTCCCAAGAGCAAAGTCATGCAGGTGTGCTTCTCGTTCGAGAACTGATTCTCAAGAAACAGATCTCCTCCTCATTTAAATTTCTGACAATTTTCCCTGTCGCAAACAGTTGGGTAAGAACCGCAGTTTCCCAGCCTAATCATTCTCTAATTTAATCTCCATATTTTCTGAAATTCCACTTAGTCCTGGAATCATAGAAGCTATGCTATATGAGCAAGCACAAGAACTCCTATCTCCATGTTGTATTTATGTATGTATGCCCATGAATATCCAAACGTTCAAGTCCTCTATCTGCTTCGGATTAACAACAAATGCAAGAAGTCAAGAACCTTCATCGGTCTTCTAATCAAACCAAATTTGTGCACAAAGCAATTTTTGTCCTGATAGCATTTATTATTGAGATTCAAATAGCCTATCCCGCTGAGGGCAAAAATGACAGACATAAAAGAAATACAAGTGCTTCAGATATTCTTTTATACAAATATGCGTTCTCTATATACTCTTCATGCATACTTTTCATATTGACAGTGGATCAGTGCACAGGCTGCAGATGACAGGAAATCAGGACAATGTTTTCCTTCGACATCATAAGTATGGGCTAACTGTTCCCTTGCTAATTCTGGTGAGTGATTCACAAAAGAAAATTGCAAGTCCACAAAATAAGAACAATTACCACAAGAGTTATAAGTTCTGACAGCAAAAATAGAACAGCTAATGTTTTGTGAATCTAAATGGTCAAAGTTCATGCAAGCATGAATCTTAAGTCAAAGATGTACACAAAGGAGGTGCATTCATGAATTTTTTCCTTCTCTAAGTCTGACAGTGCTAACACCTGGTGGGGCATTGTTCGTATTGCAACTTCAAATTACGACTCTTCAGATGTTTTAAATGAGTGTCCAGAACTGTTTAGAATTAATACGACAGATATTCATTAACTTTGTATAAGAATGGTTGTCATGATGATTTCCCTTCCACATTTCATCAAGTCACAAATTGAAAAGCTTCCTTTGACCAAAAATCCTGTACTACATAAGAAAACTCTTTGACAAAAGGAAACAGTTATATGCAGATATACTGATAAATCCGTTCGTCCTCACTACTTTTTTTTTTTCCTCTGCTTTTAACTTTTCAATGTTCATTAAAATTATTTACGGTCATTTACATTATCAAAACTTAGATAATATAAAGTACCAAAGATATTATTCACTGGAACCAAGCAAAGTAAATTCATCAAGCTAAAAAAAAGGATAAGAAACGAGAATGCTTGGGAACTATCTCCATCCATGCCTAATTCCTTCTAATATGATGCCACAGATGCACTTCATGGAAAATATGATCATCAAAATAAATAAAATTCTTAATAGACTTCATAACAAATGGAAAGGTACAAACCTCAACTCATATGTATTAGTCACAAAAGGCATCTAACAGCGTTAGGAAGCCAGTGAAGGGCATTACGCGACATTTGGCAGCCAATCCTTAAAAAAGGCCTCACATTCCACATTCGCTGGGGAAAGAGCACCAAGGGGCGTAACAGTGATCTGGGAAAATCATGCATTAGTTATGTCCTATGATCAATGAATATGATCCATTAGATAGAGCAGACAACATACAAATCCTTCCTTCAGAAATCGATGATCTGTAGCATCATCATCAACTTGGGCTCCTCTTACCTAAAAATTTCAAACAGAAACATTAATAAATTAAACCCTACAAAATCAATAAACTTCAAGTGTAAGAAGACTTTAGAAAGCATCTTTATAATAAAAGCTAGATTTTATTTGAAAAAAAATCTTTTCAACTGATACATAACAAAAGCAAAATATACAAACACAACAGAATTCATGCAATTGTTATTTGTTTTCATAGGCTGATATCAAAATTAAGTTGTGATAATTTATCAGAGATTCTGGTAGAATGGTAAATTTTAAGACATTATTAAAGGAAAAACCAAGCATATTTTGATAAGTTTCCTGGTTCAGAACATTGAACCAATCAAAAAAGCATAATCAAATTTAAGATTCTTACTTCTCTCTTAAAAAGTAAATGTTCCTGAGACATAGTTGATGCATCTGCTTCTGTCGACACCAATGAATCCGTATCCATTGTCATTGTCGATAACATCTTCCCTCCATGCACGTCCGAGGTCACTGGTCTCCATCCCATCTGGATTATGCTTCTCCCCTGCTTAGTGAGCTTATAGCCCTTTTATGGGTACATGAAATAGAGAATGTCACCACCTTGCGATGCTAACCAGGCAATGACTTTTATAGTTATCCAAAGGATAAATTAAAGAGAGACAAAAGCTCTAGAGAGCAGAATAATACGCATCCAAACAGCTAAGGCATTTCATGTTTCCCCAATAAGCAGTAGTCGCTTTACCTTATGATTTGCAACATCTGTTGGCAGATCTATATTCAAGAAACAATTTCTGGGATAACTGCTCTTCTTGATCTCAGACAAAATCGAACCAATAATAGGTAAGCAAGCCTCAGCAGCAAGTGTGAAGTCTTGCTCGCTGCTTATACCTCCAAACACCCTGGATTTCCAATACAAAATATTACTATGCAAGAGTATAACCACCAATCATATGATAATGAAAGGATTTTTGCCAAGGATGAATAGGCACTAAATGAGAGATGGCCTTGATATAAACAATTCGTGCAATAGTATGCCCACCAATCATATGATAATGAAATAGAGGGCACCCCATGGAAGAACGCCTCGCGAGCACCAGCAACTGTGCCAGAATATACACTGCAATATCATGCAGCTAAAATTGTAAGAAACAGCAAGGACTTTAATGGATATAATGGACACCTATTGACTGCCAGGCATCAATCTATTTGATTGTTCTTGTTTAGACAAATGCATTATTTTCAATTTTTCAAATCTTAATTCAAGAAAACAAAATACTTATACAATTATTTGAGAGGCTAAGCCGCCAAGCAAAGTAAAATAATGACCGCATATATTGACGTTAAACATGGCTTGAAGGATGAAAAACCTAAGATTTTCTAATTAAAACTGTGCAATAATTTAATACAGAAAACTGCACTCTGCTTCCTATTATGCACAGAATCAGATACTTACAGCATCCTGTCTCTTCAGAAACTTCAAGTTGCATATTGTGAGGTACAACTCATCATGCTCTTTCTATTACTTAGCAGAAATAGTTGTGCTAGTCTGTAATAATATTTCAGACAACTATCTAACACAAGTATTTAAGTAACAGTCTTGATATGAATGTCTTGTTTAGTGGCTTTGACATGCAATTCATCTTTCGACAATAGTAAATTTTTCTAATATTTCTTCCTAATCTTAAAATTACGCAGTGATCTAATTCCCAAGCATTTTTCTTTTTTCTTTTGCAACTTTTTTGTTATTTTATACAACAACAAAGGTCCATGAGACTCTGCTTGATTGTTATCTTCCTAACTTAGGGATGAATGATAAGCTGGAGCAAGATGAGTAACTCAGAAGAGAAAATCTAGAATAAAATTGCAATGAGAAAAAAAAATGGGAGAAAGAGAAGGCAAAATTCCACTAACACGTGATATCCACAGTTGCTACCCATGTTAATACCACTGATTACCTGCCAGAGATAAGAGGAATGCATGAGACAGACAAAATCAAGTCGTGCAGCACAGAAAGAACAACAACAGGGCTCAGTCAAACAAAGAGAGACTGCAACTTCCTCATGACGCAAAAACACTTCAACACAAATAGTATAAATGACAGAACGGTAAGAGGCTCTGTGTGTGGTGCTCGTTGTCATATTGTTAGTGCTTCTTGCCCCAAATTCAGTCTGTTCGTTCAACAGAATGACTGAATCTGCAACTCAGAATTTCAAAATTTGTGACAAACTCTCTTGACAGGAGGCAAAGCGTTTCTTTCAGAAAAAGTTGATGGACAGAAAATCTAGCCAAACTAAACTTTCGTCCTATAATTTGCTCATGCTCATTGATGCAGTCATGACTACCCGGTAAAGACTGAAAAGTACCAGATCAGCGACTGATGGGAAAAGTGCCTTAGAGATTCCCAATGAAGCAGAATCTGCTGGTGTACCTGCAAAATGCGAAGCCATTACTAGGAGAACATAGAATCCACCATAGGGCCTCTCCAACCTTGTTGGGAGTGTTTGTTGAAGATTGAAAGCTATTGAGTAGTTCTCTTTAATGCTGAAAAAATTCTAAACAAGAGGTTCAGCAGGAAGAACATCATCTAATATCGTCTGAACTATGTAAATTGCAAAAGTGCTAGTTTATTCACAAATAAAATTTCTTACCTCGAGATAAAAACAACACATATATATGAAGTTAAGAAAAAGAAAAGTATGCCAGACTTGCCATGCAACATCAGCAATTTATCTAGGTGCTAACCCCAGAAGCATAACTCTCCATCCTATATCAGAAACGAATAAACTAGCACTTTTGCAATATATAGTAAAAAATTACTGCTTATGTAATGAGACACAAAGCTTCCTACAAGCTTCAAAGATCAACTACACCAATTAGTAATAGTTAATTTAGAAAAGTAGGAATAAGGTTCAAGTCCTCCAATTTGGAAAGAATAGTACCCTTCAGAAATCAAACTCTCTTGCTCCTTCCAAACTAATTATCCTCACTTTCTACAAATATACGATCTCTGTCATGACTATGTACATGTACACCATTCTTATTCCTTTTTATCACAATGTTACGTATCCAGGCCTCTCACGGCAAATTGCCTCTTCCATGTACACGTACATCGCCTAAAAAGCCACAAGCATTTCAAATCCTAAAGTAAGACTAAGGCACAGAAACAAACAAAGGAACAATCTTAATCTTGTAACAACATATTGCGAACCAAACATGATCACGAAATAGGAACAAACAGCAAGTATAAACAAACCTGCGACTGCAAATGCAGTTGCTCCTTCGATGTCCACTCGCCTAGCCGCAAGAGGGTGACGCCACGTGATACTATGGCTAACAGCCGATTTTTCCCTGTCGATTACACAAATCAGAACGAGGAAAAGAAAAGCAGCGACAAAAATCGACAGCTCTACGAGCGATAGAACAGGAATTCCAGCATCACATCAAAATCATCAAATTCCAGAACAACTAACACGGCGATCTCAACAACGTTCATCGTATAACACCGAGAAGCGAGCACGGAGATGAATTCCACATGAGCACAGCACGCTATAACTCCAGCCGCAGAGCCTACTCGATCAAACACCGCACCAACATTGCCGCGAAACAGAATTCTCGATCGTCGGCTCGCGACTCGTCCGATCAGAAGGCAAACCTCAAGCCTCCACGAAGACGATCAAGCTCTGCCGCGCTGACGTACGCAAGCATGCGACGGCGAAAAATAAAATGAAAATTGAGCGAGCGACGTACGAATCAGGAGCGCAGACTTGGACGTTGTAGCGGCCGGAGGAGACGAGGACACGGACGAGGGACCGCAGGCCGGGGGCGTCGATGCCGTCGTCGTTGGTGACCATGACGGTCGGCCGGTCGGCGGCGATCGCGCCGGGAACGTCCATTTTCGCCGTCGCCGTCGCCGTCGTCCTCTTCTTCGCGCTCGAATGAGTAAAGCAAGCGGAAGACGTGACGGGGCAGAATTCCGTTTGCTCTGCTCTTCGTCCGTGGTGGTTTGATTGACGTTTTGTGATGGACTGCCATAACGGATAGGACGACGGGTCGTACGGTCGTGCGTTCGGGTCGGGCCGGGGCAGGCCCCATTGTAGGGTGGGGGGGGGACCGCGGAAAGCGACTGGTCGAGGTGTATTAGCTTCGTATTCGGATTCGTTGCCTCTTGCAGAGAATGGGAATTTCATTTCCGCAACCTTCTAACTTCCACTTTCTTTTTTTTTGGTCGAAATAAACGCATGTATTCATATTAATGGAAACTTACAACCTAAAGCCAAAGCATCCGCATAAACTAGGTCAAGCATTACACCAGGAGGGTAAAGTATCCACTTGTGGGCCGAAAATTCTGTGCGCTGAGCCTTCGCGGCCCAGTCGGCTACCAAATTCGCCTCGCGCCTACAGTGATGCATTGTTAGGTTAGGGAAATGGGAAAGCAAAACGACGCCCTCCGCGAGCAAAGGATGAAGCTCCCACGGCGGCGATCTCCCATCTCGTACGGCTTCGACGAAGGTGAGGCAGTCGGATTCAATCACAAGTTTAGCACCATGGAGTCCTTGCTGCAGCAGATGTTGAAGGGTGAAGGTAAGCGCTTGGATCTCTGCCTCAAGAGCCGACTTCGCTGGAAATATGCTCGAAAAGTAATCCGTAAGTCAACCTTGGTAATCTCTGCAAATACAGGCCATCGAACCTTCTGTGCTTCCCGGCTGATAGGCACCGTCAATGTTGCATTTCAGTGTTCCAAGATCTGGAGGTCTCCATAGCTGCGCAGGAAACAGAGTATCATGCCATGTTCTCGATCGGGTGGAAGTAGGGATCTGGTATAATTTTGTCTATGCAACAGCTGCCTCAACTATGAGAGTTGGATTTGGTTGTTGGTTGCAGAAAACGAAGTTGTTTCGCTGCCGCCAGATCTACCAAAGGACATTTGCAGTGAGTTTTAGTCCAGGTAAGTGTTTGGGTGTTGTCGCTCTTACTGTTAACCATGTATCCATACGATGGATCGTGTGAGGCAAAGAATGTATGTTGATATGTGGGTGAGTCCAAATAGCTCGAGTCCATGAGCAGTGTAGAAATAGATGCTCTAGGGTTTCAGGAGTATGCTGCTTACACAGTTTGCATAACGGATCCGTGATAATGTGTCGTTGAAATAAATTTGCTCTGAAAGCTAGTGCATTTTGACAAACTGACCATAGGAATGTTCTGATTTTGGTGCTGTTTTCATTGCCCATATCCGTCGCCATAATAATCTAGGATTTTGATGAGATGTTGATGCTCTGTTGCTGCTGTGGTTGCTTGTTGTCTGCGTTAAATGATGGTAGTTGCTTTTCATAGTATATAGACCATCCTTCATGGCTGTCCAAACTAATTTATCTTCGGTATATAGAGGTCTTACTGGGATGGTAAGAACTTTTGCCGTGATCGGTTCTCTTAAGAACCTATGGAGCTTCGATCGGTTCCAATCATGGTGGATCGGATCTATAAGATCAACCACCATCGATGGTTCCTCTCTAGTCTTAGGTCCATGGAGAATCCCCATTGGTAACCACCGATCTCCACGAATTCTGATCTTATTTCCATCACCAACTGACCATCGTATGTGTGGTAGAATAGCATCTCTGCCCATTAGAATGCTCTGCCATCCCCAAGATGGCCGAGTTCCTCTATCTGCCGTTTGGAAGTCTTTTGAGGGAAAATACAGACCTTTAAAAATTTGACTCCATAAAAATTGAAGCTGTTATAATAATCTACAAGCCTGCTTTTCAAGCATCGCTCTGTTAAATGCTATAAGGTCATGGAAGCCTAGACCTCTATTACCCTTGCTTTCTTTAAGAACTTCCCATTTCTGCCAATGGATACTTGCTTTATTCTGATCATTTCTCCACCAAAATCTTGCAATGCTCTTTTCAATAGATTTGCAAATAGACAAAGGCAACTTAAAGATCGACATAGTGTAATGTGGAAGTGCCTGTACAATAGATTTAATAAGAATTTCCTTACCTCCTTTTGATATTAATTTTTCTTTCCATCCCTCCAACTTTGCATTTACTCTTCCTATTATCCAAGAGAACATCTCCCTCTTTGATCGACCCCAATCAGATGGTATTCCCAAATATTTGCCAAACATTTGCAGCACAGGTGTTCTAAACTCCCACGACATGTTTTCCTACAGTCTGAAAGGACAAAGTTTACTAAAAATCATGCCAGACTTGTTCCGATTCACTACCTGTCCCGTAGCCACACAATACTGGTTTAAAATATTAGCAAAGTTCTGGCATTTATGAATATTACCATCTAGGAAGAAGATTGCATCATTAGCGAAAAATATATGGGACAAGGTAGGACACCACCTATTTAACTTAATACCCTTGATGTGTCCTGAACTGATAGCTTGATTAATAAGACTTGATAAAACATTTGCCAACAGCATAAAAATATATGGGGATAAAGGATCACCCTGTCGAAGGCCCCGAGATGGGTAAAAATAAGGTAGTTGCTCTCCATTAAATTTCACACTAAAAGACGTTGTCGTGACGCACTGCAATATCCACTGAACCCATCTTGGATGGAATCCCAATTTAAGAGGGTAGTCGTGTAGGAAATTCATTCTACTCTATCGTGTGCCTTTTGCATATCTGTCTTTAGAATTGCATTGAATTTTCTTGTCCTCTTCCGAGTCTTAAATTGATGAAGAACTTCTTGAACAATTAAAATATTATCTTGAATCTGTCGTTCACTCACGAAAGCCGACTGTTTCTTAGATATTAGATAATTCAACCAAGATTTCAGACGGTTAGCAAGTACCTATGAGATAATTTTGTAGGCGAAGTTGCAGAGGCTGATTGGGCGATATTGCTCCAGTCTCTCTGGATGAGGTGTTTTGGGAATCAATGTAATAATGGTCTGATTCATACTTGTTGGCATAACCCCTAACGTAAAGAAATTCTGCACTAAAAGAGTTAGATCATCTTTAATGGTTTCCCAGTGTTGTTGGTAAAACAAACCATTTAATCCATCAGGTCCCGGGGCTTTTGTAGTTCCTAGCTGAAAAGTGGCCTACTGAATCTCCTCAATAGTGACCAAATCTGTCAAGTGGTCATTCATTTCAGAGGTAACAACCTGTTGGCATTGATCAAGCACGGGTCCGTAATCCCTATATCCCTCAGTTGTATATAACCTCGAAAAGAAATTGGACGTCATATCTTGTAGAGTATGTGGATCACGTACCCATTGCTGATGGTCGTCTTGCAACATAGTAATTCAATTTCTTTGCCTTCTTTGAAGCGTAGTTGCATGAAAAAATCCCGTATTCTTATCACCCCATTTCAACCATTGAATTATGGAGCACATGGCCCAATATTGTTCTTCCTTTTGCCAAGTCCGTCTTCCTCTCGCAATTTCGATGCCTCCACTCTATTATAATTGCAATGCTGCTGGTTCATTAGATCCTGTAGTTGCTATTGTAAGGTAATCACCTTGTTATGACCATTTGAAAACTTTGCTCGACTCCACTTACTCAGAGCTGCTGTAACAATCTTTAATTTTGGAAGGAAACCAGAATCTTGAAGTTGTAGTGAATTCCATGCAGTAGAGATAACCTCGTGACATTCTTCATCATCATTCCAATAAGCCTCAAATATAAAAGGCTTCCTTCTTTTTCTATAAGGTGCTGAAGTGTGAATAAGTAGAGGATTATTGTCGGATCCCACAGCAAGCTATGAAGCACGAACACATTGTCCGTGCTTTCGTGTCGTGTCCGACATGTGTCGGAGCGTGTCGGATACGTCGACACGCGTCAGACATGCTCGGACACGCAGTCAACGCGTGTCGGAAATCCGACACGTGGTCAACCTTTGCCCGACACATTTGGACACGCGTGTCCGGTAGACGATGGAGGGTGGAAGTGACGGCGAGGGAGTAGAGACGAACCGACGGTGAGCCCGTGACGGCGAGAGACAGCCAGAGAAAGAGCGGCGAGGAAGGGGGTCGTGTGCGGCGAGCGGTGAGGACATGGCTAAGTGCTGCACTTGCAAACCAGGAGACATGCAGAGATGGGTTTGAGGGCACTAGCGGCATTGTCAAGAGCGCCGTCTCCGGAAGTCTCAACCAAATCACTTCACTAGTCACACGACTCCTCACCATGGTCCACCCATCTTCCAGCTCCAACTCTGACGGCGGTGGAGCAGCAATTTCACCAAGGTGGAGGACACGATCGCGGCCGTGCCCGATCACTGGACGCGTCGGTTTGTGATCTACGTGAAAAAGGGCGTGTACCGGGAGAACGTTGAGATCAAGAAGAAGAAGTGGGTTGTGCGGCGAGTGGCGAGCGGCAAGCGGTGAGGAAGGAGACAGATCTAGAGGAGGAGAAGAGGAAGGGTCGTGCGGCGAGCGGCAAAGGAGAATGAGGTAAAGTAAAGCTAGGGTTTTTGATAGGATGGCCATCACGTATTTTGGGGGAGGGGAAGTGACAGGACAGCATGTCTGTCAATGAATAAAGTGTGGGGAAAATGGACGACGTGGGGAGGGAAAAAAAAGTGAAAAAAATTTGGGGGAAAAGAGACGAGGGAAGTTTGGGCGCAGGTGGGGGGGTGGTTTTGAAAAATAAAAGTAAATTTGGGGGCGGGGGATTTCGAAAAATAAATGTAAATTTGGGATAATGAAATTAAAAAAAAGTGTAAGATTTGTTAATATTATTAGTATAAATTCATTGTAAACTCTTTATTTATTTATTTATTTATTTATTTGTGAATTTGAATCAAATTAAATATTTAACGTGTCGGAACGTGTCGAAATTCTCTACTTTTTGAGAAATGACATGTCGCGTGTCATGTAGTGTCGTGTCGCGTGTCCGTGTCGCCGTGTCAGTGCTACATAGACAGCAGGTAGAGCAAAGACTTCTGCCCCAGTAAACAGTAAGCGCCAATCCATTGTGCACAACACCCAATCCAATCTTTCCTTCACAATTTTTCCCCTTCTCTATTATTCATCCAAGTGTATTTGCAGCCTTTACTTTCTAACTCCATAAGTACACAATCATTGAGTACAGCTCGAAAATACATCATTCTAGAATGGTCTGCAGCTCGCTTTCCTATCTTTTCCCAAGGATAGAGTATTTCATTAAAGTCCCCAGCACATATCCAAGGTAAATTATTCTTAGAGTTTATCTTACGAAGCTCATCCCACAGAAGTTGACGCTATTGATAGGTGCAAGGAGCATGAATACATGTGACGCTCATAGTTCTATCTTCCTCCATAATCCTACAAATCATATCAAAAAGGTGTTGTGTTGAGCGAACCACCCGTAAAGATACCTGCTCTTTCCATAACACTGCTAAGCCTCCGGCGAGACCAACTAGGTTTATAAGATATGACTTTTTGAAATTTAAACGGCGCTGAATATGTTGAAGATTTACTTCAGTGTTCTTTGTTTCCATCAAGAATACAACCTCAGGCTTTTCTTTGGCCATCATGGCCTTAAGAGCTTGAACTGTCAAGGGATTGCCCAAACCTTGACAGTTCCAGCAAATTATCTTCATTTGTTGGTGGGTGGCTATTTAGGGCCAACCACCAAAGCCCATGATCCCGCTTCCTCTGCTTCATAGATAGGTGTTTTCATGAGGTTTGTATCATCTTGGTCCTCGATTATCAAACCCTTTGTCTCATAGGGGTTGTATCTCTTCTGTTTTTTGGCTATACCCATTTTTGATGTAACTCTCGTACTTTTCAGCTTATTTTGTAACTGTACTTCCATTGGTTGGGTTTGAATTCTTTTCAGTTTGGCTGCTGCAGGTATGAGTGCTGTGTGGATAGAGGTCCCTTGTATAACTGTTTGCTGATGGTGCTGCGAGTCAGGGCCTACAGCTTGTGTTCTGGTTGTATTGACTGCGCTGGACAGGTGCTATGCTTCAACATTAGCTGGTGGAGGCAATAAAGGGACATTCGGAATTTGTGAGGGAGGAGTGTCAGGTACAACTTCTTCTGACTGCTCTGATTTATCTTACGGGTTGTAAAAAGTGTGCCAATAAGGGCTATGTTCCTTAACATCAGCACGAAACCATTGGCCATAGGCCATCTTATCTCTGCCTTCTAATTTGCTTCATCAAAGGGGATATCCTTGCAATACATCGCATAGTGTCCCAGCTTTCCACAAGAATAGCAAAAATGTGAGAGTCACTCATAGTGGAAGTCTAGCCATAATGTCTTACCATCAATTCGAATCAACTTCCCTGTTTTTAGAGGTTCTTGCAAGTTTAAGTCCACCCTGGCTCGACTAGCTCTAAAGGATGCCCCCTCCTTTGTATCGACTTTTACTTCTAGGACTTGACCATATGTTGCACCGCCCTGCTGATCATCTGTTCTGTACACCATTCCAAAGGCATTCCAAACACCTGTACCCAGAAGGCACAACTAGAGAAGTCGTAACAATGTAATGGTGTATTAGGCATCCAAGGTTTAAAGATAGCTAAATGGCTTGAGAAAAGCCAAGGTCCCCCTTCAAGTACCCTCTGTTTTTCTGCGTGTGATTGGAATTTGGCTACATAGAGGCCCACCTCTCGTTGTGATATTTTCACTTGTTCAGTTCGTCACGCTCACTTTAATGTGCTTTGGAAAGCTTGGAAGTTTATGGAGGGGTTTGAAAGAATTTTTCCAATCAGAGTTAACTGGCACTCTTCCAATTTTTCAGGTGGGGCTCGTCATCCCAGTCGTCAATTAGCTGTTCAGTAGTGAGGCGGCCTAACCTGTTGCAAAGGGCTGCCAAACGCGAGGAGTCGGCATTGTCTTCCGATGCCATTCTATAGTCTAAAACAGGACTCATTATAGGGACGTACTAAACCATAGTGAAAACTGATGGAAAACCTCAATTGCCCAAATCAGAATGTTGTCGATGCAGAATGGAACTCAGAAGAAGATAATTGGCAGCTCACGACCATCGACTGACTATGTAACATCATTATAGTAACCTAAGGGAAGGAATCGAAGGCATGCAGTAAACAAACCAGACAAAATCAGTGGAAAGCTTGAAAGCTGGGCTGTCCACAGAAAGGCGGAGCTAAATCGACCACCATTCGAGCACTGAAAGATGCGGAATACAGGTGGGCTGTACGAAGTGGAGAAGTGAAAGGGGTTTTAGGGTTTGGGAAAAACTACCCAAAGGTAGAAGACACTCCACCTTTCAAGAGAATTCTTGCTTGGTTATTCCCAAACAGATTCAGACAAGAAGTTGACAGAACCGCATAGTGTCAAACTTGGCTTAACTTCCACTTAATATGCCACCAAAATGTTATATTTTTCCAAGGAAAATGACACAAATAGCCCCTACACTTTAATCCAATTTACAATATGATTTATATGCTTTTAATTTGTGTAGTATGGTGCTTGAATTTTATCACAATGTGCAATGATTTGTAAGCTTCTAATTCGTTTAATGTGGTGCATAAACTTTTGGTATATGTTTAATTTAGTCTTAGACTATATACGAATATGCAATGTTATCCCTCAACTTGAATTAATGAAATGATAACATTGAACATTAAACTAAATTGAACATATACTAAAAGTTTAGGGACCACATTAAATAAATTAATAGTTCATGGACCATATTGCACATTGGGACAAAGTTTATGGACCACATTGAACAAATTAAAAATTTAAGAATTATATTACACATTGAGTTAAAATTCATGTATTATTATTCTTCAATACAGCATATGAATATTCGGGCAAAATTGGAAGTGAACTGTATCGGAGGAACTCGATTGATAATAACAAGAATATGATTCAGATTATTAGATCGACTAAGGTTTGGTGAACTGCGATGTTTTAATGTCCATCCTTGTGTTTTGTCACATTTCTCGCTGTTAATCGTTGTTAATTAATAAGTTCTTAAGGTGGATTAGATGTGCTAATTACTTTCTGGAGCTATTCTCAAGAGCTTGAGGGATGGAATGCGCCTTTACAACTTCTCCGAATGGAGTGATTCGAGCAAGACAAAATTGAGTTCCTCTTTGGACCTGAACTCGCTTAATTTAACGATTGGTTTTAATCCGACATTTTGGAGTTAGCGATTGACTAAACGTAGGAGAAACAACAGTACTATCGTCTTGCCTACGAATTCCTCGCGTGACTATTCTCTACGTCTTGCCAATGCCGTCGTTGATCTCCTCAAATGCCGGTTGATCTCCTCAGATTCCTCGACAAAAAACAAATGATGTTACCATGCATCCTCCTTCTGTCGAAGGCACTCGAAAGTTTCGTGTCGTTATGGCATCAATGCACCTGCGAAAATCCAACATACGCCATGTCTTATAACGTATCTCCTAGATGTGCGAGTCATGGCACAGAATGTGTATAAGTATAGTCTATTGAATAGAAGTCCGATGCGAAACTACAAAGTATCATTTGTATTTTACCATTTGGTGTTACAAAACTTACGTACAAAACAACCAACGCATTCTTTTCATCACGATATGTAGTCAATATATTTCATACCGCACAACTTAAGTCCAGTGCGGTTGCAAGTTTTTTTTCCCTTAAAATAGAATCAACGTGACCCGAACAAAATGCGATTGTATCAAATGCAAGAGTTATGCTATTAATATACGCACTTTTGTAAAGTCTTGTGGAATAAATTTTTGATACTCCAAAGGTGAAGTAAATATAGTTGAGGAACGTAAAAGAATAATTAGATGTAAAAGATAATTTACTTCTTTGGTTATGAGAATCTTATTCTTATAAATCATTATACACTCTCAATTTTCAAGGAGCTTGTTACGTCATCGCAATTTTTTAAGGAGCATAACAAAATAGCATATTCACTAATCAACAGTTAAGTGAATCAGATCAGTAAAACGTTAAAAAAAAGAAGTTGAAGTCGTTGATCATTGATGTATGGTAAAATTCATTGATACATAGTGATAAGATATGCTTTTTTTTTTAAAAAAAAATTACCAATTTTTATATAATGAATCATATATTGTAATTTTCTTACGATTAGGTATGTTAGTATTTAGGTTATTCTTTTATTAGTTCACATTATCATAGGTGTCTTTAGGATAAAGACAAAAAATTCAAAACCTAATGATTCTTCAATGTCTTGAGGGTATAATCGAAAGTCGAAATGCGTCAGATTAGATGTATTTAGGATAAAAATGGGTACTTAAAATGTCTGGAAACAGACTTGCTTTTCCATATATTTTATATGCGGTATAGATAAATTAAAGGCGACGACCGGTTTCTCTACGGAAGGAGAAGGAAATTATTGGGGCACCAATTTTAGGATCATTTAATACTGGAGACGACAGGTCGGATTTTGCTTCCCAAACGAAGGATCTAGATGTGCATGTTGGTCTTCTTTGAAGAAAACGAGGAGATGATGTCCGAGATATTCCAATCCCAGTCTCTTTTAAGGGTCCCGAGGAAGAATCCAAGTTGAGATGAGATTGGTCTTTTTCTTTTATTTTAATTTGAGTTCACTAAATATCTCAAATTGGTACTTCCATAACATATTCACCTCCTAATTAATTTTCATGTTATAAAAATTTCTAATCTTGTGTGTCCATGTCACATTTGCTCAAACTAATTTTTAGGATAATTACAATGTGGGTATTTTGTTATCACACATTTAGAGTAAACGTGGCATGAGGGCATCAATTTGAGATCTTATAATGACACAAAAATTAATTTAGGATAAATATAACACAGATGTACCGATCTAAAATCTCTTGTGGCATTAATAATTTATTTTTGATAAGTAAAAAGGTAATGCACATAAAAGTGTCACATAGTTTATAGAAATATAATCTGGATAAGTAAAAAGGCGGAGAATATGAAATGTTCAATTTGAGCATAGTTACTCAATCAATATGTAGGTGTACTAGTTAGCCATCACAAGCCGATTAAAGTATGAGAAAAAAAAGAAGTCTCTTCACACGAGATAGCAAAAGTTCAAGACAAAAGCCAGCCATATATTTGGTCACATAATATATTTGAATTTGTGATCTCGTAAAAGATTACGTAATCCTTTTATATACGGTATATCTCGGTGGGTAACGACTTTGATTTGTCTTTATTTGGCTGTTTCTTAGTCTATATGCGGAGCACCCGGACACCGGACGGCTTTCCTAGTCCATGCTTTAATTGGTCCGTCGAAATTTCCAAAGGGAATCCACTCTCGTCTCTCCGCCTTGACGACGGTGTCCCTGATGCTCATCACTGCAATTGTGGATATACCTTTATCTATCCAACCAAGCCGGGGAGAATTAAGACACAGTGAAATTTTACTCTAAAAAATTGGTCAAATATGCAATATCGTCTCTGAACTTCTAGTTTATTCAATGTAATCTTTGAATTTTGGTCCGATCTATAATGCTCAAGAATCACATTGAAAAAATTAGAAAGTCAGATATAACATTCCATATTAGGCCAAAAATCAAGGAGTACATTTCACAAATTAAAAAGTTCAAAGATGATTTTTTTATATTGAATTAAAGTCTAGAAACTATCATCCCTTTCTACTTTTTGTCAATGGAGCTTACATGCCCTGTCTTGTGCATCTTTGATCGAATGAAGCATTTGCTTCACACTTTACTTTAAGGCCGTGAAGATGGCAAAGGATACGCAGCCAACGATTACGTGGGACCCACCTACACAAGCTTTAGCTTCTTCATCTAACTCTTGCTTTAAGATTAACGTTTCTAATTGTGGAATTTACCACCGTGATTTTATCCATGAACAATTTTCCACAAAAGAATAAAATCTTAAGCAGCAAAGTGTACAATAAATAGTGTTTTCTTCATTAATCTTGGTACATGTTTTCAATTATTAACTTTATAATATTTGGTTTGGGTGACTTTCGGCTTTAACCTTATATTTGTTTATAAGAAGACTTCATCTACTACTGAATGCATCAATTTTCCTTCTTCTTTTTATGTCCGAAAGCACCTCGACTAGGTATTATTAGCCAATTTGAATTATCGACCATAGTTGTTGGAAATAGATGAACACTTTACGTCCTTACATTATCTAATATATAATGTGGATTTATGGCAATATCAACGTGAGGGACACAAAGTTGTTATCAACATGAAATTGAATTTTGATCTCTATTGATCGCATTCATGTTTAAACTCAAGTAAACTCCCTTCGTGTTATTGGTAATTAGTTGAAATTTGAGTTTTACATCTAACATCCGAAATTGACCAATGTGGCCTTTTTAACTAGCAAAAGAAGAGATGGATTTTTAGTCATATATGATAAAACCCCTTTTACTTTGGGAGTGCATTTTAAATTTATCGATTATGTTATGGTAGAAGTTTTACTCATGGCAACATAGTCGAAGTGGGGGAAGTTGTAGGTGTTATTGCATGTAGGGACTCAACTAACATTAAAAACTTTTCATGTTGGGCGGAGTATCACGGATTACGCAATGGGAATGCCAAGAAAGAAAATCAAACTTGACAAAAGTTAAGGAAAAATGTTGTTGACTATGAATAGGAAAAAAAAAGTGCAAGTAGCGGTAATTAAAGGTAATGAGAATGATAAAAGGTGCGTTAATTTGAAAGCGCTGGAAAGGTAAATCCGGAAGGAAAGTAAAATCAAAAGGAAATTTGCACAAGAACAAAGTGTTTAGGTGTTGATTGGTCATACTCAATAATTACAAGATAGATTATATTCCACCATCAACAGTTATTTAAAAAACAGGTGTGGATTTTGAATCCAAGACTAACCTCCTAGCTCCATTTTATAATTATTGATAAACAGTTATGTTTTATGAAATTTTAGACATGATCCTTTGTTGGCTTACCGTGATTTTCCGCAACAATTAACAAAACCCGAAATTATAGGCATAACCACTTGACAATCATGTGTCCGTGTCAAGCCAACATTTTTGGCTTCGTATGATGTGTTCGCAGATCTCTGTTTTGTTCATTAATTACACAACTTCAACACTTAGCGAAACCTACAATTATTTGCCGTCAATGACTTTTTCAATGGATTTCCTTCAAGTTTGTTGAGTTGTGCCTATGCACTAATCTGACCATCTTGTTGTATCAACATCCTAGATTATCAATGAGCTATAGCTCACTGCTCATTTTGTTCATCGATGAATTCTGCTTTAGCCAAACTTTGCTCTCCTTGACATATATATAAACTTTTCATTTCTCATGCTTTTTAAGATGCCATCTTTCTATTTGAACAATTAATATGTTAGATATTAAATTTTTTCTTTTTTCAAAAGTAGAAAAGAACATGGTAACATGATTTATACACATATACTCATCATACTATATAGATATTTTCACTGAAACTAACATAGACAAAAATGCATACACAATACATTATTTATTCATCTTTCCTTTTTTTTTTTTCCATTTTTAGTTGGCCAATCAGATATTTATATTGATGCAAATCAATTTACAAACAAAAGAAGTTTAGTTGAAACAGTTGCACGTGGCATGTCATCATTAGTTTGACATGAAACCTAGAAGCCCAATCCAGATAGAATCCTATCCCTTACCAAGCATCCAAGTTCTTTTAAGTACATAAAATTCCTAAAAATTTCAGTAGCCTCGTATGCATCCATGAACAAGAATATAAAAGTCAAATTGAAAATTCAGACCTTCCTGTCGCCTCAACTTTTAAATTTCTTTCGTCACTTTTGCCAAGCCCCCTTTTATTTATAATTCTATTCACGAGATTCCACCAGATCCACCATATTCAACACATTAAAAAAAAAAAATCCCACCATTCTATTTTTCTTGATTTTAATAAAAGAAATCCATCTCCCCCCAAAAGATCAACACGCACCTCTCATCTCCAAGAAAGCCACTCGCTCAATATTATCCAAAATAGTAATAATTTAAATTTGGTCGGTCCTTTGCTAGAGGGAGAGGGAGGGAGGAGCTTCTGTCTTTGCATGTTTCGTGATTTTCGAGATTTTAATATTTACATACAGCTCGTGATGAGATAGAAAGCAAGGCAAAGCACAGTGCAGACAAGCGAAAGAGAAAGCCGTTTTGTCGGGTTGTGTTCCTTTGTGGTGCTGGGGCACTCTGCAGTGCAGGCCTTGCGAAATTTCTTGCCCGTATGTTTATTTTCCTCATTTGTTATCTTGATTTTTCTCTCTTTTTTGGGTTGCTTAAAATTTGTGAAATCTTCCGCCTCGTTGTCCTTGGGTAGTTGGCAAGCAAATAGCCTTGTCCTCTGTAGATGAACTAACCGAGGTGAGTCTCTCTCTCTCTCTCTCTGATGTTCCCCTTCACAAATTTATAAAAAAATCATATTTTTTCGTTTTCAGCTTTCTGGGTACTATTAATATCGTCCGCGACCCATATCGGTTCTCTCTTTTTGCTCTCATTCTCTCCTCGTCTCCAGTTTTTGCATCAAAGAAGAAGACGGTGTCCATCTCAGTGCCAAGAACTCTGAAGAGGAGAAGTGAAGGAGGAATGAGCGGAGTTTCAGATGTTGAGCCGGACTTGTCTGAGTTCGTGGAGGTCGATCCTACTGGAAGATATGGAAGAGTAATCTTCATGCCCTCATGCCTCAATCTCTTTACATTATATATGTTTCTCTAATTTATTGTTAAAAATATGACCTTGTCTGGTACATGTTTAATTCACGGTTGCTTTTCTTTCTGTTGCAGTACAATGAAATTCTTGGTAAAGGAGCTTCCAAGATAGTGTATGAGATTTTTTTCTTAAATTCGAGTCTTTTTATGCCCTTTGTTTTGGAAATGATTGCAAGATTATTCCAGATTCTCCTTTATGATTTTTTGTGTTGTTATAGTTACAGAGCATTTGATGAGTATGAAGGGATTGAAGTGGCATGGAATCAAGTGAAGCTCTATGATTTCCTGCAGAGACCCGAAGATCTTGAGAGGCTGTACTGCGAAATCCACCTGCTCAAGACATTGAAGCATGAGAACATAATGAAGTTCTACACTTCCTGGGTGGATACCACCAACAGGAACATCAATTTTGTCACTGAAATGTTCACCTCTGGCACTCTAAGACAGTAAGCATCACTAAAATCCACTTAATTTTCTTTCCTTATCTCATTGATTGATGCATTTTTACATGACCTTTTGAGTAGAATGATTGTTAATTAGCTGATTAGCACTCTTTTCTTTTAATTTCACGTTCTTCTTGTTTCGTTGTAGATATAGGCTAAAACATAAGAGGGTCAACATTAGAGCGGTGAAGCATTGGTGTAGGCAGATTTTGAAAGGGTTGCTTTACCTCCATAGCCATGACCCGCCTGTGATCCATAGGGATCTCAAGTGTGACAACATCTTCATCAATGGGAACCAAGGAGAAGTCAAGATTGGCGATCTTGGGCTCGCTGCGATTCTGAGGAAATCCCATGCTGCTCGCTGTGTTGGTAAATTCGCAACCTCTAGAAGTTTAACATACAGTCAGTCTCTTGTTTGATGTTAGATTTTGATAGTCGCAAAGTGATATGTGATGTAACGAGTTCCAAATTTTTTTCTTCGATGATATGGATCAGGAACACCGGAGTTCATGGCTCCAGAGGTTTATGAGGAGGAATATAATGAGTTAGTCGACATTTATTCCTTCGGGATGTGCATATTAGAGATGGTGACTTTTGACTACCCATACAGCGAGTGCACGCATCCTGCTCAGATCTACAAGAAAGTTATTTCTGTATGAATTTTGCTCTTTTCTTTTAGAGCTTATGAAAGTTTATATCTGCACTTATTCTCATGACTGTATCTTTGTTATAGGGCAAAATGCCAGAGGCTTTGTACAAAGTTAAAGATCCTGAGGTGCGAGAATTTGTGAAGAAATGCTTGGCTACTGTGTCTTTTAGGCTCTCTGCTAAGGAGCTATTAAAGGACCCATTTCTTCAAATTGACGATTACGGTTATGATTTGAGGCCATTGAATTACCATGGCGACTGTGATGAAGCAGGTCCTCTCGTAAGACACCCGCTTTATAGCAATTGTCAGAGTACCAGTTCACTGATCAATGCATGCTCTAATTATCTTGGTTATGAACACGAACACAAGTCGGAGTATCGTGAGTTCGAGTTTGAATCTAGCGAGATTAATCTATTCACCTGTCAAGAGGATGAGTATCCAGCTGACGTCGACATTACCATCAAAGGAAGGAGACAAGAAGATGAAGGAATTTTCTTGAGGCTTCGAATTGCAGATAAAGAAGGTGAGCGGTTTCACATAAGTCTTGCTTTTACTCAATTTGTCCTAAGATCAAAACTGGTTCCTGAGTCTGAACTTTGAGTGCTAAATTCTCCCGTACAGGACGCGTTCGAAACATATACTTTCCATTCGATTTGGAGACTGACACTGCATTGAGTGTGGCGAGTGAAATGGTTGCTGAACTCGACATTACTGACCAAGATGTCAATAGAATAGCCGACATGATTGATGGGGAAATCGCAACATTAGTCCCAGAATGGAAAAGGGAAATTGCGGTGGAGGAAATTTCTCAACACCAAAATACAAGCAAATGTCACACTTGTGCTTCAAGTGGCTTACCGTTGGATTATGCATCTTCGACCCATAACTTGCAAGTTCTTCAGAGTTCCAAGCACGAAGGTGCCGCTGTGCATGGTCGTTTTGAAGAAATCACATACCAAGTTGAAGGTTCCAAAGCCGGGCCTGACCCATCGAGCCAGTGCTATGGAGCACCCCACACTGACATTTGGGCTCAGCGCGAAGTTCCAGAGTCAAATTCGCAAGAATCGAGGGATATCCATTGTGACGAAGCACATGAGGCATTTACTGGATCCAAATCTCCAAATGAAGAGAGGATCATCACTATGGACAATGAGAGTAAGTTGAATGAAAGGAGCTCGTATTCAGCGAATCCTTTGGAAGCTCTTTCAGACGATTATGAGAATGAGATAAGGCAAGAACTGAGATGGCTCAAGGCCAAGTACCAAATGCAGTTGAGGGAGCTTAAGGATAAACAGTTAGGGATCAAATCTAAGTGCTCGATTCCTAGAGCAAGTTACAATGGCACAGTACCGAGGAAAGATAGACTTAATGGGGTTCTTCCACCGTTTCCATCATCCGAATCTGATATCGAAACAAATGGACATCTCCTCAAGGAATTTTCATCTGGAAACTGTCTCCCTCGTCTTGCTCCAGTTAATTCTGAGAAGAGATGTGCCGATGTAGCAGACAAGTGCCGTGAGGCTGCGAGTGGGTCATACAGCCCTGAGCAGATGACCACTGCCCAGACTTTCTATTCAGGCGCATTGCTTCCACAACCACTTCACAGGGCGACATCTCTTCCAGTTGACGCAATAGATTTCTGAGAATTCTGCGGATTATATCTACAAATACAGAGTCGACGGTAGAATGGGCATTAGATGTGTATCTTTGTTAGGAGCGCGACGTTGGTTCTAATTATCTCGATCCCAGATGTATATTACAAAGTTTTTTTCCTCTCCAAGTGGGATATCTAACTTGGATAAATGCTAAGTCCTGAGTTAATCCACATTACCCACTAATGTTACCCAAAGGACATTTTGCAAATTTTCCCTCCGAACTAATCCCCTGGAAGAGTGCTGAAGCAGCATTTGCCAAACTCCTGCCTATGGACTGTATTACTGTTCTCTTGCTTTGCTTGGTCAATTTCTTTTTTCCTAGCCAATGAGAATCAAGACAGTACACATGAATACCAACCAAAATGTCACAGAAAAGCAAATGGGAGTCACAGCTTGAACAGAAATGTCCCATCCCTCCTAACCTTTCCTCAAAGCCCTCACAGTAGGTTGACATTTTGTGTGCCCTGTCTCTCATGCTTTTCCCCATGGACCACACACTTTCTCCTTCATTCTATCTCTCCTCTCTTCTCTTCTCTTCTCCGTGCTTTTAAAAGGTGAAATCAATATTGCAAATACCAGTTAGGCCAGTTAGGCCTGAGGGTGGTCCAAAAAAGCCAGTACCAAGGGGGGAAAAAACAATGACAATTCAGTGGGTTCATTGTGGTCATAACCAATCAACAAAAGCATGTGACTTTCTGCTCCCCCCAAGTTGCCAACTTGATCTAGATACTAAAATGGGGTACAGGATATACATTAGTAGTTTCAATAAAGAGAAGGTTCTTTTCTTTATTCACGCTTTCATATGTGCGCCTGACCTCAGCCCTAGACTTCTGTTCATTGAAATAGTGTCGCTTGCTTGCTCAAAATGAAAGAAAATGAATGCAGAGCTGGTGTATAAATCTTTCATGAATACTACCATGACACTAGTCTATGGTGGGATGTGGTTCATGCTTCCTATCCATAAGAAGCCACAAGGTCCCGCTTCTCGATTAGTGAGCGGAGTCCAGTGGTCACCCAGTGGGATCGCGGGGGCAACACCCCCTAGCCACCAGACAACTTTTATAGATTGAACTCTTATAATTTTAGACTCATTAATAGTTATTGGATATATATAATTTCTTTCTTT
Source organism: Eucalyptus curtisii (assembly GCA_017140595.1). NCBI lineage: Eukaryota > Viridiplantae > Streptophyta > Magnoliopsida > Myrtales > Myrtaceae > Eucalyptus > Eucalyptus curtisii. The sequence continues at coordinate 21,145,897 of CM029501.1, read as the reverse complement.
ATGAGATAGAGAGGTGCAAAGTGCTAATTTTAGTATAATCATCTGAATGTAACCCTAGTTTAAGAATGAACCTGGATAAAACATTATATTTCGAATTCTCTTTCTTTCTTTTACTCTCTAGTCCTTGTAATTGTGCGCCAAATCTTTAACAGTTTAGCAAAGAACCAATATGCGTGGGGTGATTGGCTTATGGCTCCTCAAGCTCTTTCAGCATTTGGAGTTCTCTAATTTACTTGGTCTTGCATCCAGTCGTGGTAATGTGGACATCAAATAATTTATCGCTAAAAAATAGAGAACAGAAAAAACCTGCACAGGTCAAGAGAAACTTGTTAAAATTCTAGACCAGAGTGGCAAATTCCCGACACCAAACGAGAGGACTTCATTCGAAGTCCGAACAAAACAAGCATTGCAAGAGAAACTCAACATCTTTTTCCCACACGTTCCTCTTTACAAAACCCAAGATTCCCTCGTATCAAAATCGAATTCAAGCTATCTCAACGACGATAAGAAACGACACGGACACAATGTACCGCGAGGCCTCAAAAATGGTCCTGGGGAGCGAGCCTGTCAAAAGCTCTTTTGCCTTTTTGAGGAAATCGAGGGCGCCACGGTGCGTAACTTTCACTCATTGCGGCAAACTCACGTTCGCCTCGTAGCTGCGTACGGGGCATGGAAGTGGTGGGTCGCCGCAATCGAACGAGTCCTCCCCACGACATGACCAGAACCACACGTTAGGAACAGGCGGTAGGGACCATGCATGCCATGCCTTTAATGCGCGATGACACATCGATCGTCTACCTTTCTTCTTTTGCTTTTATGGGGGCGTTTTTTATTGCATAAATCTTTGACGGAATCCGACCTACCCCACGTTGGATTTAAAGCACTGGGCATCGAGAAAAAAGGGCGGGCAGGGATGGTTCCGTACAAAGTACAGAAGGCATAGGTAAAGTAGGGCGAGGCAGATGATTACTTAGACGTGTCATTTAGTTCGGGGACGACCTTAAATTATTAATGGTGTGGGACGACATGATATATATATATATATATATATATATATATATATGTAGACACAAACTTCAAACAGTAGGACTCTCGGTCTGTTAGAGTTAGGTCAGTTCGGTTGACGGAAATCATTTCTGAAAAAATTGTTTTCAGGCTTTTCAATATTTAAATGACGAAACGTTAGTCAATCAACGAAGAGAATAAATTTATTTATTGAAAATAGTAAGTTCGGATTAGGAAAAATGATTACATACAAAAAGCAAATCATTTTTCATAATTTCTTGCCATGTGTCCAAGCGAAAGGAATAAGTCACCTCACTTTTTTATTTATTATCTCCCATGTAGGACTCTCGTCTTTTTTGTTTCATTAATCTTGTCTATTATCTCCTGAATATGTTTCATTAATGCTCATATCCTTTTACATTCCCCAAGAATATGTATATTATATATGATATTTTACAAATGTGGTTACATAATTCTTTCCTAATTTCTTTGTAAGTCTTGTTATTTTGGTGGATTGCTGAATAATCAAAGATGTTAATTCTAATTTGTTAGTCGTTACTTGTAATTTTTAACTATACAAGCTGTCTTTAGTAGATTCATTATTTATTAAACGCCATACAACCAATTTTTAAAACTTGTTTTCTACTTAAACAAACATGAGAAGATATTTTATTTTCTTTTTAGCGACAAGAAGTGTTAGTGAAACCAATGAACCTGATAAAAATATCTCGATTGCTGTAATTTTACTTCACAATGCCTTTCGGAGTTTTGTACTATTCGATGGTTAATCACCTTTAGATATGCCTAAGCTATATACAATGTACTTATTTATAAAATTGAAATATATAAATGAATATTGCATCGATCACCATTTTCTCTTAAGTGGAATGTACTGATTTGAGAAGTCATCGACTTATTATATTGGCTAATCACTTTTATTAAACTCCCCCCCGGGGCCCACACACAAGCGCGCTCTTTTTTTCACTACATCATTTGGTCTTTTTTACCTCTGGCGAAGCAAAATTCATCCTTTCTGCTAGATTACTCAACATGATGAAGATTGAAGACTTCCAACCACCACGAGTCTGGACAGGTTTAGGCGAAATTGGTATTTAGATATTCTCTACAATTCTATCTAAGTCACGCTAACATAAAATAGTCCTATTGATATATTAGCAAGAAATGGACAGTCTTGGAGTGGCCTTCTACATTGCCATAGCAAGGGTTGGTGTGGGTTTTTTTTCCCTTTTTGCACTAATTTTTACTTACTTGGGTAGCAAAAATATTTCGTTGTCAACAAGATCAATTCTACATAAACGAATCCTAATGCCCAAAGCAATACCATCACGACTCAAGCAAATTAAGGATTGCTCACAACAAGATGATGGATTTTGTTGTGACGCAACCAATTCTATCAAAATTTCAAGAAATGCATTTCCGCTTTTCTACCAAATTTTAAAATATTAGAGTACCAGTGTCCCTATGCTGTTAGAGTTTTAGATTTTTCCAGTTGAAAACAATATAAAATCTGTTTACCGCAAAGTTTAAAGTAAATAAAAATTAAAAATTAATCCCATATCAAATTGGGTTTGACTACCGTATAATCTGCCGACGAACCGCCCCCAAATTAACAGACGACACGTAACCCAATATTTGCTTTTAATAAATGCGATTAATAATTTTACGTTACTTTATTAAAGCAATCTTTGATAAGTTTTTAACTAAACCCGCGATAGCCACGATACGTGTGGGACGGGCATACGATGAATTGGGAAAAAAGGGACAAAAGTTTCCTGCGATCGATGCCATCGTGCGAGGGCTGCTGATTGCCGACCCTCACGTACGGAAAGTTGCATGTGATTGATAAGAGCCGCACTTGCCCCCGTTTTCATTTCGAACCAAAACGAATCTTTCCTGCTTCTAAAAGTAACATGATCGAGCCAAGATCATGGTGAAGGTGCCCACCAGACTATAGATGCAGTGCATTCGTGCAAATGTTTTCAATGCTAACCAAAAAGCTAAAGGAAAAAAAGAACGAGAGAATAGCCCATGGAATTGAATTTTAATACTGATTCATTAAAAAGGGCTGACTAGAAACAGGAGTATAACGTGTTTGGTTAGTCTTATAGCTAATCGAAATAGCATTAAAATCCCGTGATTGAGTTTCTTGTAAAAGTAAAATGCTTTTTAGAAAATTAAATAATACTTTTTTTAAAATTATGAAAAATGTTTGATGCTTTAAAATGCTAATATTTTTTTTATATTTTTAAAGATTTGGGTGTTTGATATTATAAAGGTATATGGCTTGATATTCTCAGAGCTAAGAGACAAATTTGGAAGTTAAAGATGAAAGATGCATCAAACACTCTAAAAAGACCCAATTTCATCGAAGATGATAATCCTTCGAAATTCTGCCAATTATGATATTTTTGACTTTATAGTTGTCTACTTTTCATGACTATTTGAGACGTAGTTCATGTTATATATATATATATATAAATTTAGTTATAGAGAAAGCACGAGAAAACAAGCTTTTGAATAGATGTATCCTATTATAGACCCCCCCCCCAAAAAAAAAAAAAAAAGGATATATCCTATCCAAATCGCACTGCGTAAACATTACGGTGAACGACAATGATGACATGAACACATGCAAAATTTCGAACGTGAAGCATTGAGATGAATGCTTCCCTCACGTTTGATTCATGTTTAGTGCGATTGTAATCCAGTGACAGGTAGTTAATAACAAACTCTTCTATCACCCGCATGAGTTGCATAAATGTGGAAAATCAAGGAAAAATTATCAAAAATATATCTCACATTTTATCCGATGATCATTTAGATATCCCTTGCTTTGAAAACACCAAATACATACTTCGATTTTATTTTTGAGATTACTTTGCATACCCACTTCAATTATCCTTGTATAATATACTTAAAAAATTATCCTTTTCTTTCTGAAAATACCCATCCTCTATCATTGATTCTCACATCAACAAACAATCAAACTTTAGGAAGGATGCTAAAATGAGTTTGCAAGAAGAAGCGATTTAGTCTTTTCAATATGAGTTTTGTTTAAATATATCTGAATGGTATTTACAAAGATAGAGGTATGTAATGGTTAATGCGCCGAAAGCGAGGTGTGCTTTTGATATTTACCTTAAAAATAATGACCCTGACATGAAATAAGTTTATTTTTGAAAAACCAAAAAAGGAAAAGCCTACACAAGTTGAAAGAAATCCATCAAACAGAGTCGAGTTCCTCCACACTAAACAAGAGGTCTATCATATGGAGCTAGGGCAAAATAAGCGTAGCGAGAGAGAGAAACCTAAATCTATCGTGATGATGAATATCTCTAAGTGCAACTTTTAGGTACAAAAATCCAAAATTCCCTTGTATCATAATCAAATTAAGCTATCTCAACAACGAGAAATGACATAGACATAACCGACACAATGTACTTCGAGGGCTCGAAAATTGTCATATGGAGTGGGATTGTCAAAGCTCCTTTGCCCTTGAGGAAATCGAAGTGCTACGAGGTGTAACTTTCACTAGTTGTAGCAACGCATGTTCGCCTCATAGCTGCGTAGAGGACATGGAAATGGTGGGTCGCCGCAATCGCACAACTCCTCCCACGACATGACCAAAACCACACGTTAGGCGCTGGGGCCATACATGCCTTTATTGCGCGATGACATTTCAATCATCTTTCTTCTTTTGCTTTTGGGCGTTTTATTGCATAATCTTTGACAAAATCCAACCTCCCCACGTTAAATTCAACACTAGGCATCAAGAAGAAAAAGGCAAGAATGGTTCGTACAAAGTACAAGCAGCCGAGCTAAGTAGGGCAGAGCAGATACTTGTTCAAAACGTGTTATTGGACGACTTAAATTTTTAAAGGTGTGGGACAACATGAATTATTTAAGGGAAATAAAATACTTTGAACAGTGGTCCTCCCTATATGTTCGAGTTAAGTCAGTTCGTTTGATGAACATCATTCCTGAAAAATTGCTTTCAGGCTTTCCGACATATAAATTACTAAAAGCTAGTCGATAGATGGAAATTGTTTTTTGTGGACTGAAAACGAGAAGTATGTATTAAAAAAAAAAATTGCACCTCCTAACAAGAATAAAATCATTTTTCCTACTCTGTTGCCATGTGTTCAAGTGAGAAAAGTAAGTCACTTCATTGTTTATTGACCATCTCCCATCAAATTTTGTTCTTTTCATAAATCTTGTGTACCACATCATAAATATATTTCATTAATGCTCAACTCTTTTCTAATTTCTTTGTAATTATTGTTATTTTGATGAATTACAGAACAACCAAAGAAGAAGTTGTTTCTAATTGGTTAGTAATTACATGTCATTTTTAACTATACAAGCTGTCTTTAGTGGATTCATTTATTATTCAATGCCATTAAATCAAAATTTTCAACTTGTTTTCACCATAAACAAACACTGGAAAATAATTTATTTTCTCTAAAATTGAATTTCCTGAAAAGAAATTTCTAGCAATAAGAAGTTTCGGTGAAACCGATGAAGAAAACATTTTTATTGCAATTTACTTTAACTTGTGATGACTTTTAGAGTTTTGTGCTCTTCGAAGTTTAATCACCCTTTGAAATCCCTAAGTTAAATAGAACGTACCTAATTATAAAATTGAAATACATAAATGAATATTGCATCGTTCACTAATTTCTCTCTAGTGGAATGTACTGATTTGATAAGTCATCATCTTGTTGTTTTATTTTTCTCATTTGGCTAATCAATTTGATTGAAATTGAAGGAGAAGATTGATGTCCCCCCCCCCCCAAAAAAAAAAAAAAAAAAACATCATTTTGCCTTTTTTAACCTCTGGCCAAGCAAAATTCATCCTTCTGCTGGATTACTTAACATGACGAAGATTGAAGACTTCCAACCACCATGAGTATTAAGAGGTTTAAGAGAAATTGATATTTAGATATTCTCTAAAATTCAATTCGAGTCACAACAACATAAAATAGTCTTACTGAGAAATTAGCAAGAAATGGACAATCTTAGAGAGGCATATTACATTGCCATAGCAAGGGTAGTGCTGGTTTTTTCCTTTTTGTGGGCTAATTTTTCCTTACTTGGGTAGTAAAAATTTATAATTAGAAAAAATATTACATTGCAGAGAAGGTCAAACCTACGTGAATGAATCCTAGTGCTGAGGGCAGTGTTGATTGAGCAAATAGCAATACCATCACAATTCAAGCAAATGAATGATTATTGATAGGTTGTGTCTAAATGCTACCAACTCTATTAAAATTTTAAAAAATGCGTTTTCACTCTTCTACTAGAATTTAAAATATCATGTAAATTCTGTAAAATTACAAATAAGAAAAAATTATTGGTATCCATGCGCTGTTAAAGTTTTAGATCTTTCGAGATAAAAATAATGTAAAATCTATGTATTGCAAAGCTCAAATTAAATAAAAACTAAAATTTAATCTCATAGCATGTTTAGGTTGACCACCGTCTACTCCGTCGACGAGCTGCCCCCGAATTAACAGAGGACACGTAAACCAACCTTTGCTTTTAATAAATGCAATTAATAATTACTTTACTTTATTAAAGCAATCTTTAATAAGCTTTTAACATAGCCACCACACGTGTGGGACGGGCATACGATGAATTGAGGGAAGAAAAGGACAAAAGTTTGCTGCGATCGATGTCATCGTGCGAGGGCTGCTGATTGCCGACCCTCACGTACGGGAAGTTGCATGTGAATGATACGAATCCCACTTTTCCCTAGTTTTCCAATTCGAACCAAAGACGAATCTTTCCTGCTTCTAAAAGTAAACCCTGATTGAGCTAAGATCATGATGAAGGCGCCCACCAAATTATAGATGCAATGCATTGGTGCAAATGGTTTCAATTATAACCAAAAAGCTAAAAAGAAAAAAGAAGAAGAAGAATAAGAGAAAAGACGAGACCTGATACCAATTCACTAGAAAGAGCTGAGCATAGATAAGACTATAGTTTGTTTGGTTGGTCTTATAGCTAATCAAAAAAGCATCCAAATCTCGTGATTGAATTTCCCGGAAAATGTAAAAGGTACTTTTTAAGGAAATTATATAATTCTTGATTTTTTTTAAATTATGAAAAATGTTTGATGCTTTTAAATGCTAATATATTATTAGTTTTAAAGATATGGGGTGTTTGATATTCTAAAGGTATATGGCTTGATATCCCCACGGCTAAGAAACAAATTTGGAAGTTAAAGGTCAAAAACACATCAAACACTGTAAAAGACCCAATTTTACGGAAGATGACAATCTTTTGAAATCTGCCAATTATGATGCTTTAGACTTCGTAGTTGTCTACTTTTCTTGGGAATATATAGCAAAATGATTACGAGAAATATGCGAGTGGTTATCAAAGATGCGATTCGTGTTATTTATATAGATTTAGTTATAGAGAAAACAAGAGATAAAGGTTCTGGACAAGCTTTTGACTAGGTGTATCCTATGCAAATCACACTCGTCTAAACTATAGGGTGAATGACAATGATGACACAGACAAACGCAAAACTTCGAATACAGAGCACTAAGACCAATGAAACCCTCACGTTTGATTCATGTTTAGTGCAATTGTAATCAAGTGATAGCTAGCTACATACGAACTCCACTAGCGCCCGCATGAGTTACATTAACGTAGAAATCGAGGGAAAATTATCAAAAATTTATCTCACCTTTCATCCAATGATCATTTATATACATCGCAAACCTGAGTTTACCTTTTAAGGCCACGAGTTTACCTTTTAAGGCCACTTCGATCATCCTTCTATGAAATACTTACAGAAATGTCACTATCTTTCTGAAAATACCCATCTGCAATCTAGAATTCTCAAGTCATTCAAACAATCCAAATTTTAAGAAGGGTGCTAAAATGAGTTTGCAAGAAGAAGCTATTTGGTCTTTTCAATTTTGTTTCGATATGAGTGCATGGTATTTACAAAAATATACGTATACAAGTGGTTATTGCGTCAGAAATGAGACGTGCTTTTGATATTTTCCTTAAAAGTAATGACGTTATCATAAAATAATTTCATTTTTGAAAAATAGAAAATAGAAAAAATCTACATAGGTTGAGAGAGACCTATCAAACTCTGTATTAGAGAGCGAAGTTCCCCCACACTAAACAAGAGACTTATTACCTAGAGTTAGGGCAAAATGAGTGTAATGAGAGAAACTCAAATTTGCCACAGTGATCATTACTTCTAAGTATAACATTTTTCTAATGTATTTTTACTTATGAAAATCCAAAATTCATTCATATAATAATCGTCAAATTAAGCAATCTCGACAACGACAAGGCAAGGCACGAACATAACCGATCTGATGTACTAATAGGGCTCGAAAATTGTCATATGGAGTGAGAGAGTCAAAGCTCTTGCCCTTGAGGAAATTGAAGCGCTACCAGGCGTAACTTGCCCTAGTCGTGGCAACTCATGTTCGCCTCGTAGCTGCGTACGGGACATGGAATTGGTGGCACGACCAAAACCACACGTTAGACGGTAGGCCGTCCATGCCTTTATTGCATGATAATGTCGATCATCTTTTCTTTCGTTTTCTTTGGCCGTTCATTGCACGACACTGCCAAGTCCAACCGTCCCACGTTGAATTCAACACTAGGCATCAACTAAAGGCAGGTTCCGTACAAAGTACACACAGCAAAGCAAGATAACCATATCTGGTGGTGCGTGACGGCATGAATCGTTTTAGGGCAAATGAAATATTTCGAACAATGGGACATGACCATGAAGATTTGAACAAATTTCGTATTGAAACCCTTTTAAAATTAGAAAATGTCTCGATCCTGCAGCATGATCTCGAAGATCGAAGACTCTAGACCACCAGGATAGTCGAGAGGTTTAGGGTTTACAGAATTAAACGGTTCAAATTATGCCCTACAATTTTGCCAAGATAGTCTCAAAGAATTTAGCAAAAAAATGGACAATCTTGGAGTGGCATATACCATATCGCCAAAGTAAGGGTTGGTGCGGTTTTTTCTTTTCTGTGCTAATTCTCATTTACGCAAGTAGTAAAAATTTAAAATATACAAGATCAATCCTACATGAACGAATCCTAGTGGCCAAGGCAATGCCTGCTAAGCAAATAGCAAAACACTATAACGGTTCGAGCAAATGAAGGGATCATTGTTGACAAGAAAATGCGCTTTGTCGTGACGCAATCAGCTCTATTTGAAGAATATGTTTTTGTCTTCTGTCATGGTCCATGAATCCTCCTGTAGTAATGACACTAATAAGTTATGCTTAAGGTTATCAAGTAAAGAGTGATGATGCAAAGGGGATGAAAATAATTGGTCCGTGGAGGTGACGTTAGGACGGTTGGTACTAGGAGTTCTAGGATCCAAAGATTACATTATTTAAGAGTTCTGAAGGCGAGGCTAACCTCTTATGTGCAAACTGGTGGAGAGTTGATACCGCTTTCCTGATGAAGCTATGGTCGGCCGAAACCTGTTGTTGAACTTAAAGAATTTTATTATCTCATTCGATGGACTAGACGCCCAAGTTAAGTTGGGCATGGTACAATCTCGGGTAAGGAAGCTATTCGTCATTTATTCTCTAGACCAATTATGGAACGAAGGCTGGCAGTTCCTTGGCCGCGGAACAACCTGTGCGTTGCCTGGCCAGCGGAATTCACTAGGCCATCCTTCGTTTCATATTTGTTCTAGAGAACAAATGGCGAATAGCTTCCTTAGCCGAGATCGTACCATGCCCAGCTTAACTCAAGCGTCTAGACATGAGATCTCTTTAGGCTAAAAAACTAGTTTCGCCCTACCATGGCCTCATTAAAAGAGTGGTATTAGCTTCCGACCAATTTGTACACAGGAGGCCAACCCTATCTTTAGAGCTCCTAAGGAATATAATTCTTCGATCCTAGAATTTTTAGTGTCAATCGTTTTGACGCCACTCTCACGGACAAGTTCTATTAATCCCTTCTGCATTCTCACTCTTCACTCGATAACTCCAAGCACCATTCGAAAGTGTTACAAGTATGAGAAGATTCATGGACTGTAACACCTTCCCACCAAGATTTAAAAAAATTATAAAAAAGGTATCGATATTCATACATTAAAGTTTTAGATGTTTCGAGTTGAAAATAACATTAAATCTATGCATGGCAAAGTTTAGATTAGAACATCATTAAAAAATTAATCTCATGTCATGTCCGGCTTGAGTACTGTCTAATCAACCGACCGGCCGCCTTAAATTAACAGACGATGCATAACCAAATCTATGCATGGCAAAGTTTAGATTAGAAAAACTTTAAAAAATTAATCTCATGTCATCTCTGGCTTGAGTACTGTCTAATCAACCGACCGGCCACCTTAAATTAACAGACGATGCATAACCAAATCTTTGCTTTTAATAAAGGCAATTAATAATTACATTACTTTTTTTTTTTTGGTCGAATATAATTACATTACTTTACAAAAGCAATCTTTTAAGTTTTTAACTAACCCCACGGGAGCCACCACACGTGTGGGACAGCTATGAATGGGAAAAAGGCGAACAATGCGATTGATGTCATTATACAATGAATTCGAGCAAAGGTTTCAATTATTACCAAAAAGCCAAAAAATCCGACCTTAAAAAAAAAACAATGAGCCAAAAAAAATAAATAAATAAAGGAGCTAACCGAAAAGGCATCGAAATCTCATAGTGGAATTTCCTGTAAAAGTAAAAATACTTTTTTCAGGAAAAATAAAGACTGCTTTAATTTTTTTTTTAGTTGTGAAAACTTTTTTATGCTTTTGAATATTAGTATCTTTATATTTTTAAAGATTTGGGATGTTTGATATGATAAAAAGTTATGACTTGATATTCTCGGAGTTAGGAAAAAGTTGAAAGTTAAATAGTGAAAATCATATCAAACACTATCCCATTCCATAAAAGATTGACAATTCTTCATTTTTGCTGAGTGTGATGCTTTTAACTTCATAATTGTCTACTTTTCATAGAAATATATAATACTCGTGATGGATTTTTAGAGAGAAAAATTTAGTCCGGACAATTTTAAAATGTGACCGTGCAAAATATGTGATGTGGCTTTCGCAGATATGGTTCATGTTATTTATATAGATTTGAATATAGATAGATAAAGATGTTGTAAACAAGCTTTTGACTTGATGTTTTCTATCCAAACCCGCATATCCATGCACTCATCTAAAAACTAAGGTGACTGACAATGACGACGCTACGAGCACAAAACTTCAAACGCGGAGCACTAAAATGAACGAATATTCACGTTTGATTCGTGTTTTGAGCAATCGGGATCAAATGATAGCTGGCTAGTTACAAACACCTTTAGGGCCCACGGGAGTTGCAAAATGTAGACCATCAAGGGAAAATATTAAAAATATGTTTTATCTTTCATCCAATGGCCATTTATATACCTCATGCTTTTGAAAATAAAAAATACATATTTGAGTTTCACATTTTGAGTCCCCTTTGCTCATTGACTTCAATTGCCCTTGTATAATTTAGGCACAACGATGTCATTATCTTTCCAAAAAAATCCATCCTCAATCCTGAATTCTCACATCACCTGAAAATTCAAAACCGAACCATATAAACTTTTAAGCAGGATGCTAAAATCAGTTTGCAGGGAGATGTGATTTTGTCTTTTTCGATATGGGTTTTGCTTATATCATGGATGTGAATGGTCTTTGAAAGAATAAGCGCAACAACATCCAACGAGTACAGAAAATAAATGGTACGGACAAGATAGCCTGATGGACTTGCATTTTGGATGACCATTTTCATCTTCGATGGGCCGAGTCGGCCCATATTCTGCCGACGCTCGGCTCATACATTTCTCTTCCTGCCCAAAAACGGCGCGCATTAGTTCCTTCCTCCTGTCGTTTCGCTCTTCGGGCCATTCGAAGCCGATTTCTCCCAGCTCTCGCGTGCGAACCGCAGCACGAATCGAGCTCTCTCCCTTCTCATCTGGCCTGCAATTCCACTCCCTCAGATCAGCTGTCGAAGACCGTCACCAGGGTTTCTCCGGTGAACCCCTCCCGCAGCGCCTCTTGGATCCGTCTCTTCTCCACCGGCAAGAGCCACCGCAGCTTCATGGAAGACTATCCCGCTCGGACACTCGAAAATCTTCATGGGACATGTGGTATGAATGAAATCAGTAGGTTCAGTAATTGGATGGGCGAGGCATTCCCTCATACCACGGAAACAATCTTACACGACCATTTCTTTCACTTCCATCCAGCACCATCTTCTTCTCGCCCCTCTTTCGCCCCAAAAAAAGTCCTTTCTGGAAGGGACCAGAAATTTTCATTAGGTCGTAATGGAAGTTTAATTTTAGCAACATGTGTGATGTTCAATCTTGCAGCTCCAAGGGGATGCTGTCACGTACTTGATGATGTTCAGTACTTTCCGTGAACTGAAGCTGGATTTAGGTAACCCTTAAAGAAGCAAGTATTGCTTTGATGGATTGGCATTGTCGAGAGTTCTTAACGTACTACAGAGGCAACAGAAAGACATTACTTTTGCGTCTGAACTTTGGCAATAAAATTTTAAAAAAAATCAGCTTAACCTTCATTGGATGTAAATAGCGCAGGTAGACAAATTATTCTCAGTCAACGGTCTCTGCTAATTTAGGGCATGATATGGGAAGGCAACTTGAAAGCAAAGGCAAAAGATGGATCTTAATATCGGATCAACAGAAGTTATCTTTTCATTTGTTTTATTTTTTGCATCCGTTATGGATTTATTCTCGTGTCTTGCCTCGTAAATGCTTTTTCACATATTTAGATTCACTTTTAAATTAGATATATGTCTTGCAGGGATTAGTTATAGCTATTTGAGAACTCTCACCATTGGCAGAACATAGAATGTACACTTCAAATATTTACGCAAATTGAAGGAAGAACGACAAAGGCAAGGCTCGACAAAATCTTTTGGAGGTGATCCAAATCGCTGAAGTCAATTCAAGGTCGTTGGTGTTCGCGTGGAAGTTAGGATCCAGCTACTACGTTTTTCTGTAGAATTCCATGGGACAGGAAGATTGATATTTTGTTTGGAAACTATTGAGATAATCCTCTCAGAGTTCATATGCTTTCGTCTCCTTTATCGTATGGAAATGAACTTGAGTTCCTTTTGGTTTTTTTTTTTTTTTTTTTTTTTTTTTTTGTGTTAAGTTTTGAAGTAAATAAAAAGGATAAGTGGCTGCGAGGGGCGGTGCCGGTTGTAGTCTTCATGTCTTCTAAAGGTGGTTTTTGACATTTTTGTATGATCCTTTCGAAAGATGGGTGGGGGTGTTGTCTCACTACAAACAGGCTTATGGGTGGACGTTTCGTAGGATTTGGATAACTTTTGATGTCCATGAGATGTTCTTTCCATCTTTCTTCCTGTTAGTAGAGGGTATAGGGTATAAGCTTACGTTATGTTACAGTTCTCAACCCCTACTCCACTCCACCCCACCCCTGCTGCCGTGAAAAAATATTACTGAAAGCATGAATGTTATGTTCTCTTTAATTCAAGTACTTCCGAAATTATGGGGATTTGGAAGAAAATAAGCCGAAACATTAGATCGATTTTAATTCAAGTACTTTCAAAATTTATATTCTCGAGTATTCTCTATTACTTGGATGATAAATCACAAAAGTCTAAACAAAAATAATGAGGATTTTATGACAATAATAAGATTAGATGCACCACCTGCCGTGGTGGCTCTGCTGGATAAGGCCTCGTTGATCTTTGCCCTCAATGTGAGGGGTTCGAAACCTAGTGGAGGCGCTTGGTGCCTTAACCGCTTGCACAGGGTGGTAGTTCTCTCGTGCGGTCCCAGGGTTTGCCCGCCGGCTGCCAATTGTACGTGGTTCCCTAGGTCATCAAAAAAAAAAAAGATTAGATCTCAATCATGGAATTAGTTGTTTAGTAATCAAACATGAATGAATTGTGAAAGACATTACCTTTGTGTCTGAACTTTAGCGATAATTTTTTTTTTTTTGAAAAAAGAAATTAGCATAACCTTCATTGGATGTAAAAAGTGCGGATTCTGAGTCATTGTCTTTGCTAATCTAGGGCATGGGGAGGCAACTTGAAAGCAAAGACAAAAGATGGATCTTAATATCTGATAACAAAAGTTATCTATTCATTTCTTTTATTTTTTGCCTCTGCTATGTGTTTATTCTTATGTCTTGTCTCCTAAATGCTTTTTACATATTTAGATTCACTTTTAAATTAAATATATGTTTTGTAGGGATTAGTTTTAGCTATTTAAAGAAATCTTGTTTCAAATAAGGAGAAAGGCCTGGTTATGTTACAAATTGTTTCAAAATAAAGTTAAATTAATTAGCGAGAAAAACTATCCTAATGGTTTACACACTTAGCATGATAGTTTAGTCACTCAAAATATAATCTACTTCAAACTTAGACTTCAGTTTAATCATAATGAAGTAAAATTAATTAGCGAGAAAAACTATTCCAATGATCTACTTGGGCATGTTAGTTTAGTCTCTAATGGTCTCTCCCAAAATATAGTTTACTCATTGTTTTTCACAAAATATAGTTTAGTTATTGTGCATCCATGAAACAAAATTCAATTTACTCAAAATAAATTCATAAAAAAATTAATTTAGAAAGAGAAACTATCCAATGATCTACTTAGTCTCAAAATATAGTTTACTTCCTGTATGTCTACCAAAAAAACTTCACTTTAATCAAATAAAATTATCAAAGTGAATTAATTAGGTAGAAAAACTATGGCAATGGTCTATGAGGATAGTAATTTAGTTTCCCAAAATATAGTTTACTTCTTATGTGTCTATTAAAGAAAATTAAATTTCAGTTTGAGTTTAATCAAAATAAAGTCATTAAATGAAGTAAATTAATTAAAGAGAAAAACTAATCCCAGTCAGTGCATCGTGCAGCCAGGGGTGAGCAGCCGGACTGATGGATTTAGGCCATTTTCCAAGGCGTCCATCTGAATCCTGATTTCATCGTATCGAAATCGGAGATTTTGGATTTGATTCTCGACAAGACTGGACCAGGCCGATGATCTTTTATTTTTTTATTTATCACGTAAATTTCTTTTCCTCCCGTTCTCCTCTCTCCTCTTTCTCTTCAGAAACCCTAGAGCTCTCGCCTCGCTCGACCTCTCGCCTCTCAGCTCGGCAGAAGACGACTTGGAAGAGCCGTGCCTCTCACGCGTCTCGACATCTCGCTGAGTTTCGTGGCTTCAAGGTTACCCCCCATGCGTCTCCACATCTCGTCGTCGTTTCTTTCTTTTTAGACCGATTACGTTGTGGGTCCTTCTTCTTTTCTGAGAAGTCGTTGGGCATTGCATCTCTTCCTTGTTCTTACATGTCAACATTTTCAAGGACTGGATGCGTTTCTCCTTTTGCTTTGCTTTAACTTCTCTTGGGTTCGCGACATTTCCACAAAGCTTCTGGTCTAGTCCCGGTTCCTGGGTGGGACTAGACCAGAAGCTTTATGAGTTATTTAGGATCTAGCGAGATTCTATTCTTTCCCCGGCGATCACACCATGTGCTTCCTCCATGTTGTCCATCCTTATAAAATATTTATAGGTTCAGACTAATCGACATCTTTATCGATGGAAATCTAAAGGTCCCGCTGGTGTTGGCTCATCCTTAGCTATGCACTCGCCAGCGACTTTGAGGAGGTCAGCTTATCAACCACCGGAAATGACCATGGGCACGGGGTTAGGATTTTGGAGTCGCGTGAGAGCAGTAGCGACCACGAGGGGAGATCAACGAAATGTCGTGGAATTAAAGAAGTTTAGCTATAAAAGAAACAGAATAACAGGACAGAAAAAAATTGTAAATAATAAGCAATGTTTATTACATGAGTTCGGCATTTCGTTTTGGGCCATTGATTTTAACTTTATGATTTGATCTTTCTACTTCACATGATACGCTTTGGCAAAAATTGTTGTAGCTGATTTCCCAAATTAAAAGCCCAAGTCTTATTGATATGTATGGTCAAAGAAGTATATGGATAGAGAAGTGGAGGAGGTAATAGTGCTGCTTGAAAAAGTTCTCTCTTGGATGGACCACTAAGGGAAGGAGGAAGTGAGGGAGTTGGAAAGTGATGCAAGTTTTGGTGATAATGGGAGTTACGCAAATAATTGAGATCAATAAGAGCAAAGTAGAATAGGTAGAACATGAGGGGTCCTGGAAGAGAAGAAATATCTTGTTCTTTCAAGATCACATCATATTCTACCTTTTCGGGCGCTCCTATTGGTTTTAATTATCAGCGAAGCTTTTATTATTCTTTACATGTAAAAACTCAAAACTTTCGCTATTTTTTAACTCCCTCACTTCCTTCTCTCCTTATTACCTTCCGGGGAATGCTTTCGCATGGACCACCGGGCCGGCATTGCGGCCATCAGGCCTGAGGTCCAGTTCCCGAAGGAGTGTGGCGGAACCCCACTGGGGTAGGAATCTTTTTCGAGCCCCTTTCCTGGCTCTACTCAGTCTTTTCTGGGTGTCATCCTTTCCTACTTCTCCTAGGGGTTATTATCCCCTGGAGACCGCCCTCAAGGTGGTGGAAGCCTTTTTTAAGAACTTGCTTAGGTCCAATTATTCTTTACATGTAAAAACTCAAAACTTAGGGGAGATGCTACCGGCTCAATCGGCAAAAGCAAAAGGTGACAGAGAAGCTGAGGGTGAGGAATAGGAAGAAAAGAGCGGCAAAAGCTTAGAAGAAATTATCCTCAACCTGTGGTAAGCATACTTACTTCGATAAGAATATTTGTTTTGTGCAAATTAGGGACATATCGTCAAAGGGGACTAGTGTCAAACCTTCCCAAAACTTATACAACGGGCCATTTGACTCCATGCGCTTCAATATTAGTCAAATTGCATCATGTGCATTGGCTGTTCAATATGAAACTTATGCAACGGCATGTCATGCAGATGAGCTTGCGACGCATGTGACCTGAACTTGCCACCCTCATCGGCTGAAGATGCAATGTCGAAAGGTTCTCTTGATTTCGTTCCAATTACCTCAAAGAAAACTGCTTCTCAAATGCGCAACACATGTGCTTATGAAAGGCTTAAGCATAACCTGGCCGAGGTGGACAGAGATGCCTCCAAGAGGCTCAGACTTGAGATTGATTAACAAGATAAAGAGCTCCAAGAGCCTGTGATGGGGTTGCCATCTTCAACTATTTCCACATTGATGGAGAATCATAACCCTCAGAAGGGAGACCCCTAGATCATGGGCTTGAACAAAAGACGCAGGCTGAAGGTGGTGAAAGAGGGAAAGTTGAAAAGGACTTCGAGGTCTACAGCTTGAGAGCCTTCTGATGGGGAGAAGACCCCGGTTAAGAGAAAATATGTGAGGAGAAAAGAGTTGATACCACAGCCTTACCCAGAGAAGGGGCTGAGGACTCCTCCATTGATTTAAGAGTACGCCAACTGCCCAAAAAGTCCTGCAAGAAGGCCTTCAACTTCGAAATCGAAGAACAGCCGAGAAAGAAACAGACTAAGAAGAGACTTTCTCTTGTTACTTTGGCCTATGGCGGTGCATTGCAGTTGCATGGACCACCTATCATGCACAATAACCAAAGCACTTTCGACAGATTATCAGGTACCTAAGCGAAAAGTGACCGATCCGTTGGGTTTTGCTGGTCTAGACGTGTTCGAGAGACCCTAATGTATAAACTAATCGAATTCTTATTTTCTCACAGGGATTGAAACAGAGTTATTGTGGAGACAGATGACCTCTGTAGATGCTATCGTCAAACAATCGGAGCACCCAACAGAGAGACTGATGTAATTCAAAATGCATAAGCATCTTATAAAATGACGAATCATGAGCACAATGCACTTGTTCTCTAGTAGAGGGACGGAAGCATTGTGCCTTCCGACAATTCATTTGGTCCAATGAAGAAGCCACGCCCATGCCAAAAATTGACCTTGATGAAGAAACCAGCGGAGTGTGGAAGCTTCTTTCGGAAAATATAAGTAGCGAAGGTATTGATGGAATAGAAGAAGAAAAGGCAAGATGGTGGGAGGAAGAACAGAGAGTCTTGCAGGGGCATGTAGACTCCTATGTACCCTTATGCATCTTGTACAAGTTATGTTATCTATATTCAAAGGCTCTGTGCGACTCCTAAAGTCAATCGGCCCACTAGGTGGATAATGATCCAGTCCACCTCCTACCAAATTAGAGAAGCTGATTAAGCTTTTCCTCATCACAGCCTAATCAATTTACTTCCCCACCTGCTCATGTGAATTCATCTCCGTGCTCGCTTTGTCTTTTTCTTTTTCCAATGAATGTAATTAAGATCACCGTGTTAGTTGTTCTAGAATTTGATGATTTCGATTCGCTGCTGGAATTTCTTCTCCATCTCACTCGTGGAGCTGTTAGTTTTTCTCGCTGAGTTTCTTTTCCTCGTTCTAATTTGTGTGATCGACAAGGAAAGATCGCCTGTTAGCCACAGCATCACGTGGTGTCACCCTCTTGCGGCTAGGCGAGTGAACGTCGAAGGAGCAATTGCATTCGCAGTCGCTGGTTGGTTTACACTAACTATTTGTTTGTAAATTTTTTTCTATTTTTTTATTTTTTTATTATAATCAATGAGGGCCATGGATCCATCGTTGGTTGGCCCTTGCTTAGGCCATTGTCATGTTGCAAGTTAGGGCCACCAAAGCCCTCACCAAAGTGTCACGTCTTGAAAGAAGGCCGATCCAAGAGGGTCTCAAGGGACGGCCGTGACACATTCGTGGATCAAGCGACCATCGACTTGTATTCTCGAGTTCTAGGGTTTTCTCGAGTCTTCTAAAATACTCATGGGGGCGGGCGATACGGACGATACAGTAATTGTATTCGTATGTAATAAATGCGAGTAGTTGGTAGTTGGGGAGATGCAATCTCCACTGTTAGGTCGGGGAGAGATTTACGGATACGATTTGCCTTGTATTTGTATATATAGGGGTCTCCTCCCCCTTATTGTATTCATTCACAAGTAATACAATCCAGAACTTCTCTATTGGGAGAAGTTGCATAGGCAAAGGTACGCTAGATCGATCGGCCCGTGACAAAAGGCTGTGAGGGTAAATCAAATGGTTTTCTTAGGTCCTTTACATCTCAAAGCCCTAATAAAACCATTTTGATTCTTATTGTCTCTTGGTTTGTCTTGTAAATTCTTGCATGAATTCTTGAAGTGCATCAATGGCAGACTCTGTCGCTTTGCTTGACAAGTTCAAGCCCTCATCGGATTGCCTAGGCAATGTTACAATGTTCTCAAGCCCTCGTCGGATTGCCTAGGCAATGTTACAATGTTCTAGATATGTTGTAAGGCCCTTTGCATTTCAACACCTTACTGTCCATCAACTTGTCTAGTAATTTCTTGAAGCAGATCGATGGTGGGCTCCGTTAAATCAATTGACAAGATCGAGCCCTCGCTAGTGAGGGTTGAGCCCTCATGGCCTTAGAGGGGTGCCCTTAGAGGGGTGCCCTCGTGGCCTTTGGCTAGGGCTTAGCAGCCCTCGACCTGCAGTTGGTGATGACTTGGGTGAGAGTTATGACATTGTCTGCGGTTGGTACTTTTTCACTTTGGAGTGTCTGCTTTTCAAAGCCATAGAGAAAAGCAATTGGTCTTTTTAAGTTAGAAAGGAGCTTTTTGAAATGCAAATTATCTTTATTATTATAATTTAAAAGTTCATTATAAATTAAATTTGGATAAAAATAGTGTTTGGAAAAATTATGCTTGTAAATGACTTTTCTTATTTTCTAATTGACAAAAAGGAAAAATATTCAAACCCCTCGCTAGAGACCTGCAAAGGGCTCAAGTCTCTATCGATGTAAATCTGGTGCCGGCAGCTGTTGTTTGAGGTCAAACCACCATAGGTGGCCTTCGGTCGATGGGGATCTATTAGGGTGACGTGATCTCACCGGCCTCTCACAACCAAATTTGGTCACGCCGGCCGTCCTCACGCAGAGAAGACGAACACCAAATAGTTATAACGAGGGCAAAACCTGGAAAATCAAAAAATAGTGAGGGTGATTTTGGAAAAAAAAGTTACTGATCTAGGACTTGTATCCCAAAGACTTGCTCGGGCTTTGGACAAGCCTTGCCAAAAACCCAAAAGTTGGCCAATGGGCTTTGGACAAGCCTTGCCTGAACGGGCCCAATAAGCCCACCCGACCCGAACGCATCGGACGACACGTCGTCGTATCCCGTGAAAGCACTTCCCCGAAAACGCCACCCAAACCCAAACAACCGTCGGACGAATCTTTTGACCACAAAAAATAAAAAAATAAAGACCGCCATTGACGAAAAGCAGAGCAGTCAGAGTCCGACTCAGCCGGCGTCACGTCCTCTGCTTTACTCACTCGAACGCGAAGAAGAGGATGACTTCCGTCGACCGGCCGACCGTCATGGTCACCAACGACGACGGCATCGACGCCGCCGGCCTGCTGTCCCTCGTCCGCATCCTCCTCTCCTCCGGCCGCTACAACGTCCAAGTCTGCGCTCCCGACGCGTACGTCGTTTGCTGAACTTCGTTTCACTTTCTGCCGTCGCATGCTTTGCATAAATGGGACGCCGCGGAGCTCCATCGTACGAGTCACGACCTTCTATGGTTCTCGGATTCTGTTGTGCGGCAATGTCGATGCGTCATTTGATTAAGTAGGCTCTGCACCTCAAGTTATAGCCTGCGATGCTCATGTGGATTCATCTCCGTCCTCGCTTGTCTTTTTTTTTTTTTTTTTAATTTCTATGAATGTTTTTAAGATCACCGTGCTAGTTGTTGTAGAATTTGATGATTTCGATTCGCTGCTGGAATTCCTTCTCCAGCTAGTTGTCGTGGAGCTGTCGGTTTTTCCTCACTGAGTTTCTTTTCCTCGTTCTAATTTGTGTGATCGACAGGGAAAGATCGGGTGTTAGCCACAGCATCACGTGGCGTCACCCTCTTGTGGCTAGGCGAGTGAACGTCGAAGGAGCAATTGCATTTGCAGTCGCGGGTTGGTTTACACTTCCTATTTGTTTGTAATTTTTGTGATCATTTTCAGCTTGCAATGTGTTGTTACAAGATTAAGATTTGTCCCTTTCTTTTGTTTCTGTGCCTTAATCTTACTTTAGGATTTGAAATGCTCGCGGCTTCTTAGGCTATACGTGTACAGGGAAGAGGCAATTTGCCGTGAGAGGCCTGGATACGTAACGTTGTGAGAAAAAGGAAGAAGAATGATGTACATGTACATAGTCCTGGTAGAGATTAAATATTTGCGGAAAGTGAGGATAATTAGTTTGGAAGAAGCAAGAGAAGAGTTTTATTCCTTTCCAAATTGGAAGGCCTGAACCTTATTCCTACTTTTCTCAATTTACTATAGTTGTTGTAATTGAGCTATGAAGCTCCTAGGAAGCTTTGTGTCTCATTACATAAACCAAAACTTTTGCTACTTATTGCGAAAGTGCTAGTTTATTTATTCAAGATAAAAGGATAGAGAGTGATGCATCCAGGATTAGCACCTAGATGAATTGTCGATGTTGCAGAGGAGTCTGGCATACTTTTGTTTTTCCTAACTTCATATCGATGTTGTTTTCTATCTCGGGGTAACGACATTTTACATGTGAATAAACTATCACTTTTGCAAATGCCATAGCTCACTTGACATAGTATGATGTTCTTCTTGCCGCACCTCTTTAGAAATTTTTTATGACCATTAATCAGCTTTAAAGAGAACTACGCAATAATAGCCTTGATCCTTCAACAAGCACTCCCAACAAGGTTGGAGAGGCCCTATGTCGGATTCCATGTTCTCCCAGTAATGGCTTTGCATTTTGCAGGGACACCAGCAGATTGTACTTCATTGGGAATCTCTAAGGCACTTTTCCCCTCAGTTGCTGATCTGGTACTTTTCAGGCTTTAACCGGGTAGTCATAACTGCATCAATGAGCATGAGCAAACTATAGTACAAAAATCTAGTTTTGGCTAGTTTTTCTGCCCATCAACTCTCTTTGAAAGAAACACTTTGCCTCCTGTCAACAGAGTTTGTCACAAATTTTGAGATTCTGAATTGCAGATTCAGTCATTCTGTTGTATGAACAGATGGAATGTGGGCAAAAAGCACTAACAATATGGCGATAAGCACCACACGCAGAGCCTCTTACCGTTCTGTCATTTATACCTCTTTTGTTGAAATGTTTTCACGTCATGAGAAAGTTGCAGTTGCTCTTTGTTTGATTGAGCCCTGTTGTTGTTGTTTCTGTACTACATGAATTGATTTTGATGTTGCCTGTCTCATGCATTCCTCTTATCTCTGTGCAGGTAATCAGTGGTATTAACATGGGTAGCAACTGTGGATATAACATGTTAGTGCAATTTTGCCTTCTTTGTCTCCACAGTTTTGTACTTAATGCAATTTTATTCTAGATATTCCCTTCTAAGTTACTCATCTTGTTCCTGCTTATCGTTCATCCCTAAGTTAGGAAGATAATACTGAAGCAGAGTCACGTGGACTCTCCTTGTTTTATAAATAACAAAAAAGTTGGAAAAGAAAAATGAGATCACTGCTTAATCTTAAAATTGGGAAGAAATGGTTAAAACTCTTCAACCATCGAAAAATGAATTGTGTGTCAGAGCTAATAAACAAGACATTCATATCGTGACTATTACTTGAATAGTTGTATTAGACAGTTTTCTGAAATATTTTTATAGATTAACACAACTATTAATACTAAGTAATAGAAGGAGCATGATGAGTTGTATCCAATGTACAAACTCACATTATGCAACATGAAGTTTCTGAAAAGACAGGATGCATAAGTATCTCATTCTTTACATAATAGGATGCAGAGTGCAGCTTTCTGTAATATTTCTACGAAGTTTTAAAATCTTAGGTTTTTCGTTCTTCAGGCCATGTTTAAGGTCCATATATGCGGTCATTGGTTGAGTGGAAAGAGGAATGTTGTGATTATTCTGCATTGCTTGGAAGCCTAGCCTCTCAAAGGATACAC
Source organism: Eucalyptus curtisii (assembly GCA_017140595.1). Taxonomy (NCBI): domain Eukaryota; kingdom Viridiplantae; phylum Streptophyta; class Magnoliopsida; order Myrtales; family Myrtaceae; genus Eucalyptus; species Eucalyptus curtisii. Next base: position 21,122,894 of record CM029501.1, on the reverse strand, counting down.
AATTGTATAAGTATCGCGTTTTCTTGAATTAGGATGTTAAAAATTGAAAGTAGGCATTCGTCTAAACAAGAACTATTATATCCACTGAAGTCCTCGCCCTTTCTTACAATTTTGGCAGCATGATTTTGCAGTGTCTGTTCTGGCACGGTTGCCGGTGCTCGTGAGGCGTTCTTCAATGGGGTGCCATCTATTTCAATATCGTATGATTGGTGGGCATACTGTTACACTAATTGTTTCTTTCAAGGCCATCGATCATTTAGTTCCTATTCATCCTTTGGCAAACAATTTCATTTCTCTTACATAGTTATATTTTGTATTGGAATTCCAGGGTTGGAGGTATAAGCAGCGTGCAAGACTACACACTTGCTGTTGAGGCTTGCTTACCTATCATTGGTTCGATTTTGTCTGAGATCAAGAAGAGCAGTTATCCCAGAAACTGTTTCTTGAATGTAGATCTGCCGACAGATGTTGCAAATCAGAAGGTAAAGGGGCTGCTGCATTTTTGGGAAAACATGAAATGGCTTAGCTGTTCGGATGCATCTTGTGCTTCTCTCTAGAGCTTTTGTCTCTTTTTATTTATCCTTTGGATAACTAAAACAGTCATTGCGGTTAGCATTGTCTCAAGGTGGTAACATTCTCCATTTCATGTGCCCACAAAAGGGCTATAAGCTCACTAAGCAGGGTAGAAGCACAAATCAGGTGGGATGGGAACCAATGACCTCAGACATGCATGGAAGGCAGATGTTATCAACAATGGCGACAACTATGTCTCAGGAACATCTTCTATTTAAGAGAGTGAGAATCTTAACTTTGATTCCTCGTATTTTTGTATTTGCCATATTTTATGCTTTTTGGATTGGTTCAATGTTCTCAGCGGGGTAACTCACGAATATGCTTGGTTTTTTCCTTTAATAACGTCTTAAGATTTACTATTCTTGCCAGAATATCTAATAAATTATCACGGCTTAATTTTGATATCAGGCTATGAAAAAAAATAACACTTGCATGAATTCTGTGGTGTTTGTCATCTTATGGTTTTGGTATGTATCAGTTAAAAAGAATTTTTCTCGAATAAAATCTACCTTTTATTATAAAGATGCTTTCTGAAGTATTCTTACACTTTAAGTTTGTTGGTTTTGTTTGTCTAAAATTAATAATGTTTTCGGTTGGTTGAAAATAATGTTTTTCCAAATGAAATCTACCTTATGCTCTAAGGATGCTTTCTAAAGTCTTCTTGCACTTGAAGTTTGTTGATTTTGTAAGGCTTAAATTAATAATGTTTCTGTTTGAAATTTCTAGGTGTTAGGAGCGCAAGTTGATGATGCAGATCGTCGATCTCTGAAGGAAGGATTTGTATGTAGTCTGCTCTATCTTATGAAATCATTTGGTTTGAGCATAGGGCATAACTGATGCATGATTTTGCCAGATCACTGTTATGCCTCTTGATGCTCTTTCCCCAGCGAATGTGGAATGCGAGACTTTTTTCAAGGATTGGCTGCCAAAAGTGGCCTAATGCCCTTCACTGGCTTCCTAACGCTGTCTGCCTTTTGTGACTAATAAAGATGAGTTGAGGTGTGTACCTTTCCATTTATTACGCAGTCTATCAAGAATTTTTATTTATTTATTGTGATAATCATATTTTCAGTGAAGTGTATCCATGGCATCATGTTAGATGGAATTAGGCTCAAACGGAGATAGTTCCCAAGCATTCTCCTTTTCTTCTAACCTGTTCTTTAGCTTGATGAATTTGCTTTGGTCGGTTCCAGTAAGTAATTTCTTCAGTACTTCATATTATCTATGTTTTAATAATGTAAATGAAGGTAAATAATTTGAAATAGCATTGGAAAGTTTTTTGAAAAAAAAAAAAGGCAGAGTTTTTCTATAATTTAATACCAAAACAAGAAAAAAGTAGCGAGGACAAACTGATTTATCAGTATATCTGTATTCAACTATCTTCTTTTGCACGAGAGTTTTCTTATTGTGTTCTGGGTTCAGTGCTCTCAGTTAATTCTTGGGTTCACTTCCTTCCATGACCAAAATAAAGAGACATTCCCTTTACATTCTTAGGTTGAGGTGAAGTTGTTTGGTGAAACTTAAGATCGAACGCCTAAAATGGCAAACCTCTATGTAAATAGCGTGTCGATCTAGCAGTTTGCTTTGACGGATAAAACAATGAAAACAACTGTTCGCTATTTTCTGTAGTCTCTTTCTTTTTAACATGAAAATTGTTCATTTATGCAGGATTGCTTCTCTATGTGGAGAGTATATGCTTGGAACTCAAGTTATTGTCAAGGTCATTCTTTTTTTAAGCCCATGTCTTGTGCGATCTCGTTGCCTGGGGATCTTAAGCTTAGGTGCAAGTTGTCAATGTCAATTAAGAATTGTACAAGCTTTCAATTTCCCCAATTAATACAAACGGGGGTATGTTCACATTTGTCTATTGAAAATAATGGCATCTTCCCAATGCAATTTATGTGTAGGATTGATCTTAATGTTGCCCTGTTAAATTTCATTACCCTGTTCTCTGTCATTGAGGTTCACTTACAGTAACACTAGGAGGACTGGGCTATTATTATGTTACGTGTTCCTTTGCTTTTGAAAACAATAAAGGCATGCTTAAATTTTTACCTTTTGATATTACTTGGCACATTCACTTCAACAATAAAGTATCCTTTTCTAGGGACCAAACCGAAATCGAAACCAAACTGAATATTTTCGGTTCGGTTGGGATAATGAAAAGATAATCATTATTTTTTCGGTTCAAGTTATTTCGGTTTGGTTCAGTTAATCGAGTCAAACTAAAATTCTTAATAAAAATTAAATGCCCAACTTAAAATCCCTCTTTCTCACTTCTTATTCTATTTGGTTCCAATAAGGAAGGCAAAAACCGAAAAATTGAAAATCGAATCAAACCGAACTGAATTAGATTGTTGGTTCGGTTTGTATTTGGTTTGGATTGTGTTGGAAGATTTGTGGCGATTGCTCGTGATATTTGACTGAAGATTTGATCCGATTATGATTGTACATAAATCAATTAAAGATTAGATTTAGATTTAGATTTAGGTTGATTCATAGAATCTTTTATTTCCACTCATTATGTACATCTTGTATTATATCTACAGGGGACTGTACATTAGAAACTATTGAAGAGAGAATACAAAAATCTTCCAAAATTATCTGTCTTCAGTCACGATCCCTTTGTTTCCTTTAGTTTCTTTGAGATTGTGATCCTATTCAGTTTAGTTGCTTACCTTATTGGTTTGGTTCAGAGTTTCTTAAAATCCGAACTAAATCGAATAGTTGACATCCCATCCTTGTATAATTTACTTAAAAAAATGTCGTCATCTTTTCGAAAGTATCCATCCTCCCGAATTCTCACATGCACTCAACCAAACCGTCCAAAATTGTAAGCGAGACGGTAAGATAAGTTTGCAAGGAAACGTGATTTTGTCTTTTTGATGGGTTTTGCTTAGACGTTCGCAAGTAATCATTGCGCCCTATTGAGGTGCGACCGCTGCAACAAAAATAAAAAATAAAAATAGCCCAACAACATTTACATTATATACGCATGTTATGGAAGTGAGTATGGTTTTAAGGTAAAATTTGGAATCGAAGAATTGAACCGATGAGAATTTGTCCAGTTTTAGGTTCCAAGATATGCATGGTAGCTCTCAAGTTCTAAATATTGGGGGACCTATTTTGACATATAGATATCGGGTTCTAAATAAGTGAAACCTGAAATTTGAAATAAGTTTTTGTGTTTATCTCGATCTATATTTTCGTGCAATCCTGCAATATTCCATGATGTATGATAATAAATGTATAATTTGAAACCATTAGTTTGAGTTTTCAATTTATGATGGAGATTTTTACTTCATTAATGTATACAAATATAAGTTAAAGTCAGTAAATTGTAGCAACAAGTAATAGTTATTAAATGTGATAATTTATTATAATCGTTCAATTAAAAATACATGTGGAACATAGATAAAACCTAAAATCGATCTTGGAACTTGTGACAAAGTAGGTTCTAGGGTATGTAGGGTATGTTCCAAGTTTCAAAAAATAAGGAATATGTTTCAGCGGATAGGTTTCAGTTTGCATATGGAATCTATATAGAAATTGGAATCGCTCACCTTGTATGTAAAGGTGTTAAAAAGCTACCACATCAACACAAATGCTGTCTAAGAACTATAGAAAATAAATGGTACAAACTAAATTTTCTACCTCAAAACTTCATGATTTAACTCCCCATTTGTTTCACAGGAAACGGATAATTTCGAAAATATTTCTTAAAGATTATCGCTTGTGTCACTAACATAAAGAAATGGACGAAAATATTTTTATTATTCAAGAAAATGTTTGGACACAAATTATTATATATAATGAAAACATTTTTCTCTAATTAATCATTTCAAGCAATCGGTTTAAAAAAATATATTTAAATTATTCATTTTCGCAAAACAAACAAAATGAAAGTATAAAACTACCAAACTAAGACGTCAAGGATGAGTTTTGAACTAGATGGACAATGGGGTGACTTGCATTCGGGGTGACCACCTTTCATCTTTGATGGGCCGAGTCGGCCCAAATTCAGCCAACCCTCGGCCCGCACATTTCCGCTGTGCCAACCGCCAAGCGGTTGTCGTGTCGAAACTTCCGAGTCAACACCGTGGCCCAAAATATCTTTTCTCCGTAGCAAATCGAGGCGAATCTCTTCCTACCCAAAAACGACGACGCCATTTACCTCCTTCCTCCCGTCGTTTCGCTCTTACTGGCCATCATTTCTCCCAGGTTCGCAGCGCGAATGGAACTCTCCCTCCCTCCTCATCATCTCGCCTGCCGCAATCCCACTCCTTCATCTCGGTCACCGAAGGCCGTCGCTAGAATTTCGCCGGCGAGCCTTTCCGGCGGCTCTTCTCGTATCCGCCTCTTCTCCGCCGGCAAGGGCCGCCGCTCCATGGAGGACGCTCCCGCTCGGAGTCCCGTCGTCTCGCGCTCTTCCCCCTCTCCCCAGAACAACGGAGCTCCGGTCCCGGCGGCGCCTGCGATCGGCACCGGTATGTTTGTGCGAAGTTCCTCGATTGTCGGATTGGAGCTCGATTGAGTGCTTTGGTTTTGATGGCTCGTGCGGTTGCGCTGTTTGTGCTCAGGTGGACGGACTGGGGAGGTGAAAAGGGTTACGAAGGAGACGAATGTGGCTGTGAAGATCAACTTGGATGGGACGGGAGTCGCCGATAGCAGCACCGGCATTCCCTTTCTCGATCACATGTTGGATGTGAGTGGTATATGCGGTCGGCTTTAGCTTTGTTCTGCTTTTGGAATGGATCAGTTCTTGTGTGCTATATGCAATTTATGCTGTTCATGGCAAGAGTTGGAGGAGAGACAACTTAAATTTTTTATCTTTTGATTCGTGTGGTGCTCATTTCAATACTTCGGGTTGGTGTAATAGAGTTAGTCATGCACTGGCTGGAACTATAGTGGGATTGCTTATAGCTGTGTTACCTTCTGAGTTGGATTGGTAAAGCTAAGTCCTACGGTTGATTTCAGTCATAGTCATGATTCCTAAAATGCTTCGGGTCTGTTGCTAGAACTTATTTATACTGAAAATGTGCATGTCTGTTTGTATCAGCAACTTGCTTCGCATGGGCTGTTCGATGTACATGTAAGGGCAACTGGCGACATTCACATTGACGATCATCACACTAATGAAGATGTTGCTCTTGCCATTGGAACAGTGAGTATTTGCTCCTTCTCAGACTTTCATTCCATGGTTAGCTCTATTGTTACTGAAGAAGAATCGTCTAATGGAGGTGGTACTTCATAAATATATTAGAGAATGCGATTGTGAGATGTTACACTCTGACTATCCCCAGTTCGTCCTGCAACACTGGTGACTGATCCTTTTTATGACTGTATTGACTTGTAAAAAGCGGAATATCATTTTTAAGGCAAATCCAACTATTTGCATGTTTCCACTGATCCTGCTAAAGCTCTTTTTTCCCTGGTTTGTAGGCCTTGCTGCAAGCACTTGGTGACAGAAAAGGGATACACCGGTTCGGTGACTTTTCAGCTCCTCTAGATGAAGCACTCATTCATGTTGCACTGGTATCCGTACAATCACTTTTGAGTCTTTTAAGTGATTTCTGGCTACAACTAACCACACCATTCGACTTAGGAAGGAAATACACTTGTGAAGCTAGTTCATTATCAACTGACAGTTAGGCCATTAAGTTACTTTGGTAGATGCAGCTGAAATGTTTCTTTTAGTAATGCATTACTGAGAATGAGATGAAGAACAAATGGATGCCGAATCAGATGAAGCAAGGACAGTTGTGAAATTTGAAGCTGCACTAATCAGTCCTAAACACCACGGGCTTTTCTTTTTAGAAGAATGATGACCTAGAGAAATTTCATGTTCAAGCCACGTACACTGAAATTGCTTCTCAACTAAGTAGTTTGTATAATCATTTGCAGATCACCCCATAAAACCTTTTCATGGGGCCTTGTAGTTGTGCCATCTTATGTGTCGTGTCAAAGGAAGGGGAAATGGACATGACATAAAAGTATATTTGAGTCAAGTTGACACAGTTCGTATCTCCAACTCAACTGAATTAACAAGTATTTTGCTTGAGTTTGATCGAGCTTGCTTTTGAGCTCAATCTACACTTGGCAAAGTGTTCTTTGTGCTTGAGCTAGATTGTCTTGGCTTAATAATCAAAAGAGTTAAATATGATAAACTTAAGTTGAGACTAAACTCGATCTTTTAAAGAATGATAAACTGAAAAATATATTGCTCTTACATTTGGAGTATATTGTATAATAGAAACACATAGAAGTCTCGACTGCATGATTTAATTCATGAGGAGCTCCAGTATTAATCAGTTCAAAAATCTCCAAAGATCCTAACCAATGATGCTGCTCAAGATTCAATTCTTTCTTAGGTTTTAGATTCTAGGAGATTATAGATCTAAGATATGGGACTGGAGTTTCGAGTTCAACAACCATGGATTCTCTACACTACACTAATTCATATGCTGATGGCTTTCTTGTTATCTCTGAAACTGTCCTGGATAATATAGCTTGGCTGACTGTAAAGTCGCGCCTAGAATCTCACATCTGTAGATGTTTATCCATTCAATTCCCTCTTTCTCAGTTTAGTGATGTACTTGACTTTCATGTTCAGGATTTATCTGGCCGACCACATTTAAGTTTTGATTTGCAAATACCAACACAGAGGGTTGGAACATATGACACTCAGGTATTCTAGTATCTTACTTGTTGGAATTGTATATGCATTATGCATGTATCTCCAATTTTACTTCCCAGAATTCCAGATATATGAATTTGTGCAGCATCTAATATAATTTCTGCTTCTTACTCTCTTCCTTATGCTTATAGGATGTTTACTGCAATGTCAATGAGTTCTGATCGAATTATCTTTTGTATCAGTTGGTGGAGCACTTTTTCCAGTCTTTGGTGAATACTTCTGGTCTGACACTTCACATAAGGCAGGTAAATATTATTTGTCCTCATTGTGATCCTTTATTTACTGTACTAGTGTGTAAAACAAAGTTGAAGTTATGTCTACTTTCTCATGGTAGTCAAGACGGTTGTATAATTTTATTTTATTTTTTTTCTTGCTCATTCTGAAATATTATTTCAATGATGGCAGCTAGCTGGAAAAAACTCACACCATATTATTGAGGCAACATTTAAAGCCTTCGCAAGAGCTCTTAGACAAGCTACAGAATATGATTTACGGCGCCAAGGGACCATTCCAAGGTATCATGTTTTGGTGCCCATATCATTGTGCCTTTCCAAATGCTTTATGTTATTCAATGCAAGTTTCGTTTGTAGAAAATTTTTTGAAGCTATTGTAGAAAAGGAGGTGTTTGAGTGTTTTGTAGAAATCTTCTCTTTTATAAGAATCAGTTTATCACTTCTGCAGCCTGTTCAAAACGTCTTCTTTCAGCATTTTTTTTGTCCCCTCACTCAACCCTTTCAATGAATCACAAGTAGATTCCAGCCTACTGTAGACTCATGTGGCCTTATGATTGAGATTGGTATTGAATATGATATTAGCATTTGGTAGATAGTTTCTCAGTATAACTTTACCTGTGGGTTCTGGAAATGCATACAATAAAAATTTGCTTGAGTTTTAACCCCTTTGACTTTCTGCTAGAAGTTGGCTTCTCCCTATAAAACTTGTAATTCTAATTGCTTTTCCATGAACCTTAGTTGTTTTTTCCAATATTGAATGACTAGCCTGACATTTCTCTATTATTTTTAGTCCTGTTGAACACTTTGAGATGCTTCTGTATTTTAGGGTGTCCATGTATGTTGTCAAAAATAGCGTGTATTACCTGCTTTTTACTCGAAGTGACTTCTAGCTTTGCGAAGTGCGAACTCTGTTTGTACATATGACAGAGGCATCGTTTATCACATTAGGCTTAAGTTGCTTTCTGAAATGCACACAATCTTAATGTATATAATAAACATCCTTGAAAATTATCCAAAGTCACAGATGCATATTAGGCGGTTTTGGAAGTCTGGAAAATCTTCCCAGGACATATGACATGAATGAAATCAGTAGATTCAGTAATTGGATGGTGAGGCATTTCCACCTACCCCAGAAACAATCTTACACGACCATTTCTTTCACTTTCATCCAGCATCATCTTCTTTTAGCCCCTTTTTTGCCCCAAAATATCCTTTCTGGATGGACCAGAATTTTTCATCAGGTCATAATGAGAGTTTAATATAATCGCTAATCAGCTAGCTAGGTAATGTATGATTGACTTGAATGCTTGACCAGTCCCCATACCCTTGTCTCGTTTTCGGCCGATTTCTCATATCCCAGATTTTGAGGTTAGACAAGTCAGACGCTCAGATGCATGTCCATATTTGATGCTGGTGTGTGGGTCCAGGCAGCATAGGCTAGTTGTGCAGCCCAGGGAGATTTGATCATCTGTATGATGAGTTGCCTTTCGTGTGTATGCTGCATAGAGATAGTTTGATTATATAATCTGGTCATTGAGTGGTGCCATAACTTGAGCAATGATCATAACTACATGCAATTCAATTTTGCAGCTCGAAAGGGGTGCTATCACGTACTTGATGAGGACAATCCTTTCAATGAACTGAATTTGGGTAGCCCTTAAAGAAGCAAGCATTGTTTGATCGATTGTCATTGTCAAGAGTTCTCAATGTACTGCTGAAGCAACAGAAACAAGAAACAAGAATGAGATTGTATGGTCGTTTTTGTTGGCTTTTGAGTTTACTCCAGTAAAAGCCATGTAGAAACCTGCTCTGTTTGGACAGGAGAACACTTAGAAGTTCCCCTTAAATTCGCTCTTTCAAAAATTTTCAGACTTCCTGCCCGTTCACCTCTCCCACTTGCCCCCTCCCCCACTCCCCACCTCGCAAACAAAGCCGATCGTAGTGGGGAATTTTACCTTTCGGAAAGAACCTCTGCAGGGGTTTCTTGAATCAACGGAAAAAAGAAATCAATTCTATTTGATCCGCTTTGTGCTCCAGATGAGGTCATCTTCTTCCTCCTTAGATCAATTGATCGAGTTCATTCGCCAGAGCGTTCAATATACAGAGCGTCTTTTGCAGAAGTCTCGTTCAAGAGCTCGTCTCTTTGGATCTTCTTTCACGAAAAAATACCATATTGTGGATACAACCTGCGGCTAGTTTCGTAGCTTTTGCCGCAGCAAATGAGCCATGGAATAGTACCAAAGGGAGAAATCCCAGCTGTCGGAAACTCGATGGGCTAACCCTCCGGCCTTGACATTCTAAATCTTAATGACCCAACATGTGGATCCAATAACATTTCAGAGTTATCGAATTTTTTATTTATGGTTTTGCAGTGCCGCAAAAACGATCTATAAAAAATAACGAAATAAACATGAACTGTCGAATCAAAAAGATTCGTCCTGCGGGCAACTCGAGCACCGCTTTAGCTTTAGGAATTGCGTCGAATTCCCGAAACGTTCGACGCGTGGGACGATGAAAATTCGATTTTTCATAACTATGGTCACCCACATATTAGACATGCTTTACGGAGGCAGTCTTTTTGTAACTGAAATTGTAATCTTCGGCTATTCAATTTAATTAAAATTTAATCTCGACCAAAAAAATTAATTAGTTTTTAATAAAAATAAAAATCCTCGTCTTCTCCCCACTGAAGACGCCTCGGGACCGAGCTGCTGCTATCGTTCTCCAACCGTCGCCCCTCTCTCTCTCTCTCTCTCTCTCTCTCTCAATTTGAGCTCCGATGGCCGGCGGTGGCCGGAACCACCACCCGAAGTATCACCACAAGCACTCCAACGCCACCTCCTCCACCGCGTCGTCGCACCGCTCCAACCCCGCCGCCGCCGCCGCCGCTAACAAGGCCAGGCTCGAAGCCGCCTCCGCCCCTCCCCGCCCCTCCAACCCCACAAAGCCCAGCCCCAAGACCGCCGCCGCCGCCGCCGCCGCCAAGCCCTCCCCCAGAACGGGGCCCTCCCCCAGCCCCGCCCGCCCGCGCCCCCCGCCGCCGGCCCCTACGCCAACAGCCCCGCCCCGCCTCCCCGGGGCACCCCGTCCCACGATCCCGCGGCCCTCGGCCCGCCCCCTCCCCCTTCCTACGGCTTCCACATGCTGGATCGCCGCACCGTCGTGCTCGCAGACGGCAGCGTCCGGTCCTACTTCGCGCTCCCGCCGGATTACCAGGACTTCGCGCCGCCCCTGCCGCCGCGGCCGCTGGACCCCGCGGCGGCCGCGGCGGCGGGGCGGTTCTTGCCGGGAGCGCCGAGGCCGGAGTTCGGCGGGCTCCCGGGCCCCGATGCGTTCCGGGGCGGCAGGGAGGAGTTGTTCGCTCGTGGGAGGCAGCCGCAGGATTACTGGAACTCGCTCGGGCTGGACTCGGTCCGGCCAGGTCCCGCAGAGGGGCCGTCAAAGAGGAAGTTTGGGGGAGAAGGAGAGGAGAGAAACCGGGTAGATGACGAGCTAGACAAGGCGAGAAAGAGGCAGCAAGTTTTGCAATATGGGAACCCGGACAGGCTTCCGGGTCCGGGTCCGGGTGGGTCCTTCGCTGGTCCGAGCGGAGAGTTATTCAGGGGTTCAAAGTATGGGAGTGCTCTCGAGAGTGTGCGCTTGAAGCATCTAGAGGTCGATCAGGCCAAGCTAAAGAAGGCGTTTTTGCATTTTGTGAAGGTTATTAATGAGAATGGCTATCACAGGAGGAACTATCTCGAGAATGGGAAGAGTGGCTCCCTTAAATGTGTTGCTTGCGGCAGGTTTGCTATACTCGTGCTATATGGCTTTCTTTTGTTTGTTCTGTATTATTTGAAGTTGATTGCCTTAAGGATTCTGTGGTTCTTTTAAGTACCGTTATGGATTGTTCATGGTGATTCTTGAAGGTGCCATGTTGTGTGGGTTTAGAACGTAGTCTGCGGTCTTATCAGCAGATGGTTGTTCTTAGTTTTGATGTGGTAGTTCCTTTGGCAGAGGATGGAAAGAACTGGCCTTCTTGACATTTGTAGTTTAGAGAGCATAAACTAATTATAGATGGTTATACTGTTTTTTCCCTCTTAATGGATTATAGATGTGAGAATCTCTTTTGTAGCAATAATCGCAGTGCATGCTTTCGCCATTTGATAATGCTGCTTTTAATTGTCACTACATTGGTCCTGCTTTGAATTTTTGGGTCAGATCACATATGTTACTTAAACAAATAAATGAGGGACATAGATTGAGAAGTGAAGCTGGCCTGAATTGCATGCATTGGGTCATATAGCTGAATGTATATGTATTTGACTTATGAATCGCTATGTGAAGAGGTTTATTGAGAGGCGAACCAACCTGATCTGAACTTTATGTGTTTGGGTGGCTGAATGCGGGTCTTGTGATCATGGTTGGATTACCTAATTGAAGAGTCTGATGATGGTATACTTCTTTGCGTCTTCTGAGCAAAAGTTCTACTTTGATCAATTTTGTCCATAGTTGAGTGCTGATCTTTTCGCTAGACATCCTAGTATCTGTTTGTCGTCTTTAGTTATTGAAAAAACTTAGTCACTTTTCGTGGACAGTGGAGCATAGTTTGCATTTGATTTGATGAAACCTCTTTGCAGTCTGTGATGTCTCTAATATTGATTTCTTCGATCACTCGTGGTATGCAAAGAGAGCTCTGTGATGCTTTCAAAGCAATTTGAAATGATCTACCAAGTTTTTGTTGGAGGAAATAGCAAGTAGCTCAATTGCTTTATGCTCCATGTTGTGCATTTACAATGTGATGGACCATGTGATGCCATTTGACTTTTGCTATGCTGAATGAAGAACGTTGGAGCATTGATCGGTCGACTAAGACTAGATTACAAAATTGTTATACCAAGTGATGTGATTGGATTGCAAATGAGAATTTGAACAAGTGAGCCATATTGAATACCAAATTAGCATCACAACATCACATAATACCAATTCTATAGTCTAGTCTCATTATACCTAGCATTGTTCACTTATATGTTAGGATTATGTTTTCAAGGTTGTCTGGATACCTTTGGAAGTATACTATGCTCCCCTACATATTAAATCTTGAGGATAACAAATAAAAATCCCAATAAACATCGGGAGCATATCAGTATTGTACTGTACTACTTTCTAGTTTGTTGTCAATGCTCACTGTGGTCGGATGTGGTTGCTGAGTTAGAAATATTTACCTAGAAAATTGGATTGGGTCATGAGTCAAGCTAATTTTTATGAATAGTTTCATTATTGAGTACATGGATGTGATGGTTTTGAGGAAGAAGATAATATTTGCTACCTTTTCATTTGTTGATTTGCCTCATTGTTAATTTATGGAAATTTTCATAATTTCATCTTTTTATCTCGATTAACTGGATATTGAAATTATTCAATTTGGATATCAAATATTTTTCATACCCCTATTTCATCGTAATATGGCACATGCAAGACCCACCTGTGTTAAATAAAAATTTCTATTTGTTTTTCGTTTCAGGGTTATGAGCAAGTCAAGTTACTTATTGAAACTTGACTAATTGACTTCCTGAGTAGCTTGAACATCAGGCTTAAAAATACATTGAGGCCTGATACTTGCATGAAAAAGGTGGATAAAATTATGTTTAATAAGCACGAGAAGAAGATACAGGATATCATGTAATCATTTTTCCATATCAGAACTCTACTGAGTTTGAGAGTGAGCTAGCTTATTGCTTTAGGTGGAGATGAGCTCAACCATACAGAATATTTTGTCAATTAGAGATTACAGTTGAGTTAAGAATCTTGACTGACTTCAAGCAGTGTATCAAGTATTGAATTAATGTGTCAGCTTGACCTATAATGATATTCTCTGATGACTCAACAGGGGCCTGTTTTGCTCATGTTGCTACATATTTATTGGCTAAAGTAAGGACAGTTGAGAAATTTGACTGTTCTCATTGTGATGCAGAAGCTTGATGCAGTCTTTTCTCTGCTAGTAATACAGAGAAAAGTACTTTGATTGTATGGAGTGAGATTAGGGCACAGCCCCAGACTAAATAGGTTCAGTAGTTGCCTTCAGAATTACATTAGCTTCTCGAATTCTGAAGTGAAACATTTTTTCAGCAATCTACTTCTGGAGCAACGTTTGATTGGCATTGTCATGTCCATGCCATGAGGATTTGACTATGTCAGTAGCTTTGTTCTTGACTGCTGATGTGCCATTATAGTTTTCATTTGTTTGCATGATGATTCTTGTTTGTTTAAGTCTGTTGTTTGGCGCTTTTTAGTTTTGGCATATTGTCCAAATGGATAGATGCACGAATTGGCTGCACTGAAAGCATAGTCATTAAAAGGGGGCAAAAGGCAGAATTACAAGATATAGATCATTAAAACCATCAGCTGCCTTTAGAAGTGCCTCTTTAATTATAGAACCAGGACTAGGAACTGCTTTAGTAAATTTCTAGACTTTCTGGAGATGGATTGTTAATGGAACCTTGGAAGATCCTGATTTTTGCTTGGCCTTAGCATTTTCTTCACCTTTGCAGCTGCTAGGAACATTCACAAGTAAAGTGCTTTCATGAAGAGAAGTGATTATATAGCCCAGAAGGGTGGAGGGATGCTAAAAATGATGAAATCATTAATCTTATCCAGTATTTGGTACTATATGGGATACTATGGGGAATATTATGAGAGGATCCATCTAAGCATGTGATTGATTGTTTCTGGTTGACTGGCTGATTGGTGTCCAAAACATCTGACACAACTGAAAAATTGGATCAAAGTGATCAGAACTGATGATTTCTAGGCTTAAAGAGGATTTGTTCTTTATCTACAGTAGACAGTGCATAAGCATACAACAACCTGAAGACCTTTTATGGGATACAAAAAGTGCATGTTGCCAAAAATATTCTGACTGGTTTCCTTATGAAGGTACTGAGGGGGTTACCACCCCTACATGATGGCTTCATAATGAAAGACACTCCTATACAAAATTATACACAAAAGATTGCTTCTGACATTTCAAACAAACTAGAAATATGGAATTGTACTGCCTACAATACACAATGTGAAGGGAATATGACCAAGCATCCCTAAAGATATCCCAAGCTGATTCAACCTGTCTTTCTAATGAGCCAAAAGAAAAATAGAGAAATCATTGCACTATCTTTCTTCTTTCCAACCCACGAACTACTGGCCCCTCTCCAAGCTCAAAGTTTGTGTAGCATTGTGCTGGAAGTCACCCTCTTTACTTTCAAAATTGCAAAAACGTAGTCCAAAGTTGTCTAAGCGGATTACAATGTAAAGTGATTCACATTCTCCCTCTCATTCTTACACAAAATTACTATTGTTTTTATTTCTTTCGATTGGTTATCCGAAGTTACTATACGATGTGATCATACAATTGTAATAAAAAACTGTATCTAAGACATTCTCCAACTAATTAATTTGCAGAAAGTAACTTTTCTCTTAATTACTAGAAACATCAAAACCAAATTGGAGTGGGACTGGATTTCAGTTCAGTTCTTGTTTTAACTTCAATTTCAGGTCAGTTTACTTCTGGCTGCCCACAAGAATTTTATGTGATTTTAGTGTGGATTATAGTGCATAACCTAACTGGTCTGGCCTGTTTGCACTTGTATTGCTGGGTTTGCATTTGTTAGATGTATGCTAGAGCTAAAAAAATGGGCCTTTTGAGAAATTCTTCTCTGAGTCCTTTCGTTACTGACGTGCCCTACAGTAGATTATATTTACCTATGTAAAAAAAAAAAAAAAAGAGCACTCCCATGATCTATTAAAGCTTCTTGATATGATTTTGTGGTTGATAAATAATTGTCATCATCTGCTTTTCAACTTCGGTGAGGCATGAAATGGAATGGATGTGGCAGTTCTTCGGATTGCCAAATTATTAAAGTTAATTAGTTTGCAAAATGGCACTGGTTAATCGCTTTCGATGCGTTAGATTTCCTCTTCATATCAGAATTCATTGCCTAATCCCTCTGCATTCATAGCTTGTGGGTGCCCAACAATATTAGGATATAGTTGAGAAGTTCTTCATTTCGTTTGATATCCAAATACAGGTCGTCTAAAGAGTTTCAAGATGTGCATGGTCTCATCATGCATACTTACTACTGGGATAACACTGACTTGCATGTGGAACACTTGGGCTTGCACAAAGCTCTATGTGCTTTAATGGGTTGGAACTATGCAAAGCCTCCTGATAATTCGAAGGCTTACCAATCCTTACCCGCTGAAGAAGCAGCGGCTAACCTGGAGGATCTGATCATGTGGCCGCCGATGGTTATCATTCATAACACAATTACTGGAAAGAGTAAAGAAGGGCGCATGGAGGGGTTGGGAATCAAAGCCATGGATAATTATGTCAGAGGTATAATCCACCGCCATGCTTTATTGTTCTTCAAGGTTCTTGCATCTGGTGTGATCTGTTTATGGTCTACGCTACTCCATCTACCAGACTTTTGTCTGCAGCCTGACCTTTTGAACCCCATTATGCTACATGAAGATAGATATGATTTGAATGTTAGGGTCTGATCTGGTATAGTGATTCCTCCATGTGTCCTGACCAAGTTTACTGGTGAGGTCATGCTTAATTAATATCTACATCTTTGAGGTTCAGTCAGTAAAGTGAGTCAGCTGAGTAAGGAATGAACCATGCTGTCCCTTTTCTATAGGGTTGAAGCTTACCGAAATAAGTGATAAGTTTTGAATTTTGTTATGCTTCACTCTGATATATGATGTTCTACACTCACAGTGGGTCAGCTGAGTAAGTCTTTGTTAATTGGGATTACATCGAGGCGAATGATGTATCCTAGATCTAATTACGGAAAATTTTATAGGCACCAGGTTCGTAAATGTTTATGAACCTTTTAACATCCAATAGCTTTGGTCTCTGTGTGACTGGGGTGGGTAAGGTACCAATGACCAAGAGATTTTAACCAATATCAAGTGGGTATATTACAACCGAGTTGTGTAATGAGTTATTTTATGACATTATCAATATGTTAGTGCTAGCTGTTAGGAATTAATTTATATATTTTTTTACTAAGTATGGAAAGGGCCTTATATGAAGATTGGTTTAGCTGCAGATTTAAGCCGAGGGGCCTCAGATTTTGCTTTGATTCTGATTTTTTAATTTAATTTATTGATTGGCATCAAAAGTTGGTCAAAAGTCAATCCGAAAAAGTTAGAAGCAGGAGCTAGATGTAGATGTTGCTCCTCTAGCTTTTGGGCATGAGTGAAGGTGAATAAATCCTCATAAAATGCATCTTGTTTGAAGGCTCAACTTCTAGTCTCTCTTTAGCAAAAGTGAAATGGTAGAAATATTATGAGTTACTCTTCCAAAGTACTAAATCCAATAATAGTCTCAGGTAGATCTGAAATACCAAAACTGAAAGCGTAAGTTTCTGGAGGCATGCTTTTAAACAGCATAACTTGGAGTTCCATCTGTTTGATCTTGCAAAGGATCAGATAGTGTTTCATCTGTTTAACAGCCTGATAGATGTACTTGAAGTCATGTAGCACTGAATCTCAATGTTTTGACTAAGTGTTTGACTCAAGCTAATGTTGGTCTGCTAGTTGTTGGTTTAACCTTAACTTCCTCTTTGTATAAGTTCATTAGAATTTTCATTGAGCATCTTTCAATATATTTGTTGTAATTGTTGAAGGCGCTACTGTCAATGCTATCCTCTCCTCCCAAAGCTGCGGCAGATAGTATGTCGTGACAACAATTTAGGAACTCATTCACCCCTATATGATTGAGTATATACTAAAGATCAGTCTTTCAGCAGGATATAGATGTTTTTTGTACTTTGCCTTTTAAGTTTCTCTTCTTGTAAATGACATGTTTAGTGCTGGTGTCCAGCTTTGCTCGACATGTTTGCTGATCGCAATCCCATTTTTCGGGCTTGGGACTGTCTGCAGAATACATGAAACTAGCTGCTTTACATGAAAATTACTCTGGTCGACTAGTTTAGATCACCGAATTGTTTGAGAAATCAATGAGTCAGATTGGTTCAATGTCCTTTTGAATGATCGATTCATAAATTTAGGTAATCATGGCCATTGGGTCATGATAAATTGTTGATTTGGAAATGACACGAGGCTAGCTGATATTTTCTTCTCCTCCTTTTTTTTTTTGTTCTTTTTTTTTTTTGTTTTGGGGGGGGGGGGGGGGTTGGTGTTGTGTGTGGGGCATATGGTAGATTCTGTATTCAATAAGCGGTTGAACTTCAGTATAGATTAACCTTTGTTAGGGCAAAGATATTTGTACACTTGTAGCTTAATTGACATCATCTGGTGAAAAAAATTCTAGTGTCTATTCTGCAGTCTAATTTTCTTAAAACAAAAGTAACCAATTGGAATAGATACTGACCTAAATGGACCCTTTGCTAATGATATCCGTTTGGGTTTATTGCTGCTCGGTATATGAGGTAGCGTAGTTCTTTTTGACTTGTTGTGTTCTCTTATTCTTTTGTGGTTTTCAGAGCTTGGATTTTTGGGTGGCAAGTCAAAGTCCTTATATGGCAGAGAGGGTCATCTAGGGATAACCCTGATTAAGTTTGCTGCGAACCAATCAGGCCTAAAAGAGGCCTTGCAGCTAGCTGAACACTTTGAGAAGGACAATCATGGACGGAAGAGTTGGGCTCGTTTACAGCCCTTGACATTGGGGAAGGATGATGAAAACAATCCAAACCTTGTCAGGGTGGACGGGACGACGGGGGAGAAAAGGAGGAATTTCTATGGTTATCTTGGAACAGCCTCGGATATGGATAAGTTGGACTTCGACACACGGAAGAAGGTGGTATTTGAGAGTAGGAGGGAATGCTTATCATCCAGTTAGAATTTGGCTGATTACAACTCAGTGTGCTTATGTCACATAGATCTTGTTACCCAAAGTATCTTGAGTGTGAATATCACCTTTAGTGGCTGTGAGAAATGATGAATACCTATGTGTTCAATTACTGACAATTCCAGATTATCAAGAGGTGAACAGCCACTGAGCATGGTTTTTTATACTTTGATATAGTAACGATGATCTTTTTAAACATAATATTTTTCCAGCTTTAAGTTGGATGTGCTAATATATCCTTAAAGGTGTGTTATTTGGAGTCTATATGAAGTGTGGAAAGCTGCAGGAAATCCACACTTACGTACGGTGATTTTCTCATACATTGAGAGATGTGCATGTTCTTATGGTAAAACAGATATAAAACGAGATTGGTCGTATAGTAGTTAAGTTTCTTCTTTGCTCTCTCGTGCTCTGTTCATCGTTTTCTTCCGGGCCTTTTTTCTCCTTTGTGTTGTAGGTAAGTGTTTGTCGGTTCTGTTGGTCAATCGACTGTATAGTTTGCAGTTCCTTCTTTATTTTAAGGAGCACTAAAATGCACCAGCTAGTTAGAAAATGTGACATCTGAAGAGTTGCTCCTAAAGATCGAAGACTAGGAGTAGACAGTCCAGGGACAGGTTCTATAAATTGTAACCTAGGTCAGTGTACTCAATATAAGGGGCTGCATCTTCTGTTCCAGCCATTAGAATTTTAAATAGTGTGAGGCTTGTGCTTTGCTTGAGTGCTAGATGCTTTTATTATTAAGCGCCCATGCCATCTTCTCTGCCTGAAATCCCACTGATTCCTATTGTTATTCATGGTTTTGGTTGGTGCTGGTTCCATGGACTCCTACAAGAACCATGAAGCTAATCATTTGATTCTTGTTTATTACCATGCTGGATTTGTGGCTGCCTGCAGAAAATCGACTATCATTGCTTTGCCTAGCTCTTCCTTTTCAAGTTTGATATTTGAGGACATTTTAATTTGTGCTGCTGCAGAAATAAATAAACAATGCTCTCTCTCTCTCTCTCTCTCTCTCTGTGGAGAGTTCTCTGGACAGTTTATCTAGATTCTTGTCGGTAAAATTTGAAAATCACAGCAGAGGCTGCAAACAATTACTTTAAGCAGTGTGATTGGAAAATTCCACTTCATCAGGTAGAATTAATCTTTTTGCTTCACTGGAGGCAGCATTTTCTTCCTACATGTGAAGTGAAGAGAACCCCCCCGGGGGGGAGGGGGGGTTGGTTTTGGGTTGGGGGTGAAAAGTGGAACAAGGTATGGTTAGATATTTCCTTATCATGTGCTCAGTGATGTATGTGGACGGTGCTGTTCATGTAAGCATGCACCCGTAGAGCGCTTGGTTAGATATTTCCTTATCATGTGCTCAGTGATGTATGTGGACGGTGCTGTTCATGCAAGCATGCACCCATAGAGTGCTTCATGCTTTACTGTTCCCGCTTTTATCTAGCACAATTGTGCCAGCGATTGATAATTTACCCCTTCTAAGTTCTGGGATGCATCTCAGGTCATGCTTCTGTATGATATCTATGTTTTGAACAACCTTAAACCCATGAACTGTGTACATAAGTAGGTTCAATCCCTAATAAAGGGCAGTTAAATGCTAGTCCAGCGGCATAATGATGGACTGAGGTTTTTAAGACCTTTCCTGAACTGCAGTTTGTGATTCAATCCTTCGTAGCTATGCACATAGTGAAATATTTCAGGATAGCTCTTGAACAGAAGGCATCCTCCAGGTTGTCATGAAAATGCCTTTGGTGACGGCACGGTAGAAAGGTGAGGGGCTTAGAGTAGTCAAATGGGTGCCTAATTTCTCAACCACTGAGTTTGGTAGGCAACCACCACATTTTATTTAGCGGTCTGAATTTTATATTACTGGGTGATTATGATCAGGTGCAAGATTCCCAGGCCCTTCAGATTTCTAAAATGACTGAAGTAGAGTGATTTCATGGTCCTTATCTGTACTGACTTGGCCCTGCTTGATTAGACCAACTCACTCGGCAACTTTAGTCAACTGCTCGAGTTCTTTACAGGGGTCACTCGCATTTCAGAGTTCAGTGTCGTCATCAGAGAAGAGAACTCGGAACTAATGTTGTTTCAAGTGGTCAGGTAAAGCATGCCCGTACACACTTTCAGTAAGTTCCTTCTTCTTTCCCTTCCGTCGGCGAGTTGTGTTCGTAATCTCTTTATCTCTAGAAAGTGAAAAGGAAAAATGTGATTGTGCCATGTGCTAACATTGGTTTCAGCCTATTGGCCTTTGCTTGATCATTGGTTAAACCCCCTGTTTCGAACCATCGGTTACAATCATTCCTTGCATTGTACTACCCCCTCCCCTCCCAACCGAAACCCAACGTGGACCCATCATGATTCTTGGTTTCCAAGTGACGAACATGATAAAAGCGGATTCAGAAGATAAGAAACCCAGCACGGATTAAGACACGTTAGCTACTCTCCTAACCACGAATCTCTCTCTTAAATATTTTCTCGTCCGCCTTCTTTTGAAAACGAAAGCAGAGAGACAGACGCACGGCGAATGCATGACATGCATGAGCGGATTCCTACCCATCATCATCATCACTAATTGCTCTCGAAATCTCGTTTATGGTCCGATGAGTTGAATCGACTTGAATTGAATCTTTTTGACGTTTGTTTTATTGTTCTTTTTTTCTGGGGTCCTTGGTGGTGTGGTGGGGACGATGTGGAATTCGCGTCTCGAGAATGAATTTCGGCTTTCCCCATCCTTTCTCCATTATTGAGCTCCTCCTCCCTCGCCCACCAAATTGGACCCACGATCTCGTGTGCCTAACTGTTTCTGGTTTGTCATTTCAAAAGCATATCCGTCGATTTGCATCTCTACGAATTCTGTTTTATATATTATTCTTGGGGAAATTGTTTTGTTTCTAGCATGATGTCACGCCTGGTTTAGTGGGCAACTTTGAAAAATCTCCATTTGATGGGGTAAGTTTGAAATCCACGTTGCGCAACGCCCCTAAATTTAGGATCCACCAAATGGTTAAATGAAGTAACAAGGGGGGAAGGATAAAAAAATGTTCGAAACCTATTAAATTGATATCAATTGAGTTTTAAATATTTCAATTGGACCAATTTAGTTATAAACATTTTTACAATGATATTAAGGCTGCGTTTGGTTCAACTTTGGAAATGGGTTTTGGTGAAATGCAAATATCTTTAGTTTAAAGGGCTTTGGGGGAATGTAAATTGCATTTGGTAAAAACTTCTTTGCAAAGTTATTTTGATATAAAGAGTGTTTGGCAAATCTCTTTTTTATTAAGGGTTTTTGGATTTCATTGTTCTTTTTTATTAAAAATATTAAACTTTTTGCCGACTTTAGTAAAGGTAAAAGTGATTTTCGAACAATGAGAGGTAAAATCGAAAAACTAAAAAATATATGATAATAGTTTTGAAAAAAAGAAAAGGTAATTTCAGCTTCTGGCCAAATGCTAAAAGCCCAAAGTAAGTCCCTATAAGTATTGGGTTTTTAGCTTTTTCAAGACTAGTATTTGACTGAAAGCCATGCTGAAAGCCCTTTGGACAAGCTTGCCAAAGATCCTAACATTTCCCTAAGGAGCTTTGGAGGTTGAAAATCCGTTGAAAGCTGAACCAAATGCATCATAATTGAGTCTATTTGGTCATTTTTGATTGGATAATGCTAGCATGAACACCATTTGTTCTATGTGGCATAGACAAAATTTATTATTTTTTAAATTTTTTATTTTTTATTTTTTTATTATAGTCGGTGAGGGCCATCGAGCCATCGTTGGTTGCTAGTGAGGGTTGTGGCCCTCGCTTAGGCCATCACCATGTTGCAAGTTAGGGCCACCAAAGCCCTTACAAAGGCTGTGAGGGTGCCCCTCTCCAAGGTTGTGAGGGCTCGACCCTCACTAGCAAGAGCTTAAGCTTGTCAAGCGATTCAACAAAGTCCACCATTGATGCACTTCAAAAATTTATAGGATAAGCCGATAGATAGTGAAAATCAAATGGTTTTCTTAGGTCCTCTACATCTCAGGACCCTAATAAAACCATTTTGATTCTCATTGTCTCTCGGTTTGTCCCGTGAATTCTTGCATGAATTCTTGAAGTGCATCAATGGCGGATTGTGTCGCATCGCTTGATAAGCTCAAACCCTCGTCGGATTGCCTAGGTGATGTTACGATGTTCTAGATATGTTAGATATGTTGTAAGGTTCTTTGCATTTCAACGCCTTACTATCCATCAACTTGTCCAGTAATTTCTTGAAGCAGATCAATGGTGAACCTCAAATCACTTGACAAGATTGAGCCATCGCTAGTGAGGGTTAAGCCCTCGTGGCCTTAGAGGGTGCCCTCGTGGCCTTTGGTTAGGGCTTGGTAGCCCTCGACTCGCGGTTGGTGATGACTTGGGTGAGAGTTATGACCCTTTCCAGCGGTTGGTACTTTTCTGATAAACAAGTAACTAGCTTGTTTGCGCAATTTGCATTTTATGCACCTCAATTAATTTTTAGCATATAAGTATAAATTCGTCATTTATTTTCGAACCATCCCTCCACACGTCATCTTTACGTATGCAACTATTAAATGAACATCCTTTTGCCTCTCTCCATCCAATCTAAAACCCTAAAGGTGAATTGGGACCCCATGTTTATGAAGAAAACCATGTAACATCCGCAGCCAAATTTAGATACTTTAATTCGGTCGATTTTTTCTTCTTTTTAAATAAATTAATTAGTTCCGTTCGCCTCCATCCATCCATCTTTTGACTGAACACATCATCAAATGGGACCCACGGCTTTTCGATGTATCCATCGATTACGAGAAATCGACCGTAATTTTTTTTGTTTAAAAATTAAATACCCATTTTGAAAATTTTGTCAGTCTATTTCTATGTACTTTTAAATTGTTCTGTTTTCCATGGCTGCTCATGCTCATGCTCATGCTTATTCCCTTCTCTTTCTCTATAGAGAAAGCAGAGTATGATCACTTTTCTGCTACGGGAGGAAGCGCATGCCTGAGAATTTGGCAGAGGGAATGTGCACCAGGAGGCCACATGCTGCGTCATTTGACTGTCTGCTTGTCCAAAAAATTATATATATAATAACGTGAAATAATTATTATGGGGAATATAAAAAACTTTAAAAAAATGGATAAAAGAATGAATGAATAAATTAAAGAATAATTAGGGAAAAAAAAAAAAAACAAAAGGAGGAGGAGGAGCAGAGAGGGAGGAGGAGACGGAGTGTCCGGCAATGGCTTTACTTTATCTGACTCTACCCATGTGGTGGTCAGTGGCCCTGCCCCACCACCCCCACCCACTCCTTCTCCTCTCTCTCTCTCTATCTCTCTCTCCCTTCCATCTCTTCGGTTTCTGGGAAAGTTGCCTCTCTCTCTCTCTCCCTTTCTCTCTCTACGCCTTCTTCTGCTACTGTTTCCCTCTCTAGCCAAACAGGGGCCTTCAAAATCCCCAAAAAAGCTTTACCCAAGTTCAGGTCCCTATCCTACGCACCGCCCCCTATTTCAAAGTGGGAATTGCGTATGGATGTGTGGTATTTTTGGAAGGATTTGATTTGAATTATGCATCTTTGGGTTGACGTTATTAGCATGTCTAGCGAATTGCAATAATGGCACGCTGCAGCAGTCCGATGAAATTTAGTATTTACGTAGGGTGGCTACTAGAAATGCGCATAATTAGGATTAAATTTTAGCAATGAAGGATAGAGAGATAGAGAGGTGAATTCAAAATATAACTTGAAGAATTATTGTAGGAATGATCCTGAAAAATATAGTTGATGAAAGATGACATTACAAATAAAACACAATTACTAAAGGATGCGCTCAACATATTGATTTGTGTCACTAGATGACATTGTTATATGTAATTTAAGGATGAACGTTGGTCTAGGATCAACTTTGGAATTGGGTTGAATTGGCCCTACCCACTTGATTCTAGTTTATTTTTTTGATCCCATATTTTTGAGTTGTCGAATCGAATCGTATGGAGAACCGGTCTTGTTTAATAAAGAAGAATAGCTTAGATTAAGAGGGTTTCTTCTTCATATGAAAGAAAATATGAAGTGAGCTTTGTTGTCTTCGTTACTAAGCCAAGTCCTGCTCACCTTGTCACTTGAGGCATGCCTTTCTCGCTTGTCTCTAGCCAGTCCTCCTTGTTCATTCCGCCGCTTGCCTCACCCATCACAGCTCCTGTTGCGGTCGTTAAAACTCAAATCTAGCTTCTTTGTGCTCGAACTGACCTTGTGAGGATAGTTATCAAGTTTTAAATTTTGAATTTACCCATCCTAAAAACAAAGCCTACCAAATTCCAATATCATAGCATAGCCTATTTTTTTAACTCGGGTATTGTAACCGAGCCTCAACAATATACCTCAGTTTATCTATTCATGTTGTGTATAGTATAAACTAATAAACTAAGTATTAATTAAAAAAAGTAATTATGTAAGCATATCGCGCACTTCATCAATGAATCAAGCATTATCAATATGGTAAATTCCTATTAAGAGATTATCAATCTACGAATGATTTGCATGAAAAAAAAAACTATCCATACACATGTACCAATATACTTAAATTTATTTAGGAAAATCAATCCTCAAAATAATCATTTTTAGAAAATATATCTTTTATTTTTTTGAAATAAATGGAGCCAAAATTTTGTCCAATCTTCGTCTCCATTTTTGCGTCATTCGTTCTCTCCACCATAAACTCTTTTTTTTTTTTTTTTTTGGGCGTGATCGCTCTAAGTTTCTCTAACCTACTTGTTGAGTGTCAACCTTTCATTAAAATGCAATGATGAAAAGTCTAATTCTAGGTTTTAGACTTCAATCAAAGCACCGGTGTGCGTCTCGGACGCAAAGTGCTTTTTAAAGCAAGAAAAATTGCATATATAGTCACGTGATGCCAAGTGGAGTGGTCGAGAAAAGGGTAGAGGGGACTTATCTATATATAATTCAATGAAGGCCACTGCGCATTTCACTTCACAATTTTTTGTTCAATAGTCAAAGTGAATTTCAACTGCTGTTTTACCTACCGTTTGATTTTACATGGGGAAAAAAACAAAACGTCAGAAGATGCAATTGTCACACCAACGAAGCCGATAGTCTCACAGGCATGTTTGTCTCATGGTTATAAAATTAAAGACCTTTTCTTTTCGCTTATTGATTATTTAAATTTCAAAAATCCTGAAAAGAGTCCAGGTGGTTTGTTTTCCTCAACAATTTCAAGGAAAAAAGTCATAAAAAACTCTAAATTATATCAATTATGACACATTTATTATAAACTCATGCGAGTATTTACCCTAGACTCGTACCGATGTGACGACATCAAAAACTTTAAATTTGTATCTGTGTAATTTATTTACCTTAAAAGGTGGAGTAAATAGGTCACATGAGTACACCTTTAAGATTTTTGATGTTCGGAATAAATATTTTACACATGTATAAGTTTAGGGATTAAATTCGGAATAAATATGTCACGCAAGTATAAATATGTGATTTTTTGTGCTACAAAAAAAGTTTGGATAAACGTGTTATAGTTGATATAATTTATGGTTTTTAGTGGCTTTTTCCAAAAAAAATATCTTTAATTATAAGGAAAACAACACAAATAATTTATAAATTTTGACTTAATATCCAATGTAATATTTCAACTTCTAATTTACTTAATATAACTTTAACTATACATATGATTTTTGAATTTTTGATAAACTAAAAAAGTCGGGGAAAATTCCTGCTCCTCCAGCCGTCGGTTAGCCACAGCACCTTCTCGAAACCTAAGCTGCGCACCCCCGGCACCCTAGCCCCCGCTCCGCAACCGACCTCTCTCTTTTTACTCCTCCCCTCCGGACATCGGCTACACGCGTCGCTTTTGCAGCCCGCCACGTCATCCCCGTCCTCTCTTCCCTCCCCCTTGCTCCGATCTTTTTTTTATCTCCCTCTCTTTCTACGTTTCTAGGGTTCCTTCCCCCTCCCTCACCTCCCTCCATCTTTCTCTCTCTAGCTTTTCTCTCTCCTCCTCCCCCCCCCCCCCCACCCACACAGCACACACGCACACGCCTCGTTCCTTCCTTCCTTGTCGCCTACTCACTCCACCCCGCCGAGTCGCCCAACAGCGACGACTCACCCGACTCGGCCATGGGGTCGATCCCCGATCCGGGCGGCGAGCCGGCCGGCCACCAGCTGCAGCCGCCGGCGCCGGTGCCGGCGAGCTTCGAGGACTTCCAGAAGCAGACCTCGCTGATGACCAGCTGCACCCTCCTCTGGAAGGAGCTCTCCGACCACTTCTCCTCCCTGGAGCAGAACCTCATGAAGAAGTCGGAGGCCCTGAAGCAGAAGCTCCGCGCGCTGGACGACCAGACGAAGAAAACCCTGACCGTCCTCGACGAGCGCGAGACGACAATCGACGGCAGCGTCGAGATCGTCCTCGAGAAGGTCGAGAGGAGCAAGGAGGCCGCGCTCGGGGCCCTCGACGGCGGCGTCGAGCCGGGTTCGCCGGGGGGCGAGGTCGACGACGGCGAGGGGCTGCTGATGAAGTTGAGGTCCTTCTGCCTGAGGATGGACTCCAAGGAGTTCTGGAGGTTCGTGACCGGGAAGAAGAAGGAGCTGGACCTCATGAGGGAGAAAATGCATCTCGCCCTGGTCGACTGCGTTGATCCGGCGAAGTTCGTGCTGGAGGCGATATCCGAGGTCTTCCCGGTGGACAAGCGGGGAGGGGACAGGGGGAATGACCTGGGCTGGGCTTGCGTCCTGATCCTGGAGTCGCTGATTCCGGTCGTGGTCGATCCGGTGATAGGGAAGTCGAGGGTGCTGGTGACGCCCAGCGTGAAGGAGAGGGCCAAGGACATCGCCGAGACGTGGAAGGCCAGCCTGGAGGAGAGGGGCGGCATCGAGAACGTGAAGACCCCCGACGTGCATACTTTCTTGCAGCATTTGGTGACGTTCGGGATTGTGAAGAAGGCGGATGTCGATTTCTACAGGAAGCTCGTGGTCGGGTCCGCGTGGCGCAAGCAGATGCCCAAGCTTGCGGTCTCGCTCGGTCTGGGAGACAAAATGCCCGGTATGTTACTGACTTTACTGTGCTTCTTTGCGTCGTTAGCGTGTGGGAATCGTTTGTTTGATACACGAGTTGGGTTCTTCGCTGCCGCCGCTAATTGTGTCATTTTACTTCTCGAGGGTGTTCACCTGTGCTGATTATTGTTCCTGAATTTGGAAATGAAATCTAAGGTTCACGAACCCCAGTTGTAATTTGCTGAAATCTCTAGGAAATTTGTGCGTAGAACGGAAAGAATTGCAGTGTCTGGGTTGCGCAATATGTGAGGCTAGGATTTTTTTACTCATTTTGGATGGATATTGCGAGTTCAGAGTGCTAGGGAAGAGAAGATGGGTTCACATCTTACTATGGGACTTTCCATAGGGATCTGGGTATTTTCTGGGGAGATGCTGTGGTGATCATGTCTTTTTGAGAGATCTTGTGGTGGTGTAGGACAGTAGTCTAATTTATTTCCATTACCAGAAGAACTTGGGAGAGGATTTGGTGTACATTAGGTTTGGAAACTAGAATAGAAAGATAAGGTTGAAGTTCTACCTAGCCAGTCAAACTAGCTTTTGACGAGATATGGGGCTTCTTCTAAGAAGACCAATGAAGTGTGTATCTTCTGTCGATAAAAGACTCCGGCGGTGGATAAATAATGTTTCCCTTGTGCTGGGCTTAGTGTAGATGAAGAAGGCCAATGGTGTTTTCTTGTCCCAGAATTTACTTCTTCTGACAATTTGGCAACATTCGTTTTTGGAGAAGCCACTAGTACTTGTTGGATTTCTGGTGAGCGTATGCTATTGAATTGACAGTGGGGCAATTAAGCATGTAGTCGCTTATCTTCTGGTTTATTTCCACTGGCGATATGTTTTTTGATCACTTTTTGATGATTTCTTCCCCCAATGAGATGTTCTTTTTACAAGCTGGCTCTCCTAATGATGGGTGATGATGCATTGTCTGAAGATAGCAATGCCTCTCTTTGACCATGATATTTGAATCTCTCCCTCATCTGTCATTATTTATCGGGGATAAAAATATTAGTCGTAAGCCTATCCTGATGTGAAATATGTGGCATCTCAGCTGTTACCTGTGAGATATTTGGGTAATCAAGTGATTAGTTTTTTTCTGACGGATGCCTAAGAGTGATTAGAACTTACTTTTAGCTTTGATGGACTTGTGAAAGTCCTGCAGAGATGTAGGATATGTCGAAGAGTTATGTAATATGCATAGTCCTGAACTTGTCAGTTTTTTCCTTCTCTAAAGCAGGTGAATGCTAAGTTGTTTTGTTTCTGGCCTGTTTTAATCTGCAGATATTATCAAGGAACTAATCAGCAGGGGGCAGCAGCTAGATGCTGTGCATTTTACTTATGAAGTCGGTCTTGTAGGCATGTTCCCCCCTGTACCTCTGTTGAAGGCTTTTCTGAAAGATGCACGCAAAGCTGCAGCTACTATGTTGGAGGACCCTAACAATGGTGGCCGAGCTGCGGTATTCTTCGTCTTTTGCCTTTTCTCTGCATACTGAAAGGAATTTAAGCACTAGAGGCACCACCAAGTGCATAACTGCTAGAGAAATCATTCTGTCTTATGTGTTGTAATCCTTTGTCTTAAATATAGTCTTGCAAGAGTTTCTGTCGTTTGATGGATGTCCTAGGTATCTCCATCTACTGTACGGATTTGTTTCTTTCACCTTCCGGCTTTCAGCCCAGTAACTAGAATGACAAAGTGGGTCGTCATTGAATTTATATCATGGTAATATTAATCTGAAGCATGTTTAGCTTAATACCATGCTGTGTTCAACACAAGTTATGCATGCGACTCGACAGTTAAAAAGGTGTCCTCATGCATGCAAGCTCTTTGTCTTGCTTAAGGTTTTTGTCTTTGATTCATCTGCCAAGCAATATGTGCAGAATAAGCTCATTTGGAACCACCTTATTGCTGAGTTTTCTGCCTGATACACCATTACAATCTATATTAAGATGTACTTACTGTAGATGGAATTCGACAGTCACCTGTGGAATGTTGTTTTATCGCAGAACCTGGCTTCACGCAAAGAGCAGTCAGCATTGCGGGCTGTTCTAAAGTGCATTGAGGAGTACAAGCTTGAAGCTCAGTTCCCCCCAGAAAATCTCAAGAAGCGCCTTGAGCAGCTAGAGAAGGTCAAGATTGATAAGAAAAGGCAACCAGCTGCTGTTCCAGCCAACAAAAGAACACGCGCCAACAATGGTGGACCTATGCCTCCCGCCAAAGCTGGTCGTCTGGCCAATGCATACGTCTCCTCTTTCCCTGCAGCTCCTGCATATGTGCGGTCGCCCTCACATGGTCAATACCCAGCTGGAGTCCCCACATACCATTCGCCACAGCCCATGTACGGTGGCTTGAGTCCGCCGGCAAACCCCTATGCCTACTCACCCGAAGCAGCTCCACCACCTCTCTCTGGATCATACCCCGCTCCTCCCATGAACTATCCTCCCTATGGTGGCTATGGAAATGGCGTGGCACCAGCTTATCAGCAGGCTTACTACCGATAGAGAATTGACAAACCCGAAGTTGGTAACCACTGATATGATGACCATAATCTGTTTCAATTCCCACTTGCCTTGTTATTGTAATCACTAACCTTCTCAACGGTAGCAGTATGTGTGTTAATTTCCTTTTCCCATGCTCTTGCCAAAGTCATTGGCAAGAATCTGTATTTCTGATGTTGATCAAAACCGGTAGCCCTAGGTGATTGTGGAAAAGTAATTATGATGGCATCGTGACAGACTTTGAGACTCTTTGAAGGAACTCTCTATTGATGGTCATAGATAGTAGAAAAAGACTTATTAACATACCCTGCCGCTTGGGTCATCTTCCCCTTCCCTGCTATGCACTTTCTGATGGGTTTTCCTATGAGGTTTGAACTTGATTTCTTTAATTTGATGTGTGAAGAGGGTCCATGTTTTTCTTTATTAGAGTGAGTGATTCTCGCTGGCACTTAGGTAGATTATGGTATCTCGAAACTCGTGGGTCAGAACTGTCTTTGTTTTTCCCCACCAATGTTGGGTGTTTAGTCGGTGGACACTGAACAGATGAAACCTAAATCATGTGTCGTCTAATCGCGTCCTCTGTTAGACAATTCCGTCATTATTGGTGTCGACCTTCTCTCGACCGGATTGGATTTCGATTGAGCCTATCGGGAGCCAGGCATTATTGGTGCCCCTCTCATCACGTCCCATGCTTGGTTTTTGTTTGCTGCTTCGTCGCAACTGCATGCTTTCCATTACGTGTTCGACGCTGGCAATAAAATATGTAGTGTGGACACTCTGGAAGGGGAACATAATGCGACTTAGAAAGGACGTCGAGACGATGACACGAGTGGCTCAGGATAAAGAGAAAAACACGAGGAGGATACAGACAGCGTGGGGACAGATTTTGAGATGTTCGTGTGGTGGATTCTACAGAAACATCGCTATTTGACACCGGGGTGGGGGCTCCAGTTAGGTCAAGTGTGCTACCTCGGATGTGTCAAAAAGTCCGGACTCCTTCACCATGGCAAGTTCAAGAATCTAATTATGAGACACAGGAAGCTGAAGCAAGAAGGCGTTTGGTTCGAGGTTTCTTCTGCGAATTTCGGTTGGCAGGGATAACCTTGCGACTCCAGAATTTCTAGGAACGATGGTGAGACAAGTTCGGGCTGACCAAATCCGATCCTGTGTCGGGTTCGATTAATCGTGCATGCAACCAAATACTGCTTCAAACCCGAGATGGATTCTCCTACTTATTGGGACCACACATTTGAAATGCTAAATGAGTGGATGTCATTGGAAAAATGGTTGAAGGACATATAGTTATTCCGTGCTAATGTATTTAGAAGAAGCTAATGTAGGTTGGCTCACTCGGTGAGGTTCAAACTCTCCTAATATCATGTCCAGGTGAGGACACGTGTCAATCAATGAATTTCGTTTTCCCATATTCTTACCAAGTTAGCTGGTAAGGTTATTTTAGCCGGTAAGGTTCAAACTCTCCTTTATTTTCTTTATTCCACCTCAGCTGACATGTCAATTTTTATTGGGTATGAATGCAAATTCCTCCCAAAACATCATGGGTCTCTTTCGGATCGAAGAAAGAGTTGGGCCTCCTTCAAGACTTGCAGAGAGTAGGCTATCCAGAGCGCACTGCCGTGAAAACCAGTTCACGTTGACACCGTATAATCCCCGTACACTTCCAATTTTGACTAATCTTCGAATCTTGTTTTGCTAACAAGGCGCTCCAAGAACGCTAGAGCCTTATCCATTGACCCCCGCGACAATCGATTCATTCGATCGATCCACGAGTCAGGAGATAAGGGGATCAACGCCTCTTGCACTTGTAAAGCCCCGGCAGTCAGCAGAGTCGGCCCGTCGAGCTGAGCCCACTAACTTCTGTCGCTCTCTACTGGCGAGGAAACGAAGGAGATAGAGTGAGCTGCGCATGAGGTGTTCGATGAATTGCTCCACTGAAGATTTTTTTCAGCTCGTGCGCCGCAGCTAATGGGTGTTTACGCAGAGCTCCTTGTGTAAGCATCTTGCTCTTGCGGCTTTAGCGTTTGTCGGGGCGGTTCTATTTCCACGATTCCGCGACATCTCTCGAGGTACACGATGGCATCTGCTCTCTTGAGAAGAGGCGTCGCGGTAACGTCGGTGGTCAGCTCTCGTTTTCTTCCGAGGTTGGTCAGTATTTGGTCGAGCGCATCTGAAGTTGCTGACAAGGGAATCGAAAAGGGTCGGTCCGAGTTGGTTGATAGTGGGCCTACAACAACTGCTTGCGGTTTGGAGAGAATGCAGCTTTCTCCATTGTTTGCTGCTAGCAGGCCTTCTTTAGATGGTTGTGCCGTTGAAGTTGTGGATGAGGACCAGTGGCGGGTCTCGGCTGGGTTGGCACAGGCGTGGCAGGGACCGAGGGGGTCGTTGGGAACAGACAATTTGACCGAAACGACAGGTGGGTATGAGGATCATTCTTCATCTATTGAGGAAGAGGCCGACTTTGATGAGATTGATAACATGCGGATAAGGGGCAATCTCTTTTACAAAATTGACAAGGCATCCAAGGAGTTTGAAGAGTACAGTTTCGAATTCCATAGGAAGAAATCGCCAAAGCGGCGAGAAGATCCAAAGGAAACCGAGAAGAAGGAAGACCGAGGTTCAGTCCTCAGAGATGAAAAACTTCGCAAAGCTGCAAAGAAGAAGAACGTGCCTTCTCTGCTGGATGGAGCCGAAGTCGATTGCACTTCAAACAAAAAGAGGCTGAGGACTCCGACATTTAATCAACTCACAGGTCCTTACCATGAACCGTTTTGCCTGGATATTTACATTTCGAAGGCCTCCTTTCGTGCATGTATAATTCACAGGGCGACGAGCAAGGTCGTTGCTGTGGCACATTCTATTTCGAAAGACATGAAGTTCGATCTGGCTTCGACTAGAAATGCAGATGCTTGTGCTGCTGTTGGCGAAATTCTCGCTCAGCGAGCGCTGGCTGATGACATTCATGACGTAATTTATACGCCAAGGAAAGGGGAGAAATTAGAGGGAAAGCTTATGATTGTGCTTCAGGCCGTTATTGATAATGGGGTTAACGTGAAGGTGAAACTTAAGCAACGAAAAACGAAGAAAGCTGGCCATCACGCTACAAATTTAGAAGCGAAGTCATCAGCTCTCTAATTGCGTGAACATTAGAATGGAATTCTGCTGTGCTGGTGGTGACTGTTTATGGATAGATGCAACTTTTGCTTATATGATCTAGAGAACATTGCCTGGCATTTTAAGGCATCACTTTTCTCCTGGAGATGAGTTTTTGCAGAGAGATCGAGAGTAATATCTGCTCATTTTTGGGGGATGGGCCATTGAACAAGAATATCCCGTGAAAGCTGTAACAGACAGGAGTAGAACAAACCTCTTGTACAAGGTTTCTAGTCCTTATGTTGATAGACAAATTTGTTTTATTAATGACGGATTTTGTCCATAAGCCAAGAAACTTTTTGAGAGAAATTCTTGTCGATCATAACTTGTCTGCCAAATCAATATATCTATCTCATGACATTTTCATTTTTTTGCAGAGAAGATATCAATTATCTCACGATTTCTGCAAACCCCATCCCATATAAGCAAGAAATCTCTTCATGTAACTAAGATAAGTACATTCCCTCCACCACCAAGGAGGCAAGGCAACCGTATCCCATTTGCAACCACGGACCGAATTCAAGCATTTCAATGCGCAGGTTAACTTAATCCACTTAAAATTACCTTCCCTGTGTTTACCTAGTGTCACATTAACAATAAGAAGATTCATACTTGCGTCTCTGCTTGAAACCCCTAGTCCTCAGAGTTCAAATGCTAAGGGAGCCACGATTGCAGATTCAATGTACAATAACATTTCTTACTTTCCAGGATTGAACTAAAAGACGCTCTCCTGTCATCTCCTCGAATCAGCCACAGCCACATCATGACTGCACTCCTTTTTAGCTATCTTCATCCCTTAACAGTAGTAGAATACCCAACTTCCAGAATTGATCTGCGAAATGATGGGGCGGACTGTTGAATTTGATTCATTTATCAAATGCCTACTCTTGAATCAATCTATCAATTAGCATCGAAATAGCAACATCACTCTTTAGCCACCAATACAGCTATGCAGTCCAAGAATGTCGACCCATGAATATTCTCAGAACAAAAAGAGAGAAGAACTTTCTATTCGTAATCCCTCGCCATAAAAATTTACCAACACCCCTAATTCCATCATAAGAAAAAGAAACATGTTGACACTTTCGGGCACAAAAAAAAAAAAAAAAAAAAACCAATTTTTAGTCGTTAGCAGTCGCGAGCTGCAGAGACAGGAGCTCCTCCTCGGGTATAGTCTTGATCGTGCAATCCGACGTCGGGTACGACACGCAGAGGAGCGCGTAGCCGCGCTCCACGACGTCGTCGCTGAGCATGCCCTCGCTCTGGTCGACGGACCCGCTGACGAGCCGGGCCGGGCAGGTCATGCACACGCCGAGCTTGCAGTCGTGGGGGACGGCCAGGCCCGAGTCGATGGCCTTGGACAGGATGGTCTCGTCCGGCTCCACCTCCAGCTCCGTGGCCCGGCCCTCGTGCTCGACCACCACCTTGTGGGCTCTGACGGGGCCGCCCCCGGCGCCGGCGACGGAGGAGGAGGAGGAGCCACGGCGGCGAGCCGGGAGGAGGACGGGGCGGGGAGGGGAGAGGAGGGAGGAGGGGGTGGCGGGCGTTTGAGGAGAGAGAAGGGAGGAGCGAAGTGGAGGAGAGTGGACATGGTTGAGTGCGGTGAGCAAGCGTGAGCGAGTGTCCGCGCGGTTCTTGAGAGGGGGGACAAGCAATGTGTGGTGCTTGTGAGCTCTGAGAAGATAACAAGCCGAAGAGTTTTCTTCTCTCTCTATTGGCTAAATTTACTATAAGGATAATTTTACCGAACTTCCTACACTTATTATGACAAAGTAATTGAGTCCTAAAACCTTTAAATTATGCAATCAAGTCATAAAATTTATAAGAAAAGTATAATTGAGTTCTTAAATTTTTAAAAAGTATAATTAAGGGAATGATTTGATTGGATTAATTTGATAAATTTTAGGGTTTGATTGTACTTTTTGAAAGTTTTAAGGTTTAGTTATACTTTCGTAATAAATTTTAAGACTCAATTACATTTTCTTGATAAGTTTTAAAACTTTCAATACATTTATTTCTTTACAATAGTATAGTCGACAAAATCCTTGTCAAACAAAAAGGTACAAGACAAAGTTCGCATATAAATATGTATGACGCTGTACATCCTATGTTCTGCCTAAGGGTAGCAGCTCTTGAATAGAAACATTACAAAGAGGGTAAACAGAGACAACACCTTTGGTTTATCGGATTTTAGAGTCTATCAATTGTCTTGGCTTTCAATTTCAATTTTAATCCCAATGTCGTGCATTAGAATTTAGATTATGCAGAAACCATGACCAATAATCCTTTTGTCTACCTGCAGCACTTCTTAACAGCGACGATCATTGCTGGGTTTCTTTTTCTTTCGTTGCCAAAATGCCGACATAGAGATAATGTCTTACATGAACAATTCGTTAATGTTTGATTGCTAAAGAAGTGGTGTGGATTGATGCGGCGCTAAGTATGACGCCGCATTAAACAAAAAACAGGCCCAATATTTTTAGAGAACAAGCGGCGCTGATGTGGTGCTGCATTAGAAAAAAAACCCAATAATTAAAGAAGAAAAGCTACAGATATCTTTCTCGCGCGCTTGAACGAGGAGGATTACAAGTAAGCACCCAAGGATTGACGGACAATAAGACGTATAGAAAGTCGTGAGCAGTGAAGATCGAGATGGAGTCAAGAAAACAACTATTGAGGACGTGAAGAAATTAATGGGAAAGGAGAAAATAGTCACAGAGCTTCAATATTTATAAAGAAAAATGATATAAATGATTTCTGAATCTTAGTCAAATATACAATATAATTCTTAAATTTTTAATTTGTTGAATGGTCCCTGAATCGTAACCCAATGTATAATACAGTCATTGAACTTTTGGTACATATTCAATATATGAAAATATTCAATTTAGTAGTTTAGGAATTGAATTGACTATGTACCAAAAATTAAAAGTTCAAGGACTATATTGTGTATTGGGTTAAAGTTCATAGATGATATTGAATAAATTAAAAGTTAAGGGACTGTATTGTATATTGGACCAAAATTTAGGGACCATTTGTGTCGTTATCCCTATTTATAAATACTTGAAATAGACAAAGAGGACGACGCACTCGACTATCCAGTTTT
Organism: Eucalyptus curtisii; assembly: GCA_017140595.1. Taxonomy (NCBI): domain Eukaryota; kingdom Viridiplantae; phylum Streptophyta; class Magnoliopsida; order Myrtales; family Myrtaceae; genus Eucalyptus; species Eucalyptus curtisii. Next base: position 21,086,711 of record CM029501.1, on the reverse strand, counting down.
GGACAATGATTTTATGATGGCCATCTCAACCTCTTATAAACCAAGACAGTTGAGTAATTTCTTTGGCTGTGTTCGGTTAGATTTTTGGGGAAAACATTTAGGAAAATGCAAATGACTTTATATTAGAGAAGTTTCTCAAAATGAAAATTGTGTTTGGAAAAATCACACTTAAGAACTCAAACACTTTGTCGACGTTTGATGAAGGGCTTAGGTCATCAACAAGCTAGATCTGGCTTTGCAACCGTTGCCTAAGGTCACGGAACCTTGGTTGAGGCTTGTTGGTGACAAATCTAGCTTGCCAACAGTCAAAACTAGCAACACTGATGATGGAGTGTGACGTTGTTGGGGTGAATGCATTTTCAGGATTTCGAAAATCTATCTAGGGAACAATTTAAAGGAAAAAAAATGTTTTTTATATTCCAGAAATGCTAAAAGCCAAAGTTCCTGCGAATACGCCTTGGTCTAAGGGACTTTAGAAGATTTTAAAAATGCAATGCATTTCTAGAGCTCCAAATAAAAATCTACCAGACGTCCTAGTATTTGCTCAAGGGCCTTCATAGGCCCAAAAGCCTTTGGATTAGCTAGTCCCAAACGCAGTTTATCCCGTTTCCTTGAAAATTCTTGCTTAGTGTCCGATGTGATTTGCTGGCAGAAAGCACATGTACCTAAATGAAATTAAAAATCAAAATACAGCCAACCTCAGTATGGAAAAGTTATTACTAAATAAAACATACTAGTATCATTAGAAAGATGTATTAAATTTCAAAAAAAAAAAAAAACACTTACATGTCGTTTCCAAGATTAATGGAAATATCGTTATGCATGTAAATTTGACTCTTCGCATTTAAGTCAAGTTGCGCTCGAAAAGACCTCATTCAGGGTATTGGAAAATTTTCAAAGCTTACAACATAATAGCAAGAACAACTATACATATAACAATACACGAAATACAGAATCAAAGCATGGGTAAGATAATATTGCTAGGTAAGATTATAATCTATGCAGTTTCATATGATTAAGAAGGGAGAATTATTAAAAAAGTCATAAACTTATTGTAATTGTATCAATTCAGTCATAAACTTTTGAATTATGCTAATTCAGTTCATTCGGCCAATTTTGACTAGATGATGCTAGCCATCCAACCAATACTGATATGGATAACTATTAATAATATTTTATTTTATTTTTTTGATTTTTTTGATTTTCCTTTTCTTTGTTCTTTTCCTTTTTTACCCCATAGTGGCCAGCGAGGCTTCGACGAGGGTTGTGGCCCTTGCTAGATCTTGCCCAGATCTAGGTGAGGCTTGGGGGTTGTGAGTGAGGTTGCTTCGCCCAAATTTGAGCAAGGCCGAGCGAGGGCCGTGACCCTTGCTGGCCACTATGGGGAAAAAAAAGGGAAAGGAATGAAAAAAAAAGAAAATTCAAAAAGTTCAAAAAATATATATTATTAAAAATTGTCCACGTGAGCATCAATCGAACGGTTGTTGTCACTTGACATCCACATCAGTTCCGGTCGGCCAAAATTAATAAATTGTGATATGTTTAGGATTGAATTGGCAAAAAAAAAAAATTATTTAGAACCGAATTGACACAATTGCATATAGGTTTATAACCTTTTTGATAATTTTTCTGATTAAGAAGTCAATATTTAATTAAGCATTTTTTCTTGAAAATAAAATGTTTATCAGCACCAGTTACAAACGAAGATGAATTTAAAAAGTTTGGAGATAATGAATTACATTCCGTATTTGGGGCTATGTCCATTTAAGCATGGCATCCTAGGAATATCTTATTGCTTAATGGTATCATCTTGTAAATTTAAAAAAAAAAAAATTGCAGTTTAATTTTTCGGTACTTGCTCAAGAACCATGATTCTTTTGCTCTTCCGGCGGCCTATCTCTAGCAATTTGAATTGTGTCGATAAAATGACACCATTATAAATTGAGAGAACGGTGTCGTTACGCTATCACGAATCTTTCATACATAATGTATATTTGACCACATTATGTCATGAATAACTGAAGAGCAAGCACGTAGGCACCCTTGATAATTTCATCTAGCAAAATTACAATATTCATGCTTTGATCACTTGTAGATTGCACACGCTTTGCACACATTGTTATGAAACAGTAACCATTTAAATACATAATGATATTTTCAATAATCTGGAAAACAACACTAAAGTGTTATTTCCCCATTTTCGAAATTTATTGGATCTTTCTAATGATACTAATGAGTTTTGTTTAGTAGTAATTTTTTCCAAACGGTGACTAGCAATATTTGGCTATTCAATTTCTCGTGCATATTTCATTGCTAAAAAAAATACATAAGAAGTACTAGGAGCGAACGGTTCCAGGTTCTGTATAAGTTCTACTTGTATAAGTTCTACTTGGAACATAGAACTTATCCGTTGGAACACGTTCCTCATTTTTTGGAACTTGAATCTAACCTTTATACCCTAGAACCTCGAACTTACCTTGTCACAGGTTCCATGGTTGATTCTAGGATCTATTCAAGTTCCAACTATATCATTAATCGAACGTTGCAATGAATTAAAACCTTTAATGACCATCACTTGTCACTACAATTCATTGACCATAAAGACACACAAAAAATATGAGCATTAATAAAGTAAAAATCTTAGTCATAAAATGGAAGCTTAAACTAGTACTTCTAGATTATACATTCATCATCGAACGTCATGGAATATCGTAAGATCGCATGAAAACATGAACCAAGAAAATCATTAAAACTTGTTTCACGTTCTAGGTTACAGGTTAGAGGTTATATGTTCCAATTTTCAAGTTTCTCCAACTATGAACTTAAAACCTACATATTAAAACAAGTTCCTCATTTTTGGGAACTTAGAACCTATCATGCATACGTTGGAAATGGAACCTACAAGTTTCCATCGGTTCAGTTATCAGGTTTCGGATTCTACCTTAGAAGCTAGAGCCATGCTCACTCCTAAGAAGTACATAGATTTCATGACAAAACAAATTGAAATAGAGGAAAGTCCAAAATATTGCAAAACAAGCCAAATCCATAAAATAAGGAGGATTAAGGAGAGCACCAATAGGTTTAAACATACATTTTTTTTTTCACAAATATAGATCTATCAAGCAACTTAATTGGCGAATGATCATTGGATCTCATATTTTTGTCAATGATGACCACACGTTGAAAATTCCTCCTTTGATAATTGCAACGTTGCTAGTTGGTAGTTTGTGTCTAGATTCGGCTTCCTCTAGACTATCACTATATAGAAACAACCAAAACGGGTTGAATAAACACAGATTTAACTTGTGAAAGCAAATCTTCATGATTCAGCAATACACCAAAGCTTCTATAATCACCATTAAAGTTTGAGGTAGAGAACCTGTACACCAATAGAGCAGAAGGGTACCTGTAACATCTTGATTTTTGACCTACGAGAGATGGCTATGAGTTTAGGGTGCCAGTGGTAAGGATCGGTCATGGATTGATCAAGAGATTGGCCATGAACCAATTTAATGACCACGCAAGTGGACCCGAGTCGTTCAGTTGATGGATGATTGCTCGTGTGACATCCCGAATTTCCAATTCTATTTTCAATAAATTGAAATGGGCATTTCATCTGTGCACATATAGTTCTTTTCCCTGAACTGATCACTCACGGGATAACTAGTCTACTAGGTGAAGCCGTTAAGAAATTCTAATGCATCGGACTTGAGAATTTGACCAGGAAACGACCTTTCGACCGAGTTAATCTGCAAGGGTCATTACGGCACAGTTAAAAATCGATTAGAGACCGGAGATAGGTCGACTCGACAGAGGCATGTGATCAAGTGTGGGTGATTCCACCCAGATTGCCTTTGTTCTTGTCGGTCGGCACTTTGGGTCGGCTTTTACGTCGATTGGGTCCCCGTGTCCGTGTTTGAAACCTTGAGATTATCCCGACAACCGAGAGTCGCCAATGTGTCAAAGATGTACATTGTGGCTTGAATTGATCAACCACGAGGTCAAATGCACGAAAATTTCTAAAAGCTACCCGGTAGATCGGGACGCGCTAATATCGTGCCAGTGAAATTAACCGTGAAATTAAGATCGAATTTAGAAATTGGAAGTCCTGGTGTGTCACAAATCATTTTAGGATCATTGACTCATCTTTTGAAGATTTTTCATGCAAGCCGAGTTTTTCAGCAAAATAATCAGAGAATGGCTAATTTGGCTCGAAAAATTAGTAGCCCCGCTTTTGGTCGTGCTTTTGGGACTTAAGTTGGTTCTACGGACAAGTGAAGATGTGAATTGAAGTGTGGTGACATTAGATTTATTTCATGGACTTTAATTGGACTCAATTTGAAGAGAATTGATTGGAATTGAAAGAATTGTTGTACAAGGTTTTAGGCCCCGGCGGAAAATGAAATTGGACCTATTGAAGATAGTTGTGGAAGTTTGAATTTGAGTGGATGATGACATCACCCTATGTCATGGTGGTTGGCCAAGAGTGAAGAAGAAATGGACAAGTGGAGGGTGGAGATGGCTTCTTGGAATTGTGCACACCCATCAACATCATCTTCTTCCTTGATTCAAGGAGGCTTGTCTTAGCTTTGGAAAAGAGGAGAGAGAGAGGAAAAGCTGCGTGCAACCAGCAGCTCGCCGGTCGCCCGCACACCCCGCTCGGCCGCCCGCTCGGCCGCTCGCCGCCGCACGTCGCCGCCGCCGCCCGTCGCCCGCGCACGCCCGCGCGCGTGCTCGCCGGCAACTCGCCGATCCGCCCTCGTCCGCGTGCCGTCTCCGTCGTCCAACCGCTGCCCGTCGTCGCCGAGCCGCCGCCTAGCCCGCCGTGAGCCGCCACCGGTGGCCGCCCGAGCAGCCGCCACCCTTCGCCGCCGTTCCTCCGCCCGATCCAAGCTCGGATCCGCCTTGTTCGGCCCCAAAATGCAGCCAAGGAAAATGGGTATGGCAGCAGCTTCGTGGCCCGTTTTGGCCGGCTTCCCGGCTCCGGAGTTTAGGTCCGCCTTTGGGAAAGTCGTTCCCCTCGTCGCCCTCGTCGTTTTGGTCCGCTCGGCTCGCTAATCGGGTGAGTTTAGCTCACTAAACCTCGCTTAGAGGGTTAATTATGCTTAGGGAGGTTTAGTTTATGTTAAGTGCTATTAGGTTGTTAGTTTAAGTTATTTAAGAGTGGATTAAATTAAGGTGGTGTTTTAATTTAAAGTGTGTTTAATTAGGGTTAAGAAGGTTTATTTTAAGATAAGCCTTGATGTGACTTAAAGGAATTTATTTTTGATTTAAATAAATGTTTCGAAATTATTGGATTATTTAATAATATATTATATTACGAAATTATTAAAATATTATTATTTAATTAATTTTCTGATTAAATTTAATTATTTAATAAATTCCGAAAATTTTGTCGGGACCCTAAATTCTTAGAATTTCGCGCTGATCGCCGCTGTGTATTCGGAATTTGAATTTGATGAATGGATGTGGCAAATTGAGTGTTGATTGTGATAAATGTGGATTTTATTCAGAAAACCCCAGGTGTCGGGTTTTGATACCAAAATTGGATTTTAATGATTATATTAAATAGGGGGGTTTGCAAAAGTGAGATATTGGCGTTTTGATTCGAAATTAGCATGTCCCCACGCACGTGAGTAATTTCTGGAATATTTTTAATATGAAGAAAAATGGCCGGGATCACTATTTTAAGTGGAAGCATTGAGTGAAATGCAAAGTGTCCTGGGGGCGAGTATGCTTTGGCTGTGTGATAACTAAGAGGAATCGTCTGGGCTGTTGAGCCGGACTTGCCCCTATATGGGATGCCCACGCGGTGGATGCCGGTCGCGAGTAGAGGTGGGCCAACTGGATCGATGCTCCTTCGGGAATGCCGTCGACGTCTTGACGGCCGCGCTCCATGGGGGAGGCGATGCACGGCTATATGTCGTAGATAGCTGAAATTCGAGTAAGCTATGCCCTTGTGTGGCAGTGAATAACAATTGGAATGCATGTTGAGTGTTGTTGATGTGTCGGATTATGGGACGGAATTGTGTGGCATGGAATGGGACGTGTCATAACGATTTAGTCTTATAATCGGGACCCCGCGGTTGTTGGTTATATGAAAGTGAATGCGTTCCGGTTGTTTAAGTTCTTATTATTGCATATGATTGAATGATATGAACTGTGCTAACTGCGAGGAAGGAACCGAGGCGCGAGGTAAGTCCTCTATGTTGTGTGGCTAGGCCACCCTTGGGCGTATTTTCTTTCTAATAGGGGTTTAGGGGGTTGAACTTGCTGAGACAATGTCTCATCCCGGTTTGGGGATTACAATTTCAGGTCCCTGGAGGACGGAGCGGGCGGATAACTTTGGTTGGCCTTGAGGAGTTGCAGAGGTGAAGTCATAAGGATTGGAGAACGTGTCCGATTTGTAGGTCGTAGGACAGTTCCTTTTTAAGAGCCGGTCTTTTGTAGACTTTTGGCCGTAGACCTCTGTTTGTAATTCTGTTGAATTATGAAAGTGTTATGTTGTGGTTTTGCTTCCTGCTTTTCTATCCCGTATTTCACTGTCAGGGGTTTTATAATACGTTCCGCTTGCGCAATAATAAATGAATGGGGTCGGCGACACGCCAACATCCCACCATGGACATGCAAATGGAATGTCGCATTTGCATGTCCATGGTGGGATGTTGGCGTGCTCGAGGTTCGGGCGTGACATCCCCGTTTTTAAATCGGACACGTTCTCCAATCCTTATGACTTCACCTCCGCAACTCCTCAAGGCCAACCAAAGTTATCCGCCCGCTCCGTCCTCCGGGGACCTGAAATTGTAATCCCCAAACCGGGATGAGACATTGTCTCGGCAAGTTCAACCCCTAAACCCCTATTAGAAAGAAAATACGCCCAAGGGTGGCCTAGCCACACAACATAGAGGACTTACCTCGCCTCGGTTCCTTCCTGCGAGTTAGCACGGTTCATATCATTCAATCATATGCAATAATAAGAACTTAAACAACCGGAACGCATTCACTTTCATATAACCAACAACCGCGGGGGTCCTGATTATAAGACTAAATCGTTATGACACGTCCCATTCCATGCCACACAATTCCGTCCCATAATCCGACACATCAACAACACTCAACATGCATTCCAATTGTTATTCACTGCCACACAAGGGCATAGCTTACTCGAATTTCAGCTATCTACCGACATATAGCCAGGCATCGCCTCCCCCATGGAGCGCGGCGTCACAAGACGTCGACGGCATTCCCGAAGGAGCATCGATCCGGTTGGCCCGGCCTCATCTGCGACCGGCATCCACCGCGTGGGCATCCCATATAGGGGCAAGTCCGGCTCAACAGCCCAGGACGATTCCTCTTAGTTATCACACAGCCAAAGCATACTCGGCCCCAGGACACTTTGCATTTCACTCAATGCTTCCACTTAAAATAGTGATCCCGGCCATTTTTCTTCATATTAAAAATATTCCAGAAATTACTCACGTGCGTGGGGACACGCTAATTTCGAATCAAAACGCCAATATCTCACTTTTGCAAACCCCACTATTTAATATAATCATTAAAATCCAATTTTGGTATCAAAACCCGACACCAGGGTTTTTTTCGAATAAAATCCACATTTATCACAATCAACACTCAATTTGCCACATCCATTCATCAAATTCAAATTCCGAATACACAGCGGCGATCGCGCGAAATTCTAAGAATTTAGGGTCCCGACAAAATTTTCGGAATTTATTAAATAATTAAATTTAATCAGAAAATTAATTAAATAATAATATTTTAATAATTTCGTAATATAATATATTATTAAATAATCCAATAATTTCGAAACATTTATTTAAATCAAAAATAAATTCCTTTAAGTCACATCAAGGCTTATCTTAAAATAAACCTTCTTAACCCTAATTAAACACACTTTAAATTAAAACACCACCTTAATTTAATCCACTCTTAAATAACTTAAACTAACAACCTAATAGCACTTAACATAAACTAAACCTCCCTAAGCATAATTAACCCTCTAAGCGAGGTTTAGTGAGCTAAACTCACCCGATTAGCGAGCCGAGCGGACCAAAACGACGAGGGCGACGAGGGAACGACTTTCCCAAAGGCGGACCTAAACTCCGGAGCCGGGAAGCCGGCCAAAACGGGCCACGAAGCTGCTGCCATACCCATTTTCCTTGGCTGCATTTTGGGGCCGAACAAAGGCGGATCCGAGCTTGGATCGGGCGGAGGAACGGCGGCGAAGGGTGGCGGCTCACGGCGGGCTACCGGTGGCGGCGGCTCGGCGACGACGACGGCAGCGGTTGGACGACGGAGACGGCACGCGGACGAGGGCGGATCGGCGAGTTGCCGGCGAGCACGCGCGCGGCGTGCGCGGGCGACGGGCGGCGGCGGCGACGTGCGGCGGCGAGCGGCCGAGCGGGCGGCCGAGCGGGGTGTGCGGGCGACCGGCGAGCTGCTGGTTGCACGCAGCTTTTCCTCTCTCTCTCCTCTTTTCCAAAGCTAAGACAAGCCTCCTTGAATCAAGGAAGAAGATGATGTTGATGGGTGTGCACAATTCCCAAGCCATCTCCACCCTCCACTTGTCCATTTCTTCTTCACTCTTGGCCAACCACCATGACATAGGGTGATGTCATCATCCACTCAAATTCAAACTTCCACAACTATCTTCAATAGGTCCAATTTCATTTTCACGGGCCTAAAACCTTGTACAACAATTCTTTCAATTCCAATCAATTCTCTTCAAATTGAGTCCAATTAAAGTCCATGAAATAAATCTAATGTCACCACACTTCAATTCACATCTTCACTTGTCCGTAGAACCAACTTAAGTCCCAAAAGCACGATTAAAAAGCGGGGCTACTAATTTTTCGAGCCAAATTAGCCATTCTCTGATTATTTTGCTGAAAAACTCGGCTTGCATGAAAAATCTTCAAAAGATGAGTCAATGATCCTAAAATGATTTGTGACACACCAGGACTTCCAATTTCTAAATTCGATCTTAATTTCACGGTTAATTTCACTCTGGCACGATATTAGCGCGTCCTGATCTACCGGGTAGCTTTTAGAAATTTTCGTGCATTTGACCTGTGGTTGATCAATTCAAGCCACAATGTACATCTTTGACACATTGGCGACTCTCGGTTGTCGGGATAATCTCAAGGTTTCAAACACGGACACAGGGGACCCAATCGACAGAAAAGCCGACCCGTCTGCCGACCGACAAGAACAAGTGCAATCCGGGGTGGAATCACCCACACTTGATCACATGCCTCGTCGAGTCGACCTATCTCCGGTCTCTAATCGATTTTTAATCGTGCCGTAATGACCCTTGCAGATTAACTCGGTCGAAAGGTCGTTTCCGGTCAAATTCTCAAGTCCGATGCATTAGAATTTCTTAACGGCTTCACCTAGTAGACTAGTTATCCCGTGAGTGATCAGTTCAGGGAAAAGAACTATATGTGCACAGATGAAATGCCCATTTCAATTTATTGAAAATAGAATTGGAAATTCGGGATGTCACAGCTCGACCATAAGGGTTAATCGAAGAATGGTCAAGTTCATGATCATGGATCGATCTTGAACGGTCATGTTCTAGTTGTGGGTGATTACCCTTGGTCATGTACCAACCGTGGACGACCATGATTCGACTCGATATGACCGTGTGTTGCTTACGAATTGACCGATCTTGAACAACCACATGACAATTGGGAGTCGGCCTGGACCAGGCTTGGGGCTAATCCAGGAGCCAGTCCGCTCGACCAGAGTCAGTCCAAGGTTCGATCATTAAGTCTATGCCCTAGGCCATCGATCCAGCCAAGAAGGCAAACTTTGCTTATGACAATCACACCAAGGGTGGCTTTGCCATGAACCTCAAATGTGTCGAAATGGTTGTCAGGGGATGTACACAAAAAGCCCTTGTCCGATCCTCGTTGCACTTCCAATGGCCTATTTCCCATGTTTGTCAAATTATTTGGAAATGGACAAAAGAGAACATTCTAAAACACCTTAGGTCTTTCATGAAGAAGAAGACTCATCACTTTCGATGGACATTTCTCGATTTGATAATGATTACCAAAGATTTTCCTTGGGAATTAAGTAAGGGACTCTTGCACAAATAGACCAATCAAGAGAAGACATAATAGAAGATTTTGGAATACCTCATTAAATGCAAGGATAAGTCATCTCACTTAGGTGTCCTTTAAAGATTTGGTAACGATGACTCAAGATTTTCTTTGGGGAAGAAGCAAAGGACTTAAGAAGAGAACTTGATGGAATATTCTAGAGGGCCAAAACTTAGAAAGCAAGTTCTTTAAATTAGGCATGTGCTAAATATCCAAACTTTATGATTAATCAAATTTAGGCATTTAATCAGAATGGTGAGTCATAAGTTTAGGTGGCCTTTAAAGATTTGATCATCATTACACCTAAGATCTCATTTGAAGAGCAAGTTGGCCAAGTAATGATGATAATGGTGACACATATTCTTAGGTGTCCATGGAAAATATGGTCATTATTACCATAAGATCCTCTTTGGAAAACAAGTAGGCCAAGTCATGATGGTATGGTATAAATGGTCCAATGGGAGAGAAAAAAGTAAGCCCCCAATCATTATATTAGGCCTTAGGTGTGCCACCTTTTGTAATAGGCATGGCACGTTGCAATTTAAGCTTGCCACCTCAATGTCATAACCGTGCCACTCCAAGAAATATGATTGAGCCATTTGGATGAGTAATGATGAGGTTGGTGTCTATAAATAGGAGGAGCCTCCATTCATTTCCATCATTGTAGCCCTTTCGCCACTCACACACCGTTCTTCCATTTCTTTCCTTTCTCTCGGCCTCGCACTATCGCCCTCATCAAGTCATTCAAGCGAGTTCTCAAGGTTTACCTGGGTAAGTAGGATCCTTAATTCTTCTCTAAGGCGGTAGGCTCCATTGTTGAGTTTAGTTATGTGCTTACCCGCTCAAGCTGTGGGTAGATGTAAGATCCTTAGTATAGTTTGCTCATGTTTATGCTTGAACATGTGCTTGAGTTGTGCACACTCGGAATGAGACCGAGGTTCGTTCAGGTTAAGTTCAACATGAGGCAAGGTCGCCCAAGAGAGTCTTAGAATGGCATTGAGGCGTGCCGATTCTAAGTCTTGATCAGTATGGGGATTGCCCAAGTCCATGAGGTCTTGGTAAGGCACTAAAACGTGTTGGTTCTATGTCTCGATTGTTGTGGGGACTTTGCGTTTGAATTAAGCCACGAACCAAGGGTCATCCTCAACATGAAGTATGTTCATGCTAGGTCGAAGCCAAAGTCTGTCGAGCTTAGGATCTTCACAAAAGCGAAGTGTACCCAAGCCTCAAGGTCTTGGATCGGCTTTGAGGCGTGCCGTTTCCGAGCCTTGTCCGGTGTGGGGATTGGCACTAAGTGATCGGTTCAAGTTACGGACCAATGGTCGTTCCCGACATATTTGCTAGTGTAGTCCATGAATTCATGTCATACACGCATGAATGAGCATGCATTCGGGCCATGTATAAGTCGGTTAATACGAAAGACAAGAACCGGCATATGTAATACACTCATGTGTGCACTTGAACAGGAAAAAAGAGCCTGTTGCCATCCAAGTTGGCGGCAATGCTTTGTTTATGAGAATGGGATGCATTGGTTGAATCAGGAAGCCCCTGAAAGTATGAGAAGCCCTTTGAAAGTATGGGATGCCTAGCCTGAGACTAGATGCCAAGCTTGACGCTATAAGCTCCTGAAAGTATGAGAAGAATTGTTTGATACAGTTAATGAGTTTATTGTGCATGTAACTATGTGCTGTTTGATAAACTTATTTGGTGAAACAGCTTATTTGGTAAGTTGAAAGTGGATCACATGCAGATATTCAAGAGACATCAATGGGTTTGCAATTGATCTGCCATCGATATTGTATTGCGAGTTTTGTACTTATTAGGCTTCAGTGATGAGATGTTTTCCTAGTAGAGAACTATGGATTTTACTTACTGAGTCTCCCGACTCACTCCCTTATTTTTCAGACTTGCAGGCACGAAAGTCTCATGTCAGTGTTGAAAGCTGCAGTCACGCTAGAGGAGATAGGAATTCCCCTAGCCGTCTTGTGGTGTGATATAAAAAGGAAAGAGGGCCTGTAGAGAAAGGGTTTGTAAATGTACTGTTGTGATATAAACTAATGTGTTCTGTGTGATGTATGACATAGTCTTTTAGCTGTTGTTTGTCTGGGGAGTTTGTTTGTTCATGCTTCCACAAGAATTGGGACGGCGACAAGTTTGGGATGTCATGAAATAACCCATGTTGCTCAAGACCTTGGAGATGGAGTTAGGGTTGTTATAGTACTGACTCCCCTAAAGCATATTTATTGAACTCCCATGTCTAGATCGAGAGATGATAACTCTCATAGTAAGAGTTAGATTAGGGGAGTTCAAACTCTCATTTAGAATTAAATCGGAGAAAATAGCTCTTAAATCTAAATTAGGAGTGAAAAAAATATAAAAAAGAGAGCAATAAAGTAGAAACAAAATCAATAAGAAAGGGAGGAGAGGGTGAGACTAGCTCATATTCTCTTTCATGGCTGAAGGTTGAAGAAGATAACATAGCGAGAAGAGAGAGAATGAAGAGAATTGTGAGATAAAAAGATAAAGACCAAAAAAGGAGAAAAGAAGAGAAAGAAATTGATTTTTAAAGAGTCCAACTTTGAGGAATTTGCTTTCTGTGTGCAAATCCTGCAACCGAACACTAAGCAAGTCCCAATGTCTTGAAGTCAATAATAAATAAGAGCAGTACTACTTTTTTAATTGGCTTTGAGCGACTCATATCAATAATGTAATTGAGTTGCGTGATCTAGTTCAATCGCGGGTAGAGTTATAACTTGAATTGTTTTGCAAAATTTTGTTTAATAACACTTTTTTGAATATAATTTGCTGTCACTACTTTTAATTGTGGTGGTGCAATTAGAAAAAAATACTAGATACCTTGATTGCGATGTGTGCAAACATAAGCCGATTCAATTTATTTTTTATTTAAGATGTAAATATTAAGTGAGACCCAATTAACATACTAAAGTCATATGAACTGAACCCAGCACAGTATACGGATGGTTCTCACTTTTTGCTAAAGAAAAATAAAAGGAGCGAGTTTCTTTTTCTCTTTATTGTCAGTCTTTACTCTCCATCTTTGCTCCCTTTAACTTTCTCTCTCTTCTCTCACCTTTTTTTTCTCCATTTGTGGGGTCGGTCCAAATAACTTTGTGCAAAGTAGCTCGAGACTAAAAGTAGGATATGTATCGTGCAGAGAGAGAGAGAAGAAACGAAAATGAAATTCAAAGTCTCGTTCGTGGTTTATGATTGAAGTTAGACGGTGGGCATAATCGCGTACTGTGTTGGTCCGGACCAATCAATTTTGGGCAGAGTAGATCTCATTCTATAATAACGTCTTAACTAAGAAAATGAAATGATTTGACCTGCACCAACGCATGGCAATCGATGATTGATACGTGTGATCCCCATGAGGCACTCAAGGAGAGGGCAGAATCGTGCATTTAATCATAGGGAAGAGACACCGCAGAAGAGTACGACGGACCATGGCAGAAGAGTTCGACAGACCATGGTCTAACTTTGGAGAGGACAATATTCAAGTTTCCGAGTTCTAAGAGGGATGGCGATGGCGAGAGCATAAAAATTGGTGATCATAAAATCGGGGAGCAGAGAAGGGCCAGATTGAATGCACTGGAGTCGGTATTTAATAGAACACAACTTTAACCCGAATCCAAAAACCGCGTGCATCTGTTGCTATGCGCCGCCGCGAAGGAAGGTGATGTCGACGAGTTCATGGAGGCCCTCGAAAAGCATTCTTCGGAGAGAGAGAGGGTCACTTTGTCTGACATTATTGACATACGGGGTCCTTCTGGGAACTCGTTGCTCCACGTCGCAGCGGGTATCTGGAAACCGGACATTCTCCAAGCCCTCCTTGAGGTCAAACCCGGCAAGAAGCTCGCTGCCAAGGCGAACTACCGAGGGGACACTGCGCTACATATCGCCGCAAGAGCCGGCAGGATCTGCACGTCTGAGCTCCTCCTCGGCTGCGGTGGTATTGTGGACAAGGCGAACGACATGGGGAACACGGCATTGCATGAGGCCGTGAAGAATCGTCACTACGAGTTGACCCGTCTGCTCTTGAGTCGAGGCTCGAGATCGGTGTATCAGGAGAGTGTTAGAAAACGGATTTCTAAAAATCGAACCGATACTCGAACGATCGAATATCGAAAATGAACGCGGAAAATGTGGCTGGGAAACATGTAACACCGGTCGAAAGATATATGACAGAAACGGATATACTTTGTTTGCCACAGATTAAGTACCGTTGTAGTCTTAAAGGAATCCTTTGAAGCCCTAGAGTTCCGTTCTTCAAGAGGGAGTAAACTGCTTCAGGGGGAAGAAAAATGAGAAGCATGTTTTCTTTGAAACGCTACTATTTAGATGCTTCCCCCTTATTTATTTATTTATATATTGTAGTAATTGCACTCTTTTATGGCCTTTCATTTACGGGCTGGCTTCTGGGCCAACATGGACGGACGGACTTAACTTGACCCATCAAATAAAAAACCCATCATCTTCCACTCGCATATGGTGGGCCGAATAGAACTCTTTATTTACCTCTCTACAACATTCATACCAGTAAATAATCCGTGCGACCAGCATACTTTGAGAGCTCGTTGCCATACATCTGTTAGGAATATATAGTAGCTCATAATGGTCATTACATTTTTGAGTAGGTATAATATGCAGTACCCTAAATCGATCGATCACATTTATATTTCTCTTGATTTCTTTTTCATAATGATATATTGTATTGACAAGTATGATTATCTCAAGACAATCATAATTGGTCGACTGGTGAATACAAAACTAGAATGTGATTCTCCAAACTCGATCTTCCTCTTTCCTTGAAACTCTCAATTTCAATTTAACTTGCTTTTCAAGAAATGTCCCATAAGATCGAATCAATTCATGATCATTGGTTACATTCTAAGATAACAAACATTGAATAAAAATCTTAAGAATAAGTAAGAGTCATGAGTGTACTTATTTGAGGAACTCTTTTCCTTAAGAGTTTCACACGGCATAAAAGTTGAGGTTAAAACTTTTGCCACTCTTGTTGGTCGTCTTATGCATACGTTGTATGAAATACGTATTACGGTATTAACTCATTTCCCATGGAGCGTATGTCTACACCTTCAATACCTTATAGATGATAGTTCAGACATACCTAATATCTAGAGCTGTTCAACGGGTGGGTCGGGTCGGGTCGGGTTTGGGTCGGGTCATTAATAGTCCGACCCAAATTGACCCATTAACCCATTTATGACCCATTTATGTCTAATATAAATTTTCCGACCCATACCCAACCCATACCCGACCCAACCCATATTAATAAATATTTTCATATTTAACCAAATTTAAAAAAAAACTTATTCCTATGTTTTTTTTTAAGATTATATTACTAAAATACTTCTAAGCTTATTTCTTATATATATATATATATATATATATATTATTTTTAAAAAATGGTATTGTTAAAATAGTTTTATACAACACAAATCTAATGAACAATTTTTATAATTTTTAAAATAATTATTTAAAAAAATTTGAATTTGAATTATTTTTTATTTTTTAAAATAAATTTTAATTATTTTTAATTATTATTTTTAAAATATAAATTTTCTTTTTCTTCTTCTTTCTTCTTCTTCTTCTTCTTCTTAGCTGGCCGCCGGCCATGATGACGGCCGACGGCCGGCCACAAGCGAGCCTCGAGCTCGCCCGGCTCGCTGACGCCGGCGAGCTCGAGGCTCGCCAGATCGGGGAGGCTCGAGGTTCGCCCGACACCGGCGAGCTCGAGTCTCGCCAAATCTGGCTAGGCTCGAGCCTCGCCAAACGTCGGCGAGGCCTCCGCGAGCTTGAGCTCGCCCCTCGCTAGATCTGGCGAGCTTGAGGCTTGCCTGGCCGGTCGCCGGCCATCGCCGTGCCGACCATCGGAGGAAGAAGAAAGGAAAAAAAAAAAAAGAAAGAAAAAAGAAAAGAAAAGAAAAGAAAAATAAAAAAGACTAGCATGGTAGACTAGATAGTGGGTATTTTTAATGGGTTGGTAAATGGGTCTTAAATAGGTACAGAATAGACCCATATATTTTAGTCTTTTTATTTTTAAAACCCATCATGGGTGCCTTGAGATATAAGGCTTGATCCATTAACAACCCATTTAAGCAAACATGAGTCCATAAATGGGTTATGCAACCCATTTAACATCTCTACTAATATCCAACTTGAGTTCACATATCTACTCTTTCACGAAATTTATCAGAACTCACATCTGGCATCAAAGACTCTCATTTGCTAACTCGCAGATGACTCTTCCTAGTTCTTGGATTTGGGTTGATTGCCCATCCAATTTAAGCAAATACTATACTTTGATGTCGTGGATGATTTAAAATTCGTTAACGTCTTGGCTCCAGAATGATTATGTCATTGGAGACCTTTAAATGCACAGGGTCTGTGATGACCATTCATAGTTTGATTATATATGTAGAGTTTTGGTGCTTGTTCTAATACTCAGTCAATTGAAAAATGGGTTTGGAACTATTTTATAATTTAGGGAGATAGATAAACGCGAAAATATTCTTCTCACAATGAATAATCTTCCATTTGCTGATATCACCATATGGGAATGTCAGTCGCCACTTGTTTGAGAAACCAAATAGTCGATATCGACTTTGAGTACACTCCTTAGCTCTAAATATATCTTAGGAATCTCATGGCTATGTCAAACTTTATCTAAAATTTATAGAATACCTTAATTATGATTAACGTAATTAATGTAGGAAAATTCAAGATATCACAAATGATGGTACTTTGGCATCGTCGCCATCTCACGTGCAAACAGAATACTAAAGAAAGGTAGCTACAAACTACATAAACTCTAAAGGCGTATGGTAATACACTAGGGTCTTAGACCACGTTAGAGTCTTCAATTCAAAATCCTGAGCCATTAGATAAATGGAGACTATTTTTCATATAAACCATTGAAATCTGTATGCATGTAACGATGGACAACACTTTAACAAATGATTGTTCTGTTATATCATTTTAGTCATATATATTGCAATCTCCTAATCTGAAAAATGGCGAGAAAATCTCCTAATACACATGCGTCCACGAAAAGATAGGAAATGTATCACAGAAATTAATCAATTGATCATGAGTTAACCTGTAGAAACAATTTCGAAAAATCTTAACTAAGATATCATAAAATTGAAAATGAAAAGAATAGAATCCTCTGGGTAAGAAACCAATTCGAAATTAATTATCTACGTATGGGAAAAGTACGAGGAGCATAGTCCCGAAAAAGTCGAAACTCTGTCAATCCAAGCTTCGTCTTTGCATCTCTCTCGCTCGCATGCTCGCCCGAATTTCTTAGAATTTATAGATATTCCCACTAATGTTTACAAAAAGAGGACGTGGCAATCAGCAAACGCTATAAAGAAGATAATACTTCCAAATAATGGAAAAAAAGTGTCGGATTACCTTCCTAGCTAGGCAATCATAAACCTATGATTGGCAAAGACCTACTAAAAATCAAGGGATCATTATAGTTTTGATCCTCTATGTCTCACCATTTATGTAATTTGGTACTCTAAGTTTGATCTTGTACAATCAGTATGTCTCACCATTTATGTAATTTGGTACTCTAAGTTTGATCTTGTACAATCAAGTCATACTGTAAGCTGCCATTATGAATCGATTAAATTGCTGATGCGGTCATGTTGATGTGGAATACTTTAAATGACGTGCCATCATCTCTGCCCCCAAAGTTTCTCGCGTGGATTTTATATTTTCAAAATAAAAAATAATTGTCAACGTAAAAAACCTGAACTTGGCCCAGAAAGGCTTAGAAAACCACTAGACCACTTTCTCGTCTCCCTTCTCTATCGCTTGATCTTCCCCCATGCAATTTCTGTTTCCTTCAATCACAAGGATCGATATCAGACGTCAAATAATGTCGACCTCGGGATCACCAAACTCGCTTTTGCAGTCTCCTGAACGATTCAAATCCCATATGTTGCTGGGGATCGAAAGCTCCTGTGAGGACTAAACCAAGTGAAGACAACCCAGGTCGAAAATTCTGCGGACGCCTTTGTCATAGAGTATGTACGATAATCTTCTCTGCCCTGTGACAGCTGTCATAGTGAAACTCGATTCTCTATTGTTTCTCGCTTATCTCTGTTGTTGCGTTCTTCACCTTGCTTCATTAATGATTTTCTTGACGAACGTAAACCTTATAGTCACATCTATACAATGATTACTGTTGGATTAACGCTTTTATTACTTTCGGATTGAACTCCATTGTCAGTATTCTACGCTTTTGGAGGTCACCATAAAATGAACAGATTCTTTTTTTTATCAAAATGCCACTTATTTGTTTTGACATGAATGCGTGTCCTAAGATGTAGAGTTTGGGCAAATGCAACTTGCATTGATGAAATAATTTACAATATATACACTTAATTAACCAATAAAAAATATTAATCAAGATATGCATAATCGTAGAAGATATTGCACGATCTTGAGAAAATATCCTAAAGAATTATCCTAAAAGAATACAATGACAATTATTCCCTTTAGTAAAAACCTAATCTAGTGATATTCCCCCTCAAGTTGGTGAATGTAAACATGTCAACAACTTGTTCTTAAAATTACAAAATAAATCACGTGTGACCGGTTTCGTGAACAAGTCTATGAGTTGGGCGTGACCGGGAACATAAAGAGTACGCAAAGTGCTATCTTGAATTTTTTCACGAACCAAGTGACAATCAATCTCGATGTGTTTGGTGCATTCGTGGAAAACAGAATTAGTGGTGATGTGGATGGCCGCTTTATTATCATAAAAAAGATCAGCAGTGGTAGTGTTGTTGTGGATATCCGAGAGAAGCATGTGAAGCCATGTGATTTTGCATGTGGCAGACGCCATAGCACGACATTTAGCTTCTGTTGAGGAACGGGCAACAATTGTTTGTTTCTTGGAACGCCATGAGATGGGACAAGAACCAAGAAACATGCAGTAGCTAGAAACAGATTGCTGTGATGTAGAGCAAGATGCCCAATTGGAATCTATATAATGATTAAGTTTGAGAGTAGAATTAGATGGGAAAAACAAACCAGTGCTAGGATTATGCTTGAGATAACGCACAATGCAAAGGGCAGCATTCCAATGGTCTTCATTAAGAGAGTGCATAAATTGACTAAGATGTTGCACTTCAAATAGTAAATCTGGATGAGTTATTGCAAGATATAATAATCTACCAATAAGTTGTTGATATGAACTTGGATCCTTAAAAGTTGGGGAGTAGTCTGAAAATTGTATATTGGGTTCCATCGAAGTATCAACAGGACGTCCTCCAAGAAGACCAACATCAGACAAAATATCAAGAGTGTATTTCCTTTGTGATAAGAAAATCTCAGACTTGGAATGAGAAACTTCAATGCCCAAGAAGTATTTAAGAGTACCCAAGTTCGTAATGCGAAATTGTGTGTCAAGAAATCACTTGAGAAGTTGAATCATAACTTCATCATCACCCATGATAACCAAATCATCCACGTAAACAAGGACAATAATCAAGAGAGAGCCATGAACCAATTTAAAAAGTGAATAGTCTGCCTTGGACTGTTGAAAACCAACATCAAGTAGTGTAGAAGAGAATTTTGCAAACCATTGCCTCGATGCTTGTTTAAGGCCATAGAGTGATTTCTTAAGCCGACATACTAAGTTCTCCCCCTTAGTATGAAAACCCGGTAGAAACCTCATGTAAACTTCTTCATTAAGATCACCATGCGGAAAAGCGTTATTCACATCTGATTGGTAGAGAGGCCATCAACGAATCGAAGCAAGAGTTAATAAAGTATTAACATTTAGCATTTTAGCAACAAGTGCAAAGGTGTCATGATAATCAATCCCCTTTGTTTGAGTGTAACCCATTGCAAAGAGATGGGCCTTGTAGTGCTCAATGGTGCCATCGGAATTACATTTGATTCGGTAAACTGATTTACATCTAATGGGGCGTTTGTCAGTTTAAAGAGGAATAATTTCCCAAGTGTAATTTTGTTTAAGGGCTTGTATCTCAAAAGACATCGCCTCCCGCCACTTGGGAGATTGACACGCAGCGTCATAAGCTTCAAGTTCCTGCTCAGAGGATATGGAGCCTAAAAAAGCACAGTGAGTGGGTGAAAAACTGGAGTATGATAAATAATCAAGATAAGGGGCGAAGAGTACTTGATTTAATTACCTTAGAGTCCAAAGAGGATTGATCGGAGGCCACAATAGCGCAGTGGTAGTCCCGAAGATATCCAGGTGGATGGTGTGGCCAAGATGGTCGAGGCACAGCTTTGAGTTCAATGGGTGATGGTGCGGCCGTGGGTGTAGGAGGCTGAGGAGGTGAGGCTGGTGCAAGTACCAAGGTGGAGGGAGAAGGGGATGTTTCACTAAGTTCGGAAATGGGTAATGGAATTACCGAGGTCTGTTCGGTTGTGGTATGTTCGATAGTTTGATGGAAATGAAAATCTTATTAATAGAAAATGATGTTGTGATTGATAAAAGTTATTTGGTCTTAAACATCATAGAGACGGTAATCTTTGTGGTTTGTGGGATAATCGATTAGAACACATTGGCGAGATCGGGGGCCAGATTTATCGGAGTGAAGATGGCCGGTAGAAGCATAGCATAATGAGCCAAACATGCAAATATGAGAATAGGAAGGTGGTTTGCCATAGAGAAGGTCACACGAGGTTTTATTGTGTATAAGAGGACTACATAGTCTATTAATGAGAAGAGTAGTAGTTAAGACACAATCCCCCCCTCAAAAAAAAAAAAGAGGCACACCAGAATGAAAACGCAATGCACAAGCAATATTGAGCAAGTGACGATGCTTACGCTCAACAACTCCATTTTGTTGAGGAGTGTGTGAGGGCAACTGCTTTGGTGGTGAACATTGTGGGTGCAAAAAAATTCTTGTAAACAAGACGAAAGGAATTTAGTCCCGTTGTCATATTGAACATTTTGCACTTTGGTTTGAAATTGAGTCTCAACAAAAGCAAAGAAGCAAATCGGAGAATCAATTGTATGAGACTAAAAAGTAAGCAAAAAAAAAAAAAAAAAAACCCAAGTATAGCATGATAGTAATCAACAATAGATAAAAAATAATGACATGTCTTATACGTAAAATGAGAATAAGGTCCTCAAATGTCAACATGAATAAGCTCAAATGAACGTAAAGTAGTAGTAGTGCTAGACATAAAACACAGACCCATTTGCCTTGATAAATGACAAGCATCACATGGACTCAATTGTTTTGCTGGATTAAAACATAAAATTTGTTGCAAAGTAGATAAAATTGACTCATATGGATGTCCTAAGAGGGCGTGCCAAAGATGAGGTGAAGAGGTTGTAGTAGAGAGGATGGCAAGTTCGGTAGGAATCTCCAGGTAATAGAGACCACCACACTTATGGCCTTGATCAATGATCTTCTTCGTCAATAGGTCCTAAAAAAGACAGTGATTAGGAAAAAAGTGACTGAGCATTTTAAAGTTTGAGTGAGCTTGGAGATCGATAATAAGTTATATTTGAAAGAGGGAGAGCAAAAGACATTAGCAAGGGAGATAGCTGGGGTAAGAGGGGCTGAACTGTGTAATGTCACGGGGACGTCAACATCATTAGGAATCCTAACGGTAGGATGTGGAGAGGGATATAGTGTGTCGAGTTTGTAAGGTGATGGGGTTCAAACATGATGTGGTTGATGGCGCTAGTCAATAACCCAAGTATCAGGATTAAATGAATTCGAAGATAAGCCAAGAACATTATCTAAAAGACTGACTTTCGGGATGTTTACCTCTTGCAGCAAGTGCATCGGTTGCTTTATTGATCATTTATGAATAGAGGAGGTGCCGCATCGGAAGTATGGCTGGACTTGTTATCCGCGGGCAGGGAGAAGGTAGATGGCTGTTCATGGCGTTGCTTGTGGTTGGGAGGGAAGCCATGAAGTCAATAGCACACATCTCGTGTATGTCCCGAGATGCCATAGTGGGCGCATCTTTCCTAGTCACAGGACATGTTCGTCCGTTTGGCTAGGTTGCCAGACGGAGCGAGATCGCCAAGGGAGCCGAGCTGTCCATGGGATGAGGAATCCATGTATGGCCATGGAGCATGGTTGCCATGAGTGCTAAGCAAAGTGCTGGTCTGGTTGGACAATGGGCGATCCGATTGGATATGGTGGTGTGACTCATCTTGAAGAACTAGTGCATATGCACGTGCAACACTAGGTAACGGATCAATTAACTAATAACATTAGCGTACCTCGGATTGAGACCCATGAGGAATTGAAATAAGCACTGATTCTCTTGTTGTTTGGTGATAATAGAATGAACCGAACAAGTACATTGTGGTAATGGATCCAAATTATTCAATTAATCCCAGCAGCTTCGCAAGTTGTTGTAATACTTGGTCACGGCATCGTCACGTTGAGCAAGGGCGCATATCTTTTGCTCAAGATGAAAAACACTAAGACCATTAGATGGTGAAAAATGTTCACGAAGATAAGTCCAAACATCCACAATTGACTCTGTATAGAGAACCGTTGGCACCAAATCTGGATGGATGGAATTAA
Organism: Eucalyptus curtisii; assembly: GCA_017140595.1. Classification (NCBI taxonomy): domain Eukaryota; kingdom Viridiplantae; phylum Streptophyta; class Magnoliopsida; order Myrtales; family Myrtaceae; genus Eucalyptus; species Eucalyptus curtisii. Next base: position 21,063,997 of record CM029501.1, on the reverse strand, counting down.
GAATCCGAGATAGAATCATATTGCTAACACAAATCTAGGACGTGTAGGCAAGATCGGCTGCGGCTGGTTTTTTAATTTCTCCAGTAACGAACACCATATTGTTCTTGGCGGAAAGGGCAATCTCCATGGCACAAGACCAATTGTTGTAATTGTCACCTGTAAGGACCATGCCAACAAGATTAGATCCAGGGCTATCAGAAGGATGCATAAAATAAGGGCTGTCCGACTGCTCATGTGCGGCGAGCGTTGGATGAAGAGGCTCGAGACTCAACTGCCATGGTGACTTGCGGTGGAATCAATCTGGCCAAATTAGAGGAGGGCTAGATATTGCTTAAGGGATGGCTGCACAAAGAGGAAGGCTTGCACGATGAGCAAGAAAAAAGCAGAAAAACACGTTTGGTGGCGGACGGTGAACGGTGGCAGCAGTCGTGCCAAAAAAATGGCAACTTTGGACATGAGAGATGGGCTCTGAGGTTACCGCTTTGATACCATGTAGAGCTTGGGCAAACGTAACTTGCATTGATGAAATAATTTACAATATATACACCTAATCTACCAATAACAAATATCAATCAAGATATGCACAATCATAGAAGATATTGCACGATCTTGAGAGAATATTCTAGAGAATTATCCTAAAACAATGCAGTGACAATTATTCCCTTTGGTATAAACCTAATCTACCAATATGTGACTCCTGACTTATTCTGATTTTAACGAACAGTTGCATGTATATGGCTTCTGCAGGGGGATTGACAGTGAAATTTCAGGACATGCCAAGGATGTTGTCAAGAAGCTGCGAGAGACGATGGAAAAATTGAGATAAAAAAATTCGGAGTTCAAAGCACGTACAAGTGGATTAGAGGGCCAAATGCCTTGAGAAGCAATACAGAGGCACTGAAAGAGATCAACACGTCAAGATCATCTATGAAAAATGTATACAACATTGTCGCTGTTGTATCTAGAATCATTACTTTGTACTGTATTATAGTAAAGATTATCTACTTCCCATGAAAACACCATTCCACAATTGAATGAGAAGTATATCGAACTTCAGAGACGCAGTTCTGATTTTTCTATCTCGAAAAAGATATATCTAGATAACATCTCCCTATATATTTCTAGAGAAAATATGTCTATAGATATTCCTATCGTTCTCTAGATAATTCTAGAGAAATATCTTCGTAGTCATGTCCACACTCTTCATTAAATATCTTTCAACAATGTATCTAGATATTTAGGTGACCTAGAAATCTCTTGAAATTTTTAGAGAAGAGACAAGGCGCGTTTCTTGAAAAAAGTATGATTCTTGATCTCCTCGTGTTGGCCACTCTTCAATAGCTCAATGTCTTCTTGAATGTGACATTTTTTCCTTATTGGATTGGAGCTTTACCACTGGCTTCACAGTAGCTACTTTACTTAATTGGATGCGAAAGGCAAATGCCACAGGAATAATTAAAAGGTTGCAGAATAAATTTAAGGCCAGATTCCCGGCCAAATCAATCATTCTTACATGTTTAGGATGCCAAAAACTTGCTTCTAACAAGAAAGGCCGTTAAAAGCTGCCATATCCTCACATGTCCTCACAGTAAAGCAAAACCCACCAAAGCAAACAACTCAGCATAGGTCAACAGCTTCAGTAGGTCCATTCTCCTCACTTGTAGTGTTTTTGAAACAATGTGCAATGATCCTTTGTCTTTTCCGACGTTGGCCATCCTCTGGAAAGGGCTCCTTAACAGCCACGCTACTTTGATGCCACTCTCGAAGTAGACCCGCCACTAGTTGATGCGACTCGTCCAGCGGCTCCATTTGCACTTTCTTTCAGTTCCAGATGCCATTTCTACTGTCGTTCTCGTCACTCTCACATGGTGCAGTTGAGATGACTCTGCCCCATGTGTTGATATCACTTGTTGGCTTGAAGTTCCAAGCTGTTACAGAGAACTTGATTGAATAATAGGTTCATCACATAACACAGCTAACTGATTACACACGTATGACCGGCATTAATACAATGCATATAAACAACTAAATGCATAAAAGCCACTACTAATATTAATATTTCGTAGTGAATCGTATGTAATATAGTCAGTAACATTTCTCTGATGCCAAATGTTATGCTTAGGATTGTGATACCAGAGTTTAGATTTGTATGAATGCCGTGGCCAGCCCAATGCGCTTTCTCCTTTTGTTCTATTCATTTTCCCTTTTCGCTAGCCTTGCCCTTATTCTGTCCATGCAAAATTAGAACATATCATAGCAATCAAAGTATATAGATAGGAAAGTAATAACATGCTTACTTTTTCCTCATTATTCTCTTTCATTGGGTATGTCCTGATATTATGAGCAGGTAGGTTGCATAAACCTGATCTGGAAATCTTCGCGGAAGTCTTTGGCTCGTCCTGCTGTTTTGTTCTGTCTTTGGTCTCCCACTTTGGTGGGATGATGGAGGCTAAATTGCTCTTCGGCCATAGCACTAGTCCCGCAAAAAGAGATTGAAGATATAAAATCAGGTAAGTTGTGTCGCAACCTTCCCGAAGTGGACCACTAAGGAGAAAGCTAATGGATTACTAAATGGGAGCAAAGGTTTCTCTTGTGAGGCCATCGTTCACGTTTAGCACGGAATCTTGCGTGCCCTACTAATTACAACTTGGTACTCAATACGACATGTAATTAAACTTACCTATTGCAGCCACCACTAATCAATTATGGGTTAATTAGACACCCAAGTAAAATACGGGAGTACAATTTACTTCTGTGAACCAGAGATTCATGAGTACAGGGACTTTGTTACACTAGATTTATCTACCGCCATTTCGGTACATTTTCTCTTTATTTCGAAAATGTTTTGCACACAGTCATTATCCATTTTTACTGATGCCACTAAGATAACTAAAACTATTTATATGATACTTAATTCTAAATTTCCTAGCATTGTATGACATAAGACTAATTAACCCTTTGTCTACTCGCGACCTAAATGAAAACTAAATAACCTTTTTTATTCGTTTTATTTTATGAAAGTTATGCAATAACCTGAATCTATAAGGATTCTAAAGCTAACATGTCCTCAAGCCTATATATGTAATGAGACTAAATATTTAAGACTCTAAATATAAATATAATGCACTCTATACATGCGTAATATAGTTATATGCAATGGTGATATACGAATTAATCACATTATTGATAACATACTCGAACATAGCAATCCATGCAAGACAATATTGGTTTAGAACTTAGTGTCTAAAGGTCCAAAAGCCGAATGTCTTTGTTGATGCACGGAAACAATTAAACCATAGTGACCTAAGCATTCGTCGACTAAAAAACATGTACTTAAATCACGTATTGGGACCATCAATTATTGAAACAAACCTCATCCTCACCTTGACTAGAATTAGCCCGAGGCATATGAGACTAATAAGACAAGATGTTAAGGAGCGTAGCCACGAGGTTTAGTGTAAGCAAGGGGCACAAAAAGGCTGGTTGCGGTGAAGAAATAGCCTTTGCTATCCGAGCCTTTCCGGGATGAATTGAACAACGACGGTGGAGGATCAGGGCACTCCACCGAGAATGACGGTACTGCAGCGTTCACCAAGACAACCTGCAAGAAGTAAACAAAGCAATGGGCTACTCTGGAAGTGCTAGACGCATTGTTGGTTGTTGTTCGGCCAGCGGGAGATGCAGTGGTGCGGGCTGTCATTCTGAGGGGACTTGCCGAGATCTAGTTCTCATTGGAGACAGGAGTTGACCGGGCATGAGCAGAAACTTGCCGGTGTCGCCTAGGAACTCGCTGAGGATGCCAATGAGGCGATGGTAGCAACAGCTTCAGCAGTGGATGGCGTCATGGCGTGGACGTAGGAGGACACTAGGATCATCACCAGATCGTTTGATTGCTGCAGGGGTGGCCCGAACTCATCGGAATGACCTGCAGTGGGCTTCCCCAGGGCTGGATGGTAGCGGACAGAGAGCTGCAACGTCACCGAAATCGCAAGCGACGTTGGATTGAAGCGGCAGGGACTGGAGCGCTTCTAAAGCGCGGCCTTCTCTCTCTCTCTCACTCTCTCTTATTGTATGTCCTCCGAAAATAATAAGAAGGTCACCATGGAAATCTACAGAACGTGATGGCGAAGGAACCGATGGGTAATACTTTGCTTTTCTGTTAAAAAAAACTCCTCCCCTACAAACTTCCCATTCTATTTTTGCCGAGGTGCTCGTGGTGACTGAGAAACGTGAATGTGTGTAGCCTCCATCTTGCGATGACTTCTTGTGAATATGCTAAGCATTGTCGAGAGAAAAGATAACGAGTGCGCGTGCCGAATGAGACGAAGATGTGAATCCTCAAGAGGTCCTCCCCCTGGAGCTTAACCTGGAGAATAAACGAAAACACAATTACAATAGTTCGAATAGAAAAATGGAGTCGCACATAGTCAAACTAACAAAACATGCTAGACTTAGCTTAATGATCGTTGTCGTCGTCCATGAAGCAAAATGAAGGCGGGACATCATGAGCAACGCCAATGCCAGCACCATCATCCGTGAAGAAGTGTCAAGGATAAAAAATGGAAATGAAATGATGATGACGGTGATGGGGATGATGGTGGTTGTGGATATCATCGAAAAGTGTTCGAGATTGTGAACACGAATAAATGCAATGTAAAATTATGCAATGCCAATTTTGCCGAGGGGTCGTGTCAATCCTTAAATTTTTATGTAAATAAATGACCATATGTGAGGCTAAAATTTAGGTGTCAATAAATTGAAAGATGTATGTAGATTACAAATGCTCATAAACCGTACCATTCACAGGCTCTAAGGTAAACAAATATTTTTATGTAATTCTCTTTCTTGTACCAGTTAGTCAAATACTTTTCAGGTTCCTCTCGCTTGTAACATATGGTGCACATTGCATGAGGACGTGGGATACCAGACATGTCCCATGATCTACAAGAGCAAGTTTGCTTATCCATGTTAACCACAAATTTACCTTTTATATGCTTTACTTCATGCCCTTCTCTGCCATTCGAATCCACATGGCAATGAGTGCTTTCAGCCTTGTTTTCCTCTAATTTCATCAGAACTTGTGGGCAATACTTTCCATTCCATCTTGCAGCAACTGACATCTTTTCTTGAATTCTTCTCATCCCCTGGATTCTTATGTCCTAAAGCATGGATACAAGGGTAATCTTGTTACTTGAGAGCACCTCCATAAGAACCTTTGTCGAGCCTTGCCTTTGAGATTCTTCTTCCAATTCACATAAAGCTCTTGGATAGCTGGAATTAATCCCTGTAAAGAACATTTCTAGGAACAAGACATAAGAATAAATTCATTACAAATTAATATTTAAATTTAAAAATGAAGATTCTAATTCAAATTAATATTTAAATATAAAAATTAATTTATCGATGCTTAAAATCTTATAGATGATCATAACTTCAGAATAATGCATAAATTTTCTTTTCAATATAATTTAGCATAAATTTTCTTTTCACTAAAAAATAATGCTAGTCTGCCACTACTGGTGGAGTAGTCTAGTTTTCTTTGAATTTCCGAGCAGTGCTTACCTTGCTATTAATTTTCATGTCGGGGCACTGCTCTGAGGAACTCACATGCCGTTCACATACATCTTGATAATTTGATCATTACGTGGTGGAATAAGAATCTCAATTACTTGCGTAAATAGTCCGCGCAGACAATGTTCTTAGTACGAATGCAGCGCGATGTTTAAGAATGAATTCTGCGGTGGATTACGGCGCCAAAGATTTTCTTTCTTTTATCCGAACAATAGCTCTTGACCACATGATATGCACTGACAGCCAGAGAAGGAAAGATCTCCGAGGTGTTGGCTGTGAGGCACCGCAAGAGAGATCAACCTGACCATCGTCTTAAAACGACATTCAAATTTCGGAGTCTAAAGATGGATCGCGATGGCGTGAGCATAACTATTGAGGATGATGAAATCTGGGAGCAGAGAAGGGCCAGATTGAAATCACTAGATTTGATAACCAAATCACCCTGCCAAGCAGAATTCAAGCGTTGTGTGAATCCGTTGCTACACGACGCCGTGAAAGAAGGTGAAATCGACAAGTTCATTGAAGCCCTCGAAAAGTATTCCGCCGAAGAGAGGGTCTCTCTGTCCGACATCCTCAACATGCGGGGACCTTCGGGGAACTCCTTTCTCCACGTCGTAGCGGGTATCAAGAACGTCGACATCCTTCAAGCCCTTCTTGAGGTCATCCCTGACAAGCGGCTTGCAGCCGATGCGAACTACCGAGGGGACACCGCGCTCCATGTCGCTGCAAGAGCTGGCAGGATCCGCTCGGCTGAGCTCCTCCTTGGCTGCGGCAGGACTGTAGACATGGCGAACGATGCGGGGAACACGGCGTTGCATGAGGCTGTGAAGAACGGTGACGCTGAGTTGACCCGCCTGCTCCTGAGTCGAGCCTCAACTTCGGTGTATCAGGCGAACAAGGAGGGCAAGTGCCCGCTATACTTGGCAGTCGAGATAGGGGACTCGATGATTCTCGAACTTTTGATGGAGGCGATGGAGGAAAATGAAGTCCCTTGGTTCAGGATGCAAGGCATGTCGCCTGTCCACGGAGCCGTGATGCACCGAAGGTTAGGTTAGTGGTTGTCCTTACGGCTCTCCCTCTGATAACTGTATCAGTCGGATCATATGCATATATCTGGATGTCTATATTAGGTCCATGCCAGCTGTTGAACCTATAGGTCTCGATAATCGATTTCGGGGTGATCCAGTTCTTGCCCTCTTTCCAACAGCTCTCCTTCCATTGTTATCATGTCTCTCTATGTCCTCTCAACCTAATCTCCCTCCCTTCTATTGTTTTCTAAAAGATTTTACTAGCATAACAATTTTTAATAATTATTATAATAATAGCATATTATGAATTATAAATTTTTAAAAAATTTAACTCCACAATAATTATTAATTATTAATTATTTATTTTTAAAATTTAAAATAATTTTTTATTCTCACAATAAATTTAAGATAGTCATATACACATTTCTTTTTTTTAAATTTTATAAGGTTTTTGACAAGTCTTATCTATCACTTCATTATGGGCCCCCATCATTTTTCGAACCCCGCTTTTCTTCTCTCTCTCTCTCTCTCTCTCTCTCTCCCCTCTCTGCTTGCTCTTTCGCTCATTTCTTCGTCAGAGATCTATTTCCTGCGACCCCTTCCCACTTTTCTTATAGACCCTTGGTCTCAGCTTCTTCATGCGTTCTTTCTCTAATCGGTCGAGGGAGAGAGATACGGCCATGGAGTTAATGATGGGTTATGGAAGTGATGGCGCTTTCATGGTGAAGGAGGAGGAAAGCGCCCTGCGAGATAAGAGCGAGCTTAAAGCGGACGAAAGCTGCCCACGGTCGTGATTTGGATGTCTAGTGTTCGACAAAATGCGTGAGGCTTCGCAGAGAGTGAGAGAGAATCTAATACTTCTGGGCCTACCTCCAGCTCTTCCAAGAGGAGCTCCGTAGGAAAAAAATTATAAAATAAACATTGGCCTGGTCAGGATGGTCCGGCACATAGAAACAAGAACTATCCGAAAATCACTGTTCCACTTTCTTGAAACTGGAAACGGACCGGTGTCCTCGGAAACTACCCAGAACTGATCGGTTTGGTCCGATCTAGACAGTTCCTTTTGCTTACCCCTAAGTCTCACACATTTTTTATATTTCCAATAGAATGGTTTAAACTTTATCTAGAGCCTTCATCAATTATCGAAAGTTTCCTATAAATTTTGGCTCAAAAGAAGGCAGATACAATGTGTTTGGACTTGGGTCCCGGCAAAATTTACCCCATGAAAAACTTCACCAAGTTAATACTTTAGTAGTCGGTACTCATTGTTTAAGCCTTTGTAGATACTACACTACTTATATTATTGTCCAAGCATCTCTGGTAAAACAGGAAGAGACTCATGTCATGGCTACCCTTTTGTACTCCAATGTGGTAATCTACTTCTTGGAAATGATTGTCTTTATGCTGTGAAGCATTCCCGTTGTCGATTCGATTGCATTTTTGCTTTATTTTAAGAAACTAGACCCTTGGCCTTGGCCATGAGCAAGTTCATTCATTTGCTGCTCTAATGATGTAGAAATGCTGAAAAAGATATCAAAGCTGAAGAGAGAGCTATTTGATTTAAGCGGTGTTGGAGGAAGAACTCCCCTCCATCTAGCTGCCTATGTTAACTATGTTGATGGAGTCAAATTCTTAGCTGATGAGTTTGCTTCAAGCGCCTTTGAGGACGATGAAGATGGCTATCTTCCGATCCATGTCGCCTGTATGATGGGTCATCTGGAAATAATGAAGGAGCTACTTCGACATTGGCCGCATCCGGAAGAGTTGCAAAGTTTGAAGGAGGGGCAAAATATACTTCATATTGCAGCAAAGTACGGAAGGACCTCTGTAGTGAACTACATACTCGGCGATCCTGAATTAGAGAAGCTTATAAATGCAAAAGACAAGGAAGGAAATACGCCTCTACATGTGGCCACTTTGCGGTGGCAAACCAAGGTTTTGCGCTCTCTCACCCGAGACAATAGAGTCAATCTAAAGCTTGTAAACAATGACAACTTGACGGCTCTTGACTTCGTCGATGATCTGAACAAATTTGATGCTCCCCTTAATGAGGTGATGATATCTACGTAATGGATTAACATTTTATCTACTTTTGTTTGTCACTGTTATTTAGCTACTTCCTTCTTGTGAGAGACGAAAGCAAATCAAATGTGTCACGTGGAATTAAGTTTCTACAATAAGATCAGAAATTGCATTTGCTAGTCTATGGATCACTTGAGAAGGTTTCATTTCTGAGTTCTAAATCTTTGATTGTTAGTCCATCTTCACTGATAATAACGGTCTTTCTGTCTATTATGCTTTAACCAGATAAAGACAGCAACAATCTTAATATGTGCTGGAGCACCCAAAAGCAAAGACAAAGAAATATGCCAGCCAAAAGGCTTAGGCCCGGACAGATTTCAAAAGCCTCAGCATTTGCATAGACTACGGAACGTGGCTAATACCCGTATGCTTGTGGCAGCGCTCATTGGTACTATGACATTCGCTGCTGGCTTTTCTGTTCCTGGAGGTTGTAATTGCTCTGAATCAGATGCTGGAATGGCTATGCTGTTGAACCAACCCATGTACAATGTCTTCGTGATCTGCAACACCGTTGCCATGTACACCTCGATAATCGCAGTTGTGCAACTTCTTTGGGCACAGAAAAATGGTTGCGATCCAGTGCGTTCGGCCATTCGCAAGTCAAGGCTACCGCTGCTCATAGCTCTTGCCACAATGTCTATATCCTTCATGGCGGGTGTCTACGTGACTGTAAGCAAACACACCTGGATTGCCATTGTTACGTTGATCGTTGGAATCACTTGCCTCATCCGTATCTTGAGTCTTTACATTGGCACGTTCTTTGAGATTTGGTTTCATCGGGCAGTAATTTATCGTCATGTTCGGCTCTTCATTGAAGATTTTCTACCAATTTCAAAATCTGAGACCGAAGGAAGGGCCGAACGACCTGCTCGTTTGAAAAACTAGACAATAAGCCGCGTCTGCCTGAGTACCTTCTCAAAATCCATGAAGGTCTGGCGGAACCATTACTGGGTGGGGAAAGAGGGATGGTGAGGTTTGAAAAACTGAGATGATGCGAATGAAAATTTGTATCGTTATTAAACTATATTTCCCATGTCTAATTTGGTACCTAAGCTTTATTTTAATTAGTTCTATACCAAAAATGGATATATATCTCGTCTCAACAGGGATGTAGTATAACCCTATATATTATTCTCGTGTTATTATTGGGTTGCACATGCTTTATTAGTAAACATTAGTGTTAATTTTTCTCTATATGCTTGTTTGTTACTCTGTATGTCACATGTTAGATTGTAAAACCATAGGTGTTGTGAATAGAATTAGGCTTAATAACAAATGCCAATTCGATTTCAATTTTACTTCTCCTTTTGTACTTGATAAATTATCTTAAGAAGATGAACATATAATAAAAACATGCCACTTTCATTTGTGTTTCCTGTCGCTTTAATTAATTAGGCGCCTCATGTTTTCATAGGCAAGAAATCTGACCCTTTAATTTCTTCTATGATGTATTGCCAACTATATATCATAGAAGAAAATGGATTATCAACTATGACAATTTTTACTTTAATCTTGAAAATTGAGTTGTACTATGCTATACATAAAGTAAGAAAAATGACAGTTTTAGCCCTCCAAGATTTACCCTCTATAAAAACTTGTTACCATGGACGCCAGATAAACATATGTGGGATAAATGAAATTCAGATTTGAGAAGTAAACAACACATTCAAAAAGAAAAAGAACGAGTGTAATGGTTGCTCGCTACCTCAAGCTAAGATTAATTTTCGCATGTGATTAGCACATGATATAGAATGGTTTATAATGATTAGGGAAAATTTCAAAAAAGGACCCAAAGTGCCCTTATTTTCTCAAATAAGGGCCCAAAATGGACTTTGTTTCAAATAAGGCGTAAAGTGGCTTTGGTTGTTTCAAATAAGGGCCTGAAGTAGCTTTGGTTGCTTCAAAATAAGGACTTGACCTCGCTGGTTGCCGACTAGCTAAATTTTTCAACCGATCAAGGGTATTTTCGTTATTTGGCATTTTCCCCCTTTTTTCCCTTTTCTTTTTTTGGTTCTTCTTCTTCCTCTTTGTCGATGGCTGCCGGCCATTGGCGATGCCCACAAAGGGCTAGGCGAGGGTCGCCTTCGCTAGTGAGGGCCATCCACACTAGCCACAGGCGAGGGATTGTGTTGCTTGGGCCACAGGCGAGGGATGGTGTCGCTTGGGCGTGGCGACCCTTACCCAAGGGCCATCTACGAGGTCGGCCCTCGCTAGCTACTAGTACGAACCGGCATGGGTGGCCCTCGCCAGCGAGGGCGACCCTCCCCCAGCCCTCTATGGGCATCGCCGGTGGTTGGCCGGCCACTGGCGAAGAGGAAGAAGAAGAACCAAAAAAAAAAAAAAAAAAGGAAAGAAGAAAAGGAGGAAAATGGCAAAAGACGAAAATACCCTTGATCATCGAAAAGACAGGTCCTTATTTGAAACAAACATAACCATTTTAAGTCCTCATTTGAAACAATATCCACTTCAGGCCCTTATTTGAGAAAGTGATGGCACTTCGGGTCCTTATTTGAAACAATGTTCACTTTGGACCTTTATTTGAGAAAAAGATGGCACTTCGGGTCCCATTTTGGAATTTTCCCTAATGATTACGTGAAAAATTTTAATGTTAGTAAACCATTATGTCTACTCCATATAAAGACGAAGAACCTCATTTGCTAACTCGCAGATGACTCTTCCTGGTTATTAAATTTGGATTGACTGCCATCCTATCTTAGTAAATACTAGATTTTGATGTCATGGATGAAGTAAGATTCAGTAATGTCATGCTAATGTAATGCTTTCGTCACATGGCATTTAAATGAATAAATCCTATGATGGTAATTCATATTCTGATTATTTATAAATGTTTGGTACTCATTCTAATCGCCAGTCAATCAGAAAATGATTTTGAAGCTATTAAATAATTTACAGAAACTGATGAGCGCAAAAATAATCTTCTCATAAATTTTTTTATAATCACTGTCTAGAAGTTTCAGAATTTACTGGTCTCTCTATAATGACCTGCACTTTTTTTAAGCTCACAAACACTAACTTTGGATCGAGTCCTATTTTGACCCACACTTTTTCTTTGTCTTATAAAAAAACACAAACCTTCGTTCGATACTCAAATCTAGGCCAAAAAAACAAAGACAAGAATAAAAACAACGTGGATTGACATGTGGAGAGAGAGAGATACATGCCCAGAATGTGTTCGTAAAATTCTAAACGCAAGTGAACATGTCGAACAAGTAATATAATGATGAGAAAGAATATCGTCCCACGAAGATCGATGATTAATAAACTAATTAAATACTAAAATAGATTAACTCTAAAATTTATCTAACATATCAAAATATAATTGAGAATAAATTAAAAACAAAATTTGTAGACTAATGCAGTAAATCAATCAGATAAATATGTAAGAGCATCCGATTTCACCATAACCACTAGATATGAATTTCAGATTGTTGTGAGTACAAGAACGATATCAAACATGTGATAGCGGAATTTCCTGATCTATTTACTATCCTATCTCTAGGTATAGCAAACCTACTCAGTTTATTAATCCACTATATCTCTATGTGGATTAAAATAAACATAAGTACATGAAAAACTATGAATATTCCCGGTTTACAATGAGTCTTTTGGATCACCTTATCACCGAAAGCTACACAAATAACACAGTATATTTCTATCCATGTTTAATTCATGGTTATATATTATAATGAGCAATTGCATATTATCACTTCTCAGTCTCAAACATGCACATCAGATCATTCAAGTGGTGGCCAATCACTCAAAAGCATTAAACACAATAATATATAACTCACATGAATGAAATCAATTGTAAAACATAAAAATCATGAAATTCACATCATCATAGTTAGGCTACATCGTAGCCCTAACAAAAGAAAATTAGAACATAGTAGATGAAAAAATAAAAATATAAATCAAACTCAGCATCTTGAATCAAAGAACAAGAATTCTGTCTCCACTTTCGTCTTCTCTTCAAAATACTTGAAAAACTCTCAGAACAATGAAAAAACAATCTAGCAGAAGAACTAGCTTAAAAACCTAGCTGCTCTCTCTAGCTCTCCTATTTATAGGAGATATCCAAGATCCTTATCTCCAAGCAATTGCGCACAAAATCGGGAGTAAATCAGAGGATTTTGATTTGATATCTATCTCCCACTTCTTTGCTTGATTCAAATTCCTGAGTTTTGCAATTTCTTTTCCTTATCTTCTCCATATATCATTATCCTGCATAAATAAAGAAAATTCAAATAATCAGAAGGAAATTCAAATATTTTCTCATAGATATCGCATTAATTGTTGCCTAAAATAGGTAAAATAACTCTATTTTTATAGAGTTATCAGAATGACACGTCCATTCTTTAACGGTGGCATTCAATGTAAACTTAATGGGAGCGTACCAACGAGAAGCTCTTGTGCTTTTTTATGAGATAAAAAAAAAATGGCTTGGAGTTGGAAAAAAAATATTTGGACTAAAATTGAGACTCAACCTAAAATTAGTACTTTTTAAGGGAATTGAGTTGGAATATCCCATGTAATTTATGCAGAAAGTATGAAGACCCCTACAGCTCCAATACCTTTATCGTCTTCGTTGAATCTTATTAAGTATTACTCTGTGCTGATGGACGAATACTAATAATTCCTTAAGAGCCAAGATTTTCAAAATCTAGCTATTGGTATTAAATATATAAATATTGCCGCTAATGTTTACTATTGGCGGAGACCTAACTATAATGAAAATTAAATGTAGTTTTGATCCTCTATTTATTGACATTTATACTTTTTGAGCCACTAAGTTTGATTTTTCGCAGTCAAATCTTTTAAGTATCTTCATTTGTAAGGATTTCCAATAAAATGCTAATAAGGCGACATTGAGTAGGAGTATGTCAAATAAATGAAGTGACGAGCATGAGTTGGTGTGTTGTCCCTGCTCTTTTCGTGCTAAAGAAGGATGGGTCGTAGCGTTTGTGCATCGATAGTAGAATAGTGAACAAGATTACTATCAAGTATCATTTTTGTATTCCTCAACTCGATGATCTTCTCGACCAACTCCATGGTGCTATTATCTTTTCCTAGATTGATCTTTGAAGTGGACATCGTCGGATTTGAATGAGAATTGGTGATAAATGGAAAACTGTCTTCAAGACGAGAGATGGCCTCTATGAATGAATGGTCATGCCTTTCAACCTCTAATGCTTCTAGTACATTTATGCACCTTATGAATTATATCTTTAAACCATTTATTGGCAGCTTTGTTATTGTTTATTTTAATGACATTCTTGTTTATAGTTCTACTCAAAAGCAACACTTGGAGCATCTTTCCCAAGTTTTCAAGGTTCTATGGGAGCAAAGGTTATATGTAAACTTAAAGAAGTGTCACTTCTTTACTGATAGCCTTGTCTTCCTAAGCTATATTGTTTATAAAAAAGGTATCAAGATGGATTCTAGTAAGGTGTACGCGATTATAAGTTGGCCCATTCCAACATCTATACATGATATTTGAAGTTTCTGTTAAAATATGTCTCGAGTTTAAGCCCGAAGCGAATTACTGAATTTTGAAATATAAGATAAAATAAAAAGGGAGGAAAGTGTTTTGTTGTGATGGCTGCGGAATCCGAATTGAAGAAAAGGAAGTTACAAAGAAGAGCGTCTCACTCGTCTTTGTAGAATTAAGAAGGGAAAGTCAAATCTTTCTCTTTTGTTGACCGAATCTTGGATTATTCGGTTTCTTCATGCACGCAACTCTCTGGTGATGGAATAAAGAATTCTTTTGCAGGTCTTTTTTATTCAGTTAGTGGCCGCTTGAAACCCTACGTAAAAAGACGCCGCCGAAGTCTACGTACGTGTTGAGCGAAGCCACATATTGAAGCGCCGTTCTTATTTTGAGTGCCGTGGTTTTCTCTGTTTGTGAGAGACGTCCGTAGGCGCTGGGTGCTTGATAGCGGGTCTTCGTGTTTCTTGTACGACAAAGCTTATCAGTGATTTACATCCAAGAAAGATTGATGTATTGGGTGTAATTGGGGTTTGGGAAACACCGAGAGAGTGTTTGAGTGACTTGAGTGTGTAATCTCCTTGTATCGCTTAATCTATAGTGAAATTCGCTGCTGCTCTCCCCGTGGACGTAGGTCTTTACGACTGAACCACGTAAATGTGGTGTCCGATTTATTTTCTTTTTTTGTCTATATTATTGTTCGATCACTCGCCTTTTCTCAACAAGTGGTATCAGAGCCAGGCTTGGCTAAGTTGAAGCGAATCGATGGCGATAGAAGAAGTAAAAGTGAGAATCAACATATTTGATGGGAAGGATTTTAGTTTCTGGAAGATGCAGATTGAAGATTATCTTTACCAGATGAATCTGCACTTGCCTTTATCTGGGGAGAAACCAGAGACGATAAAGCAAGCTGATTGGGATTTGCTGGATAGACGAGCTATGGGTGTTATTCGGATATGTATGAGAAGCCCTCTGCGATCAACAAGGTCTGTTTGATGCGACGTCTGTTTAATTTGAAGATGAGAGAAGGTGCGTCAGCTACAGATCATATCAATGAATTCAATGTGATTGTTAGTCAATTGAGTTCAGTTGAGATTGATTTTGAAGATGAGGTACGTGCTTTGATTCTGTTATCCTTATTGCACGATAGTTGGAATACTATTGCTATCGCTGTTAGTAATTCCTCCGGATCAACAAGTTTGACGTTTGATGGGGTTTGAGATTTGATTCGGCGAGGATATTCGTAGAAGAGAATCGCGAACTGTATCGTTGCTTTAGTAGGTGAAAATAGAGGAAGATCTATAACACGTGTGGGTAATAGTAGTACTAATATGAACAGACGTAGTCAATCTAGGACTGCTAATGTTGTCTGTTGGAGCTGTGGCAAGAGGGGGCATCTTAGAAGGGATTGCCTTAAGTTGAAGAATGAGAAGGGTAAGTAAATTATAGTTGATTCTGCAGATAATGTTGCAGCTGTAGCTGATAATGCTGATTATGTCTTGTCTGTCACTGATTATTCATCGTTTGATGGATGGATTATGGATTATGGTTGTTTTTTTTCATGTCACACCAAATAGAAACTGGTTTATCACTTATCAGTGCACGGGTAGTGGTAAAGTCCAGTTAGGGAACAACGCTGAGTGCGATGTTGTGGGTGTTGGTGATGTTAAAATCAGAATGCATGATGGTATCGTGAGGACATTGACTGGAGTGAGGCATGTTCCAGAATTGAAAAAGAACTTAATTTCCTTGGGTACCCTAGATTCAGCTGGTTGCAGGTATTCTTCAAAAGGTGGAGTTCTAAAGGTTGTTCGAGGTGCCTTGGTGATAATGAAAGGAATCAAACATGGAGGCTTGTATAAACTTCAAGGTGAAACAGTGACAAATTTCGCAGCGGAGACGTTGGATGCATTTGTTCAAGAGTCTTTTGACTGCTCGAGGAAGACCTGGGTGTTTGTGCCAAGGCACAAGTTTGATGCTGATGTCAAGATCACGTAGTCAAGAGCTTTGATCGAGACGGAGACTGGTAAGTCGATCAAGCATGTGCAGACTGACAATAACATGGAGTTCTGCTCGGAGCTGGCAAATAAATTCTGCATGAAAGAAGGCATAGTGAAACATCGCACTAGTGCCAGCAAATCACAACAATTTGCAGAATTGACAAGAAGAACATTACTAGAGATGACCCGAAAAATTATCTCTAGTGTTGGTGTTGCTAGGAGAATCCTAGCTAATGTGGTTAGTACGATAAGCTGCCTGGTGAATAGATCCCCATCAACTGCTATTGAATGGCGAACTCCTGAAGAAGTGTGGTCAGGTAACATTGCTAATTATTCTGTTCTTAGAATATTTGGTTGCCCGTGTTATTTTCGAGTGAGTGATGGTAAGCTCGATGGGAGGGCAAGGTGCATATTCCATGGCTATGCACAAGGTGAGCGGGGCAATTAGTTGTGGTGTCCGGATATAAATTCACCTATTGACAGCAGAGAAGTTACCCTTGACAAGTCTCCAATAATTCTGGCTAGGAGTGTTTGTGGCAGTGTTAATACGGATCTGGACGGTGTTAAGCTTGAGGTGGAGTTGCGACCAAAAACTCATGAGGTAGCGAGTATGAGTACTAGCAAAGTAATCGACACAGATGGTGCTCATAGCGAGGTGGAGCCTATAGAGCCAATGGTTGCTGTAACTGCTGAAATTAACAAGGTATGTATTTGATCTCCTGATAGATATGGATGCAATAATGGTTTTGCTTTATCTGCGGTTAAAGAGGTTGCGTCGAAAAATCCTCGCGAAGCAGTTAAAGGTGCATGTGGAGTTGGTATTCTGATGAGGTCTTCAGTTATGGCGAAGTTCAAGCGAAGCTTGGACTTGGATAATATCTGTGGCGGTTGAGCCCATCGGGGGCTATGGGAAAGTAGCGGCAGAGTTTGAATTTTTGCGAAGCGATTGCAATTTGGCTAAAACGTCGAGCCAAGGTGGAGATTGTTAAAATATGTCTCGAGTTTAAGCCCGAAGCGAATTACTGAATTTTGAAATATAAAATAAAATAAAAAGGGAGGAACGTGTTTTGTTGTGATGGCTGCGGAATCTGAATTGAAGAAAAGGAAGTTACAAAGAAGAGCGTCCCACTCGTCTTTGTAGAATTAAAAAGGGAAAGTCAAATCTTTCTCTTTTGTTGATCGAATCTTGGATTATTCGGTTTCTTCATGCACGCAACTCTCTGGCGATGGAATAAAGAATTCTTTTGCAGGTCTTTTTTATTTAGTTAGTGGCCGCTTGAAACCCTACGTAAAAAGACGCCACCGAAGTCTACGTACGTGTTGAGCGAAGCCACATATTGAAGCGCCGTTCTTATTTTGAGTGCCGTGGTTTTCTCTGTTTGTGAGAGACGTCCGTAGGCACTGGGTGCTTGATAGCGGGTCTTCGTGTTTCTTGTGCGACAAAGCTTATCCGTGATTTACATTCAAGAAAGATTGATGTATTGGGTGTAATTGGGGTTTGGGAAACACCGAGAAAGTGTTTGAGTGACTTGAGTGTGTAATCTCCTTGTATCGCTTGATCTATAGTGAAATTCGCTGCTGCTCTCCCCGTGGACGTAGGTCTTTACGACTGAACCACGTAAATCTGGTGTCCGATTTATTTTCTTCTTTTGTCTATATTATTGTTCGATCGCTCGCCTTTTCTCAACAGTTTCCATGATTTGGCATCATTTAATCACCGCTTTATCAAGCATTTCAACACCATTATTTCTTTTATCACTGAACGCTTTAAGGAGGGAAATTTCAAATGGACTAAAGAGGCACAACAAAGCTTTCAACTCCTAAAAAATAAGGTAAACAAGGCTCCTATTCTTGCACTTCCAGATTTTAATAAAGTTTTTGAAGTTGATTTGATGCTTCAAATGTGGGAATTGGCGTGATTCTTAGCCAAGAAGGAAAGCCTATTGCATTCTTTAGTGAGAAGTAGAATAATTCTCGCAAGAAGCACTCTACTTATGATAAGGAATTTTATGCTATTGTTAGAGCTTTAGATCATTGGCAACATTATCTATTATTCAAGGAGTTTGTTGCTTATTCGGATCATGAAGCCTTGAAGTACGTAAACGCTCAACATAAGCTCTACAATCGGCATGCCAAGTGGGTAGAGTTTCTTCAAGCTTTTACTTTTCTTATCAAGCATAAGGCTGGAACTCTCAATCGAGTGGCAGATGCATTAAGCCATGGACATTCCTTGCTATCAACAATGTAAGCAAAGGTCTTAGGCTTTGCCATTATCAAGGAGCTTTATGAAGACGATTAAGACTTTGGGCAAATTTGGAAAGATTGGTCAAGGGGCTAAACCAGTAATTCTTGTTACAAGATGGGGTTCTTCTCAATAATAATTGTTTGTGCATACCAAAAAGTTCTCCAAGGAAAGCCATTATCAAAGAAGCCCATTGTGGAGGATTAGCCGGTCATTTTGGAAGAGACAAGACACTCTCTCTCGTCAAAGAAATTTTTTATTGGCCTCGAATGGAGAAAGATGTTATGAGACATGTGGAGCAGTGCAAAACATGTCATATTACCAAAACCATACTTACTCAAAACACTAGCTTGTATACTCCATTACCGGTACTAATAGCTCCTTGGAGAGATGTGAACCTAGATTTTGTGGTGGGTTTATGTCGAACACAAATGGGTAAAGACTCGATTATGGTGATCTTTGATTGGCTTTCCGGAGTGGCACATTTTGTACCATCTAGCAAGACTTTGGATGCTCATGATGTGGCAAATCTTTACTTCCAAGAGATCGTGAAACTTCATGATATTCCAAAGACAATGACTTTTGATAGGGATTCAAAATTTGTAAGTCATTTTTGGCACACACTTTGGAAGAAGCAAGGCACAACACTTCAATTTGGTTGTTCTCATCATCCCCAAACCGATTGGCAAACTGAAGTTGTCAATTGAAGCTTGGGAAATCTTTTAAGGAGCTTAATTGGAAGTAACTTGCATCAATGACACCTCACTTTGGCTCAAGTTTAATTTGCTAACAACATATCTTTAAGCCAAACAATTTGAAAAAGTCTTTTTGAGGTTGTGTATGGGAAAAATCGACAAAAGTACATTGCAAGTATCAAAACTTGGCATGGGGAGAAACTTAAGTGCCAAAAGTTATAAAAGGTACACATAAGTGCCATTTTTTTTTTTTGAAAATTAAGACATCTAAGTGCCAAGTCTAGCGACTCTGGCTGGAAATCCTACGTGACAATTTTTATTAATATAACTCGCCTACGTGGTTCGTTGGAGAGCTAAGTGAGCAAAGAAGAGCCAAAACGACCTCGTCTTGCCTTTTATTTAAATTTTAATATAAACGTTAATTACACTAAATTCAAAACTAAATTTAAAAAAGGGAGATAACAAAACAGCAAAGGCTCTACAAGCCCTCGTTGCCGCCTCCCCACCATCGTTGGGAAGGGTTGGCGACGGTGGGGGGAGGGTTGATCGGCGTTGCTCGGCCTTAGCTAGGGGCTAGTGACCTTGGCTGACCGATGGTGAGGGCTTGCAAGCCCTCGCCTAGATCTGGGACAATGGTTGTGGCCCTACCTTAGATCCATCGAGGGTCGCCGGCCCTTGCTTAGCAAGGCCAAGGGTTGCTCTCTGCTGGGGCGACACATCAGCCAAGTTTTGGCAAGACCTACCTAAAATAAAAATTAAATATAGTTTTGATCCTCTATTTATACTTTTTGATCCACTAAGTTTGATTTTGAGCAATCAAGTCTTTTAAGTATCTTCATTTTTACGATCATTACCGTTAGGAATTCCTATAAAATGCTAATATGGCAATGTTGAGTAGGAGTAAGTTAAATAAATGAAGTGACATAATTTCTGCCCGAAAGTTTCTTAGGAGGATTAGTAACTTGGAAAACCTGAACTTGGCCAATTTTTTTTTTTGAAAAACCCGTAACTCAAGAAACTACAAACAACCCCTGAAGCACTTTCTTGTCTCTCACCTCTCTAATCGATCATTCTTCCCCCAATTCTAGGGCTTGCAATTTTTGTTTCCTTCAGCCAGAAAGTTCAAATCAGAGTTCAAATAATCGCGACCTCAAAATCATCAAACTCTCTTCTATGGTCTCTTGAAAGCTCCTCTGCGGACTAAGCGAAGTGAAGACAACTGGGTTCGTATATTCTACGGACTCCTTTATTATATGGTATGTACGATAATCTTCTTAGCATTATGACAGCAACTATATGAAACTTGATTCTCTAAAACATATGGCCAGAACAATCTTATTGTTGAGATCTGTAGGCCATCGAAACGGCATCCTAGTATCAACATAGCTAGAAACTCAAACATATTGTAGGAGAAGATGAAGATTTGCGTATCTGATTTGGAATCCGTCGTTTTTTATGCTGAATAGTGACAATTCGAGGTTCAGATTCTTCTTCTCTATGAATTCGGTTCCTGGCTCGATGAGACCACCGCTCATAGCTTGCCTTATGTGAGGCGAGAAAATGTTCGTGGAAGAATGAGGGTTAGAGGAGGGACCTTAGTGCTATTTATAGAGTTTTCAACTAGACCATTTCGTCACGTGCTGGGTCCAACTTAGCCCACACAAACCAGACCCATATTCAACTATTAGGAAAACCTTATGTTTTACCTTATTAGACTAACCCCGTAAAACGGTAAATTACAATTTCAATTAATGTAACCCACATCAGGAAAACCCTTACATTCTTCCATTTGGGCTATATTACTTAAAATTGTACTGTATGTGTGCATCTTCATGTTGGTCTAGTGGCAATTCTTAATAGTCAATCATATCCCATAAAGTTTCAAACACTGAATCATATCCCAACTGTATGTACACACACAGAGCTTTCCATGGTCACGAGTGCTTTCAACTTTACTAATATGGATTCAATATTGTTGCATGGCAAATGGATAACACCTCATAAAGAGTAATACCTTATGTGTCATCCCCTTTGTTGGTCACTATTCTCTTATCTTAAGTGTCACAAGAAATTGGATGTGCCACTAGAAAATATCTTTGTGGTTCTAATGAACTCACATATATTTTATCTTTATGGTTGGCATTTCTTTATGATCAAGATATATGCTCAAGGTTGATAACCAGATGCCTCTAGCCTTCACTCAAGGCTTACATAATACCTTAAAATTTTCATTACATATAATCAACTCAATATGGTGACAACACATTCATGAACACTTTATTAAATGTGTAATACATATATAAGCTTTATAAAAGCAAAATCAAAATAGCTCTCACTAAACAACAGCATCCAATGATACTTCTTAGCCTATGTTCATGACATGTTATTCAAGTACACAAGGGCGAAAGTCTTTAGTTAGTGGATCTATAACCACATTATCAATGGAAATATGCTCTACTGTAATGTCACAATTCAATATCGTTTCTTTATGGTCAAAACTCGATCGCCATATGTCTAGACCCTTCGAGACCTTTATTGTTGCTGATAAACAACATTGAAAGGGCTATTGTCTCGATACAACCATATGAGTCTATTCACAAAATCAACTATAGCCAAATCCTTAATGAGGTTCCAAAGTCAAATATCCCAAAGAATAGTTGAAAAACATACTACAAACTCCATTTATATGGTAAAGGATAATATAGATTTTTGTTTTTCACTTTATCATAATACTGCACTTTTGCTAGTAAAGTCTGCATTTGAATACCCTACTAGCTCCAGATCCTAAACATATTTGTCAGCATATTTCTTGTCCTTCTAAGTATCTTAAAACCTTATTGGAAGCAATCTAATGATCATGTCCTAGACTTGATTGATATTTATCTAGAAATCTTGTCGCAATAGCAATATCTAGCATAATACAAACTTGAGCATAAATGACACTTCTAAGTGCACTAGCATAAAAGTATGTCATTTATTTGGGTTTTTCCAAAATTTGAATGAGGACAATGCTAGATACTTAATATATCAGCCCTAACGACATGAGCAACTCCTGGCTTGTTGAACATTTTCAAAACACAATCAACATATGCAATCTGAGATAAATTTAACATATGATAGATTTACCTCATCAAGGTTTTTCAAGTCAAAATTCATTGACAACGTCTATTTTATTTTGTGCAGTAATCCAATATTGCTACTCGTAAGCAAGATATCATTTACATAGAATGTGAGAAAACTAAATTTTCTCCCATTGATCTCGCAGTATGTACACTGATATATTTTATTCTTAACAAAAATGAATGAAGTAACAAACTATAAAACTTCAAGCACCATTGTCTACAAACTTGCTTAAGAGCATAAATAAGGGTTTTAAGTCTACACACAAGTTTACCTAAATTATCTGTTGCAAAACCTTCGGGTTATACCATATAGACTTCTTTATCATGGTATTCATTGAGAAACACAGTTTTAATAATCATCTAGCATAACTCCATGTCAAAAATGAGCTACTAATACCATATCCATTCTAAAATAGTCTTTAGAAAAGATTGGGAAAAAGTCGATTCATAGTCTACTCCTTTTCTCTTAATGAAACCTTTCTTTACTAGTCTAAGTTTAAACTTCTTATTTTTTCCTTTGGAATTTCTTTTAATCTTGTACACCCATTTGCAGCGGATGGGCTTATGACCTTCAGCCAATTTAACAGGCTCGCAAACACTATCACGTTTCATATATTACATCCCGTCTTTGATCACATCTAATCACATATCTGACTAAGGATAAGAAACATTATTTATATGTAAGTCATTAGATCGACCACGCAATAGATATCGTAGTCATGCTCTCATAGATAGACTATATAGTCTGGTAGTATAATTGAAAGTCTTTTTGTAACAGATCTTTTGAGTGGAGCTACAATCACTTCATCATACACCTAAGAGATTTAACAAACTTCATCAGGAACTATATCAATAACAATATCTTGAACCTCAACAGGTTTAGTTTGTGGTGTTGGAGACTCCACAATTGTTTGTACAAGCAAAGACAAAGACATAATGATCTCTACTGTACTATTATCTATAATAGTCCGAGAGCAACTATTTTTTACAGTTATGTCGGACTCTAGAAACTTCGTTGTTTGTAATTTCATAATTCTTGCACCTCCATTAGGATAATAAAAACTGATATCCTTTCAAATGATCTGGGTAAGATACCGAGTAGTTCTTGATTCCAACTTATGTAATGTTGGATCATATAACCTCACTTCTATAGGAGACTCCAAATCTTAAAATGATTTGAGTCAAGTTTACGTCCAGTTCACAACTCAAAATGAGTCAATAAACACCTTTGGTAAAAATACGGTTTAATGCATATTGGGCTATTTCGCTCCATAGAACACTTGATGAATTAGTCTTAATAATTTTACTCACTATCATGTCTATTATGGTGCGATTACGCCTTTTGGCCACACCACTCCATTCAAGATTTTCGGGTATAGTAAACTAAGTTATTATCTCAGAATCTTCTAAGTATTTGACAAATTGCCATTTAAGCTATCCAACATTGACATTTTTGTCAAAATACTCACTACTGCGGTCCTATTTGACAATCCTTAAGTCTTATCATAACTATTTCTTAACTTTAGTATGAAAGAATTTGAATCTATCCAAAAGATTCAGACTTTACTTTAATCAAATATAAAAGAAATAGTCGTCAATGACTATGTTGAAATGAAAATTTCTATACAACATTACCATATATGGTCCACTAATATCAGTGTAATCACTTCCAATAGTTTAGAACTTCAGATTGCAATTTTCTTCTTTATCTTATTCATCTCACTTCTACAATAGCCTACACAAGTATTTAACTTTTAAGAGTAGACAAAATGTCAATATTATCAGTTTTTCTACTCTTTCTCTAGACATATGATCAAGACGTTTATGCCACAATGCATATGACTATTCCTTAGGTAAAAGTTTATTGGAAACAATCTTTTCAATTGAAAAAGTGACGTGCATATTGTTGGGAGATTAACATAATTGGTATAATCCATTTGACACATTACAGCACCCAACTTTATTTGATTTGGAAAACATAGATATAACATTGTTCTTTACTTCAAAAGAATAAACACACACTTTCAGAAATGATACAAAAATTAAGTTTCGTCTAAAGGAATGTACATAAAAGTGTTTTTCAGTATTAAATGCAAACTAGAATCCACAATCAAAACAACATCTCCCACCAACTCGACATTAAATATTGTTTCCATGATGAGTTATGATTTATCTTGATTTGGCTTCCTTAGATTTATGAATCCCCTTATGGTAAATAACATAATTTGTTACACTGCTATCTAGCCATCAAGAACCTGATGAGGCTTTTTATAAGAATTGGATTCATAGATGAATGCTAATGAATAATTAACTGTAAGTTCATGTTTGGACAACCAAACTTTATATTTATCGATGTGTTCCTTATGTGTCATTTCTTCCCACAAAAATAGCAAATGATGCAATTTCTGTTAAAGGGTGCTATCCTGGGATCATATTGTTAGAATGACCAGTGGTTTCATGAATTCCTTTATAAGTATGATTTTGGACTTCAAATCTACTATCCTTAGGATGTAATGCTTAACCTCATCAAAACAATCACACCTCATGTTGGAATATCCTTGCCTTTATCCCAATCTCGGCATTAGACAAGATACAATTTCAAACTACCAAGGCTTCTATCATCCTTTTAGTAGTGCAGTTAGCTAGTAAACCATTTTCAAGTGTTCCTAAATGGAACACCTCATGGATAACCTTTCTTTAAGTAGCAAAATTACTTTCTAATTCCATATCACTGATAGTGAGATTGCTAGCTTATTCTTAGTAAGAGTAATATGAACATTTACCAGCTTCATTCCAAGCAGAAAATCCCTTTTCACTATTTAAAATTTGACCCGGTAAGAACCTCAATAATGAAGTTGTCATTATAGCGAATGTGACTTAATAACAAGTACCATATGCAATTGGTATCATGTGAGTATCGTGTAACTTGAAAACCTTAAAAGTACACATCCCGAGAGTTACACGTATCATCATATAAACACATTTGGGTGGAATACATGATATGCAATTGTACAATCTCCACATGACAGCGGTCATGATAATATATTAAAACCCTTTGCGAGTTCACCACCTTTGGATATATGAACCACTAGGGTCAGTCACTATTCAACCATATGCTATACATGCATGTTTCCATGAACTAACACATAATCACTTCATTTGGGAGTATGACCATGCATCAGAACAAGAGACATCCCATCACAATATGAGATCAAAATTTCTCAAATCCAATTAAGCGTGCTATTTTGGTGGTCACAACCCAATTAAATCATTGAAACTTTTTCATACCAGGAATATAAACTTTATGACTCACATTTACTTTATATATGTGATTTTAGACCTAATGACAGTGACAATATGTCATTAAAATCACACGTCATGCCTATCACATTGCTTCATTCATTAATATATGCTGAACCTTAACATGACATGGGGTATTCGATATTGGGTCCAGTTGACACTATAGGGATTTTCTAATGAGCAGTCGTCACCAACCTATTAGGGTCGGCTAAAAACCAAATGAGGTGTGGGAATATACCTCACTTCCTACACAGTTAGAGAATTTAGGATTAGGACTTGGTTACGCTAATTGATTAACTAGTGCCCTTTTAGTACATAATCTTCAAAAAGGCGTTTTTCAAGCGGTCTGGATTGATTTTTAACCTATTTGCTAACATATGAGGCGATCACATAGGTACGCAATTATTAAAGTGACAATTAGCAACTAGAAAGTATTAAATAAATTACAAGGAAAAGCAAAAATCTAGCGCTAGGAAATAAGAAAAATTGCCATTCCTAACTAGGTTAAAGGGAAACCACGATAAATATAATGAAAGCGTGCAATCAATTGATTATTCATCTAAAAAAGTAAATATTGAAACCCTATTATAAAGTGCTAAGAGTTTGTTCAACTTTGAGCCCGATTTTTTTTATTAATGATTTTCCCACACTTTGAGAGAAAACTACTTGAAAAATAATTTTTTCGGAATTTTTAATTAATTTTTAACGTTTAATATTTTTTAAATATTTTTAATCCAAAAATAGGTGTCCGGGCCGGGCTGTTGAGCCCGGTCCGAATATGGGCTGAAGTTGGACTCTCGGGCTTGGGCGAAGAACTTAAAACATGAGAAGCCAAGAAAGAAATGGGCTTAGCTATTTGGAGCCCAATTCGACTTTAACCAGACCAAGCCTATATCTGGAAAATTCTAAAGTTAAGCCCAAACCTATCAATCTAACTTTAAGCCCACATCTACCAGAGCCCAAGCACGCCCAAACCTAATTAAACCAATTAAGGCCATGCTAATTGCTAATCTACTCCTCCCCATTTTGTCTTTTTCCTTTTCTTTTTATTATTTTTTAATTTCTTTTACTTTCACCCTTCCTTCGCTACGCCCTTCTTCACGACGTCCCTTCTCTGCTGGAGCGACGTCCATCCCCGAAGCTCCTCCGTTAAGCGCAAGCCTCCGCCGAACCACCACCCTTCATCGGTCGTCCACTCCGACAGCCACCCGTCAGCCGACCTCCCCGCCGGCGGCCAAGCACACCCTCCTCGGGCAAACACCGAACGGACAACGGTAACGATGGGAACGTGGCGAACGACTACACGGCCGACGCCCAAGGTCGCCCAACACCACTGGAGCATCACAATAGAGCGCGACGCGCATGGACAACTCGATTTCGGCCAAAGACGAAGGCACAAAGACTAGATCTCGTCGTGGCATTCTATCGAACAGGTGGAATACGCTAGAGGAACGAGAGATTCCGGCTCGACCGAGACTCAAAGCTGGACCGGGACTCTCGACAAGGGAACCATAACACACAGTAGCTCAATGGGAATCCGGCGGGGCCAGAGCTCGCGTGAGCCGGATGGCCTCGAGCTCCAGCTCGGCGTGCCCAAAACAGGGTCCGGACGGCGAAAATAAAGGGGCTTACAGGTTCAGCTTGAGGATGTCGACCGGAGGAGATCGTCGGACGGGGTTCACGCGGGGCCAAGGCTCCCTGGCTCTCTCCTGAACCTCTCTCTCGCTTGGGGCTCTCTCTCTCTCACTCCGTCTCCCTCTTTTCTCCGAATCGAGCCCCCCGGTCTAGACTCACGCTCCCTCTCTTTTAAGCTTGGCTGGCAGGCGCGCATGGCTCCTGCCACCGCCAGCCGCCGCTGCTGCCCTGGCCCCGACCACCAACTCCCGGTCGACGCTCTGCGCTCTGTCACCTCTGTCCTCCGTTGCGTACGTCGTCCTTATCTGCCCCCTTCGTCCGTTCTTTTTACTAGGGGTGTGCAACCGGACCGGGTCAACCCGGTTCCCGAATCAACCCACCCGGAAAACGGGGTCGGGAACGGTTCCGGTTGAAACCGGTCCGGGAACCGATTCCCAAAACTCAGACCCTGTTTGAACCGGTCCGGAACCGGTTCCGAGGGTTTACCCACCCGGGAACCGGATCGACCGGACCGGTTTGGGAACCGGTTGGAGAACCGGTTTTAAGCTACCCCAAAAACCAAAATGCAAAACCCTAATCTCTACTTTTTATCTTTACCTCTCTCACACAGGCTGGTTCCATCCGACGCCGCCCGCCACTCTCGTCGCAACCCTTGCGCTCGCACCATCGCCGTCATTCCGCCGGTCATCCGAAGCTCCGCTCCACCGGTTCCGCCCCGCGGGCCGCCGCCCCCGCCGAGCTCGCACCCAAGTGCCGACGCCGCCTACGGTCGATCTCGCCGTTCCACTTGCTGTTGTTGCCTCGCCGACACCCCGACCCACGAGATCTCGCGTCCGCAAGCCCACCTTGTCACATCTTCGAGCAACCCACGGTAGCCTCCCCTGCTGCCGATCGCCGCCCGAACGACGCCCCCTCGCTTTGCTCACGATCTGGCCTAGCCCCCTCGGCGACGCCCCGCGAAGCCACGTCGATCCTTGCCGCCCTCACCAGCCGCGATACCAGCAACCCGTCGAAGCCGCTGCTGTGCTGATCCGCGTCGACCCGACGTCGCCGTGTCCCGCCGAGCCCCCTGCTGCAGCGTCTCTCTGCGCTGCCCTCCTATGGCGCTGCTACCCCCTATTGCGCCGGGTCCTACTAATTTAATCGTATAGCATTGCTACAAGATGAAGAAAATCTCATTTGTCTTGCAACATTCTATTCCTAATTTAATCAAAGGCAGTGGTCTCATAACATCAAGTTTCAGTTAAAGATGCCTTGGTTCTTCACTTATGTTCATGCATTGGATGACCAGTTAGTTTGTAGCTGTGGCATAAGGATATCACACTTTACGATTGCATCCTATTTAGTGTTTGAATTTTCTTGAAGTCATTGCTAGTTTATTTTACTGCAAATGGACAGGGTGAACATTGCCCCCTTGATCTTGTAATGCAAAATGATTGATACAAGGTGTCGGCAGCAGATTACTGTTAATTCTTTTTCACTTTTGTGGTTCAAATTGTTGGATTACACTTATAGTTTGTGTTTGATATGTTCTCCTGTTCAGTGTGTTTTAACCATATGCTTTGCCTTTTGATCATCCCCATAGATACAAGAAGCTCCTGTCTGTGGTTGATCTTACGAAGGACTTCTTCTTCAGCTACTCATATGATGTTATGTGTAGCCTTCAAAAGAACCTGTGTGATCAGGAGTCTGGGCAAAGCCTCTATGATACAATGTTTGTTTGGAATGAATATTTTACACGTGGAATTCAGAATAACCTCAAGAATACCTTGTGGACAGTCGCGTTGGTACATGGGTTCTTTCACCAGGTATGGATTGTGAAGTACTTCAATCAGAGTTTTTACCGAATTATTGTTATATAGGATGAAGCGCAAGGGCGTAAAACAGTTCATATAGCCAGACCTTTTTAATGGGATAAGGCTTAGTTTTGTTGTTGCCATTCCATTTAATCAATATTCAGTCTTTAGCTTACTAATCTAACTGTTAATCAATTAAAATGGTTTGTACCGAGAATAGCATCATGCAGCTAAGTTAAAAAGCATCCTCATGCATTTCAATGATAATTTGTGCAAGAAATCATGTACCTAACTGAGAGAATGAGAGAATGATATTGTGTTAACTGCTTCTGTGTCGTATCAGGAGAAGCTTTCTTTCTTGGGCAAGCAATTCTGGTTCACCCTGATTGCTAGACGCTCGCGGCATTATGCTGGCACCAGGTAATAGATTCTAGTTGGTATTCCAAGGAAGAATCTATCTGGAAAATAGCCATGCTTTTCCATGCATCTATCTATCCTGTTTTCTTTTCTTTATTACTTTTTATAGCAATAAAAATAGGCCACTCTTCCTCTTCATTTGCTCGTTCTATGCCTGATCCTGCTAATTCATCTCTTGTGCAGATACCTCAAAATAGGCGTCAATGAGAAAGGCAGAGTAGCTAATGATGTTGAGACAGAGCAGATCGTGATTGAGACATGGCGTCAATGGTAAAAGTCTATTAAGTGAATGCCTTATTTAATCTCTCTTTTTTTTTTTTTTTTTAGATTTGGATTGTCTTACCAAGGACATTATCGTTGGAAAATAAACTTCATTTTGTCTTACCAAGGACATTATCATTAGATTGTCTTACATATGAGTGTTAAACGATTTATCTTATGCGTGTTGTACAGTAATTTTTATGCAAAACGGGTTCCAATATAAACAGGGTTAACCCTGTTCCCGGACCGGAAAAACAGGGTGGGTCGGGAACAGGGTCCAATGCAAACAGGGTCGGGTACAGGGTCCAAAAAAAGAGAACCGGTTATAACAGGGTCGGGAACAGGGTCCAGGTTTAGACCCTACCCACCCTGGACCCGATCACCCCTACTTTTTACTAGCGTGAGGGGAAGAGGAAGGAAGGAAGCAGTGAAGGAGGCCGGGCTGGGGGAACAAAGAAAAGAGAGGCTGGCCGGGCGCAGGCGACAAGGAATAGAAGAACAAAAAAAGAAAGAAGGCCGGGCCGGCCTAGCCCCGGCGCGGCCTGGTCTCGCTTTTCTTTTAATTTCCCACTTTTTTCTTTAAGAAACTCTATTTATTATTAATGCAAATGCTCCTAATGTCTATATGCCATGCAATTTAATGAAAATTATTTTGCTAGGGATTAAAAATTAACCCATAATTTTTGTAATTTGTAATTCCATTAATGAATAATTAAATGAGTTATCAAAATTTGGGTGTTAACAATCATCATCTAGAGTTTTCAAGATTTACCGGTCTCTCTCTAATGAACCTGAACTTTTTGATCTAAAAAAGACGCAATAACTTTAGGTTAGGTCATACTTTTGACCCAAAATTTTTTTTGTTACCTTATCGAAAACAAACTTTCATTTGGTAGTCAAGTTTAGGACAAAAAATAGATAAAAGAACAAAAACGGTGTGGATTGACACATGGAGGGAGGGAGGGAGAGAGGGAGATATATATACACACACTTGGAATGATACATCAGAGATACATACTTGGAATGATATGTCCATTCTTTAATTACAGCATTGGATGTAAACTTAAGGGGAGCCAAATCTAGGTACCGACAAGAGTTTTGGTGCCTTTTTATTAGATAAAAAGAAGTTTAGGTTGGAATTGGAAAGAGTTTATACATTTTTATGAGACAACCAAAATATTTGGGCTAAAATTGGACCTTGACTTAAAATTAGTGCTTTTTTAGGAAATTGAGCTAGAATATCCTCTACATTTTACGCCAAAAAGTATGAAGACCCCTACCACTCCAATTTCGGCATTATTCTCCTTGTAGAATCTTATGAAGTCTTACTTAGTGCTAATGGACAAAAACTAATAATTCTTTAAGACCCGAGATTTTCAAAATTTAGCTATTGGTATCGAATATATAATCAAACATTAACAAGAAAATAATACTTGACAATAATAAAAACAAGTGTCGGATTACCTTTCTAGTAAGGGAATCACATATCCATTATTGGCAAAGACCTACCTATATATTACCTTACGAGGATTGGTAACTTGGAAAACCTGAACTCAAGAAATTCCAAACAACCCCTAAACGACTTTCTCATCTCTCACCTCTCTAATCATTCATTCTTCCCCAAGTTCCGAGCTTGCAATTTCGGTTTCCTTCAACCACAAAGTTCAAAATCAGAGGTCAAATAATCTCGACCTCAGAATCATCGAACTCGCTTCTACAGTTGGTAAAAGATTATCTGCTTTACATGAATTCACCATTACACAATCGAATGACAAGTACAATTCTTGATCTCCTGGCGTTGGCCATTATTCAATAGTTCAATATATTCTTTAATCTTTTTTCTTTTTAAAATTTTCTGATTGCAGCTGTTCTGGTTATGCACTTACCATTGGTTTCACAATAACCAATTTTACTTAACTGGAAGCGAAAGTACCGGGAGAGTCTTTTTGACTACGCAACAAAAGGCAAATATCTACTGTCCTTCTATTCCCTCTCGCATGGAGCAATAACATGATTCTGCCCCAGGGGTTGATATCACTTGTTGGCTTGTCGTTCTAAGCTGTTGCTAAGACAAGTGACTGCATAACAGCTTCATCACTTCATACAACTAATGAATCTTACACGGATATCTGGCATTAACACAATGCATATAAACAACAATTAAATGCATAAAAACCATTACTAATGTTGATATTCAGTAGGCAAACATATGTAATGTAGTTGGTAATATTTCTCCTATACTAAATGTGATGATTAGGATTGTGACATCATAGTTTGGATTTGTATAAATACCATAACCAGCCCAATGATGCTTTCTCTTTTTTATTTTCTTCCTTTCCCCTTTTCACTAGCCTCGCCCTCAATCTATCAACGCAATGTTAGAACATATCATATATAATCCAAGTATATAGAAAGGAAATTAATATCATGCTTTCATTTCCTTCCTTTCCCCTTTTCACTAGCCTTGCCCTCAATCAGATTGGTTGCATAACCTACAACCCCCCAGGTAAACTTGATCTGGACATCTTTGCGGAAGTCTTTGGCTCTTGCCGCTGTTTTGTTCTCTCTGTCTTTGGTCTCCCCGGCATAATCCTTTGGTTGGATGATTGGAGGGATAAATTGCTCTTCGGCCATGGCATCAATCCAGCAAAGAGTAGATACTCGAGACATAAAATCAGGAAAGTTGAAAAGATGGTAATAGATAAGAAATGCACAGAAACCTCACCATTCACAGGTCCTAAGGTGACCAAATCTGTTTGTATGTCCTTCTTGTGCCAGTTAGATTAGTACTTTTCAGGTTCCTCTCGCATGTAATATATGAGGCAAATTGCATGAGGACATGGGATACCAGATACTTCTCTGATCTACAATATCAAGTTTGCTTTTTCCCTGTTAACCACAAACTCATCTTGTTTGTGCTCCACTTCTCACCCTTCTCTGCCATTCCAATCCACATGGCAATATTTGCTTTTAGCCTTGGTTTCTTGTAATTTCTTCAGAACTCGCGGGCAATACTCTCCGCTTCAACTAGCCGCAAGTGACATATTTTCTTGAATTCTTCTCATCCCATGGTATAGATATAGTGGTAATGTTGTTGCTGGGGTGCACCTCCAAAAGCGCTTTTGATGGGTCAGGCTGGGCCTTTATGATTCTTCCTCTAATTTGCATAAATATGTCTAGCGCACATTCTATGTTCTGCCAAGGGTGGAAGCTCTTGGATGACTGGAACTAATTCCTGTAAAGAACATTTCTAAGAACAAGACATGAGATTAAATTCATTACAACATCCAAGCAAATAAGCACACAAACATAATCGCAGGACATACCTCAGACCATCTATAGTCACCCTGGTAATGTCTAGCATGCATTTAGTGCAACACGCAGCACGCATAATTACAAGGATCACACTATTATGCAATAGGTGTATCACACATCACATTTCTCATGCACATCATCATTTGGGTCCACCTCCATCTCACGACTCCATTTGGTCCACTCAAAGAAAAACATAGCTGGCACCATCTTCCGGGGAACCTTGTTACGTGCCAGTCATCTCATACCCATCTGACATCGTGAGGATATCTGGGGAACCGTGTTACACCCCTAGGCATCCAAGGGAACCCAGTTACCCCCTTAAGCATCTCACTCCATCCTAGCATTGCGAGGTCATTTGGGGAACCGTGTTACATCCCTAGGTATCTAGAGGAACTGGGTTACCCTTCCTGACATCTTTACTACAACTCAGGGCATCTTGGTTCTTAACCAAGGCATTCTCCTCCCGACACCCAACCTGGCATCGAGGCATCCAAAGTCTGCAGCCTTGAGCATCACAAACCATCTTATGCATCGCATGCATATTGCACTCATGCAATGCCACAACAATCACACGTAGCATTTTGTATCATACTCAGCATGCATGACAATGAGATGGGCACAAGACATCACACAAACCATCACAAGCACCGCGTTAAATCCTCAGGTAATCAATGTCATATTGAGAATCATAATCACAAAATCAGATAATATCTCAAATGCCAAAACCATCATTAGAAGACCATAACGCAAGATTCCATCACCTTTCTCATGAATTTGAACAGACTCGGAATAAGGGCAACCTTAACCAAAATGCACAGTTTTAGATAAGTAAAACCCGAAACTCGAAACTCGAAACCCGAAACTTGAAACCCGAAATAAGTTTTTATGTTTTTCCTTGGTTCATGTCTTCAGGAGATCCCCCGGTATTCTATCGCATTCGATAATTAGTGTATAATTTAAAACCACTAAACTGGGCTTCTTTTCTACAACTGAGACTTTTACTTTTGTAATATTTCGTTTTTTTCATGTGGTTAAAATTTAAATTGTGATCAGTGATGGTCATTCATTGCAATCATTCAATTAATAATATACATGAAACTTAGGTAGATTATGGAACCGGCCCTACGACCTATGACATGGTAAGTTCAATGGTATGCAGAATATGTTTTAGGTTACAAAAAATGATGAATCTGTTTCAAATGGTAGATTATAGTTTTTAGGTGGAATTTGTATGAAATTTGGAACTGCTTATCTCTATATATGTCCAATTTATGTACAGTGGTCGTGAAACAATTAGAAGAGAGATAGGCGATTGGATTGTGGCGTTGTCATCCGCGTGACCTTACTCCTCCGATTCTACTTCGCTCATCCCTTAGTTTTTTTTTTTTGGTCGAAAATTAACAATATTTCATTACTAGGTTACAAAAAGATTTGATGTCTGAACATAAAATCAACCATAGAGGATGAGGGGGATTAATAATCCAGTTCGTCGGGAGAGAGCCGATTCGGTTTGTGCCTTAGCGACTCAACCGGCGGCTTGATTATATTCTCCCAGTTCAAAGCATAGTTTAATTTCTTTAAGCTGGCCCAGCAAATCCATGCAATTGCGTGCGTGTTAAAATTTCCTTTTACTTAGCAGAGACGAAGAAGAGGAATGAACCTTCGGAGAGAGAGTGAAGGCAAGGGCCGGGCTATCTATATATTTGGGCTTTTTAGAGAGTATTTCGAAATTGAATATTAAACACTAGGCCCACGAGCTTCAAAGGATCACGGTAATCTGTGGAACTCAATTAACAGCTGGGCCAGAGGGAGAGAAATTCCTTCAACTTGACGGGTTTGTCAGATTGAGCCGCGCAAGATGGGCTTCACGCGCCCTAGACCTAAAATCGAACTTGTCCCTTTTATATTTATTTGTTAATTTGCTTATTATTTCATTTTTTTTTTGTCTTTTTACTCTTTTTTTTTTTTTTCATTTTTACAAAAATAAACTCTTGAATTGTTGACATAAATTCAAGTGTCCACAGATGTGAAGAATGATTTCCTATATGAAGAGTTTGATCACGAGATCTACATAGATCAACCTAAGGATTTCAAAATAACAAATGTTGGTTATGTGCCCAAGTTGAAAAAAAGTATTGTGTGAGTGAAACAAGAGCCCCGTGCATGGCACGGCACGATTGCCAAGATTTCTAGTTCAGATGTTTACTAAGTAGCATCTGCGGATGCAAGTTTGTTTGTGAAGGCACAAAATGATAAATAGGCTACGTTGCTAGTTTTCGGGGGTGACCTCATCATCCAGACAATGAAAGGGACCGATCAGTTCTATTTAAAATGGAGGAGCTTGAAAAGCTCAAACATTTTCTCGAACTTAGAAGTGGATAGAAGAGATAATGACCTGTTCTATACTATATATTGTTGTAGCTAGCAATATCACTTAAAGAGGAGTGAATAGGTGATTTTAACAAATTTTGACAAATTGAAAATATAAGTAAAGTAGTCAAGATCAGAGTCTGAACAACGACAGTAATATAACGATATTCACCAGTTCGTAAAAGCCAGAGTCTGAATATCAATAGAGGTTTAACACAATTTATCAGTGTGCAAAGGTATATGAAAAATAATCAACAAGAATTTAAGGATAAGAGAATTTGCACACAAGATTTGTAGTAATTTGCCTTAGATAAATTCTACATTCACTCTTCCATGCTAACAACCTACTAGTTGAATTTCACTAGATAATCAATGAGAGATTATAATTGTGAGTGATAATCCTCAGTGTAATATAGGTCTCCCTATCTCAATCGATCACTCTTTTTAGTGTCTCTCGAAGATTACATTTTTATAGCTCATGAAAGACAAGTATGCAATATTGAAGTTCTTTCAGACTATGGAACTTTTTTTTTTTTTTTTCTGGACCTCTCTATTTCCCTCAGCACTTTGATCTCTTTTTGAATTCCTTCACTCCCATTGGACAATCTTCAGAGCATCACTCTCCAATCAACCAATTGGACTAGATTGCATGACGAAAATTGA
Source organism: Eucalyptus curtisii (assembly GCA_017140595.1). Taxonomy (NCBI): domain Eukaryota; kingdom Viridiplantae; phylum Streptophyta; class Magnoliopsida; order Myrtales; family Myrtaceae; genus Eucalyptus; species Eucalyptus curtisii. The sequence goes on along the minus strand of CM029501.1, from coordinate 21,027,994 downwards.
GTAGCCGTTGAGAAATAAGATTTGAATCCTCGTTAATTTGGTCGCCTATATAAGCAAATCTCCAGTTTTCATAAGTGGAGTTTTTCAATTCAGGAAATTAACTTGTCTATGAAGTGATTGTCAATCAATCAAAGATGTTTGGGTTTAAAGATTTTGTTGCAAAATAATCTTTAAGATTGAAGATCAATACTTTCTATGATGGAAATCCAGGCCAGATCACTAACTGTAACGATTGAAATTTTGTGTCTGAATATATTTCCATGTGTTTGAAGATATCTAGCTTTAGCGTAACTCTGAAATAATCAGATGCATTTGTGGATAAAATTAGCCGTTATCCATATTGTTGCCATGATGATATCCAAGCAATAATTATTTATATCCACATCATCTGAATAGCGGAAAGTTGGGTCTTGATAATATCAAGATGAACATAAATTTTTCTTCATAGCCATGATATTCAGACAACGGTAGTTTGAATCTAAATGAACTTCTCTTCGTAAGTAGTTCTCGTAAGAAAAACACTGCAATATGCATAGATGGATGATGATTTCGAGTATGTGGCAAGCAAGAAAAAGGTATTCGCCATAGTTACGATATCCTTTGCTGATAGTACTACTAGCTCTTGACTTAAGGGACAGTAAGTAGTTTACCTATGGGTGTATGCGTCCCGTAGTCTAACTGGTACTCATGTCTTCTATAGCAGTCTGGTATATGTAACGTTGTTGGTTTCAGGTTGCTTAGGACTAAAAGCTAGTAGTGATACTTCTATTCTGCCGCCCTATCTAGTAAGAGCCTCTAAAGCGATGTTTGGCGTAATCAATAGAAGGGCTCGACTTTACTGAAGAAGAAGAGGCGGGAATGATCCACCGGATTCATGGCCCACCCATCCATGTTTTTCTGTGTTTGAAGTGCAAATGCAAATGAATAATTTATGGGGATAATCCCACAAAAGAATATTCAATTTTGCCCATAGAACATCAACGTCTCAAACTTTTTCTTATGTCAAAAACACCTCAAGGCTTATATCAATAACCAATAAATACCTACTATTAGGCCATAAACATGTCCAAATCTTATACTACATCAAAAACTCGCCCCATCTCGTGCATTTGAGAAAAAAGAACAGTTTTCATTCAAGTACTCGGGGTCTTCCCCTACAAATATGGAGAAACGAAACCCTAGCCATATCACATAATAGAGAGGCTGGACTGCAACTAGCCAAATGTAAATCTCCTCTCTATAGCAAGCTAGCATGGCAGTCTCACAAGATCAATGTAGTAGCTGCTTTGCTCTCATGGCCTTGCATTGTCGTCCTATATGCGGCCTCAGTTTGTTTGTCACGGGATAGGATTCGAAAATTCAGTAAATTTTGTCGAGGTCACATTAAACACGACTCCTTTCACCACTAATTCATATGGCAATCAATTTGTTCCGCTGTATCCACTAGCCGAGTTGGATTAAGAAGGATGAAGTATATTGCATTGTTTTCTAAACTTAGTTTGATGATGTCAACTGACCACACCAAGCTCTCGGTTCGGATTTTTAAGGCTAAACATCGCAGACTTCTTGCATGGAAAGATACGTGTCAAAGAAGAGAGATCATCTTCAAATTCGTTTGTCTAAAGAATGGATAGGGTTGTGAAATTAACATCTGAATTGAACCTTGGGTCCCTTTCATATCTAGGCTTCAAACCTTGAACAAATTCTGAAGACCTAGCGCTGAACTCAAATTGATCCGATGGAACAATCAACTTAGCTATTTCTTCGGTTTCACTTTATCTGTGTATGATTTACTAGGAAGATGAAAATGCACCGCAAGCTGACAAGATATTAATAAGCCAAATTGCGCGGAAACTACTTACAAGTAAATGCTTGTTGAAAAGGATCACCAGCTGTTAAGGATGATGTATTCCTTGACGTTATGCTTTGGAAAAATCTTTTGCTTTTGCACTTCGTGGCCCATCAGAATAAGCAACTCAAGCAATTTGAACATAATAGAATGTATTAACATAGTACCCTGTCCTGTCCTAACAATCACTTCGATTTGGAATCTTATGATTCATAGGTTAGATGCTAAAATGCACAATCCACCAACGTCCATAGCTAGAACAAGAACATATATCATTGAGTAGAAAGATTAACGCACATGTTTTAGAATCCATCATTCTTAAAGAACATATATTATCAAGTAGAAAGATTAACCACCTACATTAGAATCCATCATTTTTGATGTGGAAGCGGAAAAGTGATGATCCAAGCGCAAGTCCTTTTAATCTATTGCCATCTTTATCACTAGCTCAATGAGACGACTCTCTCACCCTTTAGCACTAGGTAAATGCTCCTTTATGAGGATAATTATGAGTGTTATGGTTAGAGGAGAGACTAGAGCATTATTTATAGAGTTTCCAACTAGGCCCTCTCATTATGGGCCATGCTCAACTTGGCTCACATTAAACTAATTAAGAAATCTTCTATCTCACCTTAAACCAATCCAAAAATTGGTAAATTACAATATCAATTAATGTAGCTCACAGTAGGAAAACTCTTACATTCTCCCACTCGGGCTATATTAATTGAAATTGTACTATATATGCACACTTTAGTCTAGAGATAATTATTAATAGTCAATCCTATCCCATAAAGTTGAAAACACTTGTGGTCATGGAAAGCTCTATGTATGTTCTTGACCACAAGTGTTTTCAACTTTATTGATATATATTCAATATGACAATGTGGCAAATGGATAACATCTCTCATAGGGAGATCCCATTTGTCGGTTGACATTTTCTTATCTTAAGTGTCACAAAAACCTATGCCACTGGAGAGTTTTTTATGATTCTAGTGAACCCACATATACCTTATCTTTATGGTTAACATTTCTCTATGTAATAAGACATATGCTTAAGGCTAATAACCAGATGCTCATAACCTTCACTCAAGGTTTATAAAGTACCTTGAGATTTTTATCAATATGTATATAAGATAATAACAATACATTCATAAATACTTTATCGAAATCAAAAGTTGATACATATCAAACCGTTACTAAATGTAACAACCACATGTGTAAGTTTTATTAGAGTAAAACTAAAACAGCTCTCACTAAATAATGACATCTTATGACACTCCTAAGCCTATATTAATGACATGTCGTTCAAGAACACAAAAGCGAAGGCCTTTAGTTAGTAGATCTGTAACTATATCATCTATGAAAATATGTTCTACTATAACGTCACCATTATATATCATTTTTTTATGGTAAAAAACTTGACTGCCATATGTTTAGATCCGTTGAAATCTCTATTGTTGTTAATAAACAATACTGCAAAGTTATTGTTTTAATACAACCTTATGGGTCTATCTATAAAGTTAAATACATTCAACTCTCTAATGAGGTTGCGGAACTTAATAACTTGAGTAACAATCGAAAAGCATGCTACAAACTCCGCTTGCATGGGAGATGATGACATAGATTTCTATTTACTACACTTCTTAGTAACATAAAATTGTATTCTATTGTTGACTTCATGTCATCTTAACAGCTCGCATATGGTCTTTTTTCCTCTTTAAGTACCTCAAAACTTCCTTGGCAGTGACACAGTGATCATGTTCTGAGTTTAACTAATATCTGTATAGAAGTCCTGTCGCAAAAGCGATGTTTAGTTTAGTGCAAATTTGAGCATATAAGATAATTTTAAATGCACTAACACAAGGTACATCCTTCAATTGAGTTTTCTCAATATCTGAATGAGGACATAGTGACAGATTCATTTCATCATCCTCAATGAGAAGAAAATTCCTGGCTCGCAATGCTGTATACTGAAACTTTGCAAAATATGCAACAAATGTCCTCTGAGACAATCCTACTATATAGCAAGAATAATCCTTATGGATCTCAATGCCAAGGACAAAAGACGCCTCATCAAGGTCTCTTATGTTAAATTTTTTTGAAAATATCTACATTGTCTTATGCAATGATTCAAAGTCACTACTTGTAAGCAAGGTTTTATGTACATAAAGTATGATAAAAAATAGATTTTCTCCCATTGACCTTGTAATATATATTAATTTATTTTGTTCTCAACTGAACGAAGTGAAGTGACAACACTATGAAACTTTAAAAACATTGTCTAAAACCTTGCTTGAGGCCACAAATAAGACTTTTCAGTCTACACCCAAGCTTACTTGAATCATCTGTTGCAAAACCTTCGAGTTGCACTGTATAAATTTCGTTATCAAAATATCCATTTAAAAATATAACATTAATATCCATCTGGCTTAACTCATATCAAGATAAGCTATTAATGCCATGTTCACTTTGAAAGAATATTTAGAAGATATTAGAAAAAAAAAATGTCTCTTTATTATCTCCACCCCTTTTTTAGAGTGAAACCCTTCGTTGCCTGTTTGGTTTTAAATTCTTCAATCTTTCTTTGGAGTCTCTTTTAGTCTTATACTCTCATTTACAGTTAATGAGCTCGTGACCTTCTGGTAACTCAACAAGTTTCCAAACACTATTATGTTTTATAGATTGCATTTCATCTTTCATCGTATCTAACCACAGATCTGATTGTGAACAAGAAATAACATCTATATAAGTTACTATATCGACTATACAACAAATATCATAGTTATGCTTTCACAAATAATCTATATAGTCTAATAGTATAACTAACCTTCTCTCCTTAACAGATCTCTTAAGTGGAGCTACAACCATTTCATAATATACCTGAAAGCCTTGAGAAACTTCATCAAGAACTGTCTCAATAATAGTATCTTGAACCTCAACAAGCTTAGTCTGTGGTGTAGAAGACTCCACAATTGTCTGTATAGGCATAGACAAAGATACAACAGTCTCCACTGTATTATTATCCCGAATAGTCTGAGAGCAGCTATCCTCTATGACGACGTCAAATTTCAGAAACTTTACTATCTATAATTGCACAATTATTGTACTTTCATTAGGGTCATAAAATCGATACCCCTTTGAATGATCTAGATAAGATACAAAATAATATTGAGTGATTCTGGATTCCAACTTACTTAATGTCGAATTATATAACCTCACTTCTATAGGGCATCCCAAATCTAAAGATGGTTCAAGTTAAATTTACGTTTAGTCCATCACTCAAACATAGTTAATAAAACAATTTTGTTAGAAACGTAGTTTTGTACGTGAAAAGGCTCCTTTCAAAGCATCGGCCACAGAAAACCGAATAAAATTAGTCCTACTAATTATACTCACTATTTCCATCATGATGTGATTATGCTTTTTGGCTACATTATTTTGTTTAAGATTTTCGGGCATAGTAAATTAAGTTACCACCACAGAACTTCTAAGTATTTGACAAATAACCCTTTAAGTTATCCGACATTGCCATACTTACCAAAATACTCACCACAACGGCGAGGTCTAACAACCTCTAAAACTTATCCCAACTGTTTTTCCATTTTAGTACGAAAAGGAAATCTTGAATTTGTCTAGAGATTTAGACTTTTCCTTAATCAAGTATGTAAGAAATAGTTATTAATGACTATGTTGAAATAAATATTCTACACAACATAACATATAGGGTCCACTAAGATCGATGTGAATGACTTCTAACAGGTAAGAACTTCAAAGTGTAATTCTTTATTTCAATAATCTTACTTTTATAATAGTTTACGCAAGTCTTTAGGTAACTTTTAGGAGTAGATAGAATGTCAATTTTGTCACGCCCCGACCCTCGGTCACGTGACCATCCTTCAACTTGATCGATTTTAAAATGCGATATGCCAGGACTACATATCGCCGACCCTTTCATTTTTAATAGCACATGCTCAAGCAGTTATAAATCCCCAAACAATAAAACATTGGGATATAACAGTAGGACTAAATTTCAAACTCTTAAAACCTTCACTCTTATATACAAGGTGAACTATTAGATTAAATTCACAATAAGCCCGTTTAAAAACAAGGTCTACAAGCAGAAGTGGGATTCTACAAGCTACGGGTCCCCATCCTCCTCTTCATCATTCTCCACACTCCAACTGGAGCCTTCAGCAGACTGCACCGGACTTTCAAAATCTTCAACATCCAAGTCTACTGCATCTAGAGACCTGAAATGGTTATTCAATAACCAATGAGACTACGTCTCAGCAAGTTCTACCCCCTAAGACCCGATTAGTAAACCAATACACCTTAGGGTTGCCTATGCACAACATGAGTCAGAGGACTTACCTTGGCCTCGATTCCACCCGCATATTAGCACAGATCAAATAGGCACCCTAACAATCACATCACGATCGAAGCATCGATCAAATCGACATAGTCGATTACACACCAACAAGATCACTCACGGTCATTTCAATTCAATCAATCAACTTACAACATCCGACTCAAGCAATGATCAATCGACCTAGTCGATTACATCTCAATCAACCATTCACGGATCATTCCATTCAATCAATCATTTCATAGCATCAAATCAAAGCAAAGACTAATCGACTTAGTCGATTACACATCAGTCGGACCATTTCTAGGTCATTCACTCCACCCCATATAACTTCCAATAACACTTAGTCACAGAGCTCCATCAATGCTCTCGGGCGTCGTTTTCGCCAAGGTGACATAAGTAACAGACGGTCTACGTGCGTTCTTTAAGGCGTCGTTTTCACACAGTGATATTCCTCATCACCAAACCATGCCCGTCATAGATCACAGACAGTCTACGTGCGTTCTTTAAGGCGCCGTTTTCGCACAGTGATGTCCTTCATCACTGAACCACGCCCGTCACAAATCATAGATCACCGACAGTCTACGTGCGTTCTTTAAGGCGTCGTTTTCGCACAGTGATATCATTCATCATCGAACCACGCTTGCCACAAGTCATAGACAGTCTACGTGCGTTTTTTAAGACGCCGTTTTCGCACAGTGATATCCTTGATCACCGAACCACGCCTGTCTATACTTCGTACCTGATCGGTCTCAGCCAATAGAGTTCTCAGTTCACTCTCACGACTCTCTCCACTTTATAGCTCATCAAGGCATCATAAATGCTAAATAGCCATACTCGGCCACTTACTAGTCAGTCATTCAATTTCACTCAATTTCAATCAATTAAGGAATAATTCCTCAAATTGCACAATCAATTTAATTAAGCACAATGTGGAGGTCAAATAAATAAATGGACTGCACCACGACAATCAGCACGAAAATCCGGTCACCGGCCATCCCGGTTGAATTTCCGGAAAATAAATAATTAAATAATTAATTTCGAAAATTAAATAAATAAATACCATAAATTCAATTTAGCATGATATAAAGCTCAATTAAATAAACGGACCACGCCATGATCATCAGCATAAAATCCCGGTCACTTTGGTCATAGCAGTTGAACTTCTGAAAAATAAATAATTAAATAATTAATTTCGAAAATTAATGTTTAATTCCTAAAAATTCCACTTAGGCCTGAATTGCCTAATTAACACCCGATAAGGGTCGGGAAAAATCCCAAGAAGCATCCAATAAATACTATAGGCAATTCTCTATCTAAGTACACTAACTATTTCACTAATATGCAATGCAATTCACTAATAATTCATAATCCATTCTAATCTAACCACCTAATTACACTTAACTAACACCAATCAACCTTTAAGTGTAATTAACAAACTAAGAAGGCATTAGTGAGCAAAACTCACTTGCAAAGCGAAGATCGAAACACCGCGACGGCAGCCAAATTCCAAAATTTTGGCGGCGTCGATGCACCCTCGGGCCGGGCCAAGAAACCTTGCAAGCCCACAGAATTATCTGGGCTCATGTTTAAACTCAATGTATAAACTAAGTTCCATGTCAAGGAAAGTATATAAAATATGTTTCTTATTATCAGATTAAAAATAGAACGAGAATTAAAATGATATCTTCAATGTCGACTTTATCGTTATTTTACACGGTGAGCTATGATTCATTTTGATTTGACTTTCTTAGACTTATGAATCCCCGTATGATAAACACAACAAATTTGTTGCCCTACTATCTAGCCATCATGAATTGGGTGGGCTTATAATAGGTATTTAATTCATAAATAATGCCGAAGAATCATTAATTATAGGCTCACACTCAGACAACCAAATTTTGTATACTTACTGCAGTATATCTTTATGTGACATTTCCTTTAAAAGAAAGTAACAAACACTAATAGAATGACCGGTGGTTTCATGAGTTCTTTTATGAGTATGCTTTTTAGACTTCAAATCTATCATCCTTAAAACGTAATCTCTAACTTCATTAGAATTATCATTCCTTATGTTAAAGAGTCCTTGCAGATGTGTCATAATATCATTATTAGATAAGACATATTTCAAGCCACCAAGACTTCCATCATACTTTTAGTAGTGCAGTCAGTTGGTAAACCATTTTTTTTTCAAGTGTTCCTGAATGAAACGCTTCATAGATAATAGGTAAATCTGATTGTTTTTTTTCCCATACAGAAAATTCTATTTCCACTACTTAAAGTTTGAGCTAGCAAGAACCTCAATAGTTGTGGAGTTATTAATTACAGATGAGGTGACTAAAATAACAAGCAATTGATGTAATTAGCATCATGTGATGTAATTTAAAGATGTATAAGTACACATCGAAAGAGTTACACGTATTATCACATAATCACCTTTGGGCAAAATACATGACATGCAGTTGTATACTTCCCACATGACAATGGGCATGAGAAGATATGCCAGCCTTAGTGAATCCATCACCTTTGGATGTATGAACGACTATAATTAGTCATTCATTCACCATACTATCATATATCCCTCCATGAACTAATACACAATCACTTCTTTTAAGAGTATGACCATGCATTAGAACATGAAACATCCAATCATTATATGAAACAACATTTCTCATACCTAATTAAGTGTGCCACTTTGGCAGTCACAACTTAATTGAAGCCTTGAAACTATCTCATATCGGGGATATAAACTTTATTTCTCATACATACTATATACATGTGATTTTAACTTTAGTGATAGAGGCAATTTATCATTAAAATCACACCAATTACATTGCTTTAATCATTGATACAAATTAAACTTTATATGTATTATTAATGAATCACACTCTATACAATATCTATGTGATGACATACTTATAAATCAATACTTATATTTCCAAAATCATAGAAAAATACAAGAAAATATGCAAAAATACACTAAAAAATACATGTATTTAGGGTTCCTATGTACTTTCACTTTTATAAAATCATCAAATATGTAAAATAAATACACCACAAGGTAGAGAATCATTGTACTTACATATAGCCACCAACCATGCGCCAATTAGAAGCTCCATGCGCCTGCACGGGCCACTTGAGTATGGGGCGCGTGGAGCACACATGTGGGCGGCCTCCTCCAGCCTGCTTTTTGGTCCGACCAGTGGCAATCTGACTTTCCGGTCTAATAGGTGGCAATCCGACTGATTACCGGTCCGCCTGTATGGTCCGACTGGTTGATCGGTCTGATCAATGATAGCCTTATTCGGGTGGGTCAACAAGTTGAATCTTGAGTCGGGTCTCCGGATCAATGGGTCGGGGCACTGGATCGAGATGGGTTTCGTGGGTCGCTGGGCTACTGATGTCACAAGGACGTCAGCCTGAGCCCGTGCAGTGCACACACAAGCCACACTCGCGCGTGAAGGCATGTGAAGGTGTTGAACACATGCTCGATGCCTTGGCGGCATGTGACCTCACGTGGGGGCATGTGCGGCCTCCCTTGGCAACACGCCACCCACGATTTTGCTCTCCTTGTCGAGTTCTGTTTGTTTATATAATAAAAATTGAGTTTTGCTACACAAAAAATCACAAAAAAAGGGTAAAAACTACATGTCCATATTCTAATTTACGGAGGCTCTGCTACCACATGTTAGACACTAAAACACGCAATTCCACAATCTCTATAACTAGAACAAGAACATATATAATTGAATAGAAAGATTAATGCACTTGTATTGGAATTCATCGTTCTTGATGCGAAAGTGGAAAAGTGATAATTCAAGTGCAAATCATTCTCTTCGGTTGCCCTATGTATCACTAGCTCAATGAAACGACCCGCTCACCCTTTAACACTAAGTAAATGCTCATTTGAGAGGATAATTATGAGTGTTAGGGTTAGATTAGAGACTTAAGTACTATTTATAGAGTTTCCAGTTAGGCTATCTTATTATGGATTAGGCTCAACTTAGCCCACATTAGCCAGCTCCATATTAGACTAATTAAAAAACATTCAATCTCACCTTAAACAAACCCTGTAAAACGATAAATTACAATATCAGTTAATGTAGTCCACATTAGGAAAATTCTTACATCATCTTCCTTTTCTAGGGCTGCTGCCATTATTTTGAATCAACCAGTGAATATCTACAAATAAGTCTCCAAAATTCTTACTCAGAACCGAATAGGAGAAAATATAAAAAAGGATGGGCAACTAGGCAATACAAATGACATCCTACGTTGTTCGATGGACCATAGTCAAAGCAGATGTGCCATATCAATTCGCTCATATGATAAGAGTTGATAGCCGTTAGACTGATACGGTTTTTGTATGTCCAGTTCAGAGAGATTGAAGAAGCATTCTTTGTGTTCTGATCCTTGGAAATGTTTTTCCTACTGTTTTTCGTCTGGAGTTTCTCATTCGTTCTTTGTTTTTTATTTTATCTTTTTATCACTAAAGAATTACATTTTATTCAACTTGCATTCAGAAAATAAAGAGAAGGAATCTGTAAAATTCAAAATCTGGCAAATTGGCCTATCTGTTTCCATTTCTTGTTAAAGTATCCAACCTAAAAACGGTAATGGCTATCAGAAAGACGTTTCACCTGGAATTATACCGGATCGATTGGCAAGCGAACCTTAAAACTCTTCAATAACAACATTCGGCTTGTGCAGCCCAGGCTAAAGAACGAAATGGTAGTCTAAGCCTGTAGCCTAATAGGCCATGGGAGCTATCAGCCTAAAATCACATGTGCTTAAAAGTCATCATAAGCTAGTACTAATGTGACGGGCCAAAGCCTAAATTGTTCTAAGATGTTTTGTATAAGCTAGTACTCATGCAACGGGCCACAGCCTAAATCTTTCTAAGATGTTTTGTATAAGTCTCATTACATGAAGGATCAAGTCCATCATCCTTTCACTATCACTTGTTATAGCATGTTGTGCAGTAAAAATTCATGTTCGCTGAAAATCTTAAACTAATAAGTTATGAAGCAACTTAAACATATTAATTTGTTCACATAATTTATCTGAAGTGGGGTATCATTTCTATAACACCGTCAAATGTGCATATTAACATAAAACATTTTGCAGTAACTAATTGAAAATTTATTCTCGAACTTAAAATAACTTCGCTCTTATTAGAGACTTGTGACGAACCTTGAAACCAAACATAGAAATACAACAACAGTTTAGAGATCAAGATCAACCACGCCGTTGAATTTTCTGGAATCAAAACTCCCAGTCTGCTCCTAACTTTGTAGAAGGAAGGGCGGGATCAGTTGAAAGAAGAAATGCATATCTTCTTTGCGGGCCTTCTTTAATGGTATCTTTGTTGCGCCGACTCTTCACGTTTTTCACGCATTTTGATACCGAATAAACATTCTCTGGAGATAAAATTTGTCAAATTTGTCAAATTTGTCAGCCCAAAAGGAAGAAAGAGAGAATGTAATACTATGTTGCTGTAAGGACTCCACCTCTGTTATACATCAAATTCAAAGCACTAACCTTTAGCCACCTCGACGCCCATGTAGAGCTTTTTTCTCTCGCCCATGTAGAGCTTTTCTCTCTCGCCCATGTAGAGCTTTTTTCTTCACCATAACTGCATCTGGTTTTCTTGCGTTCGCGCATCTTATGGATGGGGTTTCGGAAGCTGGTCTCACTGCCGCACCACCTCGTCGACGCCGACCATGTCTTCCATCCCGCTTTCTCGGATGTAGAACCCTTCTCTCCCGGGTCTTCACCGTCTATCTCCTTTTCCCTCTTCATCGTCTCTCGTTTCTCGGTTCATCGTCTTTTCCGGCATGTTCTCATCGTGTTGTCGCACCCAATTTCCCCCACTCTAACTTTGCATGTCCTGATAACCCATCATCTACTTGCATGAATGACATTACTGTCGGGGCTTTCTCTGCTATTCGCTGATAGCGTCCTCCAGTAGCGTTTTCCTCGGATGGAGCCTTCGGTTCAGGGAGATGACGCTCGACTTGCTGCTCTTTGCAGTCGATTAGGACGTCTATGGACTGCCAAGCCAATTGAAGTTTGGGAAGAAGAGCCCCCTGCAGAAAAGCTTGAGGAATGTAAGTTGTGTCTTATAGGGAAAATTGTTACCACTTCTACTGTAAATCTTACTGCTGTTCAGCACACAATGAATTGCATTTGGCGCACAGAAAATGTTGGGATTTCACAGAGGGAGGAAGGTCTATATGTTATCAAATTTAACTCAGAAGCAGAAAAACAACGTGTGTTGGATACTGGTCCCTGGTTATTTTCTACAAATCTGGTTATTCTTAAACCCTGGTCCCCGAACACTCCATTTCATTGTTATGATTTCACATGTTGTGCGTTTTGGGTCCAAGTCTTTGGCCTCCCCCTAGAGCGATGTACGGCACAACTTGTTAGCAAGTTTGTTAGTGAAGTGGGTAAGGTTCTGGAGGTCCGAATAGCGACCAAGGACAAATCACCAATCAGCGTTGTGCGAGCTAAAGTGGAAATCAGCCTCAATGAGCCTCTCAAACCTGGCAAACTTATTCGAATAGCGGGGAAAAATATATGGCTCGACTTCCGTTATGAACGTTTACCTCACTATTGCTACTCCTGTGGTATTATTGGTCACTATGCATCATATTGCAAGGACATTCCCTATGACGATGCTAAATTTGATAATAGGGATCAACTCTACTATGGACAGTGGCTTCGAGCTGATGTTCGGGAACACGACCCTTTCGCGGGCCTTTTACGACTCTCAAACTCCTACAAAAAATTTCGAAGAAACAAGCACGAAACTCGCCCATCGGGTCCACTTCGCTCCGCGCCCCTTGTGAGGTCCACCAGCAACCCCTTCCAATGGAGGCTCAACCAACTCAAGAATCGCACACCTCATCGAGCATATAGTTTTGGATCCCCCTCTCCCCGCACTAGAACGAAACATGATCATCCCGATTCTACGGTGGGGCTTCCTCTTCTAAGAAAGCTAAACATTCTCGCTTGCATACAAAAACAAATCCCCGAAAAAGGTTAAGCGTTTTTCTCCATATAACTCACGCTCTATCTTACATGACACTCTAGACGAGAGTTTTCTTTTGGATACCCCAATACTGGAGGCCCCGAGGGCCGAGGATTGGGCTGTGGTGGCTTGCCCGAAAAAGCCACCGATGGACAAATGAGGATATTAAGTTGGAACTGTCAGGGATTGGGCAATTCCCTGACAGTTCAAGCTCTGAGGGCCTTAGTGGCTCAAGAACGGCCCGATATTATTTTTTTTTGATGGAAACTCGTAACCAGGAACATGTTATTATGAACATCCAGAGGCGGCTGAATTATCCTAGTAGTTTCGTTGTTAATCCTATCGGTTTGGCTGGGGGTATGGTGCTTTTTTGGCGGGACACTGTTTCTCTCTCAATAACTGCTCATAGTTCCTTTTTTATTGATGCTATATGTTCTGATGATAGCAGCTTTTCCCCTATGTGTACTACCTACCTACATGCACCTGCTGTTTATAACCAGAGACAGATTTTCTGGGCTGATTTGAGGCGACTCGGCCCTCTTACATACTCGCCTTGGCTGTGCATAGGTGATTTTAATGAAGTTTTACATCATTGGGAAAAGCTTGGGCGTAAAACCGATAGAACGGTATAGATTAAACTCCTTCGAGAGAAATGCTACATGATTGTGCCTTGTTGGATATGGAGACTAAGGGCTGTGCCTATACGTGGGTTAATCGGCGTAGTGGCGAGGCGTGATCAAAGAGAGGCTTGATCGTGCATTATGTACAATTGACTGGCGAGTGGCCTATGCGAATGCAGAAGTTATAGCCTTACCCGCCATTGGATCGGATCATAGCCCACTCATTCTTACTTTGTTCTCAATTCGGTTAAAAGGAAAGATCATTTACCTTTGAATCCCATCGGGTCGCAAGACCCGACCGTCATAGGGTTGTTTCGATACTTGGGCTTCTTCATCTCTTGCTACTTTGCTACAATCTCCAAGAAGCTCCGGGCTACCTCTGCGGTGTTGATGCGGTGGAGTAGAGACAAATTTAAAGCAGGCCATCGTCAACTAGATCTCCTTCGCCTACGGCTTCAAAGAATGCACCAACCAATCGTAGTCAATCATAACAAAGACCAAATCAACTCTCGAAGGCTCAAATTCAGAACATATGGTCACAAGAAGAGCACTCCGGGCGATGCATTCCCGCATAAAGTGGATGCAATGCGGGGATAAAAACACGAGATTTTTTCACGCAACGACTATCCAACGGGAAAAGAAATACCATCAAGCACCCTCAAGGACAAGAATGAGAACTGGATCTCGAGACCCAACTCAGCTTAAACATATGACTTTCAACTTTTTCGGGGATCTTTATACTTCGGTGGGCTATCGGGATTTTGGCCCTATTCTAGCTCAATGTCCTAGAGTAGTTACAAACTGAAATGAACACTTTTTCGATCGCTGAACTTACAAGGGAGGAGGTAAAACAGCTACTTTTCAGCCGGGTGCTTCCAATGCTTCAGTCCCGATGGCTTGAACGGCCTCTTCTACCATCACCACTGGGATATCATTCAGGAGGACGTTTTTCAGATGGTTCACACCTTCTTGAGTTCAGGAGTGCTGCCAACGGAAATAAACAGAACTTCAATCTCGTTAATCCCCAAGTTTCCAAACCCTGAAAGGTTAGATCAGTTTCGCCCAATTAGCTTATGTAACTTTAGTTACAAAATCATATCCAAAATATTATCAAATCGCTTGAAAACTTGCCTACCTAAGTTAATCTCCCAAGAACAAAGTGCCTTTGTATCGGAGACAAATACAAGACAATATACTCATTGTTCAGGAGGTTCTCCATCAAATAAAAACTCGAAACAGAAAGAAAAAGTTTCAGGGCATATTGAAAGTGGATATGAAGAAGGCCTACAATAGGGTGGAGTGGGATTTCTTGGATGCCTATCTTCGTCACCGGGTTTTCAAGATAAATGGATTTCCTGGATAATGCACTATGTATCTTCTACCTCTCTTAGTGTCAAATTTAATGGCGAACTGCTACCTTCCTTTCAGCCATCTCGGGGACTTCGCCAGGGCGACCCTCTCTCCCCCTATTTATTTATCCTGGTGGCAAATCTGCTCTCTTCTCTTATCCTACAAGTTGTTGACATGGGCTCTCTTAGGGGTATAAAACTCAATCGATGGTGCCCCTGTTTTATCTCATCTCCTTTTTTGCCGATGATGCTATCTTTTTCTTGGAGGGTACAACTAGCGAATGCCAAAATCTCGGTAATATCCTCAATCGATCGCCTAGCCACTTTGGTCAAACCATTAACGAAACAAATCGGGTCTATTTATGGGGAAATCGTGCCCTCAAGCAACTTACGGTTAACCGGCTAGTGAACTTCGGGTTCCTATTTTGGAAAAATCAGGTAAATACCTAGGATTACCTTCGGATTGGGGTTCCTCAAAAAGGACATGTTTGCTTGGCTCCTTGATAGGGTAAATGCAAACTGGAGGGGTGGAAGGAGTCTTTCATTTCAAAAGGGGGTAAGGAGGTTCTTTTAAAATCGTTGTTCAAGCCCTACCTCGACGCTATGTCTATATTTAAGGTCCCGGTTTCTATATGCAGATCCATTGAACAGAAAATATCTAGGTTTTGGTGGAAAACTAACAACAACAAATCTGGCATTCATTGGAAAAACTGGGATCTATTGAAAGCAAAGCAAAAAAAGATAGTGGAGGTATGGGATTCCGAGATCTTCTGACCTTTAATAAGGCCCTCCTGGGCAAGCAGGCTTGGCGAATGGTCCAAGATCCTTCGTCGTTGTGGAGCCATGTGTTTAAAGGTTTGTATTTTCCTTCCAAAACCTTCTGGCATGCGGATAGAGGTCACAGACCTTCCTGGGGTTGGCTGAGCATCCTATTAGGTAGAGATTCCATTAGTCCAAAGCTTCAATGGTCGTGGGAAATGGCCAATCTATAAAGGTACGAGAGGATAAATGGTTACTGTCGGAATTCCGGGTGGTCCAGCTCTCCGAGATGAACCTCAAACCGTGGCTGGTTTTATATGCCCCTCTTTGAATAACCGGAATGTCGACCTTCGCATCGCTTCTTTGATGATCCCACCGTACAGCAGATCATTCGAGTTAAAAATTTGGCCAATATCAACCGCAGATAAACTCATATGGACAGGCACTCGGGATGGTATTTATTCGTAAAGAGTGGATATAATGTTATTCATCGTCTACATGCCAGCGGTACACCCTCACGCCTCTTCTTCGTACCAACCACCCAAGCATGTGCGGGAAGCGAGATATGGAAAGCTCGACAGCACCCAAAATACGTAATTTTCTGTGGTCCGTCTGTCAAAACGCATTACCAACGAAGGACAATCTCTTCCGTCGAAGGATCACTCCAGACCCAGTCTGTGTTCTCTGTTCCTCTACCTCCCTAGAAACTACAGAATACCTTTTTTTGCATTGCCCATGGACTCAACGTATATGGAACCATTCCCAAGTTCAGATTAATGTTCATGCTTACAACCCTAACCGAATGGACTCTGGCTAGCAAACCTCCTCAATCGAACAGGGCTTACCAGATTTTGAGCAAGTCGCGGGCCTTCTTTGGGAAATCTGGAAGGCTCGGAACCATTTTGTCTTTCGCCGCCTTCGGATCTCCCGGATCAGATTGTTGAATCGGCCTTTGCTCCGGCCAATCTCCGTAAACGTACCCATCGCGGGACTTCACGGATCATCCCTCTTGGCTGAACCCTAATCGGTCTTGGCAACCTCCACAGCGCGGGGCACGTTGAAGATCAACGGACGGTGCTTTCCCCACGGCGACTCAAAGAGGCTCGATTGCTAGTATTGCTCGCGACCACTCGGGTAGATTGCTCGGAGGCCTCACACGTTCGTCTCCGCCTCCCTCGCTCTCGAGACGAGATTCAAGCGTTACTTTTCTCTCTCAAGGATTTGCTACAGCTACATTTAACCGATTCTCACCTGCTCGTGGAGTCCGACAACATCATCCTGGTCGAAACCCTCAATCAGTGCCGCCTGCCGCCGTGGGAGTGCCGCGCCCTCTTGGCCGAATGCTTTGATCTCCTTCGCCACTTCTCCAATCTCCGTGTGCAGCACTGCCTTCGGGAGGCTAATGCCCTAGCAGACTGGGCCGCTAAGGCCCACGGACGAGGATCTCTTTCTTCTGATTGGCTTGTCTCCCCTCCTCAAGTGATGCTCGACATCCTTTGTAACGATGCCCTAGCTCAGGGTTGTTCTTTCTTTCCCACGTGACGTTTTATTATCAATATATTACCCTTTCCGATCAAAAAAAAAAAAAAACATTCTCTGGAGATAAGTAATGAATTAACCATGGCCTTGATTTTACTTAGGATGATTATTTTCTTTTATTACACACTTCATATAAACTTTAGTCATTAATAAGAACATGGTATCACATATGACATGGCTTTATCACATAAGGTGTTACTCGTTGATCGGATATTAAGGTCCATCTTTTGACTCTGCTTTCAATTTCCATCCCCATAACATGCATCAGATTACGCAGAAACCATGACCAAGAATCCTTTGTCTACCTGCACTTTTTACACCGGGGATTTTTTGTTTTTTTTTTTTTTTTGCTTTCATTGGCAAAGGGCTGACATAAAGGTAATGTCTTGCATGAACGATTCATTCATGTTTGATTACTAAGCTACTAATGTTCCGTTATTGAATATTAATTTAATTATTATCATTAGATTCCGTTATTTTTCTTTACCCTTCTGTGAAAGTGTATCTTCTACATAAAATAGAAGATAAGTTTCAAAAGTAATTTAACCTTTAAATTGGACCGCATCATCCAATTTTGAAATAAAAAATGGAAAAGCATTTCCAAGATTTCTTGCAAGAAATCGATTAAGTTTCAGCACCACAAATCACATATAAGGCGTGTGCTCATGCAATATTAAGAATCGATTAAGTTTCGTGTGCTCATTTTTCCGCACCACAAATTACCACCAATGCTTAATTTGTGAAATCGATTAAGCATTTGAATTATAAGACGAAGGTATGTGGTGCTGTAATAAAAGAATTCCGGCGTGTGCTGATGTTACGAAGATTTCTTGCACATCAAATCGATTGGGAGAATAAACGAATTTGATTTGGTAAGCACAAGCAAACCTCAACTTGTTGCTGCTGTAATACCTGAGACTATACACATACCCTCGTATTTGAATTCTTTTATTAACAAATCAATTTGATGTGCAAGAAATCTTCACAATATAAGCACATGTCGGAAATTCCTTCTCCAATAATTTCGACATTGTTAGTTGGCGGTGCGCAACTATATTTGACTTCCTCTAAACTATCATAGTACGGAGACAATCAAAATAAGTTGAACAAATACAAATCTAACATTTGAAAGAGCAAATTTTCGTGGTTTAGCAAGTGTCAAAGCTCCTATGATCGCCAATCAAGCTGGAAATAAAGGACCTGTACACGGTAGAGTAGATGGATATCAAATTCCCATATTATTAAAATCCCAGATTTAGATTGGGAGAGGATAACTTTGAAGGTTAGAACTAAATTGAAAGAATTTTTAACTCTCATATCTAAAGTTAGATCAAGAGAAAAGACCTCCCAAATCTAAATCAATATAGAAGGAAAAAAAATGAAAAAAAGAGAAGAATACTAAAACACTAACAAAATCAACAAGAGAGGGAGTGGAGGGGAGGGGAAAAAAGAGAGGGGGAGAGAAAAAAAGGCTAGGATCTAGGGAAAGAAGATGACACACTAAACTATGGCGGATCTTTATCGAAATTTCGTTTGACTTTCCTTTTCAATTCACAATATTTCACTTTTAGCTTTGATGTTATATTTTTCACTTTTCCTTTCGCTATGTATCGTGTGAATATAATTTCCATGTTTTCATAAATGTTATGAATTGAGTGTCATTAGATTCTAACACGTTGTGATTTCCAAGTTGCAATTTATGGAAAATTCCAAATAAGAACCCGAAGTTGACCAAATTTCTCAAATAAGGACCCGGAATGAACTTTGTGTCAAATAAAGACCTAAAGTGGATCCATTGTCTCAAATAAGGACCCTGAGTGGTTGAATCAATTCTAAATAAGAACCTGAGCTTGCTGGTCAGCCAAATATTTGTTGGCTATCAAGCATGTGACATTTCCGACAATCGGAGTTTGGGCAATTTTGTCCAAAAAAAATATAGGGAAAATTAACAAATCCTAAAACGGAAACAAAAAAATCCTAGGTTTTCTACAATCTCCCCGTTCCTTGTACCCATCCTCTGCAAAGTCAAAGACCGAAGTTCTCCCATTCCTTGTACCCATCCTCCGCAAAGTCAAAGACCTAAATTCTCTATTGGTTGAGGCACGAATTCAAAAACAAGAAAAAAACCATATGCTTTCTTTGTTTGCGGAGACCCAAATTCTCCATCGGTCGAGCAAGGCGAGGAGCAACGAGAATCGAGTCGCGATGATGACCGGGCAGCGATTTGGTTGAGGAGCAGCGAGGGAGAAGAAAGAAGAAAACGTAAACATCTAAATGAATAACCTAAACTTAATTAATTTAGAATTTTCCATTTTTTTCCAATCACAAATTTCTGACAAAATTGCCCCTATTTTAATCGCCGAAAAATGTTTGCCGGCGAACTAAGGTCCTCAATAGAGATTAACTTGATCACTTCGGGTCCTTATTTGATACAAAATTCACTTCGGGTCCTTATTTGAAACAATGGGTCCACTTCGGGTCCTTATATGACATAAAGTTCACTTTGAGTCCTTATTTGAGAAAATAGATTCACTTCGGGTCCTTATTTGGAATTTTTCCTGCAATTTATATTCCAGTTTCATTTTCCATTAGAACACATCAATTTCAGTTTTGCACTTTAGTTATACTTAGTTTCAGTCAGCATTGGCAACGCCTCTTTACAAGGACTGTGGGCAATTGCCCCTAGTCAAATTGTAGATATTTTAATAATTAGCGTAAATATTCTAAGCATCGGTTAATTTGACCCCACTAATTTATATATTTTGACCTCAATAAATTAAGTTTTTTAACAACAAAATTGGCCTACCAAAACTTTAGAAACCCTGATTACAATGGAAAAAGGTCAAACTTAAAAACCAACTCGATATGTTCAAATTCCTTTGATAAAAATATATATAATAAAACTTGACAATTTATTACTCAGTTTCACTTTTGCATGACCGAGATTTTGGTTCTTATTATAATTAAATTTATGTTACCATACATTCAATTGAGCTAGATTTGAAGAAAAAAATTATTTTACATCTTGTTAAGAAGTGCCTCAAGACATTTATAAGCAATCATACATACGAAAAACTGATTTTAATGCACTACTTCTATCGTATTACATGTAATCAATATATTGAAATTTTGTAGGACTTGATGATTTGATCATTTTGTGGTTGAAATAGATCAGAATTTATCTTTTCAAATCGTACCAAATTTAGATTCGCGCCTTATGGAATTTCGCAGCATCAATTGTGTTTTAGAAATTACTTGCATAAAATAGTCTACATCAACAATGGTCTTAATAGGGTTTATACCCAAACTGGAAAAATTTACCTTAAATTAATTTTTTGACCACAAAAAACCCTAAATTGGTACACATGTAACAAATTTACCCCTCATTAATTTCTATTAAGCCGTCAAATTGCTGAGTTTAATGACATGTGGTAATTAACGGATATACCGGTTTGAGATTTTACCCTCCCTTGATCACATGTGTACTAGTTTGTAGTTTTTGGTGGTATAATCCAATTTAATGGAAACTAACAAATGGTAAATTTATCACAAATAGTTTGGAGTAAATTTCAGTTTATGATTTTTCTTGGTATTAACCCTTCTTAATATGAATGGATAATGACACAAATAGTCATTGAACTTTGACCCAATGTGAAATGTGATCATTGAACTTTTAATTTGTTCAATGTAGTCCATCAACTTTAATCCAACGTGCAATGCGGTTCTTGACCTTATAGTTTGTTCGATGTGGTCCTGAATTTTTGGTATATGTTCAACTTAGTTCTTGAACTATATGAAAATATTCAATATTGTCTTTCTATTAATTCAAATTCGGGGACTACATTAAACATTATCATATAGTTCAGAGACTAAACTAAACATATACCAAAAGTTCATGGACCACATTGCACATTGGGTTGAAGTTCAATGACCACATTGAATAAATTAAAAGTTCAAATATCACATTGCACATTGGGCCAAAGTTCATAAACTATTTGTATCATTTTTCCAAATATTAATGCAGTGCGATGTTTAAGAAAGAATTCTGTGGTGGATGTTTTCCAGAGAAAAAGATTTTTTTTTCCCGAACAATTTTTCTTGGCCACATGATGTGCACCGACAGCCAAAGAAGAAAATATCTCCAAGGTAGTGGCTGTGCACTTAATCTTGGAGAAGAGGCATCGCAAGAAGGTTCAACCTGACTATCGTCTAAACTTTGGTTGAAACGATATCCAAATTTCAGAGTCTAAAAATGGATTGCGATCGCGTGACCATAACTATTGAGGATGATGAAATCTAGGAGTAGAGAAGGGCCAGATTGAAATCACTAGATTGGATAATCAAATCACACCACCAAACAGAATTCAAACGTCGTGTGAATCCGCAGCTACACGATGCCGCGAAAGAAGGTGATGTCGACAAGTTCATTGAAACCGAAGGGAACTATCGATGGGACACTGCGCTCCATGTCGCAGCAAGAGCTGGCAGGATCCGCTCAGCTGTGCTTCTCCTCGGCTCCAGCAGGATTGTGCACATGGCGAACGACGCGGGGAACACGGCGTTACATGAGGCTGTGAAGAATAGTGACTCTAAGTTGACCCGTCATAGCTCAAGAGCGGTGTATCGGGAGAACAAGGAGAGGAAATGCCCACTACACTTGGCAGTGGAGACTAGAAACTTGGAGACTCTCAAGCTTTTGATGGAGGCAATGGATGAAAATTAAGTCCCTTGGTCCAGGATGCAAGTTATGTTCCCGGTTCACGGAGCCGTGATGCACAAAAGATTAGGTCAGTGATTGTACTTATGGCTCTAATTCGGAAAATTCATAATTCCGACCATATACATTTATACGTGTGTAGCTGTTGAACCAATAGGTCTCAGTACACAAGTCTTGTTTTTCTGGTAAAATGGTTTAAGTTTATCTAGAGCCTGTCAATTATTGAAAATTCCTGTATATTCTGGCCCAGAAGAAGGCAGATACGATATGCTTGGACCTTGGGTCCTGGCAAGACTTAATCCCTTGAAAGATGTCACCATAGTCGATACTCATAGTATAAGCCTTTGTAGATACTACACTACTTATATTATTGTCCAAAGACCTTTGCTAAAACAAGAAGAGACTCATGTCATGGCTGCCCTTGAGCACTCCAATGTGGTAGTCTACTTCTTGGATATGACTCTCTCTATGCTTTGAAGCGTTCCCCAAAGTCTATTCGATCGCATTTTTGTTTTATTTTTAAGAAAAACCAGACCCTTGGCCATGAGCAAGTTCATTCATTTCCTTCTCTAATGATGTAGAAATGCTGAAATGGATGTCAAAGCTAAAGAAATAGTTATTTGATTTAACAGATGCTGAAGGCAGCACTCCCCTCCATCTAGCTGCATATGTAAATTACATTGATGGAGTCAAATTCTTGGTCTATGAATTTGGTTCGAGTGCCTTTGAGGGTGACAAAGACGGCTATTTTCCGATCCGCGTTGCCTATACGATGGGTCATCTTGAAATAGTCAAGGAGCTACTTCGACATTGGCCAGAGTTGCTAAGTCTAAGGAGGGGCGAAATATACTCCATGTTGCCACAAAGTACGGAATGGTCTATGTAGTGTACTACTTACTTGGTGATCCCAACTTTAAGAAGCTTATAAATGCGGAAGACAAGGAAGGAAAAATACCTCTACATTTGATCACATTGCAGTTGCAACCCAACATTGGTCAGACCCAAAAGGGTTGCTAAGTCTTAAAGAGGGGCAAAATATACTTCACGTTGCCACAAGTACGGAGGGGTCTCTATAGTGCACTACATACTCGGCGATCCCAACCTTAAGAAGCTTATAAATGTGAAAGACAATGAAGGAAATATGCCTCTACATTTGGCCACATTGCAGTTGCAACCCTACGTTGTGTTTTCACTCATCCAGCATAGTGGAGCCGATCTTAAGCTTTACAGCTTTCGACATTGCTGATGAGCTGAAAAATATTGATGCTCCAATTCACCAGGTGATGATATCTACAAAATGAATTAACATAGTTATCTACTTTTGTATTTCATTGTTATTTTAGCTACTTCCTGTATGTAAGTGACGAAAGCAATTGGAATGTACCACGTGAAATTGAATTTCTACAATAAGCTCAGAAAATAATGAATCTGCTGGTCTACGTATCACTTGAGAAAGTTTCATATTTTGAATTCTAAGCCTTTGATTGTCAGTCCATCTTCACGGATAATAACAGTCTTTTTTTGTATCACGCTTTAACCAGAGAAGGGCAGCAAATATCTCAGTACGTCCTTTCTCCGATTTAGTAGGCACAGATATGTTATGTATTCGGTGAAATTTCTCCGATTCTAAATGTTAGATTTAACATTGTGACACCAGAGTTTAGGATTGTACAAATGCCATAGCCAGCCCAATGATGCTCTCTCTTTTCGTTCGTTCCTTTTCCTTTTTCACTAGCCTTGCCCTCATTCTGTCCCTGCAAAATTTGGAACATATCATATATAATCAAAGTATGTGCATAGGAAATTAATAACATGCTTACATTTCCTTCATTATTCTCTTTCGTTGGGCTTGTCCTGATATTATGACCAGGTTGCTTGCATAACCAACCCTCCGGTATACCTGATATGGACATCTTCCCAGAAGTCTTTGGCTCGTGCTGCTGTTTTGTTCTCTCTGTCTTTGGTGGGACGATTGGGGCTAAATTGCTCTTCGGCCATGGAATAAGTCCTGCAGAGATAGATACTTAAGATATAAAACCAGACAAGTTGACATATAAAACTTACAATTCATAGGCTCTAAGGTGAACAAATATGTTTGTATGTACTCTCGTTGTACCAGTTAGATAAAAACTTTTTAGGATCCTCTCGCTCACAAGAGCAAGTTTGCTTTTTTCCATGTTAATTACAAGTTTATCTTTTCTGTACTTCACTTCAGACGCTTCTCTGCCATTCCAATCCACATGGCAATAAGTGCTTTCAGCCTTGTTTTCCTCTAATTTCATCATAATTCTGTGGGCAATACTCCCCATTCCATCTCGCAGCAACTGACTTATTTTCTTTATTTTTTTTTCATCCTCTGGATTTGTTATGTCCTCAAGCATGGATATAGTGGTAAGTTGTTGCTTTAGAGCACATCCAAAAGCGCTTATGCCGAGCCTTGTGTCGCAGGTCGGCAATTCCTTGGCTACAAAATAGCATGTGCGGTGCTTGGTTAGTAGGCAACACTAGGCCAGTCTTCATTCTATAGTTGTTCTAGAGAACAATATAACAAATAGTTTTCTTATGCGAGATTGTACCACACCCAGCTTAGCTTAAGCGTTTAGTCCATTGAATGAGACAACATATCACTTTAGGCTAGAAAACTGGTTTCGGCTTTCTATGGCTTCATCAAGAGAGCGGTATCAACTTCCAACCAGTTTGTGCATGGAAGCCAACCTTACCATCATAGCTCATAATTAATATAATCTTTCTATCCTATAACTCTAAGTACCAACTGTCTTGATGTTACTCTCACGGACCAGTTGTATTTATCTCTTCTCCATCACTCGCTCTTCACTTGATAACCCTAAGCTTCACTCACAAGTGTCATGAGCGCCAGAGAATTACAGACCGTGACACTTGCCTTTGTGATTCTTCTTTGCATAAATATGTCCAACGAACCTTTTATGTTTTGCCGAGGGTAAAATCTCTTTGAAAGTTGGAACTAACCCCTACAAAACACGTATCAAAATTAAAAGTGTACCTAAAGATGTAAAATCTCTTGACTTTTATGTTCTGCTAAAGGTGTGTTTGTTTTGCGAAAAATGAACTATTTGAAAAATATTTTCTAAAAAATGATTGCTCAAATTATTTAAAACAATGAATGAATGAAAAATATTTTTATCATCCATGAAATTGTTTAGACATAAATTATTGTCGATAATGAAAATATTTTTCATCAATTAATTATTTTAAGAGATATGAGAATCATTTAATTTTTTTTTAACCATTCATTTTTGTGAAACAAACGGGCTTTAGAAGAACAAGAAATAAGAACCAATACATAACAAGAAGAAAAAAAGATGCCTTTTGTTGATGAGATATTAAGGTCCATTCCTTGTCTTTGCTGTCAATTTTCATCCGCATATCATGCATTAGATTACGCAGAATCAATTACCAAGAGTCAAGGATTATGCTAATTTCTTTTTATTTCATTGTCAAAGTGCCGACACAAAGGTAATGTGAAAGCAGACTGACGATCAAATTGAAGTCCAGTTTTTTCATGTGGGTATGTGCAATTTTGAGGCATTTGCAAAAGTGTTAAACATAGTGCGGCTGTTCAATGGTAGCACAGGGACATTTCCAGGAGGAGACTGAAAGGAAAGAACCCGGAAGATAAACAACTTTATCAAACAAAGTAAACTGCTAAATCTAATAAAAGATCAAGACTCATCTTATTTTTAGAATTAGACAGACAGACTTAGCCCAACAACAGACATTTTTAAAAAATTATATTAAAAATAGTTTCTTATGCCGATTAGGTTGTCCAATAGGAAAAAAAGAATACCATGTTGCAAAAATTTTAAAAAAAAAAAATGAAAAGAAACCGCTGAAATAAACATTCCTTCGTGGTTACCGTAACGGGGCTTGTCTTTTACTTTTGTTTTAAGTTCTTTTCGTTGATTCTGTTTTGCATTGCAAATTTCCTGGAGCTCTTTCTTCCTGGGCGGGTATCGCCTCATATAATTCAAAGTTACCCTAACGTTTGCAGACCGAGGAAAATAGGATAACGTTTGCATCTTACAGAAAATGTTAAAAATCCTACATGGACCCTCCTCAATGTTTTTTTTTTTTTTTAATGATATCTACTAATTTTGAGTAAGAATGTGAATTCTTCTCACTTTCAAATTTTTCATTTTACCCTCACATACATGCCACTCTAATAGTGTAATGGAGTTCAGCTTTGAGGTAGAATTGACCAAAAGAAAAAGGAAGAAAAATTAGGACAAAGGAGTTAATTACCCACCTTTCAAATTTTCTCTTAAAGGAGTCCTTATTTATCTTGCTAATATTTAAATAATCAGACTCATTGGTACTCTTACATTGAATATGCTGCATCAAGATAAAAACAAAAACTTACTAATTATCAAACAATCAATAATACCATACACTTAAATTAAAATAATCACACTATTGCAATACTCCTATTTACGTATTTTACACAAAAATCTCAGAAATTATAAAAACAGGAATATGAATGCTAAATTAATTGAAACTATTTATTGTCTAATTATAAGAGCACTAATATAAGTTGTTTGTGGAAGTCAATTGATGCTTGGGCAAAAATTATTTCTAACCATGCCAGTAATGAAAGTAGATTTTTAGGCATTCCAAGTCCAATAAAAAAAGTAAAAATCTTCATATTGGCATGTTTTGTTACTCAAATTAGATGGAATTAAAGGAGGTGCTATATAGCACCAATTTGACTAATTTTTTAGGATCAAACGCATTTTTGCAATAAGTTTTGAAGCTTTTTGTACACTCACCTTTTTTTTTAAAATCTTTTAAGGGGTGATAGATTGTTGTCAGAATGAAAGTAGATATAATAAAAGAAATGATTGGATGACAATTTTTAATCTATTGCATGAGTCTATACTAGATCACAAAGAACTAAATAAGAAATAATTATAAATTATTATAGAATTCACTTTTTTAAGAATTTGTAATTCATAATAAATTTTTATTTTTATGTATCTCAAAAACTATTATACTAATAAAGTCCATATAATAATAGCAGTACAGTATCTACGTGATCATTTCTCTTAAGTTTAGTTATTGAAGGAAAATTTTCTGAAGCACGGGAAAAGAGAGGCCAAAACAGGAAGGAGTAACAGTTAATAATTTCTTGCCAACTGAATGCATCCTCGTGTATTTTTCCTTGAGGGCTTCTTTGGACAGGAATCTTACCGACAACACGGGCACGCTTAAGCATCAGCTTCTCGTCAGATATCATTTCAATCGTCTGGCGTGATGGAAGCCAAGATGGGTGCGTTCCAGTCCCGCATGTGATGATAAACCACGTGATGATCTGCTTATGGGTCCTTGTCAGATCCTTCTGTCTGTTTCTTCCAGTGCCTTGTCTATATGCTTTTAAAAGAAGCGACCATCATTTCATTCGGTTGTTAATTTCACGGGTGGGTCTTCTTTTCCACTCTAAATGCGTTGCCGCTGGTCTTTATTTGACTATTCTGGCCACTTGTCTGAAGATTGCAGAACAGCACTTTGTCTTTTATGTTAGGTTTTATTTCTTTTCATTGCTTCTGCATCGCAATTCCCCCAGATATTTTATGATTGCGCGGCAGGTGTAGCCTTAGGTTACTGTTCCCTGTCAATGACTCAAACCAATTAAGATATAATTGGCATACAGAGACAATGACCTGTCCTTATCAACAATCAGCAGATTCGCTTTTTCTTTCGGCCCTAAGAAAAAGGCCCACTTTCCTTGATTTAAGGGAAATAAAGTGGGGATGAGACTTCCCTCGTACGATAACACTCACTATTGCTACTCATTTTATAAAAATACTTTATTCTACATAGCCATTCTTCGGATATTATAAGAATAATAATATATTATAAGTCATAAATTATTAAATAACTGAATCACATAATAATTTATAATAATTTATAATTTATAATTTTTTAATTCAAAATAAATTGTTATTTTTATAATATGCTAAAGACTACCACGCAATTATTTCTCTGTAAAATAATCTTATCCTTACCATTGCTAATAGAGTAGTTTAGTTTTCTTTCAATTTTCGTGTATATATTTGCAAAACCCATCTTAAATTTTGAAACATGGACTTGATAAATTGATCAATGTCCGGTCGGATTAGATTCGAATTTGTTTTTCCAAATAGTCTGAAATTTAGAATTACGCCCAGTGCAATTTCGCGGGACCCACAATTTTTGGGGATCTACTTCCATCGAACACTGTTCCTGATGTGACTGCACGTTTGGGAATATATTCGGGGGTTGGTGTTCTCACGCGCGATAGATATTTTTCTTTATTGAAGAGTTGCTCTTGTCCACAAGATGTGCCCGGGCAGCTAAAGAAGAAAAAATATCCATGTCCTGGCTGTGCTATAAATCTTGGAGAGAAGGGACGATATTCATATTTAAGAGTCTAAAGATGGATCGCCATCGCGTGAGTATAACTATGGAGGATAATGAAATGTGGGAGCAGAGAAGGGCCAGATTGAAAGCGCTGGAGTGGTTAAACAGACCACACCGCCCAGCAGAGCTCAAATGGCGTGTAAGTCCGCGGCTACAAGCCGCCGCGAAAGAAGGCGACGTTGACAACTTCATCGAAGCCCTCGAAAAGTATTCCGCGGAAGAGGGGGTCCCTTTGTCCGAGATCATAGACATACAGGGCCCTTCTGGGAACTCGTTGCTCCACGTCGCAGCGGGCATCGAGAATTGCGACATCCTTCGAGCCCTCCTCGAGGTCATCCGCGACAAGCGGCGCGCCACTGAGGCGAATGTCCGAGGGGACACCGCGCTCCACGTCGCAGCGAGAGCCGGAAGGATCCACACGGCCAGACTCCTCCTTGACTGCGATGGGATCATGGACATGGCGAATGACGCGGGCAACACAGCGCTGCACGAGGCTGTGAGGAACGGTCACTACGAATTGACTCGTATGCTCTTGAATCGAGGGTCAAATTTGGTTTATAAGGAGAACAGAGAGCGTAAGTGCCCGCTGTACTTGGCAGTCGAGACGGGAGACTTGAGGAGTCTTGTGCTTTTGATGGAAGCAGTGGATGGGGAGAAAGTCTCTTCATTGGAAGGCATGTCGCCGGTCCACGGAGCCGTGATGCACCAAACGATAGGTTAGTGGTTGTACTTATGGCTCTCTCTCCAGTAAATATATCATTCGGACCATATGCATGTCTACTTTGGTTCCACATGAGCCGCTGAACTAAAAATGACTACGTTTTTTATGATACCAGATATAGTT
The DNA here is from genome assembly GCA_017140595.1 of Eucalyptus curtisii. NCBI lineage: Eukaryota > Viridiplantae > Streptophyta > Magnoliopsida > Myrtales > Myrtaceae > Eucalyptus > Eucalyptus curtisii. The sequence continues at coordinate 20,998,480 of CM029501.1, read as the reverse complement.
TGGGCCCCCAGTTAAGACGAGCTAGAGCAATGAGACAAATAAGACATTTGAGCTAAAATTGGGACTCAAGCAAAAGTTGGTATTCATATGAGATAAAAAAAAAAAAATTGGGTCATAATTGGGAATCAATACAAATTTTGTACTGTTTAGTGCCTGCACCAATTACTAAAAAATTCCTATAAATTTCGGCCAAGAAGGAGGCATATTACAATATGTTTGGACTTGGTTGCTAGCAAAACTTACCCCTGAAAAATATTATAAATTTAGTACTTCGGTAGCAGGTACTCATAGTATAAGCCATTGTAGATATTAAACCACTTTTATTTTTGTCCATTGACCTTTCATAAAACAGGAAGAGACTCATGTCATGGCTGCCCTTAATTACTCAAATGCGATAAACTTCTCCGTGGAAATGAATATTTCTATGCTTTGAAGCATTATGCATTCTCTATACTGAAATTATCCACCTAAGATTTAGATTTTAATTATGGATTCCATGAAATGTCACATTTTTTTCTATTCATTATAAGAAAATATAATAGTTAACAATTACCAGACCTTGGTTATGAGCATGGCACAAATTCATTTCTTTGCTGTTTTGTAATGACATAGAAATGCTAAAAGAGATGTCAAAGCGGAAGAAAGAGTTATTTTTTTTAAGTGATGCTGGAGGTGGTACTCCGCTCCATCTAGCAGCATATGTGAATTATGTCGATGGAGTCAAATTCTTGGCCAATGAATTCACTTCAAGTGCCATTGAATATGACAAAGAGGGCTATCTTCCGATCCACATCGCAAGCAAAATGGGTCATCTCGAAACAATTAAGGATTTGCTTCAACATTGGCCAGATCCAGAAGAGCTGCTAAATTTTAAGGAAGGGCAAAATATACTTCATGTTGCAGCAAAGTATGGAAGGGCCTCCGTAGTGAAGTACATACTCAGTAATCCTGAGCTTGAGAAGCTTATAAATGTGAAAGACAAGTTAGGAAATACGCCTCTACATTTGGCCACATTACAATGGCAACCGGAGGTTCTATTGTCTCTCACTCGGGATAATAGGGTTGATCTTAAGCTTGTAAACAACAACAACTTGACGGCTCTTGACATTGTAGATGAGCAACTGAAAAAAATAGATGCTCCACTTCACCAGGTATTAATCTCCACAAAATGAATTAACAGGTTATCTACTTTTTGTTTTCCATTATTGTTTAGCCGCTTCCATTGTGGGAGAGACGAAAATAATTAAAGTTTGAACTACCCAAGTTGTTACCGAGAGGAGTTTAGTTTCCATAGCAAGCTTAGAAAAGATTGCATTTGCAAGTTTGTGTATCACTTGAGAAGGTTTCATTTTTCCAAACTCTAAATCTATCTTCACGGATAATTAACAGTCTTTTTTATATGCTTGACTAGAGCTTAACACGAACAATCTTATTATCTGCTGGAGCACCTAGAAGCAAAGACAAAGCAATTTGCCAACCGAAAGGCCTAGGCCCGGGGAGCGATTTGGAGCCTCCAGATTTGGATAGACTTAAGGACGAGGCTAATTCTCGTATGGTCGTGGCAACTCTCGTTGCTACTATGACATTTGCTGCTGGCTTTTCTGTTCCTGGAGGATATAAAGACTCTGAACCAGATGCGGGAATTGCTACATTGTTGAACAAACCCATGTATGATGTCTTCGTGATCTGCAACACTGTCGCCATGTTTAGCTCAATAATTTCAGTTGTGATCCTTCTATGGAGACAGATCAATGATTCGCACGCTGTGCTTCATGCCCTTGGAAAGGCAAGGCAACCACTGCTTATAGCTCTTGCCACAATGTCTGTGGCCTTCATGGCAGGGGTCTATGTGACCGTAAGCAAACGCGCTTGGATCGCCGTTATTACTTTGATCATTGGAATCATTGCCCTCTTCGTTATCTTGAGTCTTTACATGGCCTTGTTCGTTCCGCTTGGGTACAAATGCCGTCTTGTCCAGCTCTTGGCCGACTACATCCTTAGAGCTGGTATATCAATTTCAAGAAGTGTGACTGTAGAAAGGGCTGCGTGGCAGCCTGAGTATCCTCTTGGATCTCTCAAGCGTCATGCTGCGTCTCTAGTTGATCCGGCGCCATCAACAAAAGCCATTGATGGAAAATCATGACATTGGAGCATATTAAATTATATTTCAAGTTTGAACCATTTATAACACCCGATCCAAATTGGATCAATTTATTAAACTGTTGGAAAGAAATCCCGTGAATATCTCGAAGGACATGTAAATATATTGTTGCGATTTGTTTTGATTGGGTTGGATAAATATCCAAGCCTGACCGCAGATAGAAATTAAAGAAATGGAGCTTCAGTTACAGTTAAAACAAAAAAGAAAATTTCTCTAGCACTACAAGATAAAATTAGGGGCTCACGTATTATATTCTATTAACATATATTTAATTTTATGGGTGGATCTTTGTGAGACAGAAATAAAAAAGCAGTGGTTTTGCTTTTAATCTTCTCGTCAGCCGCAGCCGCACGAAGGGAAAAGAAAAGAAGTGTACAGAGATGCTTCATGGATAAGCCGTAGTAAAATTTTTGCTTTGGGCTAGAACACTTGGGGATTTGTGCCGTGTGTTTTTACATTTGTTTATTTATAATTACTTTACTTTTGAGTTTAATTTAATTGTGAAACATTTGAGTATACAACCGCTTGTAACTCTAATTCTTTAATTATAGTAGATTATTTACTATTGGCTCTACTCGTGAATAGGTATCAAATCAAATCAGGTAAATCTCTAATGTCTTTGTTTCTCATTTATTTCTTTGGTGATTTTGCATTTATTGACACCTAATTTTTAGTTGACACATCATTAAAAGGTAAAAAATTGAGATTTGAATTTTTGATCACATTTTTCGACCAAAAAGTTTCGTTTTTTATTTCTTTCTTTTGCATTGTCATTTTTAAGTAAATTTTAGCTCATTTTCAAGAAAAACTTGAAAAGTCAAATGGTAACCTCGAGTCAGAAATTAACTTTTCACCCAAAAAGATTTTATTTAGCTTTAATTTCACTTTTTCCAAATCAATTTCTTGAAAATTCAAAAAATTTGACCAAAAATCAACATTTTAGTAAAAAGTCAACTAAGTGGTTAACTTTTGGTCAAACCTTTAACCCAAAAAAATTAAAAAAAAAATAAAAAATGTACAAATACATTTCTTTTAGTGTCAATTGGACTTTGTGTAAAAAATTTCACAAAATTCGATTAAGAACCTTGATTTCTAAATTTTTCAGTTTTAGGTTCTAAATTGATCAAAAAATAAAATTACTTTTATTATAAACATAATTAGGTGAAGTTCATTCTTTGACATTTGCTTAAGGGAATATCCGAAATCTGTTTGAGCATTTAATTTCATAATTTATCGAGTCAAAATATGAATTGCCATTTTGAGCCCTCATTAGGGGACCAAAATTGATCATTCATAACTTGCAAATGGACGATTGTTTCTTACTCATTTCCTTAAGATAAGTCCAAATTCGAGATTGATTTTGAAAAATTCACACCAGAACTCATCAATTTGAAGAATTTTATCCTCCCAAGCATTAGAAAATCAAGCAATTAAGCTTCAATCAACAAAATTCGAATTGACCCATTCATGACTATGGTTTGATTTCATGAATCTAGGTCCAATTTTAATATTAGGCTTGGATCCATTTTTGACCTAAGATCAAGCACTTCAATTCATGGTCAATTTGAATATGATAAGTGATCTTACATATGGGTAGCTTATTAAATATGGCAATTGTGATACTAATTGAGTTCAATTTTAGTTAATTTCCAATTTTGCCTATTGAATTGCAAATTTTACCAGTTTAGCACTTTATGTCCAATTCAAAGCACCCACGGTTTCAACTCATTTTTTTTTCCACGATAATCATTCAATTAGGTCAATAAAAGACCCCTAGATCACATTCATAAGGTTTGATTAGCTTAATTGTATCTTAATTGATCAATTTTTTCATAAAAAAGATAAAATTCCTTTTCAATTTGGTCATTTAGGGTCAAATTGCATAAATTTTTGACCCACAAGGGTCCCAAGTGAACAAAATAGCAGGCACCGGACCAAATCGATCAAGAACCGGTCAAAATCGCCGAACCGAACCAAATCGTTCAAGCCCTTGCCGGCTAATTCTTGGCCTCCGGCCGCCCGGTTTTGGAACCCTATCAATCCCAATTTCACTTCTACACCTTCAATTTCCCAAAATTTTACAAATTGGTCCTTGAATTTTGTCAAATTGCAAATTAACCCTTAATTAGACATGTTGACGCAACTCCCGATTTTGTTTTTTTTTTTTTTTTTGCAAATCAAACCCACTAGATCAATTATTCGACAGCTCGAGATCATGATGGAGCATTCAAAATGGATTTTTGATCGTTGAATTAAGATTTCGACCGTCAAGTCGAATCGACGATCAAAATCGCTTAATGTGAGTATATAAATCAAATTTCTTCCATTTTCAGAGTAAGCTTTCTTTGGCACGAAATTTTCTCTCTCTCCAAATCTCTCTCTCTCTCTCTCTCTCTCTCTCCTCTCTTTGTTTTTTTTTTTTTTTGCGCCAAGAGACTCGATTCTCTCTCTTCTTCGATTTGGTTGGTTTTCTCTTTCGGCGACCAAATCATCGCCGGTTCAACCTCCACCATCTTCATCGGCGATCATCTCCCTTGTTGTCCAGATCTTATGCTTGCTGGTTTGTGGAGGTTGGATTGAAGATCCGGCAAAAACCTTGATCGATTTTGATCAAAATTCGCGAAAATCGCGACGAAGGTAACGATTCGAAACTCGAATCCGATGAAGTGAGATCGAGTCAGTCGATCAGGGCTATGATTCAAGATTAGAAGCTTTCACATACTTAAGATCAATGATTATGGATGCTGCAATGATTTGTCGATGATTTGAATGATGATTGTATTCTTTAGTCTAATCTGTGATTTTCGTAGGTCTATATCAAGGTCATTGTTTTGACCAAAACGAGGTTTGAAACAATAGGTTTCATGCCCCAATTGAGCGTCGTTTGACCCTCGAAAAACACCTATGAAGATTAACGATTCTATAGTAGTTAGGTATTTTTCGGTTTTGATTCCGTCCTGCCTTCTGGCTTTATTATTTTTGTGCCGACTTTCGTGATCATTTTTTGACAAAATTTTCTTCATAAGTTTTGTTCCAAATGATCTTATACATCTTCTGTAATGTTTTTATGATTTTTGGATGTGTTCAACTAGGTCAGATCTACTTAGATCTAAGACTAGGTCAATCTGTTCCGTATCGATCTCTGATTTTGGTATACTTGTACTGATTCTTTTGTTGAGTTCTGAAACAACTTTTCTTCATGAAAGTTGCTCGTACAAGTATTGTACATGTCCTGTATTTTTTTTCAAAATTTTTAGACATGTATAGCTAGGTCAAAATCGCTTAGATCTGAACATAGGTCAGTTTGTCCTGTATTGGTCCGATATTTGTTTTGATGAAATTGAGTCCACAAATGCACCTATTTATCTCAAATGTTTTGTGAGAGTTGAAATACATGATATATATGTTTAATTGATGCATGCTTTGCAAGGTTTTTACATTGGCAAAGTGAGTCAATTACATCCATTAGAGTAAAAGGTATTGCAGCAATATATGCTAGACATATAGTTTGGTCTGTTTTGCCATTTTTGTCATGACTCATATGATCTTAATTGAGTTTTGACCTCTTAACGAGAAATCTTCATCATCGTATGCTCTGTATGTGAGATTTTTTTATAGGATTTATGCATGTCTCGAGGATGGTTGAAATAATGCTTGTTCTGTAAACTTAATGCTGAAATGAAACATTGTCATATGCGCACATTTCCATGCTTGTTTGAGTCATTTGGGGATCGATTCTTATGATCATTCATTCTTGATGATTAAACCGCATGTTGCAAGATTTGCATACATGTTTAGGTCATGTCATTTGAGTTTCATCTTGCATATTAATTTTGTCTCACAAAAAATGTTCTTCATACTTGGGATCCCCAAGCATATCATTAGGAATCGTGAATCATTTCATTTAAATTGTATGACATTTTGCATATCGACTTAGGATTAGATGACTATCCTAACTTTCCATCGTATCCAATCCTAAGTCCCATGTGATTCTTTATGCCGTTTGTGCATTCTTTAAATGATTTTGAAGTTTTGTAGTTAATGCTATGTTCTGTTTTCTTAATTACTGATATGCACAATTTTAAAGATCTCAATCTTAAGATACCAAATTGACTTAGTTTGGACTCGAGCTCTTTTAACAAGATGTAAGGCGCACTTAAAATTTTCTAATGGCACTAATTTAATGCAAATCGCTCATCGTTTGGACCAATTTTCCATTTTTTTAAGCTAGATCACAATCTGGATAAGGGATCAAAGTCAAACCCCTAATTTAACCCCTATTTGGACAGACTTTTGATCCTTTTGTTTCATTTTTTCTATTTAGAATCTGCACTTGGCATTTTAATGAAACTTGCTTGTTATCATGTTGGCTATATTGTATGTAAATTTCAAGATTTTTAGACATGTTTTGATAGGATAAATCTTCGTGACATTAACTGAATGTCCTATTGTTTTGGCAAATTTCTAATGTGTTGGTTCTTGTTGTTTGATTTTTGTAAAATCATGTGTAGATTGTTTGAGAAAACTTTTTTCATAAAAGTTGTTTATCATCATGTCATGCATGTTAGGAAATTTTTTCATTGCTAAATTATGGTTAGGTATTACTCAATGTTGTTGTTGTTACATGCTTGTTATGAAGTTTCCTGATATAAACATGATTGTGATTGTTTAGTTATACTTTTCAGGTTAGTTTGTGCATGAAATTAGACCACGCCATCTTCATGGAAGTTGTTCTAAATGCTTTGATCTTTTTTGTTAAATAATCGGCCTTTTCAAATTACATCTTTCTAAAAAATACTTTAAAACGTGTGATGTCTCTCAAAAACGATTTTTAAAAAAGTTCTTCTCCAAAGATTGATTTGGCTTAAGGAAAAATCATGGTTTGGACCATACTCAAAATGCCTGTGACACTTGTGATTGTATTTATGCGAGCCTCGGGCTAGCATTGACAATTGAAAGTGTTCCATTGCCTAGATATTCCTTGATCCTAAATATTTTAAAACTTTTTTAAAATCCTGATTTGACATCGTGAAAGTCACGGTTTGAATTGTATTTAAAATGCCTGCGATGCTTGTGAGTGCATTTATGCGAGTCCCGGGCTAGCCTTGGTAATTGAATGTCTTTTATAGCCGAGACATCACTTTGTCTCAAAAATTTTCATGAATGATTTCGAGATATGTTTTTTGAAATATCACATGTACCCCTCATGCATATAATCCCATCATGCACTAGCAATTGCCTGTGTTTGTGATTGACGTATGCCCTTGGTAATAAATTACCCGCCGACGGTTCACTTTCTTGCTTGATTGGTTAAGAAATAAGGTTCAAAAGACCTACATGCATGTTTAAATTTTTGCAATGTATATGACTTTTAGATGAATGATAGGGTCGATGCATGATATCGAGGGAAAACCCTAGGATCATATAAATCGCTTGATTATGAGACTTATAAGTGTTATTGGCCATGCGAGAATACAATTGGTCAACAATTGCTATAAATCACAAAAAATGGTGGGTTGCTGTTTTAGTGGGACCCTCACATGAAAGACAAAGGCCAAGACCGAGGCCCCAAAATTTGACTTTTGTATTGCACTTCCATTAAATGATTGATCTCGACATGATGTATTGTTTTTGATTTTTTTGATATGTATGTTTGTTTCTTTCCATTGTATGTAACTAATTATAAATATTTTATATCGGGTTTAGATTAGAGCCCGAAAGATGGAGAAAGCGCGAAGATGGTGGATGTCGATGTCCATTCCGACCATTATCATGTACTATTCATTTCCCTAATATATGTCTTGAGTTCCATTTGTTGTATAAAGGCCGACGAGTTGTGGGTTTTCTCTCTTTCTCTCATCTTTTTTAATTATGTTTCTCTTTTATATTTTCTAGAATTGCATAGTAAATTTACTACTTTCCTTGATTGTTTACTTACTGTCTCGTAATTTCAATTTCATTGATTATTTTCTTTTCTTATTTTTCTAAAAATAGAATATAATAAAAATGACAAACCATGCACGATCGCTTAGTTTAGGACTACTGATCTCGAAAATGTAAAAAGAAACGCATGGACATATTAGAAAAACACAACATACTGTTTAGGTACCGAAAGGGCTCTAATAGAAATATTAGCGTAACCAAAGTCCCCGAACCTAGATATTTGGTTGCATAGGGATCGAGGGAACATTCTTGACCCTCGATTGGGTCTTTTAGCCGACCCCCAAAATGAGGCTAGTGGCGACTCCCGTCTTATTTTTAGGTTGTCATAAACAATTAGACCTTATAAATAAACCCGTCGTGTGGGGTACAAGTTTCGATGAAACTCACCATGGTTTAGCATACTCAATATGGGGAGTACCCTAAAGGATAAAGTGATGACATCCTTATGGGCGAAGCGCACTGTCAAGAGGGCTACCATGGTAAATGTACTCTTAAATCCAATATCCACACCGAACCCTTCTTCTAAGGAGTGTTGCCAGTGTGGGTATGGATCGCGACACTTCGCTGTCATGTGGGATATGAGCTTGGGAGAGCTTGTTATGACATCCAGATTTTCGGATTTTGATTTTGATTAAATGAATTGGGCATTTCATCGACGTGACTACAGTGTTTTTCTCTGAGTTGGCCACTCACGAGATAACTAGACTAGCTGGGTAAGCTATTAAGGACTTTAAGGCAAATAGACTTGAGAATTCGATCAGGAATCGACTTCTCGACCGTGCTCATCTTTAGAGATCATTGCAGCACAATATAAAATCGATTTGAAATCAGAGATAGGCTGGTTTGATAGAGATGTGTGGCCAATCGTGGGTGACACCACTAAATTGGAAAATTTTCGTCGACCGGTACTAGACTGATTTTCTTATTGTTTTGGTACCCTGTGTCCGTATTTGAATCAATGGATTTTCACGACAACCGAGAGTCGCCAACATGTCGAGTAGGTTCATCGTGGCTCGAAGAAAATCGACCACGGGTCATTTGTCCTAAAAAGTTCTAAAAACTACCTAGTAGCCTAGGTCACGCTCAAAACGCGTCTGAGTGAAATTAACCGCCAATCTAAGTCCGATTTCATAAATTGAAGAGTCTGTCATGTCACAATAAATTTTAGGAATGTCGACTCATCCTCAGAAGATTTTTCTACAAACCGATATTTTTGGTAGAAAAGCAAAGTAAGGCCGTTTTTGTTCGAGATTGTCAGAGGGCCGTTTTTGATCAAATCTTTAGGAAGCAATTTGGATTATTTGATGGGGAAAAGTCATAAGAAGGTTGAGGACACATGGGTTAATTTAATTGAGCTTCAATTGAATGGAATTGATTGAGAAATTGAAAGAATTGATGTACAAATACGTGAAATTCGTATGCCATGGTGGACTAAGCAAAATGGACCCATTAGAAGCTTGTCTTGGAAGCTTGGAGGTGAGTGGAAGATGACATCACATGTGAGGTCATGGTGGACCATTTTTAGGGGATTAAAGAAAGAGGAAAATGAGAGAAGTGGTCCCCCCCTAAGAGAGAGAAACGGGTTCTCCCCCTTTCTCCTTCGTCGAGCCTCCCCTCCATCTCCTTCTTCTTGTAGCTCGAAGAAACGCAGCAAGCCAAAGAATCCGAAGACCGTCCGAAACCAAAGCAGCCGTCACCGCCTCACGCCGCACGCTGTCCTCGCCGTCGCTCGCTTGTGGAAGCCAGCCGGAGCCAGCTACTGCCGTCACGCCTCCCCAGCTCGTCTAGTCGCTGCTCTGCTTGCATCTACTCGTCCAAGCCGTCGTGCAAGCTGGGCCGGCCACCGTCGGAGCCAGCAAGGACCGCCGGAGCCGCTGCCCAGCCAACTCGCCGTCTCGTGCACCGCCGCTGCTGCCGTGCGACCCCCGTCTCCCTCTCGCCGCCTCTACGTCGCAGCCGCTACCACAGCTCATGCTGGAGCCGTTCAGCCACCTCCGGCCACCATTTGGGCCCCGTCTAGGTCCGGTTCTACCCCTCAACCTTCCCCGATCCTTCTCCATCTCATCCAAGCCCTGGATCTTCCTTTTCTTGGCCTCAACCAGCAGCGATCAGTGAGCAGAAAAATGGGTATGACAGCAACTATTTGGCCTGTTTTGGCCGCCTTCCCGCGCCCAGATGCTCAGCCCGCCTTGAGGAAAGTCGATCCTCGCGTTGACTTTCATCATTTTGAGTGAGTTTTTCTCACTAATGCCTTCTTAATTTGCTAATTATACTTAAAGGCTGATTAGTGTTGGTTAAGTGTAATTATGTGGTTAGATTAGAATTGATTAGTGGTTATTAATTAATTGCATTGCATATTAGCTAGGTGGTTAGTGTACTTAGATAGAGAATTGCCTATAGTATTTACTGGATGCTTCTTGGGATTTTTCCCGATCCTTATCGGGTGTTAATTAGGCAATTCGGGCCTAAATGAAATTTTTAGGAATTAAATATTAATTTTCGAAATTAATTATTTAATTATTTACTTTTCCGGAAATTCAACTGGGATGGCCAGTGACCGGGATTTTATGCTGATGATCGTGGCGCAGTTCGTTTATTTAATTGAGCTTTATATTGTGCTAAATTAAATTTATTGTATTTATTTATTTAATTTTCGAAATTAATTATTTAATTATTTATTTTCCGGAAATTCAACCGGGATGGCCGGTGACCAGAATTTCGTGCTGATCGCTGCTGTGTATTTAGAATTTAAATTTGATGAGTGAAATACAAAGTGTCCGGGAGTCAGTATTGAATTGTCGTGTGCTGGTTGAAAGATTCGGTCGCAGTAGTGGCTAGGCCAACTGGACCGATATTCCTTCTGGATCGCCGTCAACATAGTGACGAGGCTCGGGTCGTAGTGGAGGCTAGGCCAACTAGACTTATGCTCCTTCGAGAATGCCGTCGACGTAATGACGAAGCCGCGCTCCAAGGAGGGAGGCGATGCCTGGCATTAATGTTAGTAGATAGCCGAACTGCGAGTCTTGTGTGGCAGTGTATACGAAATTGGAACGTGTGCGGAGTGTGGTTATCGATTATATTGAAAATTGCCTGGTGGGACCATGATTTATAATTGGGAATTGAGTTGGGATAATTGAAATGACCGGAAGTGGTCTTGTTGACATATAATCGATTAGCTCGATTGATCATTGCTTGGATATGATGTTGTGAATTGATTGATTGAATGTAAATGACCGTGAGTGGTCTTGTTGACGTGTAATCAACTAGGTCGATTTGATCGATGCTTCGATCAGTGATGTGATTGCTTGGATGCTTATTTGATATGGGCTAATATGCAGGTGGAATCTGAGGCCAAGGTAAGTCTTCTGACTCATGTTGTGCATAAGCAACCCTAAGGTGTATTAGTTTACTAATCGGGTCTTAGGGGGGTAGAGCTTGTTGAGACGTAGTCTCATCCCGGTTGTGGGACAACATTTCAGGACCCTGATGAAGAACCCGAGGAGAAAGAAATCGAAGAGGAGTATCTAGAGGAGAACCCCGAGGATGATCTAGAGTAGGATCTTGATGACTTTTGTTGTAGAATCAATTTGAGTAGAAACCAACCTTTTTAGCATGGCTTGTATATGTACATGTATGACTGAGTCGTTATATATGTATATAAGGTTGTTGGTTTTCAGATTTAAGTTTCTAGTCCTACTGTTCTATCCCAATGTTTTATTGTTTGGGAATTTTTATAACTGCTTCCGCATGTGCAGTATAAAATGAAAGGGTCGGCGATATGTAGTCCTGGGATATCGCATTTTAAAATTGACCAAAGCATAAGGATGGTCACGTGACCGAGGGTCGGGGCGTGACACTTGTGATCTTGTGGAGGGAACTCACGAGAGGCTTGATCCAAAAGGCGAGGTGATGACCTCTTTTGGAATGCGAACCGTGAGGGATTCTCGCGATCAAGTACCCCTAAACCCGATCTTTTCCCCTTTTCTCTCCTTGTGATGGTGAGAGATTCGAGGGCAATGAGATCGGGTTGCGACAAGCTTGGCGACTCCACTGGGGACTGGTTACTAGATTGACTTGAAGCCGTTTAAAATGGTTGTTGTGTTTTAACTAACATGTCTCGTGTAGGATTGCCTGCATGTCAAAATCGCGTGAAAAAACAGGTTAGTCGCTAACCTCATGTTAAATGATTTTGCAGGTGGGAGTTATAAGGGGAGGCATGCTTGTAAACCATTTGTTTTGTAGGTGGTGTAAGGATGTATGAATGTATGAGGGTTTATATTAAAGTGCTGGATGTTTAAATTTAAATGCATGTTTATAAGATTTAGCATGACACTGCACACACAACCGTGGTCTAAAACCCCGATTGCCCAATCTAGGACCTTAGGAGGGTTTATGGGTGGAATCTGCGAGTGACTACTCGTGGTAATCCATTACTTATATAAACCCGCTCATCCCAACCAATGAAAATAGCACTGATCGACGATAGTAGTGGTGGGTAAACTATTTTTTTCCTTTGGGATGGGGACCTTGAGCCTTTAGCACCCTCACCTTAAGCGTTGAAACTTCACAATTTCATGCGACATATGATTTGTGCTTGCCATGTGTTTGGTGGGTAAGATATCGTTAATTTCTTATCGTTCTTATCTTCTTACTCTCCACATTTCAATTATGCATTTTATATTTCAACAACGATACGTTTTAATCACGGATGCCCATTTAGGTTCAGGTTTAGATGGGTAAACCCGAAGTGGACGTGGTCTCTGTGCCGGGGTATCTCAAGACTTTATGGGAGAATCTCGACCCAAGACATCAAGACTACGTGGAAAAACGCATAGGCTTCCTCCCGACTTTATTAAAAGTCAAACCATGTATCGCAATGGTAAAAGCATTGGTTCATTTTTGGAATCCCATGACTTCCACTTTCGTGTTTAATCAATATGAATTGACCCCTACAATTGAGGAATTCCGAAAAGCTATCGGGTTAGGTAAAGCCTCTTTAGGTTTCGTCACTCCTCCTATTAGTCAAGATCCAAGATCTCTTCTACGTCAATTCCTCAATATCCCTACTGACAAATTAGGGCTATTTTTAAAGGAAATTATCATTCCATGCCTTATGCTTTCCTTGAGCAACATTTCCTTAGCTTTAAGCCTACAACTGGGAATCAAATTCCTCGTGTCTTCCTACTCATGTTCTTTGGCTATGTGGTATTCCCACATACCCGAAAAAAAAAAGGATCATTTAATCACTCACATTGTCAATCAAGTGCGTGCATTTAATTGTTTTACACACATGATCATTGCCGAAACTTTTGTGTCTCTTAATTGTTTCAAAGCAAATGGCCGAGAAACTCTTAGAGCCCCATTAGGACTTCTCCAAATTTAGCTCTTTTCACATATCAAAGAATTTTCCCTTCACATGAAAATTGTCGATGTCATGAAATATCATCATCCCATTCTTAGATTTTGCCAAAGGAATTAATTCTTTTCGTTATGATATTTCTCTATATGGTTTCATTTCCTTAAAAGCCTCAACTCTAGCTTAATTCAATGGCGTGTTCGATGGCTTGGGAATCCCGAGGTGCGCCTTTTTAGTGGAGTTGACGACCCACTCCCCCTCGTGGGATTGACAGGTTTAACGTCATATTACCCTTTAAGGGTGTTCCACCAATATTGCGTGCTTCAAACAATCCTGCCAATCCTCAAGTTGGGGTTATATCGTATTGATTATCATGAGAAAGTCATCAAGGAAAACCAAATTGACCATATAAGGCCGCGATTCAAGCCGTTATTGGAATTTGGTACTCCCATTCCTCACATTTCATGGCTACCGTCGATGAAGCCAACTTGGAAGGAGAGACGATAACTCATCAAGTTACCATTGATTACATATACCGTCAAGTAGAACTTGAGCTCAAGGTTTAGTTGCCTAATATTCCCAAGCCTCAAGGTTTTCAGCGAGCTCATATTAAGGAGCAAGAAGATGATGCCTTGATCGATCCATGATAACAAGCGTCTCCGCACAATCCCACCTAGTCCTTAGGTTTCAATCTCATTCTTTTCTTGTAAAGAGACTTCCTTTGTGTTTCCCTCATTTCTATTGAAGTTCCTCTATATTCACTTTCATATCACACGTAAAATCGAACCACTTTGTAAGCTTCAAGAATGCAAGGTTCTGTTTCCCTTGTAATTGTTTGATGAAATGAATAAAATTCATGAGCATTTTCATATAATTTTTAGAAAATGGGCATTCTGATTAAATATCTGTCATTGTTTCTTTTCAATTGTATAATTTCTTTTGAAGAAATTTTGACGAGAGGATGTTATATGATACTAGGATCATATACACTTCTTATCATTATTTCATCTTAAGAAAATATAAAATTGATTGTGATTTGTATTTTCGTGATTTCTTTTAACTTGTAGTAATTCGAGTCATCTTCTTTTACGAAGGTACTGAAAGACAACTGAAAAACAGTCTATCATACGTACTCACCACCAAACAAAAATGGAGAATGAAGATACTCATGCTTGTGTTATTAGCATGGAGAACCAAATGGCGTAGATGATGGTGCTGTTAGGTAATCTCTCCAACCAAGTCAAGAACTTAACTTTTGTAGTTCCTGCTTCTCCTACCATGAATCCTCCTACCGCGCCCTCTGAAGTGCCGGTAGTAGAACCTGTGGGAAAATGGCTTGCTGAAGAGGTTCTTACTGCAACCCCGATAGTTATTGATTTAGAGCCTCCATCTAAGGAGACTCCAACTCCGTACTTTGATGAAGAAAGTTCAAGACGCCTTGCAAAGATTGAGGAATGCCTTTGCATGCTACAAGACTATCAACTGCAGGGGTTCAATAAGCTGTTGCCCTTTGCCAAGGTTAGAGTCCCCGAATTCTATAAGGAGCTCGAGTTTACAAGGAAGTATGATGGCATTGGATGCCCCAAGACCCACTTAAAGTACTATCTGGGCAAGATGGCCCGTTACTCAGATAATCCTCCACTCCTGATTAATTCCTTTCAAGATAGCTTGGTTAGTCCTGCGTTGATGTGGTTTATAGAGTTGGACTTGGAGAAGATCCATACTTGGGAGGATCTCACCGACGAATTCCTCCAACAATATAAGTTCAACACCGAGATCGCTCTGACCCGAGAGGAATTAGTTCGAGTTGAGAAGAAGAGAACTGAAACCTTTAGAGCTTATGCTCAAAGATGGAGAGCTATTGCATCTCAAGTAAAGTCACCCTTGTCTGATAAGGAGGCTATGGAATTACTTCTTCAAGCTATGCCTCAAGATTTCTTCGAGAAAATGTACAACCACACCCGTATCAACTTTGCCGCATTTGTGGAGTTAGGTGTACGCATTGAGGGGATCATGCGTGAAGGAAGGTTGACCGAGACCATGAATTGTCGATATGCCCCAAAGAGAGATAAGGAATCAATCATAGAGATTGCTTATATACAAAACTTCTCTTCTCAGAAACCATATAATCCTCAAGCTCATAAACCTGCCGTGGAGGTAGGGAGCTTTTCTCGAAATTTTGAACGTAAAGGAAAATCCCCTCAAAGGCAATTTACTCCATTGCCTAGACTCATGTCTCAACTACTTCCAATGTTGATTGAAAGTTATCTCGTGGCGAGAGAGATCCCAAGGGATAATTCACCAAAGTTTGTCGGGTTCGACCTTAATAAGACGTGTGAGTATCACATGGGAGAAAAAGGTCACTATGTGGACAACTGTCTAGTGCTATGTCCCTAGATCCAAAACTTGCTAGATAAAAAAAAAAACTGCTCACTTTTAAGGATTCAATGTCGAATGTCCAACAAAATCCCATTTTGAAACATTGTGAAGATGTCAACATGATTTTTGGGGATGGTGACAAGCATGTACTCTTGTTGGATATCCAAAAGTTGGAATAGATCACATCATTTGCTGATCGCCAGCTGAAAGGTGACATCACTCGTGATGAGAAGATAGCTTGCTTAGCGAAGCTAGCTAAGCTGGAAATTATTCAATATGAAGATGGTGAGCCTACAGATGTCTCTGGTTGAAGTTGATTTGTCTGGCGAAGATATAATCTCAAAAGTCATAAGGAAGGCTGGGAATCTAAGTCAGGATGACACTCGAAAGGAGGATCGTTGAGCCTCGAAAGGCAAAATTCCTACGTACCAAGATTCTGACACTGGAAGTGAGGATGAACATAAAGCTTCTCACAGGATCGTGAGTTTGTTTGAAAAGCTCGCGAAAATGGTGAAGTTATTGGTATCCTTGGCCAACCAAGTGATCAATATGATTATAAGGTGAAGTTCACACGATCACGAGTTTCTTCATTAACGTGAAGGATATTGTCCTGGGTGGATGGGATGATGAAGAAGACCTTACTTTAACTTTGCCAAAAGATAAAGAGGTCCATTCCAACGACGGGGATGAGGATGAATACAAAAATTCTCGTTCGGATCGTGAGTTCGTAAGGAAAGCCCGTGAGAGAGGTGAAGTGGTAGACACCTTGGGACAACCAAGTGGGAAGTATGACTTTATGGTCAAGTATACTCCTCCAAGTTATTTTCAAAACCCCAAAGACATTGTCCCTAGCGGATGGGGAGATGAGTTCGGGGATGACTTCGTGGGTAAAATTGAACCTATTGTGATTGATCTGACTAAGGAGAAAATCCCCCGTGGGGCTAATGCAATTGACAAGGGCGTCATAGAAGTCGGCTCATTGATTGACAGTTTTGGAGCCATGAAGATCTCAAGCGCGGGTTTTGGACCCGTTGTGATTGAATAGCCACCAGAAGTTGGTGAATGTTCCAATACTAAGGTAACTCCAACTTATGACACTAAGATGGTCCATTGGAACTATAAAACAAATCAAATCGACATTGTCACCCGATCGGGTCGAATCTACCCACCACGTGAAAGTGTGGAAAAGAAGGTCGTAACAGATGAGGAAGCTGAACAACTCATCAAAACACTCAAGACAAGTGATGCAAAAGTAATAGACCAATTGCGCAAGATTCCTACGCAGATTTCCCTATTGGAGCTTTTCAAGACCTCTAAAAAGCATTGAAATGCTCTCCTCAAAATTTTGAATGAAGTCCACGTGGCCAAGACCATTGGAGAAGTACATTTTGAGGAGTTTGTGGGTGCTATACTTCTTAGATCAAATTACATTATCTGAGAAAGACCTCCCTCCTGAGGGCTAAGCACACACTAAGGTGCTATATGTGTCCCCTCAACATTTTGGGACTAGGATTTCGAGGGTCTTGGTCGATAATGATTCTACCTTGAACATTTGCCCTTTATCCACCCTTTGTCAATTGGAGATAAGAATGGAAAATGTCTCCCCTCCAAAGATTCTCATCCAAGCCTTTGATGGGATGAGAAAAGAAACAATAGGGGAAATCGACTTACCACTGACGATTGTCCCTATTACCATTACTAAAAAATTTCAAATACTGGATATTCCAAGTAATTTTCGCCTGCTATTGGAACGCCCTTGGATCCTGCTGTAGGGATCATTCCTTCCAATCATCATCAGATGATGAAACTTCCAATTGATGGAAAGATCATGACTATCCGATGTGAAAGAGATATGGAGACTTTCCATAACACTGCCATATCTTTCATCGAGCCTAAGGTCAAGGGAGAGTCGAGCTACCACTCATTTGAGATAGTGTTTGTCACTCATGTGCCTATTGGGTAGATCATCAGGAAGCCTCAGTTTTTAAAGGCATCCTTAATGTCAAGTAAAGAACTGCTCAAGAACAGTTTTTCTATTGGGAAAGGTTTGGGTAAGCTTGCCTAAGGCATGCCAAATCTCATTAAGGTGGTCAAGATCAACAAGCGTGAAGGCCTAAGTTATTAGGGCAATTGTAAGGGTCAAGGTAATCATAAAGGCCCAAACATTAAAGGTAAGAGCTACCAACGTCTCTTGCCTCCACCTTTGAAGAATTTCTTTCCTAGTCCACCAAAATTCTTACAAGAAGAAGAGGCCAATGTCTACCACTTTGCTGATTTGTTTGAATATGGTTTGGTTGGCACTATTGGTGAAGATGAAAAGCCTATAGTTCCCGTTGTGTAAGGGATGTTTCTAGTTCTTGCATTTCATTTTTAGTCGTATTCCATTCATTTCTCCCCTGTGAGGGAATTCCATTCATTTCATTCGTTTACACTTGTAATAATCTAGATCATAAACTCTATGGATCCAAGATGATATACGTTGTAATGTAATTTTTGCATATCAATAAAATTCACATTTTGTTAATAGATGTGTGAGGTTTCCCAAATCAGTCCTATGATGATGCTTTGAGGCCTAAGCCTCCACACGATCTATAGTTTCAAAATGTTTTAGTGGAATGAGAATGTCCAATTACATGAGGGCTAGTTCCCAATAATTTTTTTTGAAAACAAGTTTTTCATGACATTTACATACATTGCATTCATTTATATGTATATATACTAACTATTTTTTTGATTGCATCTCAGGCATGACATTTCACATCATGATAATCATTTGCATGGCTTGGATTCACATTCAAAATTTTTTGACGAACCCGATTATTCCGACTCAGAGAATGAGGATGATCCTCAAGTTATTGAAAAAGAATGGCTCAGACATGAAGAGTCCAAACCTCCTATGACCGAACAACCAATCACTGTGAATTTAGGAGATTCAGATTACTTTAAAGAAACTAAGATTGGGGCAGGTCTCTCGCAAGCGGATGCCAATAGATTAATTGGACTTTTGAAAGAGTACCAAGATGTTTTTGCTTGGTCATATGCTGATATGCCGAGTTTAGACCCTAAGATAGTGGAACATGCGTTACCACTTGATCCTAGTATTCCGCCGAAGAAGCAAAAGCTCAGAAGGACAAAACTTGAGTTGTCGAAAAAGATTAAAGAAGAAATCATGAAGTGCTTAAATGTTGGTTTCATTGAAGTCACCCATTATGCTGATTGGATTGCTAATATAGTCCCAGTTATGAAGAAGGATGGACAAATTTGAGTCTGTGTTGATTACCATGACCTGAATAGGGCAAGCCTTAAGGATGATTTTCCTTTGCTACACATTTATGTCTTAGTTGACAGTACTGCTGTATTCGAACTGTCCTCCTTCATGGATGTATTTTCCGGTTATAACCAAATCTGGATGAAAGAGGAAGACAAGACTAAAACTTCTTTCATCACTCCATGGGGGACATTTTGCTACAAAGTTTGCCCTGTGGCTTGAAGAACATGGGGGCAACATACCAAAGAGCAATGGCAATACTATTTCATGACATGATGCATAAGGAGATTGAAGTCTATGTTGATGACATGATTGCAAAGTCAAGACAAGGTGAAGATCGTGTTGAAGTCTTAAGAAAACTATTTGACCGATTGAGTCCGCGAAATGCATATTTGGGGCAAAGTCTGGGAAACTTCTTGGATTTATGGGTAGTAACAAGGGTATCGAGATAGATCCCTCTAAGGTGAAAACCATATGTGATCTAAAACCTCCTTATACTGTTAAGGAAGTCCAAGAAGCTTACTGGGAAGATTGAATTATGTTGCAAGATTTATCTCTCAATTGTCGGAAACCGCTAAGCCGTTCTTCAAGCTTTTAAAGAAGAACACCAAGGTCAACTAGGATGAAGAATGTCAAAAATCATTTGAAGAACTTAAGTGATATCTTTCACAATCTCTTGTACTCGTACCGTCTATCCAAGGTGTGCCTCTGATATTGTATCTCACCATTCAAAGAGTCTTTAGGAGCCATGTTAGCACAAAAAGGACCAAGGGATGGAATATAATTTGCCATATATTACCTCAGTAAGAAGTTTATTACTTTCAAGATTCGATATCCTGAAGTGGAAAAGACCTGTGTAGCCTTGATTTGGGTTTTACATCGATTGAGGTAATACACTCGCACCATCGCATCATTTTAGTGACTGAGAATGGCTCGATCCAATATCTTTTAGAGAAGCCCGCATTGGTTGGAAGGCTCGCTAAATGGCAAATATTATTCTTTGAGTTTGATATTCAAAGCATGGCACAAAAGTTTGTCAAAGGGTGAGTAATAGCTGATATGTTAGTTGGAAATTTCGAGAAGTTTGATGATTCGGATGAAATTGATGAACGGATTTATTTGGTCTCAGCTAACAAGTGGACCATGTATTTTGATGATGCGGTTAACTTTTCTAGTTCTGGCACTAAGGCAGTTTTAATATCCCCATAAGGTCAACATTATCCAATAGTTGGAAAATTGGTATTCCCTTGTACCAACAATATTTCTGAATATGAAGCTTGCATCATTGGTTTGCAATTAGCCATTGATATGAAAGTCAGAAAGCTTCAACTTTATGGTGATTATGCACTCATCATTCTCCAGACGGAAGGTGAATGGCAAATGCGGGACGTAAAGTTGATTCCTCACCATGAATATCTCGATGACTTGGTCAAGGAATTTGATGAAATCTCTTTTGATTATCTGCCGAGATCACATAATTAGTTTGCTGATGCCTTCGCAACTTTATCTTCAATGTTACAAGTAATTGACGGTTTAAGCATTGATCCTTTGCAAATCGACGTCTTGAAAAAGCTTGCTTATTGCTTGATGATTAAAGAAGAACCTGATGGTCAACCCTGGTATTATGACATCATGAATTACCTTCGAGAAGGTAAATTTCCCCAAGGGAGTCAAGCCAATGATCGAAAATACTTGATGAAGTTAGCATCCAAAATTTTCCTCAGTGGAAGAGTTCTTTATAAAAGGTTTTTCGATTAAGTTTTACTGAAGTGCATTGATGCACAAAAAACTAAACTCTCAATAAAGAAATACATGAAAGAGAGTGTGGCCCTCATATGAATGGTCATCTCCTGGCTAGAAAAGTTGTGAGGCTCAGTTACTATTGATTGACCATGGAAGCCGATTGTATTCAACATGTGAGGTGCTGTCACTAATGTCAAGTCGATGGAGACAAAATTAATGCTCCTCTTAATGAGCTACATTAAATGTCCGAGTCCTGACATTTTTCATTGTGGGGCATCGACATCATCATACAAATTAGTCCTGAAGTATTAAATGGACATCATTTTATCTTAGTAGCCATTGATTACTTCACCAAATGGATTGAAGCCAATTCTTATGCCCATGTTACTGCAAAGAGCGTGGCAAAGTTCATCTGTCATGATATCATCGCTCGATATGGAGTTCCTGAAGCGATCATCATAGACAATGGATCAAACTTGAACAATAAGGTGGTGGATGAATTACTTGGAGAATTCCACATTCGCCATTTGAATTCTTCTCCTTCCCGTCCACAAATGAATGGAGTTGTGGAAGCGGCAAATAAGAATATCAAGAAGATTTTAGCCAAAACAACAAAAAATTATTGTGATTGTCATGATCGGTTACCATATGCTTTGCTTACTTACCGAACCTCAATTCACACTTCAACTGGGGCAACACCATTCTCATTGGTTTATGGGATGGAGGCTCTATTACCCGTGGAAGTGGAAATCCCTTCACTGAGGGTACTTTCTCAAATCAAGCTCTCTGAAGCTGAATGGGTTCAACAAAGATTTGAACAACTTAATATGATTGATGAAAAGATGGTAAAAGCCTCATGCTATGGACAAAGCTATTAGAAGAGAGTAGCTAGGTCGTTCAACCACAAGGTTAGGCCAAGACATTTCGAGATCAACGATCTTATCTTAAGAAAGGTCTTACCTATCATTCCAGATTCTCGTGGGAAGTTTACTCCAAACTATGAAGATCCATATATTGTAAGGAAAGTGTTACCTGGTGGGGCACTAATATTTGTAGAAATGGATGGTCAAGAATTGTCAAAACCTGTAAATGCTGATGCTGTCAAGAAGTATTATCCATGAATAAAATGAAAGGCCTTTGAGCAACTTTTGGATTTAATCCGAGCCACTTTAGAATGTTTGCATCATGCATCTCATGCATACATATTGCATTTGCATGTTTGTTCATTTTGCAGGATCTTTGAAGAAGATTCTACCTGTGAATAGGAGGTTGATCTTAGAAATGCAAAACTTTCAAAAAATGTCCATTTTCTTTAGAACTTAGGAGTGAATCTCTTGGAATGCCGAAAGAGTCAATTAGACCTCTACAGTCTGTTAGAACTCTAGAAGTGAACCCCTGTGTTGAGCAAAGTCTGTTCTGTCTATAAATTTTATTCAACCTTATTTCCAAAAGTCTCCCTAGTAGGGTCAAGGGAACATGTCTTTTCAAACAAAATTTTATTACATTTTCATTCCCCAAGGAGTTAAATTTAATCAAAGTGTACTTTGGAAAACCCGAAAAGGATTGTTAAGGGAAAATGTTACAAATGGTCCCTGTACTATTACTTAATGTGCAATCTCGTCCCTGAACTTTCAATTTGGTCAATTTGGTCCCTGAACTATTGATAAATGTCTGATTTAGTCCTTCGGTTACTTTTTTTTTTTCTTCTTCTCTCTTCCCTAAAAGAAAAAGAAAAAGGAAAAAAGAAAAAGAAAAAAAGTAACCGAATGACTAAATCGGACATTTATCAATAGTTCAGGGACCAAATTGAGCAAATCAAAAGTTTAGGGACTAGATCGGACATTTATCAATAGTTCATGGACCAAATTGACCAAATTGAAAGTTCAGGGACGAGATTGCATATTAAGTAATAGTACATGGACCATTTGTGACATTTTCCCGATTGTTAAATATGCCAAGTGATAGTGCCTAAAGTGATGAGAGGCAACCCCTTTACCAAATATGTCATTATACACTCTTTGAGAGAATTGAGTGAAAAGAACCATGTCTTAGGGCATATGGTTCATTTACAGTGAATACATGGTTCAATAATGAGTAAGGAATGTGTAAAATTTAATATCTCGCAAATAAGCCTTATATGTGTCCCATTTTTAGTGCAAGTACAGAACATAGAAAAACCACCTGGAATTAGACTCCGTCAATTGGCATGCTTGCTAGAATACTGAACCTAAGAAGTGTACGGGCAATTGGAAAAATGTTTCACCTGGAACTATATTTGATCGAAAGTCTAGCCCATAATTAAAAAAAAAGGGTTAATACCACAAAATACTCCAAATTAATTTTTTAACCACAAAAAAAACTCTAAATTGGTACATTTGTGACAAATTAATCTTTTGTTAATTTCCATTGTGAAGTGTGAGGGTTGATATCATTTGTTGGATTGTAGTTCCAAGCTGTTGCAAAAGACCAAGTGAAGGCATAATAGCTTCATCACATAAAACAACTGAGGATTGCACACGTAAAACTGGCATTAACACAACGCACATAAACAACAATGAAACGCATAAAAACCATTGACTATATGTTAATATTTAGGAGCACACATATGTTATGTAATCGGTGAATTTCTCAGATTCTAAACGTTACATTTAAGATTGTGACACCAAAGTTCGGATTTGTATAAGTGCCATAGCTAGCCCGGTAATGCTTTCTCTTTTCGTTCTTTCATTTTCCTTTTTCACTAGCCTTGCCCTCATTCTGTCCGTGAAAATTTGGAACATATCATATATAATTAAAGTATGTACATAGGAAATAAGTAACATGCTTACATTTCCTTCATTATTCTCTTTCAATGGGCTTGTCCTGATATTACAAAAGCAAGTTTGCTTCTTCAATGTTAACCACAAGTTTTTCTTTTGTTAGTTGTTTTTGGTTTATATGCTAGTGTGTGTAGACGTGTGGGAATGGAAAAGGATTGGGCAAAGATTTATGAAAGTGGCACCAAGGAAGCCCAAGGGAATAAAAAAGGATTATATCATGGAAAATCTCAAATAAGTATATTTATGATAAATTTACCTTAAACACTGTCAAAAAACCTAAAACTGATACGTTTGTGACAAATATATCATTTGTTAAACTAAATTAATGCCACAAAAAACCACAAAGTTGATATAACTGTGACCAACAGAAAGTAAAATCCTCTTTACCAAAAAAAAAAATTCTTTACAAAAAAAATAGAAAGTAAAATCCTAAACCGGTACACTAGGTCTGTATGAGAACATTTCTATTCCTAAGAATTTTTGTTCTTTTGTTCCCCGGAACAAAACAAGAACAGAAACCCGTTTGGTAATGCCAAGTTGATTTCTATTCCCCGGAATAGAAAAGTTAGCCCTGGAATAGAAACGAGAAACAAAAAAAAAATTGCTTCTTGTCCAGGGAACAATTTCTAGAAATAAGCAAATTTTCTTTTTTATTTTTGTTTTATTTCTCTCTTGCCGTGGCCACCTCCAACCGCCCTATACCACCACCGACCGCCCGCCGCCATCGGTCGCCGGCCGCCACCTCCGTTGGTCGCCGCCGCCGCCGATTGCCGGCCGCCGCGCCGACCGCCGCCCACCGCCGTCGATCGTGAGCAAGAATAAAAAAATAAAAATATATAAATACAAAAATACAAAAAAAAATACAAAAAAACAAATAAATACAAAAAAATAAAAAACAAATAAGTACAAAAAAAAAATAAATACAAATAAAAACAAACGCAAGAAAATACAAAAAAAACAAATAAATACAAAAAAACAAAAAAACAAATAAATACAAATAAAAAACAAACACAAGAAAATACAAAAAAAAATTCAAAAAAACAAATAAATACGAAAAAACAAATAAAAAACAAAAATAAAAAACAAATAAATACAAAAAAAGAATAAATACAAAAAAAGAATAAATACAACTAAATAAAAAAAAGAAGAAAAAACAAATAAAAAACAAATAAATACAAAAAAGAATAAAAAAATAAAAAAAGAACAAATAAAAAACAAATAAATACGAAAAAACAAATAAAAAACAAAAATAAAAACAAATAAATACAAAAAAAAATAAATACAAATAAATACAAATAAATACAAAAAAAGAAGAAAAAACAAATAAAAAACAAATAAATACAAAAAAGAATAAAAAATAAAAAAAGAACAAATAAAAAACAAATAAATACAAAAAAGAATCGTTGCGTTACCAAACATATTTCTATTCTTTTTCTATTCCAAGAGTAGAAATTTTGTGCAGTTAACAAACGGGTTCTTTTGCTCAGAAATTGTTCCCCGGAATAGAAATAGAACAGAACAATTTCTGGAAAAAAACTCTTCTCTAGCCAAGAAATTTTACCATGCACACCCTAGTCAATTGTCACGTGTTATCTAACTTAGCAATATGACAATAAATTTAATGAAAACTAACAGAATGTAAATTTATGACAAGTGTACCGATTTAGGGTAAAATGTACAAGTTTGAAGTTTTTGTAATCAAAAAATTAATTTTAAGTAAATTTATCACATGTATATCAATTTAAGATATTTTGTGATATTAAACAAAAAAAAGACTTTTATTTTTTAGTAGGTAATACAAAGAAAGGAGCAAGGGTTTTTTTTTTGTACACATACACGAGCACTGTCATTCATATTTATAGGCTAATTTTACTGCGTTCCTTTTGTACAAGAGGTATAGTGATAAGCACGTCTTCTCTTTCAACGCGATACTCCTTGATCCATTCACATGATACTCCAAGCATATTTTGCAATGTCTCAAATTAAAAAAGGTAGTGCTTTAGTAAATATGTCCACAACTTGATTTTCAGTCTTGCGATATTGTAGCTCAATCTCTCCATTACTCTGTACCTCATGTATGAAGTGATATTTGATGCCGATAGATTTAGTTCTTCCATGGAAGACATGATTTTTTGATATGGAAATTCTAGACTTGGTGTCATAAAATATTGGAGTAGGATTTGTCTGTGCTTCTTCGATGTCTTCTAGAGTTTTTTGAAGCCATATTGCTTAACTAGTGGTAGTTGCAACTTATTTTGCTCCTATAATAGATTGTGCCATGAAATCTAGTGTTTTGGATGCCCATAAGAATATTCTAGAATCTAGAGTGAATGCATAATTGGTAGTGCTCTTCCTGT
This sequence comes from Eucalyptus curtisii, assembly GCA_017140595.1. NCBI lineage: Eukaryota > Viridiplantae > Streptophyta > Magnoliopsida > Myrtales > Myrtaceae > Eucalyptus > Eucalyptus curtisii. The sequence goes on along the minus strand of CM029501.1, from coordinate 20,972,454 downwards.
CATAAGTTAAGCTTGCCTAGTCGTTGTCAGTGTAGCCAATGAACTTAGCTATTACATGGCCAATACCAAATGCCACAATGTGTAGTTCCTCAAAAATATCTTAGAATTCTCTTAGAAGCTCCAAAGTGAATTTGACTCTTGAATCATGATAGTAGACTTGTCGCGTACATTATGTTTGGTCGCGTGGCAGTGAGATATAACAAACTGCCAATCAAACTTTTGTGAAGAGAAGCCTCAACTTTTTCTGCTCCATCTTCCTTCGATAGCTTTTCATTTGTCACGAGAGTGTTGCAACTGTTTTACAATAATTCACTATAAATTTCTTCATGAGGTTCTTGACATATTTCTCCTATGAAATAAATACTCCTTCATTTTGGTCAATCTCAGTGCCGAGGAAGTAGTGCAACAAGCCAAGTCCGCCATCTCGAATGTTTTCATCATTTCTTCTTTGAATTCTTGAATCATCGTCTTATTATTCCCTGTATATATGAGATCTTGCTCATACAAAGAGACAATGAGAGTTTCAAAATTATCTTGAGTCTTTATGTAGAGCATTGGCTCACTCATACTCCTCTCGAACCATTGATTGGTAAAGTATTCGTCTATTTTGCTATGCCATATTCGTGACGCTTACTTTAACCTGTAGAGGGCCTTCTTGAAATTTTAGAACTTTTTCTTCTTGGCCTTTGAGGATAAATCCATTTGAGAATGTTGATTTTGCATGTAGTTGATGGATCTTCCATTCTTTTTATGCTGCTAGGGCTATGAGTGCCTAAATAGTATCAAGACGAGCAACAAGAATGAAAGTTTCAGTATAATCGATATATGGCCGTTGCAAATATTCTTCTTCCATGAGTCTTGCCTTATGCTTCTCAATAGACCCATATGCATTGAGCTTCGTCTTGTAAACCCACTTGATCTGATCATCTCTTTGTCTTTGGGGCAATTGACGAGCTCCTAGGTTTCATTTGTCTTGATCATCTTCATCTCTTCCTCCGTGGCTTTTATCCAAACATCTTCTTTCGATGCCTCTTCATAGTTTTTTGGTTCTGAGGTAGCAAAGTTGTATGTGTCGTATGTTCTTCTAAGGGATTTTACCCTTATTATTGGAGACTCTAGAGTGGAATCTTATTGTGTTACTCTTGGAGAGGATGGTGGTATTACGTTATGAGTGGTGGAATCTGAAGCTTACCTTTTTCTTGCGTTATTGATTCTTCTCGAGTAGGTGGTGTGTCCAACAAAGTGACATACATCTTCTCAATCTTCTTATCCTCCTAGTTCTAGGCTGCATTCTCGTCAAACTCAACGTCTCGACTAATTATGAGCTCCTTAGTTCTTAGGTTGTAGACTTTGTAGTCTTTTCATCAAGCTTACTCCTATTTTTGATCAGGATTGTAGACGTAGCATATACAATTGAACACTTTAGGATACTTTGCTGAAGTCTTTTGTAGGCTTCATGCTTCAACTAGAGTTTTATTTTGGATTGCTTTAATCGGACATCTGTTTAGGATGTATTCTACCATATAGATTGCTTTCGCCTAGAAAGAGTTGGGAAGGCCCTTCTCCTTTAGCTTAGAACTTGCCATCTCCATGATGGTTCTATTCTTCATTTCTGCTACTCCATTTTGCTTTGGGGAGTTGCCAAAAATTAGTTGATGATGGATTGCTTCATCTTCACAGAATTTCGTGAACTCATTAGAGTCGTACCCGGTGCTTCTGTCACTTCTCAGAACCTTGATTTGCTGGTCACTTTTATTCTCCACGCGTTTCTTGAATTTTCGAAAAATAGAGAAAACCTCTGATCTTTCTTAAAAAAAGTAAATACATGTCATTCTTGTGTAATCAGTGAAGAAGAGAATGAAGTATTTATTTTGGCTAGGTATCGACATCATCATTGAACCGCATACATCCATTGAACTAGCTCTAATGGCTACTTAACTCTTCATGCACCTCCAAATGGAAGAACTGTCTTTGTTGTTTTTCAAGAGGACAGTTTTCACAAACATCTGAATTTTTTTTAATTGACTGGAAAGTCTCTCATTATATTTTTTTTGATGGAGAATTTTTAGCCCAATGAAGTTGAAGTGGCCAAATCTTCGATGCCATAGCCCTTCATCAACTTGAGCTTTGATAGTAATATCTCTAACAATAATGCAGGCATCTCCTCTAAAGTTCATAGAATACCCACTTTTGTATCATTTGGCCCATGCTCAGTAGATTTTGTGCAAGATTGGGGACAAGATATACGTCATGAATATATTTCGGGCCTTTATTTTTTTTCAACGGTGATAGTGCATTTTCCTTTCACATAGAATAATGCGTCATTGCCCAATTTCACTTGGGATTTCATTGATGTATCAATATCGATAAATAGACATTCATCCCCCATCATATGATTGCTACATCCACTATCAATGTACCATGTATCATTGCCCCTTGACCCGCATAGAATGTCTTCTTTTCTTCAACATAGTTTTTAGGATTCGGCACACAATTACAAGAAAATAGAGAATAAAAGCACAAACAAAAAAGTGAGACATAATGTTTTATCCTGATTCATCTTAAACTAGAATGATATCCAGCAGAGAATTCCACCACAATTAGCACATGACTCCGCTTTGTTACATCTCTCAATTACAAGAGAAAGAGATTATATATAACTAGCATTTATTCATAAGATCAAGGCCAAACTACTAATAAAATATGAGCTCAAACTATAACACCCTTTAGTGTTGCTGGGGCACTACCCCTTACGACCCTACTGGGATAGCCCCCAGAGTATAAACTACTTCCCAACATAGTTGGTTCGCTAATTTGTCTTCAAGCGACAATCTTTTTCCATGTGGTCATATTTTTATACAAAAACAACATTGTGGCTTATTTCTAAACGGGCAATCCTTCTCCAAATGATTTGTTTCCTCGCAAATACCACAAGGTGGATGGTTTTCCTTTTGAGTAGTTACTCTTTTATTTTTCCATGAGCTCCTTCCACCATTTTGGATTGATGAGACTGTATGTTTATTTTAGACTAAAAAGCACTTTCAACTGAATCTTCATCTTATGCCATCGGTCTTTTCTTATATGTTTCTAGAGATCCAATTGATTCACTTACTAATAGGGTCAATTAGTCCTTAGTTCCTTCCATAGTGGTGACAATAGGATTGTTTTTTCTACTAAGTGACATCAACATTTTTTCTACAACCCTTTGGTTGGTAATTTAATCTCCATATTCTCTCATTTGATTAACTAGTTCTTTTAATTTTCCACAATATTCTTGGATAGTCCCATAACTTTTCATTTTAGAATCCTCAAATTCTCTTCTCATAGTTTGAAGTTGAAGATTGCATACCTTTTTTGATCCTTGGGATTCTTCTTGTAATATCTCCCAAGCCTCTTTTGCAGTGTTCGCTTCAATTATTCTCGGAAATACCGTTTCTGAGAATGCTTGCTAAATAACACATAGTGCCCTTGCATCCTTTTGAAGCGATTCTTTGAGAACACTTGCACCTCTTGCGAAGCCAAGTAACCCTCTTCTACATTGTCCCATAAATCTTGGGCCATTAAGCAACTAGTCATTTGAATGTTTTAATAGTCGTAATTATTGCTATTAAAAAAATAGGAATAGAAAATGAGGATGACGTAAAGTTGGCTATAGTTTAGTAGTTAGATATTTGGATGGGTAGTTTTAGGAACAAGTGGATAGGACAAATGCCCAATACCAATCAAACGAGATTCTGATATCATTGTTAGTTTTTTTTTTTTTTGTTAAAAAAAAATGGACATCTGTCTTGTGCCTCACTCATAACCTTCTCTATCATTTGAATCCACGTGGCAATAAGTGCTTTCGGCCTTGTTTCCTCTAATTTGATTGGAACTTTGTGGGCAAATACTCACGATTCCATCTCGCAGCAGCTGACATCTTTTCTTGAATTCTTCTCATCCCATGGATTTCTTATGTCCTCAAGCGTGCATATAGTTGTAATGTTGTTGCTTTAGAGCAACTTCAAAAGCACTTTTGTCGAGCGTTGCCTTTGTGATTCTTCCTCCAATTCACATCGATATGTCTAGCGTACATTCTCTATCCTGCCATGGGTAAAAGCTCTTGGATAGCTGGAACTATTCCCTGCAAAACATATATCAAATTTAAAATGTACTAAATATGTAAATAACATTTTGAAGAACAAGATATATGAACCAATATATAACAAAGAGAAAAGAAAAAGATATCCATTGTTGATCGGATATTAAGGTCGTCCCTTGTTTTTGCTTTCAATTTTCATCCCCATATCATCCATTAGATTACGCACGAATGAGCAATACTCCTTTACCTAAACTTTACATCAAGGATTATACTGATTCCATTTTCTTTCATTGCTAAAAGTGTCGACACAAAGGTAATGTCTTGCACAAACAATTCATTCATGTTTGATTACTAAATAACAAACATTCCATTATTTAAAATCTACTCTTATTATTTTCATTAAATTGCATGTTTTTTTAAAAGCTTGTCTTCTAAATAAAAGAGTGTACAAGATAATCTAATTTCAAAAGCACTTGGTAGATTATAATAAATTGAATGTGCAAGAAACCTTTGAAGTGCTTTTTATTTTATTTTGAAATTGGAGAACAATAGTTTTTGGGCAAAAGATAGCCCAAATACCAAAACTTAATACGAATGAAAATTTAAGTGCCAAAAGTTAAGAAAATGACATTTAAATGCTACTTTTTTTGAAAATTGGACAATTAAGTGCCATATCTTGGGAACCTTGCTAGAAATCCTATATGGTAATTTTTTTATTAATTTTGCTCGCCTAGTAGCTCGCCAGAGAGCTTATTCAACAAAGAAGTGCAAAAGTGACATAGTTTTAGTGCGGATTTGAATCTCTCAATCACTTCCAACTGTTCAACTTCTTCCTTCCTCTCTCTCTTTTATTTTTTATTGTTTATTGTTTATTTTTTTTATTTTGGTTTAAATTTAGTTTAATGAATTTTTATATCAATTATTTATCTACCTCGGTAGCAAAACGACGTCATTTTTGCACTTGTTTAGCCACGTTAGTGTGAACATTTTGGCTGGATTTTCTCATCGTTGGTATTTAACTAATCCATTTTGCTCCGATTTTAGCACTTAAGTGTCATTTTCCTAATTTTTGGTATTTAAATGTCTCTTCGTGCCAAATTTTGGCACTCCAAATGTTCGGCACTCATAGTTTTTGTGATGAAGAAATTTTGTTACAAGGATATGTGTATTTCCTTAGGTATTATGGTAGCAACACAAATAAAGAAAATGCAATAAGATCTTTTGTTTTTGGGTACTCTATACTTATATTTCAATTTTGAAATTTTCCTAATTTAGATTTTGCCACTAAGCACTAACCCATGGTTTACCTTACTTTGCGGTTCGATTGTGCATAAATATATTCACTGCCTGTGTGTAGAAGATATATCCTTGTCAAAAAGTGCAGTTAATTACTTACATTGATTCTGTCAGTTTGACTTATGAAAAATCTAATATGTATTTTTTTATATTTTGCAGAATACAACCGCGCATTAGAAAAAGATCCAATATATTTTAAGGAGAATTGATGCTGATGTGATGCTAGCGTCGTGCTGCATTAGAAACAAACTCGGTATTAATAAGAAAAGAAATGTCTTGAAGCACGGGAAAAGAGAGGATAAAAGAGGAAGGAGCAATAATGAATAAATTCTTGCCAACTAAATGCATCCGCATGTATTTTAACGTGAGGACTTCTTTGGACTGGAATCTCGCCGGCCGACAGCGTTGGCTGATCTTCTTCTGAGATTTGATTTCAATCGTCTTGCGTGTTCGTAGGCAGAGATGGGTGCGTTCCACTTGTGATGATGAGCACAAGCTACATGATCTCGTCGTGGGTCCTTGACAAATCCTCCTGTCTGTTTCTTCCAGTGTCTCGTCTGCGTGCTTGAAAAAGCGGGGACCATTATTCCATGGTCGAGATTTTAACACGTAGGTCTTCTTTTCCGCGCAAAATGTGGTTGAAGTTTTGTCTTTATTAGTCTATTTTCGCCACTTTTCCGTTCGCCAAAACAGCACTTTGTCTTTTATGTTTAGTATTATTTCTTTTCATTGCTTCTGCATCGCAATTTCCTCAGATATTTTCTGATTCCTGGGCAGGTATCACCTTGGCTCACTGTTCCCTGTCAATTATGGATCAAACCAATAAAGAAAGAATTGGCATAAAGAAGAGACAATGACCTCTTCTAATCAACACTCGCTGGATATTTTTCTACTTTTGGCCCCGCTTTCCTTGATTTAAGGGGAATAAATTGGTGATGAGACTGCCCTTGTATTAAAACACTCATTGTTGCTACTCATTTTACCAAATATAGTAAGATGGAAGCCTAACTCAATCTCATAATATTAAATAAAAGTAATTTAAAAATTATTGATCTCAAAATATAAACAAATGCAAAATCTGAAATCAAAATACTTTCTAGAATCATAGTGATCAGAAGATTTCACAGATAGGGAAATAGCTTGTGCAAATTTTGTGAAAATTAAAATTCTTAAACTTCTATGGTTCGAAAAAGTTCTACTTGTCCTGAAGTTTATTAATTTACATCAACATAAAGCCAAAAACTTGAATTTGGAAATATTCATTTTAATATTATCGAGGATAAGTGATGATAAAGGGGCCCCCAGTGGAAGACCCAATTTTTGTTTTGGGAGGACAATTGTCCCTGACGTGATGTGGCGATACATTAAGAAAATATCCCCACTAAAAGAAGAAGAAAACAATAGTCATAGAGGCAGTAAAGAACGAGATGGAGTCGAGAAAACAAAAATTAAGAACGGGAAGAAATTAGTGGGCAAAGGAGAAGATAGTCAACAGGGCTTCAATATCTTCAAGTTCTTGAAAATCGCGGATAATGAAATCTGGGAGCAAAGAAGGGCCAGATTGAAAGCACTGGAGTGGTTAAAACAAACCACACCGCCCGGCAGAGTTCAAATGGCAGGTGAGTCCGGGGAAGGCGACGTTGACAACTTCATTGAAGCCCCCGGAAAGTATTCCGCCGAAGGGAGGGGTCCCCTTGTCGGAGATTATAAACATACAGGGCCCTTCTGGGAACTCGTTCCTCCACATCGCAGCAGGCATCAAGAATGCCTTATCCGCGACATGCGGCGCACCACCAAGGCGAACTTCCAAGGGGACACCGCCCTCCACGTCGCGGCGAGAGCCGGAAAGATCCACACAGCCAAACTTCTCCTCGACAGCGAGGGGATCGTGTACATGGCGAATAATGCGGGCAACACGGCGTTGCATGAAGCTGTGAAGAACAGTCACTACGAGTTGACTCGGATGCTCCTGAATCGAGGGTCGAATTTGGTGTATGAGGAGAACAGAGAGCGTAAGTGCCCGTTGTACTTGGCGGTCGAGATGGGAGACTTGAGGAGTCTTGTGCTTTTGATGGAAGCGGTGGATGGGGAGAAAGTCTCTCTATTGGAAGGCATGTCACCGGTCCACGGAGCTGTGATGCACGAAAGGATAGGTCAGTGATTACACTTTTAACTCTCCCTCCAGTAAATACATCAGTCGGATCATATGCCTTTACATGCACGTCTACTTTGGTTCCACAAGAGCTGTTGAATCATGAAGCCTCCCATTCACGAAGCATCAGCTCTACTTGGGTATCAATTTTGGCCACAATTTTTTTTTTTTTTTTATCTCAAAAAAAGAGATACCAATTTTGGATCAGGTTTCAATTTTCAAAAAAAGAAGAAAAAAACCTACTTTTAGTGGGTACTCAAATCTAGCCCTCTCAAGTTTTTGTTCAGTAATGCTGTAAAAAATTTAGCGTCTCAATCTGCAACGGAAACTTGACGAACCCAGATCTGGGTGCTGACCAAAAGTGAGTACTTTGTTATGATACAAAAACAAGTTTGGGCCCCCAATTAGGACAAGAGCTAGAGTTATGAGGAAAAAAAGTTTGAGCAAAAATTGGGCTCAAGCAAAAATTGATGCTTTTATATGAGATAAAAAGAAAATTTGGGTCATCATTGGGAATCAAGATAAAGTTTGTACTTTTTAGAACCTGCACCAATTACTAAACATTTCCTATAAATTTTGGTCCAGAAGGAGGCAAATTATGATATGTTTGGACTTAGGTCCTAGCAAGACTTACCCCTAAAAAATATTATAAATTTAGTACTTCGATAGCAGGTACTCATAGTATAAGCCATTATAGATACTAAACCATTTTTATTTTTGTCCAAGGACCTTTTTTGTAAAATAGGAAAAGGCTCTTGTCGTGGCTGCCCTTGATTACTCAAATGTGGTAAACTACTACTTGGAAATGAATGTTTATATGCTTCGAAGCATTCTCCAATGTCTATACTGAAATTATCCCCTTAAAGTTTACATTTCAATCATGGACTCCATGTAATATCGCATTTTTCTATTCATTTTAAGAAAATATAATAGTTAGAGGACTAGACCCTTGGTTATGAGTATGATACAAATTCATTCATTGTTTTTTTGTAATGATGTAGAAATGCTGAAAGAGATGTCAAAGCAAAAGAAAGAGCTATTTTACTTGAGTGATGTTGGGGGCGGTACTCCCCTCCATCTAGCAGCATACACGAATTACATCGATGGAGTTAAATTCTTGGTCAATGAGTTCACTTCGAGTGCTGTTGAATACGACAAAGAGGGCTATCTTCCGATCCACGTTGCGTGCAAGATGGGTCATCTCGAAACAATCAAGGAATTGATTCAACATTGGCCATTTCCGGAAGAGTTGCTAAATTTTAAGGAAGGGCAAAATATACTTCACGTTGCAGCAAAGTACGGAAGGGCCTCTATAGTGAAGTACATACTCGGTAATCTCGAGCTTGAGAAGCTCATAAATGTGAAAGACAAAGAAGGAAATACACCTCTACATCTAGCCACATTGCAGTGGCAACCTGAGGTTCTACTGTCTCTCACCAGGGACAACAGAGTGGATCTTAAGCTTGTAAACAATGGCAACTTGACGGCTCTCGACATTGTAGATGAGCAACTAAAAAAAGTCGATGCTCCACTTCAACAGGTACTGATCTCTACAAAATGAATTAATAGGTTATCTACTTTTGTTTTCCACTATTGCTTAGCCGCTTCCTTTATGGGAGAGATGAAAATAATTAAAATTTGAATTACCCACGATAGTTACCGAAGTGGAATTTAGTTTCTATAGTAAGTTTAGAAAATATTGCACTTGCAAGTCTATGTATTACTTGAGAAGGTTTCATTTTTCCGACTTCTAAATCTATCTTCATGGATAATAAATTGTCTTTTTTATATGCTTGACTAGAGCATAACACGAACAATCTTATTGTCTGCTGGAGCCCCCAGAAGCAAAGACAAAGCAATTTGCCAATCGAAAGACTTAGGCCAAGAAAATGATTTGGAGCCTCTAGATTTGGATAGACTAAAGGACGAGATCAATTCTCATATGGTTGTGGCAACGGTCATTGCTGCTATGACATTTGCTGCTGGCTTTTCTATTTTTGGAGGATATAATGACACTGAACCAGATGCAGGAATTGCTACATTATTGAACAAACCCATGTATGACGTCTTTGTGATCTGCAACACTGTCGCCATGTTCAGCTCGATAATTTCAATTGTGATCGTTCTTTGGAGACAAATCAATGATTCGCACACTGTGCTTCATGCCCTTGAAAAGGCAAGGCAACCGTTGCTCACTGCTCTTGCTACAATGTCCATGGCCTTCATGGCAGGAGTCTACGTGACTGTAAGCAAATGCATTTGGATCGCCATTTTCGCCTTAATTATCGGAAGCACTGCCCTCTTTGTTATCTTGAGTCTTTACATGGCCTTGTTTGTTCCGCTTGGGTACAATTGCCGTCTTGTCCAGTTCTTCACCAACTACATCATTAGAGCTAGTATATCAATTTCCAGAAGTGTGACCGTAGAAAGGGCCACGTGGCAGCCGCACTATCCTCTTGGAATCCTCAATCCTTCTGCCGGATGTCCTGAAATTGGCCCGATACCAGCAACAAATGTCGTCGACGAAAACTCAAAATATTGAGGTGTGTTAAATTATGTCTTGAACTTGTTAAATAGTAGAAAAGAAATTCAATAAATATCTTGAAGGGTATATATGTTGAACTTTGTTTTGATTGGGCTGGATAAATATATTGAGGTGTGTTAAATTATGTCTTGAACTTGTTAAATAGTAGAAAAGAAATTCAATAAATATCTTGAAGGGCATATATATATATATATATATATATATATATATATATATATGTTGAACTTTGTTTTGATTGGGCTGGATAAATATCTAAGTTTTACTGCACAAATAAATTCAATAAAAGGAGATTCGGCTACGGTTAAAACAAAAAGGAAATTTCTCTTGCACTACAAGACAAAATTAGGGGCTCTTATTTTTTACTTTATAAACATATATTTTATTTTATGGGCTGATAGAAGTCTTTGTCAAAGATAGAAATAATAAGCAAGGGTTTTCCTTTCATTCTTCTTGCCTGCCGCGGCCGCACAAAGGAAAAAAGAAAAGCGTACATAGACTCTTCTTGGACAGTATACCTAAACTTTTTGTTTTGGGCTAGGACACTTGGCTAAAGGCGCGTATGACAAAATTTTTATTTCTCAATTTATCTGTTTCTCTGTTCCTCGGAACAGATTTGAAAAAAAATCCGTTTGGTAACGCAGCGATTTGATTTATACATTTCGAAATAGATTTCTATTCCGAAAAAAAAGAGAAATCGAAGAAATCGAATTTGAAATTTTTAACTTCTCGTTTCGAAATAGAAATTAGAAGCTGAAATCAAATCATATATAAGAATCTTGTGCTTTCTTACTAACTTAATTCACTCATAACCACAACTTCACAAATTATTGCTAATTTTCTTTTTCTTATTTTGCTCGTGTTTTTTTTTTTCATTTATTTTCATTTTTTTATAACTTCCTCTTTAGGATGAAAGGCAATCGAATGGGTCCCCAATTTTCAAAAACGACCAAAGTTCTTAAATGCTTACTTAAAAACAATGGGGCTATTTCATTCTAGAAAGGGCACGCGCATGACCAGTTGAAGAAAAAGTTCTTACGCAATTGTACCGTGAGTTTTACATTTGTCAATTTGTATATGCTTTGAGTTTGACTCTAATTTAAGTGTGAAAAATACTCGAGTGCTAGAGTGATTATAACTCTAATACTCCTATTATAATGAATTATTTACTATTGACTTTTCCGTGAATGAAACCAACACTCAAATTGAACTTTGTAAATCTTCAGTATTCTTTTATTTTTTGTTCCTTCCTTATTTCTCTAGTAATTCCGCATTGATTTAATTTCAAGATCCTATCAATTTCTACTTTATTTGATCACTTTACTTTTAAAGTGATATTTGCCTCAATCATGGAGCTTCAAGATTAAGCAAAGTCATTTCTAAATAAAATCATGAGAAACAATGCACTCGTAATTTTCTTTTCAATTTCTCTTGAATCCCATGAAAGGTTTTAAATAAGAGAATTATACATTTAAGAGAGATCAAAGAAGATTGTAATTGCAATAATTTGTAAAACACTCTCCCCTATTCTCTATAATTATTACGTCTCGTGGGAGATCTTGTCTTAGATAAAAAGAAAATAATAAGTCTTTTAACTCAAAACGGTACATTTTCAAAAGGAATTCCACGCTCTATAACCGTTTGAGTCAAACGGTTCTTCGAAGGCTCCAGGTCCTGAAAGCCCTAACTTTTGAAATATAGTTTTATTTTAGGTTGCTTTTTGCCAAAAACGGTTATGTTTCACCTCGATAGGGATGCAATATGACCCAACTGATGATTCTCATGTCACTAAACATTAATGTTAATCTCTCTATATTGGGAATCACATGCTAGAACATAAAATTAGAGAAAATATGCACTATTTGCGATCGTCACGTCACTAGCTAATAATATTAAGCATCAACAAGAGGAGCGAAGATCTGCTCTCTTTCCTTGAAAGCCTCAGCTGTCCCATCTATAAAAGGACCCATTACAAGACAAAAGCGCGGCCGCACAATTCATAGAGACGGCCACAGTACCGGCGGGGTGGGGGTTGGTTTCTCTTTCGCTGGTCGGACACAACCGGCGGCAATAGACCAAAAAAAGAGAGTGGAGAGAGAACGTGAGGGGAGAGGCTGGCTTCTTCTTTGTGATGGTTTTTACATGACATGTTACTGGTGCCGCGTTTGTGTTCCATGATTTCAGTCGAGCTTTGTCTCCACTCGTGCCGGTTCTTTTTGGCTTTTGTCGTGAGGTATTCTTGCCCCAGCCCATACCGAATTTCCATCTAGCAAACCATCAGGCTCGGTGAAGCTTTCCTGCAGCATCTCAGCGCGATTTCCAGCAAATCTCAGCACATCAACGAAGTTTTCAGGCAAGCACCAGCGTTCCAGAGGTCACGCGGAATTCCCGAAGACAGTCCTGCAACCTCCAGGCGAACGTCCAGCGAACTGGATCCGGCCTCGCTCCTTACAAGGTCTCGTTATACCCAGTCCGCAAGCCATCAGCCACGGTTCCAGTTGCTTTACCGGCAATCCAGGAGCTTCACAGCTTTTGCTGTGCCAATATTGTTTCGCTTTCTTGCAGGTTTTCGGCTACGTCCCCCAACCATCACCACTGAGTCACCTCACCGTGAGCAGCTCTCTCACCAAGCGAAATTGTGCCACTATGAACCGTCGTCCGCGAGCTAGCCACTGTGAAGCATTGTTGACCCCGATTCCCGCGATTTTTCGGTCATCTGAGTTTGGAAATCCTATCCGAGCATATTGCAAAATTAGGTAAGAATTTTCATTAAAATGATTTTTATATATTTTGTTTCCTAATTTGTGAAATCGCAATCTTATTTGAACCTTTGAGTGATATTATCATATCTTTGAAATTCCTCAGTAGCCTTTAAATTATAAATAATTTCTTATTTTCACAACGTGCCATAATTGTCAATCTGATCTCCCACCTGAGATACAATTTATAATTGCATAGAAATCATCAATCCGATCTTAAGCCCGAGATATGATTCATGATTATATGAAAAATTGGCCAATTCAATCTCATGCTAGAGATACAACTCATCAATTTATTTCCGAAATTAGACAGATATCTATAATATCTCGTGTGATCTGATGTCATGTTTAATGTGGATTTGATTTCTTTCTATTTTTGCTAGGTTTGAATTGAATTTGGTTTTGGAAAAAAAAATCCAAAAATATTACACAATAAATTGAAGTAGATTTTTTTTAGATAATGTTGCATATTTAGAGTAATTTCTTATTCAAAAATTTTAAAATAAAAATTCAGAGAATTTTTTTCTAGATTATTAAGATTCATTTTCTTAATTAAGACTGCATGTTTAAATATAGGGCACTTTTAATTTCGAATTTTAGTTAAAACAGAACGTATACAATATCATTTGCATGTCACTTAGAATTAGTTCACCTATTGTTTGGAAATTGCATGTTTAGGAATCATTTGGATTAAAGCGTGTGACATGTTAGAATAGTCACATCAATTTTTACCCATCATTAGATTATATCATTTAATTAATGTCACGTGACATATAGTTTGCATGACAGGATGTATGTTACATGTCATTTTAATTAGGTATTTTGTCACGTGACATATCATTGTGTTGTATTGCATGTAGATTATGTTTCATTTAAAGTGATTGTTTGTTAATTAGAAATTATATCTAGGATTGCTAATGTGATTTCTAAGCTAAAATTGCAGATGCTTTCATTGCTTCGAGGGAAGTAATTTTCCTTTTTCTTCGCAATTTGTCTTATACTTTGGTTATTGAGTGTTAAATAATGGTTGCACACAAACCTGATCACGCCACGTTTTAGGGAGTAAATTAAAATCAATGCAACCTACCTATAAAATATGTTTATGAAATAAAAGAGAAAATGTACCAAAATAGTGTTAGAGAAATTTAACGTAGTCAAGTCCCCGTACCCATAATCTCTAGTTTGTAGGAGTGGAGTAATTCTCCCGTTACTTTACTTAGGTTTCTAATTGACCCATAAAAAAATAGATTATTGCTGATTTCTAATAGAAAATCATTTGCATGTTAATGACTTAAATCCTAAGTCGCGAATTGATTTAGGTTTGGGAGAGCCTGAGTTAAATCTAAGCTTAATAATCTATTAGCCAAACCCTTCAGTAGTTCCATCCACTTCAAGGAGGTCGCGACAATAGATCTCCATCTATATTGCCGGTGGCTCATAACACAATAAATCCTAAACAATATACGTATCCATAAAACCCTCAATGGATTTAGAACATAGGGACGAGGAACATCAAACACAAACCCATCCTCTATTTGTCCACAAAACAAATTCATAATCCATATCATAACCCAGAAGACAATTCACAGACTAGGTTATAAAGCAGCTTGTATAGCCTTTTGCAATTCATTTCATAAATCATTTCTCAAGCACTCACAAATATTTAGATCAAAATATTTCAAATGATCAAAATCAACTCAAACTATATCAAATACCATAAAGGGTAGCAAATATCCAGTCTAATTTCTATGCAATAAAATACTCTTTAATCCTTACCATTTTAGGAATATGAGTACAAATTCAAAGAAGAAATAAGCATCAATCACTCGGGAAAGTTTAAACAAAACCACGAAAGATATATGAGCTGATATACCCGTAATCCTATTGATTAAGTGAAAAGATAATAATATCGAATTCAAGTAAAACACCACGTCAATTATGATGCAAATAAATAAAGTTCAATCACTAACAACACAACTCCCACACACCAATAAAATGATCATCCAAAGCAATTATTCATTTAATATGCCATGCATACGGGTGTCAACGGTTCGGTTCGGTTCAGTTTCTCAAAAAAAACCGAACCGAACCAAACCGTTAGAAAAATCTTCCAAACCAAACCGAATGAGACCCGAACTGAATACGAACCAAACCGCAATTTCGGTTCGGTTCGGTTCGGTTTTTCGGTTTTTGATTTTCAATTTTTGGTTTTCGTTTTTTTTTTTCCATCTCCATTGCAGCTCTCCCGAACCTTCCTCTCTCTCCTTTCCATCTCGATCTCGATCTCGACCCGTCTTTGAATGGCAGTGGGATTCCTGGCGAGCCAGACCAGCTACCCCTGCCGGACCTACGCCTTCTACCGGGGCGCCCTCGCCCCGAACTACACCGACCTCGCCTCCATCGGCGACCTCTTCGGCGTCAGCCGCCTCATGATCGCCAAACCTAACAACATCTCCACCTCCGCCTCCGCCCTGTCCGACCCCCTCGTCGCCGACCAGCCCCTATTCGTCCCCTTGAGCTGCTCCTGCAACCCCACCAACGGCACCAACAACATCTCCAGCGCCAACACCAACTACACCATCTGCTCCCGCGACACCTTCTACCTCGTCTCCCCCAGCCCTTCGAGAACCTCACCTCGTACCAGTCGGTGGAGGTCGTGAACCCCTCCCTGGTCCCCACGAACCTGACCATCAGGGACGACGCGGTGTTCCCCATCTTCTGCAAGTGCCCGAACACGACCCAAGTGGCGGGCGGGGTCAATTACCTGGTCTCGTATGTGCTCCAGCCCAGCGACAACCTCTCGAGCTTCGCGTCGAGATTCGGGATCTCAGAATAGAGCATCGTGGACATCAACGGCAACAACACCAAACCCACCAAGACCCTCTTCGTGCCCGTCTCCAAGCTCGCGAATCTGACCCAACCCAACGTCTCCGCCGCCGCCGCCGCCGCCCCTCCGGCCGCGAAGGAGGAGAGGACAGGGGTCATCGTGGGGTTGGCCATCGGGGTCGGACTCCACAGTCACCAAGTTCATCTCTTTTTTCTGGGTGTAGTGTAGTTGAAACGGGAGAGGACAGATTTTATCGACTTGTGGTTTGGTTCGGTTCGGTTCGGTTAACCGATAAAACCGAACCAATAAAAAAATATTGATTTTTAATGAGAACCGAACCGAACCGAAAAAACCGAATTTTTCGGTTCGGTTCAGTTCGATTTTCGGTTCGGTTTGGTTTTCGGTTCAGTTCCTGACACCCTTAGCCATGCATAACTTGAGCGTAGAAACTTTAAAAATTCACTTCAACTAAATCACAACTCCAAATTGATTTTCATCAAACTCTACGTCTTCACAATGCCCTCAGCTATCAGTTATATATAATTCCATAACTTAACAACTCTTCAATCAAATTTCGCAGTCCAAAATTCACATATGAATTTATGACTTTAACTCCAAAAATTCATCCGATTAGATTAACCAAGGTCTGAATCTTCGTCAAACACTACAAAACAAAGCTAATCTAACTTGTCGAGACGTACTAGGCGAGTATACGCGAAAGCTCTCGTCCTATTATCTTTATACTCCTTTCTTTCTTTTTCTTTTCTTCTCGTATCCTTCCCTTCTATTCAAATTGTAAATCTACGGGTTCATCCCCTTTTTAGGTAGTCAAATTTTTTTTGGACGCCTACTGTTTTTGACCATGTCAAAAGCCAAAAATTACATTCTACCCTCCTTAAAAAGAGCTTGTGCTGCTTCTATACTAAACCAATAAATCACACTACCAAACTCGAAGCACTACAATACTAGTACACTTTTCAAAAGAGAACACAACTAGTGACAGGGAGCTAGATCACAATACTGAATTCCAAGCACTACTACAACAACCATACACTTCTCAAAAGAGATCACAATTAGTGACAAACACTTTTAGTAAATGAACTTCTCGCTCGAATCAATAGTAAAGCGTTCTCTTGTAGTATGATCTGGGATTTCTCTATCATGTGTTGGTCTTCTCATACAATCTTTAGTACTAGACTAGCCGTTAGATAATCTTCAAGTGGATCAATTTAGTCGTTGAAGATAAACAACTTAATCACTTGACAATCTAGTCGTCTGTACAATCAACCTAGCGATGGTGTAGTTTCCACAAAGAGTTTCCTATATTAGTGAATAATCCTTTTCACCAAAGTGATTGACAATTGATTGGACTCCCCTTTGTTTATCTTTTCTAGAGTTTCAGGTATGTGGCTTGCCATTAATATTCCTTGAGACTTAGATTGATGGTCAAAGGAATGTTTGCGTCTTCAGATGTGTCATCACGTGGCATGCACATTCATATGAGGTGACTTACATAAACCTTTCCATTTGATCTTCCTGAGTACATTAGTGACCAAAAGCTCTATATATTAATCCACCTAATGGTATCTCCAAGACTCCATGAACTTTCCGTTCCTCCAACTTGTTCACCCTTTACTAATGTACTTCTAGTATCCATGAGTCTTTCCACTTGTAATTCGGAACTCGCCAATGGTGACAGAGTGTCTTTTATATCGGCAAAAGAATGCTTCAAGTGCCATAACTTGGCATAAATGGACACTTAAATGCCATAACTTACGAAAGGTACACTTAAGTGCCAAAATCGGAGCAAAATGGATTACTTGAGTGCCAATCCGGCCAAAATGCTGACGTGTCAATTTTCCGGCGAAGCGAGTGCAAAACGACGTCGTTTTGGTGCTGACGTGGTAAAAAATTTATATAAAAATTAATTTAATTTAATTTAAAACTAAATTTATTTAAAACATTTTAAAATAAAAATATTAAAATATTAACAAAATTTAAAAATTTTAAAAAAATTTAAAAAATTTAAAAATTTTCAAAAAATTTAAAAAAATTTAAAAAAATTTCAAAAATTTCAAAAAAAATTTAAAAAAATTTAAAAATTTTAAAAAATTTTAAAAAAGGGAGGCGGCCCGGTCGACCCTCCCCCACCTTCCGATGACGGCGGGGAGGTGGCGGCGGCAAGGGCTCGCCCTCGGGCGCTAGCTGCCCTCCTCCTCCTCCTCCTTTTTTTTTTTTTTAATAAATATAAATTATATTATTATTTTGTTTTAAATTTAATTTAACTAATGTTTATATTATATTAAAATTCAACTTATGCCAAAACAACGTCGTTTTGGCCGATTTAAGGGCTCTATTTTGGCCAACACACGAAACGACGTCATTTTTGTGCTGACATGGTAAAAAATTTAATATAAAAATTAATTAAATTAAATTTAAAAATAAATTTATTTTTAAATTTTAAAAAAAATTTATTTTTAAATTTTAAAAATAAAATTTTAAAAATTTAAAAATTTACAAATTGTTTTTTAAAAAAATTAGAAAAAGGAGGCGGATGAGGGCTGAAATTTTTTGTAAATTTTTTAAATTTTTTGTAAATTTTTGTAATTTTTTTAAATTTTTTGTAATTTTTTTAAAATTTTTTGTAACTTTTTAAAAATTTTTGTAACTTTTAAAATTTTTTTGTAAATTTTGTAAATTTTTTGTAATTTTTTTTAAATTTTTTGTAATTTTTTGAAATTTGTTGTAACTTTTAAAATTTGTTGTAACTTTTTAATTTTTTTTTTGTAATTTTTTAAAGTTTTTAAAGTTTTTATTTTTTTAAATGTTTCAACTTATGCCAAAACGACGTCGTTTTGGCCGATTTAAGAATTCTATTATGGCCAACACCCGAAACGACGTCGTTTGGGGTGAATTCGAGCTGACTCAACTCTCCGGCGAGACACATCGGCGAGAAATATTAATATTTTAATGCCACGTATGATTTCCGGCCAACTTCGCCGGAGATGGCACTCAGGTGTCCCACTTTTCTTAAAATGTGGCACTTAAGTGTACATTTTGTACTTAAGTGTCCCTTTCTGCCAAGTTATGGCACTCCAGGGGTCCGCTTGTCCTTTTATATCATTGCAACTTGAGATAAAACAAAACTTGCATTTATCTAGTAGTTACAAGAATTAGATGGTTTATTCAACTTTAAAAGATCACGGGAGGTTTTCTCAAAAGGAAACTCATGACTTGGAGCATGACGTTGAGTCTAAAAGAGCAATATTCAGTGGAGGAAGAGCAAAAAGTGGGGATTGAAAATTGAGAAGATGTGTGAAAATTTATAGGATAAGGACACTACAAGTGTTGTTACCTTTGCATAACATTCATTTGAGTGCCGTAATTTATGTTTTGACCAATTGGGTATCATGACTTCTAATTAATGCTTACTTGATAAGGCTATATTTAACATATCTATGGTAAGACTTCATGCTAACGTTGGAAACCAAATTTTATTACAAGTAGCTTTGCCAAAAGTGGATTTGGATTGATTGCATACCCTATTTTGGTAAATTGTAGATTTTGATGTCTTGGATGATGTAAAATTCGGTAATGCCATGCTCATGTAATGATTTTTTCATTAGAGGTATTTAAATACATAAGTTCTGTGATGATAACTCATATAAAAACAATTCATTTGAACCTAAATTTGATTTTGGAACTACTAAATAATTAAGAGAGACTACTGAACCTCAAAATAATTTCTCCTAATGAATAGTCATCTTTTAAGGGATTAGTGAATTGGAAGTTTTAAAATTTGTCAAGAAAGCGCAATTAAATCCTAAAACTTTCAAAAAGTGCAATTAACTGTTAAAATTTATCAAATTGGTGTAATTAAATTCTTTCGATAACTTAACACAACTTGGCTCATGGAAAATACTGACGTGTCTATTTTTTTTTCCCTCTATTGGCATTAACGTGGTTAAACTGACATTGTTTTTGCCCAAATCAGATTTTTTTACTATAAATTTTATTTTCATTATATTAAAAATAAAATAAATTGTAAATACCCACAAAAAGGGAAAACTCAAGCAAGGGCTTCGCCTAGTTTTCTCTCGTCTTTTTTTTTTAATTAGCTTATTTTTTAATTTAATTTAATTAAAATTTGGATTTAGAAAATCAGATTAAACCAAATTGATGTCGTTTTACCCTTACCTTGCATGTTTTAGTTATGACATCGCTGCATAGGAGAGAGGAGATAAAAAAATAAAAAAATCACGTCAACATTTTCTATTAGCCAAGTTGGATGAAATTAATAAAAGAACTTGATTACACCATTTTGATTTATGATTTGATTGCACTTTTTAAAAGTTCTAAGATTTAATTGCACTTTCGGGATAAATTTTGGAATATTTAGTACACTTATTCATATTAATATTTAATCTTCATTCATACGTAATGAGGATTATGACACCAGAATTCGGATTTGTAAAAGTGCCAGAGCCAGCCCAATGATGCTCTCTTTTTGTTCTTTCCTTTTCCCTTTTTGCTACCCTTGCCCTCATTCCGTCCCTACATAATTGGAACATATCATATATAATCGAAGGATGGAGGTAGGAAATTAATACCATGCTTACATTATCATCATTATTCTCTCTCAGTGGGCATGTCCTGATATTATGATCAGGTTGACTACATAACCTACAATGCGCTGGTAAACCTGATCTGGACATCTTCGTGGAAGTCTTTGGCTCGTCCTGCTGTTTTATTCTCTCTGTCTTTGGTCTCCCTTGCAGACTCCTAAACGGTGGTGGGATCACTGGGACTATATAGCTCTTCGCCCATTGCACTAGTCCTGCAAATGCACACAAATCTTACCATTCGCAGTCTCTAAGGTGAACAAATGTGTTTCTAGGTAATTCCTGCACTAATTAGACAAATACTTTTGAGGTTCCTCTCGCTTGTAAAAATATCGTGCAAATTGCATGAGGACATGGTATACCAGATATGTCCCGTGATCCACAAGCGCAATTTTGCTTTTCCGTGTTGTCATCCTCAAAATTGTCTAGTTTGTGCATCTCTTCATAACCTTTTCTGCCATTCCAATCCACATGGCAATGACGGCTTTCAGCCTTGCTTTCCTCTAATTTCATCAGACTCGTGGGCAATACTCATCATTCCATATGTCGCAGCAACTGACATCTTTTCTCGAATTCTTCTCATCCCCTGGGTTTCTTATATCCTCAAGCATAAATATAGGGGTAATGTTGTTCCTTTAGAGCACATCCACAAGCGCTTTCATCGAGCTTTGCTTTTGTGATTTTCCTCCAATATGCATAAATATGTCTAGTGCACATTCTATGTTCTGCCGAGGGTAAAAGCTCTTGGATAGCTGGAATCAATCCCAGCAAAACAAATATAAAATTTAAAAGTGTATCTATGTAACATCCTCGATTCCGACCCCGTAAGGATCGGCCATAAGGTCCTAAAAGGATCAATCAAGGGCCATTGGCCATGGATCAATTGGTTCGATCAGCAAGGAATCGTGGATCGGTCATGGTTCGACCGACTGACCGGTCACGAATTGGTCGAGGTGTTGGCCCCCAAATTTTCTACCGACCATATGTTGGGATAGGATCACCAGCTCATAAGATGGCTTTTTTATCACGAGAATTGGTCACGGGATGATTTTAGATCGGTGGATGGTCATGGGTCGATTCGATTGGTCGTAGTTTCTGGTCATGGGTGATTCTGCCCGGTTATGCACCGAAGTGCGACCGTCTTTCGATAAAAAATGCATCATTCCCTATTTGATTCTTAGTGATCGGAACGGAATCTCGAATTGGTATGTCCAATCATGGATCAGTAACGCACTGACCATGAACCCTACCGGCGGATCGGGTGCCAATCGGAATGAGCCCAGTGATAGACCCGACTATTCCGTCCCTAATTCTAAGGTTTGTGAGTACCTTGGCTTAGTGCTAAGCCATGGGTAGCCTTAGGATTGGCCTAGAACCGATCAAAGGACAATCGACTCTATTGGCTGGCCGACCGACCGTCCAAAGGAACGGTTCGGGCGAATATGGAACGTAATGGCCAAACCTCGGGTGTATGTCATTCTGTTTTTCGAGGTGTGCCTAATGATCCCTTCATCGGCCCTAGAATCAACTTAGACGATAAAATTCTCTAGCCCGCCTTCTCAAGGAAGGAAGACCACCTTCTTGAGGAAGGAAGACCGCCTTCTTGAGGATGGAAAGGATGAAGCAAAAGAGAATTCTAGAATTTCTTCATTAAATGAAGGAGGATGAAATGTCTAAGCTAACCTAGGACCTAGTTGAAAACTTGGGAGATAAGGATGCCCGACAATTAATACTTCTTGATGAGGTGGGACGCCTCCTTTTCCCAACTAAGGTTGCCACCTTTGATTTTCGAAATTTATGGACCTCCACTATTTGCCAATTTTACACAGATTTTTATGGTGCGAATTTAAAGAAATTTACCCTCATGAAAGTTGTTCTAAACCATCTTGATCTAAAAGATACTTAAATTTCATATTTTTCTGAGGTGAAATGGTAGAAACGAAAGCCCAATCATTCACCGTCTGGAACCTGTCCCATGTAGTGAAAACGGTGACCAGATTGCCTTCTAGAATTTTTATAAAATCTTCCCTTTAAAATTTAACCATGCTTCATTCATAAAAGTTTTTAAGGAAATCTATTTTTACAACATATATAAATTTTAAAGAGTTTTGTGAAGATTTGGATTTCAAAATGAGTCTCTCTCTCCGACTGTTGAATCTGCTCGACGGACGAATTTTTGGGTTGTGTTCAGTGATTTACTGCTCTTTCCACAGCACGATTTGGACTTGGCTTTATGCATGAAAAATATCATTTAGGGTCTTATCTACAACATATTAAAATTTCATAATTTTTCAAGTCCATTTGATAAGGTATTGATGCTTATTTCGAAAACTGCTCGAAACTGTTTTCACCCCAGGATAGGAGGGGGCTGCACACACAACTTAAGGAGCAAGGCTAATCTAGAGTTATCTTAATTTATGATAAGGATGCATTAAATATCTTTGGACTTTAATTTTTCAATGCCAAGTTGAGGTGTCCCTCAAAGGAATAGGCCATATTGCCTCCTAACCTAATAACTTGGAGCATAAGTTTGTAATATGAAGATATCTAGCCTAATGATTACTCAATATCGAAACATTAAATGGGAGAGGCTTAGTCATTGGCTTAGGTTTCCCCATATTAATTACGTGTAATTATTTTATGATGACTCAACCCTTTAGATGGACCAATGGAAAGATGAGCAAGTGTTGCCCCTAGGAACTAGACTTGCCACCCATCTCTTTAGCTTGCCTAGATTGTCCACTTACATGAAGATGACTGGTCCATTTGGAAGGATTATCATGAGGGGTTTGCTTATAAATAGAGGCATTCATTCCCCTCATTTCCACACCACCTCCTCTTCCTCCCTCACTCTCTCGACCTCACCCTCACCATCGCCCTCTCTCTTTCTCGTGGCCGCAGCCTCTTGCTTGTTCGCCAGCTTGCACGTTGTTCGGTCACCCAAGCCATCCCTTGAAGTGAAGTAAGTAAAACTTACTAACATTTGGCTAGGACGTTGTGTTACGCTATTCTGAGCGTGTGACAAGTCCTTGACTGAAGTTGATTGGCTTGTTGTTGCTTGAGGTTGGGTTGTGTTTGTTTGGATTGGTTTAGACTTTGTTCCTTGATTGAGTTCAGTTCTTGTTTGTTGAGCTTGACTCATGCTTTGGCTTGAATTACTTTGAAAGAAGTCCGATTTATGTACTTATTCGATATGCTTTGATCATGCTTTGACTCAAACTGATTTGAAAAGAGTTTTTGTGAAAATTTGTTATTTCTTTACAAAATTATTTCCAACAATTTTCACAAGTGCATGTTCTAGTTCACACCCCGAGCTTCGAAAAAGGGTTTTGTCGGCCTTGACGTATGTGGGATCATGACGGATCAGTCCTTTCTTAGTCTTGGTGCGATATCAAGGCATATCATTCCTAAGCCAACTTTGGTACTAGGTTGGTGAACATGTCACAACGGGCCAGTCATTTCATGGTCTCGGTGCAATATTAAGGCGTATCGTTCCTGAGCCAAGTCTGGTACTAGGTCGATGAACATGTCATGACGGGCCGAACCTATCATGGTCTCGGTGCAATATCAAGGTATATCGTTCCCGAGCCAAGTTGGATACTAGATCGGTACTCAAACATGTCAGATGAAGTCGCAATCCTTGATTCGTACTCGGCATGCTTAACGTCTGGGTTTCGATAAGTCATTTCACACACTTTTGCATGGCACGCCTTCGGGCCTTAAACTAAAAGCAAAGATAAGAATTTGATTGTGATGCTTGATACATGGACACATGATGAACTAATTTATGCCGTCGATCGATCGGCAACATTGCCCCCTCGCCAATGGGATGCCCCCATGCCAACGGGATGCCTCATTAATAAGAACAAGATGCCCCCATGCCAACGAGATACCTCGTTAGAATGACGAGATGTTGTAACAATTCTAACCATTACCCTTCGATTAGGGGACGTTACCCGATTAAGTTCGAATGCCCAGTGGATCCCGGAAGAGTCGATGTATTTCGACTGTTAATAAATGAATCTTGTGTGCATGAGTTTCTCCCTTTATGAAATGGATTTTGGTTATACTGCATATCATTAGTGAGGCGTGAGTTCCTCATAGTGTGGATGAATATTGGGTTATGCTTGAGTTCCTCATGGTGTGGATGAATATTGGGTTATGCTTGCATATCATTGATTGATGATTTCTCATATTTCATCCAAGACAAAGCTTTTATTTTGCTATTAATCTAACATCGACTAATGTTTTGGATGAATTATATGCTTGTTGATAGGTGAGGCACCCTCCTACCTAGAAATTAGTGGGTTTTACTTACTGAGTTTCCCCAAAACTCACCCCTCATCCTTTCAGTCTTGTAGGCATGGAAGTCTCACGTCAATTTTGGGAGTTGCAATCTTGCTAGAGGAGTTAAGGTTTACCCCGACCTTTTGAAGATGTAGTAGTTGTAAATATAACGGCCCATGATAGAAGAGCTTATACACGTAGCTAATGTAATTATGTGTTTGTAAATTATTGTTTTCCTAACTGCTTGTTGTTATCCAGGTGTTGTATGTACGCTTCCGCATGTGCTTAATGAAAAGATAAAAAAAAAAAAAAAAAAATTGGACGACGACATGCCTGGGGTGTCGCGAAAATAACCTTTACTGCTCGTGACCCTGAGGATGGAGTTGGGGTCGTGACAATCTAAATATGTAAAAAACATTTAGAAGAACAAGACACAAAAATAAATACATAACGAAGAGAAAAGGACGATACCTTTTGTTGATTGGATATTTGGGCCATCCCTTCTCCTTGCTTTCAATTCCCATCCCCATATTATGCATCACATTGAAAAAGCATGACCAAGAATCCTTTGTTTACCAGCAATTTTTGCAAAACGGATCATGCTGCTTTTTCCCCCCCTTTTGGGATAAGTGTAATAAAAGTCCTAAAATTTATCATAAAAGCTTAATGGGGTCCCAAAACTTACAACAAGTGTGATTAAGTCCTAAAACTTGTCTCAAAAGTGCAATCGAGTAATAAAATTTTCAAAAAGTAAAATCAAGTCCTAAAATTTGTTAATGCACTTTTTGAAAATTTTATGACTTGATTGCATTTTTGGGACTAATTTTAAGACTCAATTGTACTTTTTGAAAGTTTTAGGATCTCCAATGCACTTATCCCTTTACTTTTTGTTGTCAAAGTGTTGAACAAAGGTAATGTCTTACATGAATATTTCATTCATGTTTGATTACTAAAAAGATTATGGTCAATTATGTTGAGAAAACTCCTATAAGGTTTTTAAGTTGACAAAACTTTCTTATTCTTATCCGTATTCTAAAGAATAGTAGATTTCTGAAGTTATATCGCAGATTTTTGTCAAAGTCTATACGTTTCAGAAGTCTTTCCCATTTTGACGCAATACAGACTGAAACCAAATCCAGAACGAAGATATAATTAGATTTAGATTTATTGATCTTGCGACAAGGATTCAGTATAAACATAATATGGATTTATTATTTAATGGCTAGCTTTCTAGCAAAGAATCTCACTTAGCTTTTATAAATACATTGATGGAATCAATCACAAATTGATAAAATCAATCTTGAAGACAAGTTCCTTTTTAGGAAGTATCTACTTATGGAAACCTAAATTCTGATTGTATGCGCGACCACAATCAATGGATTTTCATCTCAATTTTCAAATGGCTACAAGATTTCCTTAATCGATTATGTCCAATGAATTGATTGGAAGAAATTCCTTTGGAGAAGGAGGTCATTCAGTCTATTTGAGGTAGGGCGTGAAAATTTAAATTCCAAAGTCTGAAGTCTTTCCAATCACTTGTTCTTCAACGACAGCTCTTACAAATTGTATTAAAAAGAGAAAATCACAAGAAGAGTGACTTAGTGAGGGAAAGAGAAATCTTCTACTAAGTGTTTGCACTCAAAACCTTGTACTTCTCTGTTGATACTTTAGTGAATTTCAGCCAGAAGGCTGCCAACGTGGGAGAGTGAACGTAGGTTTGATATAAGCTGAACCACTATAAATCTCGTGTACAATTTTCTCTTCCTTTAATTTCACCAGAAGACTGGCAGCTCGTTTATCAGAATCTGATCCTTATTCAGACTTTGCTCGCAACGTGTTTTATTCCGCATTTATTTGTCAAGATTTCTTTTAAACACCTACTCACCCCCCCCCTCTAGGTGTTCATACTTGTTGCATCAATTGGTATCATAGATCTTCTGTGAAGTGTTTATACTTTTGAGCTAAAGACCTTCTATAGCTAGTTGTTTAGCACTAGGACTCATGGAGGGGCAGAGCAATACAAGGCCACCTTATTTTGATGGAAAAAAAAATACAGTATGTTAAAGAATAAAATGAAGACATTCCTGAGATCTAGAGATCCTTTGGAATGGGATGTTGTAGAAAGAGAAATCAACCCAAAGGTAGTTTAATCATTTGACGAAGGAAAAGAAGTCTTAGATAAGGATGCTGAAGAATCCAACCAAGCAGAAATTACCAAGAAACTGCAAAAACCATGTATTCTTTATACCATGTCTTATCTCTTACTGAATATAACATGAAACAACTAAAGAAGTCTAGGATAGACTACATGTCACCTATGAAGGAACATATCGTGTAAATGAGATAAAAATAAATATCTTACTTAGCCAATATGAATCCTTCATAATGAAGCCTGGAGAGTCTATTGAAGATATGTTCAGTCGATTTATAGAAATTGTAAATGGTTGGTATATCAAGGTCAACCAATTTATACTCCAATGAAGGTCAACAAACTTTTGCGAGAACTTTCAAATGACTAGAACCATGTGAAAACATCAATCCGAGAGACACAAAGAATCATGCCTCTTTTTGTTGATGAGTTGATAGGCACTCTTCAATCATATGAAGTGAAATAGATCAATGATGAAGAGGATCCAAAAGGTAAGAAGTCAATTGTGCTTAAGTCTAATGATGATTCTAATGATACAAATACAGACGATGATATGGATGACAAGGAGCTAGCTCTCATGATAAATAAATTCAGGAAACTGAATATGAAAGAAAGAAGATTGAACTAGAAAAAGCAAAGCATGCAAAATTTCTATAAAAGATTAATGGAAGATGTTGAATCTAGCAAGGGTAGACTCCATTGCATCTCGAAAGAGGTGTTTGAGAAACTGGTAGGCCGATATAGTAGTCGTCCATGCTAGTGAAGGTGGAAGAGTGGCTGAAACACTTTCTGCAAGGTCGACCTGATCTTTGCATGGTCTCTCAACTGACTTGTCAACCTTGTACCCCGGTTGACTTAGACCATCATTTTATTTGGTTGTTTTTTGACAAATGAAAGGGACTTTGCCTTTCTTGATGGTTCATAGTGTGGACATATGCTTAATAATATGCACGTGATTGCAAACTATTAGAGTAAAACCATGCGGTTAAAAAAGATTCCCAATGAATGGGAAGCAAGAGAAGATTACAACATTATTGATGTCCTGATGTCCTGATGTCCAACAGTTTAGTGTCCAATAATTTAGTGCGCTCCACTAAGAAAGCAGGCTGATGATCATATTGAAGTCCAATTTTTTCCACGTGAGTATGTGCTATTTTGAGTTATTTGTAGAACTGTTGAACATGGTGTGGGTGTTTTATGGAAGATCACGTACTGGATTCTGATAATAGACGTAATCTATATATGGAAAGTTTTGTTTCAAATCAAACCTAGAAGATAAACAATTTGATAAAACAAAATATACTGTTAACTAATGCAAAATCAAGGCCCTTCTTATTTCTAAGAATTAAACATATGGAGTTAGCCCAATGACAAGTAACTATTGCACCAATTTGAAAAGTTTTATAACGTGATTATATTTTTGTAATAAATTTTAAAATTTCTTGTGCACTCTTTTTTTTTTTTTTTTTCTTTTGAAGAGTGGTGAATTGTAGTAAAAGAGAAAATGAGCATGATAATAGTATACGATCTACAAAGAACGATTTCTCATAAATATAAAATATGAAAAGAACTTTCTTGCAGTACGGGAAAACAAGGCAAAACCTATGTAGCATCGACACGGACACGCGATACGTGACACGACACGACAGGACATGCCGACAAGTCATTTCTAAAAAAATAGAGAATTCTAATATGTTCCAACATATTATATATTAAATATATATTTTTATATACAAATGCCAAAATAAAAATAATAATAATAAAAAGAGCATAAAATTAATTTATACTAAAAACATCAATCCAATATTTGTTAATATCATTTATTATTTTAATTTAACAAAGATTAAACGAGAAATTTAAAAATTGCAAACACAAAAGAGTAAACTTGAAGGAATATGTCCTATTTTCTTATACTTGTCGGAGATTAGTGAGATTTCTTATAGTCCCAGACAAAGTTTGGAGTTCTTAATAAAGACTAGCTTGGAGCTCCTTTGCAAAACAAGGTTCGAGAAAAATAAAAATCCAAGACAAGAACTCTCAAAGTACAACCAAAAGAAAAGGAAATCATTAAGTTTACCATGGAAAATGTGAGAGATAACTCATAAGCCAATGCCATAGATCAAAACAGATAACACGCAGGTGATGCCAAGCGGAAAGAAGCAAAAAAAAAAAAAAAAAAAAAAAAAAATCACCACTTTAAGTATGCTTTCACGAATCTATGAATCATACAGATACTGGGTCTCTTCTGCTTCATCCTTATCAATATTTTTGACCATGAGCCAATTACCCACAATTGGGTCACGAAATCACTTATCCCAAACTAGCAAAAATATGGAATTCTAATCGAGTCTCATTCTGAAAGTAACGAAACTACTCAAATTCCAAGTTATGATCAAATATGACTCCTCACCCAAATGTCAACCCTATTTGACATTTTTCCCTAGATCCAACCACACAGCGACATGGGATCTCTAGAAAGGGCCGCCAAACAACATAGTTAGATAAGTTCGCACATGACAAGCGACCCTCCAAGAAAATTCAAGACCCCAATCAGCTGAATCAAGTTGCAAAAAGGGTACGGAAACACACCTAGCGAAGGTGAGGTTGGGATGTGTTGGTTTGGGGCCGAGGCGGCTACGACAGTTGGTGGGGTAGGCCACCAGGGGGAGGGGGGCAAAGCGACGCCGGCGAGAAGAGGGGCGTGAGAGTGAGAAACTCATAAGTGAGAAACTTGAGAGTGAGAATTTTCTTCTTTCTCCTTTATTTTTGTTATTTTCATTATTTTTTTCATATATTTATATTTTGACCCCTCAAGTATTGAAAATTTTTAAAATTGACTACGTGCATGTTGGAATCGCATGTCGGAATTTCAAACTCGCGTGTCGAAGCAGGTTAGGAAGAGCTGACCACGTGTCGGATTTTCCGACACTCGTTGACCGCATGCCGAAGCGTGTCGAAGCGTGTTGGACACATGTCGGAGTGTTGGACACAACACAAAGGCTTTTAGAGAATGTTGGTACTTCTTAGGATAAAACAGGGCAAAACAGGAAGGAGCAATAATTTCTTGCCACCTAAATGCATCCTCTTGTATTTTTCCTCGAAGGCTTCCTTCGACTGAAATCTTTTCTAGCAACACAGGCACGCTAAAGTAGTGGCGGGTCCTCTTCTGAGATTTCTTTTCAACCATCTGGCATGATCCAAAGCAGAGATGGGCGAGTTGCCCACGTGAATGATAAACTACGTGTTGTCAAGTCTCCCTCTATTTCTTCCAGTGTCATTATCGTTGGGTTCACCCCTTTTCTCTGCTTTTGCATCAAAATTTCCTCAGATATTGTCTTCTTCCTGGGCGTCGCCTTAGATTATCTTGTGCATTGAAATTCCCCCGACGCCAAGGCAGCGACTGTAACCACGTGGTTACTGTTCCTGGTCAATTAATTAATCAATCTATGTCTTGGCTTGACAAGGTTGAATTATCGGTGTGATTATGGTCGCTAACTGGTTCAATTAGATAAACTAGACCAATAAACAAAGAAGTCCTAAAAGTTATATATTTTTATTAGGGTTAATACTGCGAAAAACCCCAAACTGGTATACTTATAATAAAATTTTCCCAAACTAATTTTTGGCTGCCAAAAGCCATAATAAATTTATCCTTAATTGATTTTCATTAAATTGGATTAATACCACGAAATACCATAAATTGCAAACGGAGGGTGGTGGTCAAAAAATTAGTTTGGATAAATTTGTCACTGAGATACTATTGAAATTTTTCGTGATATTAACCATTTATACTAACATAAAGCCAAAAACTTAAATTTGGTGGCCTCCTTCAAAATATCCTCTACACTTTTAATAGATAATTATCTTTAATGAGTCATATGGTTAAAATGTGATTTAACGGGCAAAGATGGAGAACATAAGTCTTTTTTTTTTTTTCCACAATATGCACCAATATTATTGAGGATGGACGGAAGAAATAGAAGTATATATACATATAAATACCTCACCCTTCACATAAACATAAACCTCACCATTTACAGGTTCCAAGGTGAACAAACATGTTTGTATCTACTTCTCCTTCTTGTCGCAGTTGGATAAATACTTGTCAGGTTCCTCTTGCTTGAAATCTATGGCGCAAATTGGATGAGGACATCGTATACCAGGTGTATCCCATGATCTACAAGAGCAAGTTTGCTTTTGCATGTTAATCACAAACTTGTTTGGTTTGTGCTTCACTTCATAATCCACGTGGTAATAAGTGCTTTCAGTTTCAGGCTTGTTTTCCTCTTGTTCCATCAGGACTCGTGGGCAATACTCTCTCCATTCCATCTAGCAGCAACTGACATCTTCACTTGATTTCTTCTCATCCCATGGATTCTTATGTCCTCAAGCATGGATATGATGGCGATGTTGTCGAGACTTGCCTTTGTGATTCTTCCTCCAATTCGCTTGAATATGTCTAGTACAGATTCTATGTTCTGCCAGGGATAAAAGCTCTTGGATAGCTGGAACTAATCCCGGTAAAGAACATTTCTAAGAACAAGACATCAAAATAAATTCATAACAAGGAGGAAAAAAGAAGAAGATGCCCTTTGTTGATAGGATATTAAGGTTCATCCCTTGTATTTGCTTCCAATTTCCATCTCCATATCATGCATTAGATTACGTAGATACCATGACGAAGGATCCTTTGTCTACCTACACCTTTTACACTGGAGATTTTGCTGATTTCTTTTTCCTTTCATTGCCAATGCGTCGGCACATAGGTAGTGTCTTGTAGGGGTGAGCAAAATGAACCCAGACCGAGCTGACTTCTCTGTTTTTTTTAAAACTTCCCCTGTTCTCCACACGATATTTTAATCTTGAAGTCTTGTCACAGCTAAAATGCCATTCAAAAGTCCTCAATGCCGTCGAAAATTCAACAGCACAAAGAATAATGGTCGCTTAACACAAAACGGTCCCTCCTCCATTGCTATTTATAGAGACCCATGGCTTCTTAATCTCTGCTACATACTCGTCGGTCTAGTTCCCGGTTCTGAGGTGGGAATCGGAACCGGGAATCGGACCGACCGGGAATCGGATCAATCGGGAACCGATCACCCCTAGGGTCTAGCATGAACAATCATTCATGTTTAATTACGAAGCATCTAATGTTCAAATATGGAACATCTAATCTAGTTATTGGCATTAAATTTCACTATTTTTCTGTAGACTTTTATGAGTCTTCTAAATAAAAGAGAATATTTGAGAATCTAAGTTTCAAAAGTACTTTGTGATTTCGAATATATCTAATGTGCAAAAGCCTGGAAATGTTTTTCTTTTCTTTCGAAATGGGAAGATTCCAGTTTTTGGTGACAAAAGAATTCAATTACAAGGGCAAGTGTATGTCCTCAGATAGTATAGCAGCAACACAAATTAAATACAATAAGATCTTTCAATTTTGATACTCTAGGCTGGATATTTCAACTTTGAAATTTTCCTAATTTAAATTTTGCCACCACACAAAATGGCTAAGTTTACTCTACAGTGATTACCGAAAAGAAGACTTATTTGTGCCTAACCTTATGCACCGCCTTAGTAAAGAATAACAAACCCTTGTCGAAAAGTTCAATTAATTACCTGCCTTAACTCTATTCAATTTGACTAATGCAAATATCTAACGAGTCATTCTTTAATTTTTTTTTGTCAATTCAGTCATAAACTTTATAATTTTGTCAATTTAATCCTAAACTTTTGTATGAAATTCCACTATAGTTTTCTCGGTTAATTTTTGTTGGAAATTACTGACGCGGTAGTCTAGTTATCACCAATGTCCTATGCAGCACACTTCCGCATCAATGATTTTCTACGAAAATTGATCGAAATGACTATATTGAAATTTTATGCAAAGGTTTAGAATTAAATTGATAAAAATATAATATTTAGAACTAAATTGACATTCGAATAATAGTTTTATGATTGATTGAACAGTTTCCTCATCGATGTGGTACTAAATGCGGCGCTGCATTAAGGAAAAACCCAATTTGAAGATAGGTGACGCTACTGTGGCGTTGCTTTAAAAAAGACCCGGTACTTCAACAAGAGAAAAAAAAAAAAAACAAATAAAAACTACAGATCTCTCTCCCGTGCGCGCCAAAATTAAATGAACAAGAGGATTACAAGTAAACACCTAAGGATCAACGGGAACTTAAAGTAAAACATATACAGAAAGTCTTGAGTAGTAAGGATCGAGATGGTGTCGATGAAATAATTATAAACGTGAAGAAATTGATGGGAAGAGGAGAAAATCGTCGCTGAGCTTCAATATCTTAAAATACTTTAAGAAGTGGAAGAAGATGACACCCTCAACTATGCTAGACCTTTCCCGAATTTTTGTTCGACTTTCCCTTTTAATTTGCAATATTTCACTTTTAGCTTTTTTATATTTTATTTTTTCACTTCTCCTCTCCCATTGCATCCTGTTAATATGTTTTCCATATTTTACTAAAGATGCATTCGTTTCGCAAAAAACTTAATAATAAAAGAAAATACTTTCTTGAAAAATATTTTTCATGAATATAGTTTGTTTTTCTTTGTTCAGAGACATATAATCGAAACTATTTTCCATTGTTTGGATTCCATTAGAAAATGATTTCACACTTTATCTTAGCAAAAGAAAATTTTTAATTTTTTAATTTTTAATTTTTTAAAATTTTTTAATTTAAATTTTTTTAAATTTTTTAATTTTAAAAATTCGAAATTTTAATTTTTTTTTTCTTTTCCTTCTTGTTGTCCTTTGCTCTCTTGCTTCCTCTTGCCATCCCTTCTACTTCCTCTGGCAATTCGTCCCCAACTAGCTCACAAGGGGCAATCTTGAGCCTTCAACGGAGGCCGCGAGCTCGCCGATCTAGCAAGGCTTGAGGCTTGCCACCAGAGGCTGTGAGCTTGCCTAATCTAGCGAAGCTTACGGCTCACTGCTCGAGCCTTGCCGCAAGTTTACCAACCTCAGGCGAGCTCGAGCCATGCCTTCGAGGCCGCAAGCTTGCTTGATTTGGCAAGGCTCTAGGCTTGTTGGCCTTTGGTGGTGATTTGGCGAGGCTCGAGGCTCACCGGCCTTGAGCAAGCTTGAGTCTCATCATCAAAGGCCATAAGCTTGCTCAATCCGGCAAGGCCAAAGCTCGCCGGCCATCCCCATGGCCAATGATGGGTAGAGAAGAAGAAAAAGAAAAAGGAAGGAAAAAAAATATAAAAATATAAAAATTAAAATTCGAATTTTTTAAAGATATAATTTTATAAGAACAATTGTTTGTAAACCAAGCACCGAATCTAAGTTTTGGTAGATTTTTTCGGTTCTTTTAAAGGGGAAATCATTTTCCTAAATTCAAGTTTTAGTAGAAAAACATTTTCTATTGACTAGGAAAACATTTTCCATTGACTTATTTTCCTGAACGAACCAAATACCGAAAAATGAAAAAAATGGTTTCCTTAAAAATGTATTCTGCAAAACAAACACACCCTAAATGTCATAATTTGAGGGCCATTAGATTCCCAGTAGGCTGTGATTTCCAAGTTTCAATTTAAACTACAATTTCATTTAGGATTGCAGCAGTTTAATTTCAGTTTCGCGCTTTAATTTTCTTTGTTTTCAGGCGGCGGTAGCATGGACAATTTATCCTAGTCAAATTGCGGATATTTTGAATACTAGCCGTCCATCAATTTGACCCCACCCCAATAAACTATATTTTTGAACAATAAATACAATAAAAAAAAGGTCAAACTTAAAAATCAACTAGCCAAACTCAAGTCACTAGGACAAAATTTAATATAATTAAACTTGAAATTGAGTTCTCAAAATTTCATCTTTGTGTGATTGTGATTTTGGCTCTCATTAGCATTGAATTTCTTTTACAATACATTCAATTGAGCTAAATTTGAAGGGTACTTTTTAGTTATATCTTATTAATGAGTAGTTCGAGTTATATATATTAAGCAACGACACATAAGAAAGTTTTACGGATTCCAATGCGCTGCTTTTGTATTATGTGTAATGAAGACATTGAAAATTGAAACATTTCTTATCATGTATATTTAACCAGTGTCCCCTAGTCAATCATTCACAAATAAGAAGACTCGAGCCTTGGGCAACGTTATGTCAATAATGTAATTGTGGTGTGTGCTCTAGTTCAATCATGTGCAAGAGCTATGATCCGAATTTTTTTGTAAAATTCTGTTTGGTGACTCTTATGTGTATATAATTTGCGGTCATTGTGCGTGCGCTACGTTTAAAGGACGTCCTTAAGTTAGTCTGAGACTATTTGTACGGTTAGGTAACTAGTATGTTGTAACTTAGCTCAATCGTGAAATATGTTCAACAAAAATGAAGATTGTGGATCAAATTTATTTGAGTTTAGAAATTAAATGTCGATGTTTACAAATTTATAAAGGATCAAAACTTCAGAATTGTGTATAAATTTTCCTGTTCAAAAACAATTTAGCATTTTGCTTATTGACCTCACTTAAAAACAATCTTCGCTCTGTCACTGCTAGCCAAGTAGTTTAGTTTTCTTTAAATTTTCAAGCAGTACTTTCATTGCTGTTAGTTATTATCTCAGAACACTTCTCTCAGGGGATGACATGCCTTTCGCAGATCCATCTTAATTTGAGAGAGACAGAGTTGATGATTTAATCATTTTGTGGTCGAATCAGAATTGCATTTGTTATTCCAAATCGTCTGAATATTAAATTCACGCCTTGTGCAATTTCGCAGCACCAACAGTTTTTCAGGATTTACTTGCGTAGAATAGTCTGCACCGACAATGTTCTTAATATGAATCCAGTACAATTGTGAGGGAAGAACTCCGTAGTGGATGTTTTCGCGCGCCAAAGATATTCTTTTTTGAAGAAATGCTCTTGGCCACAAGATGTTTACTGACAGCTAGAGAAGAAACTATCTCTAAGTTGTGGCTGTGCAATTAATATTGGAGAAGAGACACCACAAAAGAGTTCAACAGACCATCATCTAGCTTCGGAGAATATGATATTCAAGTTTCAGATTTTTAAGATGGACGGTGATCATGTGAGAATAAATATTGGTGATCATGAAATCTGGGAGCAGAGAAGGGCCAGATTGAAAGCTCTAGATTCGGTGAATGGAACACAACTTCGAGCAAAATTCAAATATCGCGTGTATCTGCTGCTCTGCGCCGCTGTTAAAGTAGGCAACGTTGACAAGTTCATTGAGGCAATGGAAAAGTATTTTGCCAAAGAGAGGGTCTCTTTGTCCGACTTTATTAACATACAGGGTCCTTCTGGGAACTCATTGCTTCGCATCGCAACGGGTATCGAGATTGCTGGCATCTTCCAAGCCCTTCTCGAGGACATCCATGACAAGTGGCTCGCAGCTGAGGCGAACTACCAAGGGGACACCGCACTCCATGTCGCAGCAAGAGCTAGTAGGATCCGCTCAGCTGAGCTCCTCCTTGGCTGCGGCAGCATTGTGCACATGGTGAACGACATGGGAAACACCGTGTTGCATGAGGCTGTGAAGAACGGTTACTCCAGGTTGACCTGTCTGCTCCTGAGTCGAGGCTCAAGAGTGGTGTATCCGGAGAACAAGGAGAGCAAATACCCACTATACTTGGCAGTGGAGACTGGAAACTCGGAGATTCTCAAGCTTCTGATGGAGGCGATGGAGGAAAATGAAGTCCCTTGCTCCAGGATGCAAGGCATGTCGCCGGTTCACGGAGCTGTGGTGCACCAAAGGTTAGGTCAGTGATTGTATTTATGGCTCTAACTACGGTATATTCATCATTTCCGACCATACAAATTTATGGGTGTGCCTATTTTAGGTCCATCCCAGCTACTGAAATTGTAGGTCTCATGCACATTTTTTGTTTTTCTATTAGAATGGTTTAACTTTATCCAGAGCTTGGATCAATCATTGAAAGTTTCCTATAAATCTTGGCCCAGAAGAAGGCTGGTACAATATCTTTGGACTTGGGTCATGGCAAAACTTACCTCCCTGAAAAATGTCACCGAGTTAATACTTCAGTAGTCAATACTCATAGTATAAGTTATTGTAGATGCTACACTACTCATATTATTGTCCAAGGACCTATTGTAAAACAGGAAGAGACCCATATCATGGATACCCTTCGGTACTCCAATGTGGTAATCTTCTCCTTAGAAATGAATGTCTCGATGCTTTGAAGAATTTCCCGGTGTCTATTCGATCATATTTTTGTTTTATTTTAAGAAAAACTAACCCTTGACCATGAGCAAGTTCATTCATTTCCTGCTATAATGATGTACAAATGTTGGAAAGGATGTCAAGGCTGAAGGAGCTATTTGATTTAAGAGATACTGGAGGAAGTACTCCTTTCCATCTAGCTGCATACGTAAATTATATCGGTGGAGTTAAATTCTTACCTGATAAGTTTGCTTCGAGCTCCTTTGAGGGTGATGAAGAGGGCTATCTTCCGATCCACATCACCTGTAAGATGGGTCATCTCGAAATAATCAAGGAGCTACTTCGATATTGGCCAGACCCAAAAGAGTTGCTAAGTCTTAAGGAAGGGCAAAATATACTTCTCGTTGAAGCAAAGTATGGAAGGGTCTTTGTAGTGGACTACATACTTGGCAATCCTAACCTTAAGAAGCTTATAAATGTGAAAGACAATGAAGGAAATACGCCTCCACATGTGGCCACATCATAGTGTGAACTTAAAGTTGAGATTTTACTCACCCGATGCAACAGAGCTGATCTTAAGCTTGTGAACAACAACAACTTGACAGCTTTTGACATTGCCACTGAATGGAAAAAATTTGATGCTCCAATTCATGAGGTGATGATATCGACAAAATGGATTAACAACTTACCTACTTTTTTTTTTGTCACCATTATTTTAGCTACTTTCTTTTTGTGAGAGGCAAAAGCAATTGAAAGGTCTCACATGGAATTAAATTTCTAAAATAAGCTCAGAAAAGATTGCACTTACTAGTCTATGTATCACATGAGAAGGTTACATTTTTTGAAATTCTAAATTTTTGATTGTTAATCCATCTTCACCTCTCTCATAGGAGAGTTCCTCTCTCTCGTAGGAGAGCTCCCTCTACCTTCTGGTAGCCCCTGCAATCCAAAACCCTAATCATTCCCCCACAGTCTTCGTTGCCTTATTTTGAGATTATGGTTGGCCCACTTGATAGCTACCCAAAAATCCTATTCCCACCTTAAACCCGCCACCTCTCTTCCACTGTTAAACCCTAATCCTTTCCCATCTTCATCCCTTGGATCTGCTTCGTAGTTCAGCCATTGCCTCTTTCCATAGACACTTTAAGCCCTCTTCATGGAAGATTTGGAAGAATCTGAAATCCGCCTTGCTGCCCTTTGCAAGCGACTGAGAAAGCTATGGCCCAAGAACAAGATTACAACAGTGGATGATGAAATAACCCTAGAGAAGATCGAAGAATGCAGATTATCCTTAATCGGTCAATTGTATCAAAATCCAAAGGTAAATGTTCAAGCCTTTCAAAATACAATGCGTAGGGTTTGGAAAATGGAAAACGTGGAGATATTCCCAATAGCCCAAGGCATTTTTGAATTTCGATATTTGTCGGAAACAGACAAGGATAGGGTTCTTCAACAGGGTCCCTAGTCATTTGTGAATCATTTACTCTTGCTAAAATTATGGGAGCCTGATATGCCTCCTGCATATTACAACTTTAAAACCTGTGAGTTTTGGGTGCACATACATGGTTTGCCGATAGAATGGATATCGGAGAGGGTGGTAGCAAAGGTGGCTGGGGAAATAGGCAGCGTCTCTAAGGTTAAGATTGAATCTAGGGGGTATATGTCCTACAAGATAGGAAAGGCCAGGGTCACGCTGGACATCTCGGCCCCTCTGATTTCAGGGTTGATTTTCAGCAACAGAGAAAAGAAACTATGGATGTATTTTAGATATGAAAGACTGCCTCACTATTGT
The DNA here is from genome assembly GCA_017140595.1 of Eucalyptus curtisii. Lineage (NCBI taxonomy): Eukaryota > Viridiplantae > Streptophyta > Magnoliopsida > Myrtales > Myrtaceae > Eucalyptus > Eucalyptus curtisii. Next base: position 20,933,779 of record CM029501.1, on the reverse strand, counting down.
TACTCATGTGGGAGATTGGGACATTATTCTCAACACTGTGAGGAGTTTCCATTTACTGAGGATAAATTTAAAAATATGAAAGAATTGCCTTTTGGCTCTCGGTTGCAGGCGGAAGCTAATGAAGTTAGCCCTTATTGGGATCTATTTTATGGGAAGTCATTTGAGGAATTGATGGTAGAAGAAATCATACCTGAAACACCACTGGATGCAGGACCTATAGTGGTGTATAAAGGCAATCCAATAGATTTGCAGGATACAAACACCAGTAGGAGAACTGAACGCAGAAAGGCCAAGATGAAGGAACCCATGGTTTGGGAAGAGAATATGAATGTGTTGAATCCTTCACAAGAACTGACAGAGAGTGGAGGAGCATCTTTAGCAAGCAACAAGCAAGGATCTCTTGAAGCTTGAAACCTGAAAAATTGCAAAAACATGAAGACGCATGTTAATAAAAAGCAGAAGAGATACTCTCCATATGAAGTGCAGCAATCCAACAATGAAATTTTAGATGCAACTCAATTGATGGAGACTCCTATTCAAACCTAAGAAGAAGCACAAAAATGGGCTCTGGTGGCTAGCCTTGATAAGCCATCGGGTTACAGATGAAAGTTATGTGCTAGAATTGTTAGGGTTTAGGCTCCCCCCTGACAATTTAGTCTCTACGAGCCTTAGTAGCTCAAGAAAAGCCTACTGTCCCATGTTTATTGGAAACGAAGAATAAAGAAGATGTCATGAAAAGAATGCAGAAAAGACTAAAGATTCAGAATTGGTTCACAGTAAATCCAAGAGGCTTGGTTGGGGGATTAGTAGTTTTCTGGAATGAACAGGTTACCGTTTCCATTATGTCTAGCACTATGTCTTTTGTCGACTTAATATGCAATTTGGAAGATACAAAACAGAGAATGCGTATCACCTTCGTTTATGCACCGAATGATTTTCAGCAAAGATTATGGCTATAGGAGGAAATTCATTAGATGACTAGGCTGAACCGTGACCATTGGCTATGTGGTGGGGATTTAAATGAAATATTATATCAGTGGGAAAAAGTAGGGAGAAGAGTGGCTAAAACCTATAGATGTAAAGCTTTCCAAGACTTTACAAATGCTTGCACTCTTATGGATCTAGAAAGTAAGGGTCGTGCCTATACTTGGGCAAATAACAGAGAATGGGACGAGCTGATTATGAAGAGGTTGGATTGAGCCATGTGTAGTATGGATTGGAGGGTTTCTTTCTCTTATGCGGAAGTTTTTGCTTTGCCAGCTATAGGGTCGAATCATAAGCCCCATTTTATTAAACCTTTTTCCCCAACGGGTCAAACGCAAAAAAGAATTTAAATTCAAAGCTTTCTGGGTAGATGATGAGGAGTATGAACAAATTGTATTGCAAACCTGGAATTCTTTCTGAGGGGTGAAAGTAGATCTATCGATTAGATTTAAAAAGGTGGCTGAAGAGCTAGTGGGTTGGAGTAAAAGGAGGTTCAAAAATGCAGAAACACAAATCTTTGTGCTGAAAAAAAAGATGCGGGTCATCACAAACAACTCGAATTCACATTATGACATACACATAATGAATTGGTTGCAAATGGAGATAGAGAGGCCATGGAGACAGGAAGAAGTATATTGGGGTATGAGATCCATGATCAATTGGTTCAAATCGGAGGATAAAAACTCTAAATACTTCCATGCAACCCCAGTGCAAAGGCGACAAAGAAACAGAATAGTAATCTTGAAAAATGAGCAAAATGAATGGTGTCGAGACCCCATACAATTGTAGGAGATGACAGCCAAGTATTTCAAAGAGCTCTATACTTCTACAAGGCAAAGAAACTTCCAACCAGTTATTGACCAAATCCCATGCCTTGTAAAAGAGGAGATGAACAAAGGCTTGATTGAAGAAATGACCCTACAAGAGGTTATTGCAGCAACTTTTTAGTTGGGTGCCCTCAAAGCTCCTGGACCATATGGTTTGTGTGGAAAATTCTATCAATATTATTGGAAGGATATTCACGAAGAAGTATTTGGGGAGGTAAAGTTTTTCTTTAACTCAGAAACACTTAATCCTGAGTTGAAACGCACCTATATCACCCTTATACCGAAAATGCACAATTTAGAGAGGTTGGTACAATTTCAACTTATTAGCCTTTGTAATTTTGCTTATAAAATCATCTCAAAGATCATGGCGAATAGACTAAAACAGTAGCTGCCTAACTTGATAGCAACGGAGCAAAGTGCTTTTGTAAGTGGGAGACAAATACAAGATAACATACTAATAGTGTAGGAAGTGCTTCATCAGCTACGTATCCGAAAACGGAAAAAGAATTCATGCAGTGCTGAAGGTAGATATGAAGAAAGCATATGATCTTGTGGAATGGGATTTTCTCAAAGCAAGCATGCTTAAAATGGGTTTCTACAATACTTGGGTCTCCTGGTTCATGGAACGTGTCTCTACGGTATCATTCAGTGTTACGGAACCTTCAGCCTCTTTTAAGCCTACTCACGGGAAAAGACAAGGTGACCCCCTATCTCCATGCCTATTTATTATTGTGGCAAATGTTCTATCTATGATGCTGAAAAGAGAAATAGAGAATGACAACATTAAGGGAATTAAACTGACTAGATTTTGTCCATCACTATCTCATCTACTATTTGCGGATGATTTAATTTTATTCTTGGAAGGAAAATTGGTCGAATGTCAAAATGTAGCAATGATATGAAATCAATATTACTTTGTGTCTGGACAAGCTATAAATTTGAACAAGTCAGTTATGCTCTTTAGTAAAGATTGTCCAAGAGAACTGAGGAGTAACTTGACTAAAGAAATGAGAGTACCAGAGTTGGAAAAGACAAGGAAATATCTCGGAATACCTTCTGATTGGGATGGATCTAAAAAACAAATGTTCAAATGGATTCTTGCAAAAGTTAACATGAAACTGGAGGACTGGAAAGAGAACTTTTTATCAAAGACAGGGAAAGAAATTCTTCTTAAAACTGTGGTGCAAGCTCTACTACAACATGCTATGTCCATTTTTAAAATCCCCTTATTTATTTGCCGAGCCATTGAAAGGAAAATAGCAACTTTCTGGTGAAAAAATAATGAGAACAGGGTAGGTTCGCATTGGAAAGATTGGGACACTCTTAAATCAAGAAAGGATGAAGGTGGGCTAGGCTTTTGAGATCTAATTAAATTGGGAAAATGTCACAAATGGTCCCTGAACTTTCATCTAATGTTCAATTTCATCCCTGAACTTTCGACTTGCTCAATTTGGTCCTTGAACTTTCATCTAATGTTCAATTTCATCCATAAGCTTTCGATTTGCTTAATTTGGTCCCTGAACTTTCATCTAATGTTCAATTACATCTCTAAGCTTTCGATTTACTCAATTTGGTCCATGAACTTTCCTCTAATGTTCCATCTAGTCTCTAACTATTTGAAAATTGACCAATTTCCCTTTTTTTTTTTAATACCAAACTGTTTTTTTATAAATAAAAAAATACCAAACTAGGATTTTTTTTGTCGAAAAAATACCACATTTATGCAAAGTAATAAAAGTCAATATTTCGTTCCTTTCTCCATATTAAAAACAAATGGAAAATGGGACAATAATAACAAACAAAGGTGAATCTTGCATTTGATTTCTTTTTTGTATATGCAAATTACTTTAATAATGTACAAAAGCCCATCAATCGATTTTTCCCTTTTCGGTGAAGTCCATAAAAAAAATCGATTGATGGGCTTTTGTACATTATTCAAGTAATTTGCATATATAAAAAGAACTCAAAATGCAAGATTCACCTTTGTTTATTATTAATGTCCCTTTTTTTTTCCATTTGTTTTTAATATGGAGAAAGAAAAGAAATATTGACCTTTATTACTTTGCATAAATGTGGTATTTTTTCGACCAAAAAAAAAAACCCCCCAGTTTGGTATTTTTTTTATTTATAAAAAAAACAGTTTGGTATTAAAAAAAAGAAATTGGTCAATTTTCAAATAGTTAGGGACTAGATAGAACATTAGATGAAAGTTTATGGACCAAATTGAGCAAATCGAAAGCTTAGGGATGAAATTGAACATTAGATGAAAGTTCAGGGACCAAATTGAGCAAATCGAAAGTTCGGGAATGAAATTGAACATTGGATGAAAGTTCAGGGACCAAATTGAGCAAATCGAAAGTTCGGGAATGAAATTGAACATTGGATGAAAGTTCAGGGACCTAATTGAGCAAATCGAAATTTTAGAGATGAAATTGAACATTAGATGAAAGTTTAGGGACCATTTGTGACATTTTCCCAATTAAATTCAATGAGGCATTATTGAGTCGGCAAGCATGGAGGCTAATTCAGAATCCAAATTCTCTTTGGAGTTGAATTTTCAAAGGACTATACTTTCGGCACACAGATGCATTACATGCAGAGAAAGGCTCAAGACCATCTTGGGGTTGGCAAAGTCTAATCTTGGGAAGAAATGCTATAAATCATTTATCATAATGGGTGGTTGGAAATGGAGAAAAAATCAGTATTAGGAATGATCAGTTGTTACCGAGAGGTTTAATTGGAGGACCTGCAAATAGAGATGATCCATCACAAGTTTCGGAACTTATGAACAGAGACTCTGCTACTTGGAAGGAAGATAGAGTACTAGAACTTTTTTACCACGAAGTGTGTAAAGAAATTCTAGCTATCCACCTTAACCCCCAATTTCCAAAGGACAAATTGGTATGGAAGCCAACCAAAACAGGTCAATTCACAGTCAAGAGTGCATATAACAAGCTCAAGGCACAAGGAGAAATTCATAAGCAAAAGCATGCCTCATCGTCCTATCAAGTACCATGATCATTGAGGAATAGAATATGGGATGCCTAAATTCAGCCCAAAGTCAGATTCTTCCTTTAGCAACAAAGGATAATTTATATCGTAGACATATTATACCTGAGGCCACGTGCACGATCTGCAACAAATATCCAGAATCGGTCAAGCATCTTTTCCTCCTCTGTCCATGGATGAACCAAATCTGGGATGGCGCTGAAGTGAAAATACAAAAAGATGGTCACGGGGTAACTCGAATAGAGGAATGGCTGGCCAATTTTCAATATTCCTTAGTTTCTTTTGAGCGACTAGCCCTCTTACTGTGGCATATCTGGAGATCCCGTAACGATTGGTGTTTCAGAGCTAAACTATTGAGTCCTTAGCACATAATCACCTCAGCAACGGCCATGGAAGAAAATTTCAACAGGTGGGTGGGAAAACATACCAAAAAAGAGCAAATGCAGACCTCCCCACCTCAAATCTGGACGCCTCCGACGCAAGGCTCGCCTCAGACTTGGACTCCTCTGATGCATGGCTTTTCGCAGACCTGGAATCCTCCGCCACAAGGCTCGCCTCAAACCGGGACTCCTCCGACACACAGCTCGCTTGGATCAGGACTTCTCCGACACACGACTCGCCTCAAATCTGGACTCCTCCAACACACGGTGTGCTCAAAATCAACGTTGATGGTTCTTTTCTTCAAGAAACAAAGGAAGCGGCAGTAGCTTGCGTCTGCCGAGATAGCAGAGGCGTCCTTGTTGATGGACTAGCGTGCACGATCAGAGCTTCTTCAGCAATCCAGGCAGAAGCACAAACTATGTTACAAACCCTTACTCAGTAGATGGAGTTGGAGTAAGACAACTTGGAACTCGCGAAGGCTTTGGTGGAAAGTACACCGCAAGTCAACTGGGAAATAGATGCATTGATATGTGAAGTGCAGGCACGTGTTAAAACTTTCCCAAATCTAAAAATAACACATTGCCGAAGAGAATGCAACAAAGTGGTAGATTGGGTCGTCGAGGCCCACCAGAGAAAGGCCCTTCCAGCTAATTGGGTTGTTTATCCCCCTTCTTGTCTTTTGGACTTGTTATGTTCTAAAGCTCGTGCTTCTACTATCCAAACTCTTACTTGAATGAGAATGCTATAAACTCCTTTTTAATTAAAAAAAAAAAAAAATCCATCTTCACGGACAATTACGGTCTTTTTTTGTATTACGCTTTAACCAGAGAAGGACATCAAGAATCTCAGTACGCATTGGAGCACCCTAAAGCAAAGATACATCAATTTGCCGGTTAAAAGACTTTGGCCCGTGCAGATTTCTGGAGCCTCAGGATGTGGCTAGACTAAGGAATGAGGCTACTACTGTTGGAGTTTTTGTTTGTTAAAACAAAAATAAGTGTTTTTTACCTTGTCCCACATGGGAAATGTGTGAAAAAGTAAACCAATTTAAAAGAGTGGGATTTCCTTTGTATATTTAAAGAAATGATTAGGTGGGGCTAGACCCCACTATACTCCGCGTCTTGGTGTGCGATTTTGGGGCGATTATTTAGCACACTTAGCACTTAGCACGCTTGCGCGCCCGCGATTTAATTATCACTAATCCCTCTATTATTTATTTTTATTTTGTTATGTTATTAATTTTAATCAAAGGTTGTCTTTTATTTTTGAGAATTTTCGGAAATAAAATATAAATGAAAATTCGAAATTTTATTTTATAAAATTAAAAAAAAATTAAATTATTTATTCCGAAATTTGTTTGTGTCTTTTCAAGACAACTTTTCCCATGAGGGGTTGCGTTCGTTCGGTTTTCGACTTCTTTCGAAGGGACGCATTTGTTTATCCGAACAATTTTTTGAGAAGACACATTTGTTCATTTTTCACGAAGAGTTGCATGTGTTTTTAAGACTTTTTTATACTTGTCAATTTTCGGTAGAACCGAGAGTGATCATTTTGGAGTCTTTCTTCAGAAAAAAAAAAAGGCAACCATTCTTTCGATTGTTTCCTAGAAAGATTCTGGAGAAATACTAGAATTGCTATCTAGTATTCTCAATTGAGATTTTGTTGTATCCTGGAGGATTTTTGCCGGTGACCATTAGCAACGTTGTGGGGCAAATAAATCCTTAAAGAAAGTGATATCACGCTTCAAAGTCCGATTTGTTTACTCGATCCGATTTCATTGTTCTACCTTATTCGAAGCCAAATTTTCTAACAAATACCCGTATGGTCATGGAACTATTACATTCGCCACCGGCTTTTCAATTCCTGGATGATATAATGGCTCTGAATTAGATGCTGGAATTGCTACACTGTTAAACAAACCCATGTACAACAGATTTGCAACACCATCGCCATATACAGCTTGATAATTGCAGTTGTGAACCTTCCTTAGGCACAGATAAATTGTTTGGATTCAGTGTGTTTGGCCATTAGCAATTCAACGCTACCGTTGCTCATAGCTCTTGCCACAATGTCCGTGACTTTCATGACAAGGGTCTACATGATGGTAAGCAAACGACTTGGATTGCCATTGTCACCTTGATCATCGGAATCACTGCCTTCATCCATATCTGGAAACTTTACCTTGGCTCATTTTCTACGATTCGGTGGGCACCTCGTAATCGTAATCATATTTCCCATATCTTCATGAAATACTTCGTTGCAGCTTTTACACCAATTTCTTCAATATATGAACCCTAGGAAGGGCCGAACCACCTGCTCGCTTGAGAATCTAGACAATAAGCCGCGACTGCCTGAGCACCCTCTCCAAATCCTCTAAGGTTTCGCGGAACCATTACCAGGTGTGGGCGGGGAAAGAGGGATGGTGAGGATTGAAAAAAAACTGAGAAGACGTGAATGAAAATTTGTGCTGTAATGAAGCTATATTTTTCATGTCTAACTTTGTTACCCAAGTTTTATTTTAAGTAGCTCCATGCGAAAAATAGAGGTACATCTCGGGAGAAGTACACTATCAGTGCCATAAGTTGTATACGGTGCTTACTTTGGTGCCAAAAGTTTCTGTCGGATCACTTAGGCTGCGCATAACAAAATTTCTGAAACAGAAATTGATTTCTGGCCAGAAATCAATTTCTCAATTTCTATTCCCCGGACAAGTTTCTGAGCAAAGAAACCCGTTTGATAATGACTCAAAATTTCTATTTCTAAAACAGAAATCCGTTTGATAACAGAATAAAATTTATATTTCTAAGAATATAAATTAATTAGATAACAACATAGGAAATCCTCAAATACAAAATAATAGTCGAAATAATACTAATACATTACAAAAGTTGAAAATACAATTTCATGGAATATCCGGCATATTATTATCCCTTGTCATTTTATTGGCAATGGTTTTCGTAAGCATATTTATTTGGTTTCCCTCCTTCAATGTATCGTTTGCAAACTCATCCGGCGTAGGTTCAGACAAGTACTGCGGAAGCATGAATATGGGTGTCATCAATGGCGCCTATACAGCCCTATCATTTTATCAAAGACTAGTATTATACAAGATTATCAACAAAATAAAATTGATGGTGTAAAGGAATATATGAGAATTCTACCTTGAAGTAACTTTTATGGTTAGGAACCAATCGGGGGAAGGTCGGTTTATTTTGATTCTTGAATTGAATCAGTCCAGTTGCTCATCCATAATTTCTTTATTGTTGCTCAATGGACCTTTAATGGCCCTTGCATAGCAAAGAGAGAGATTCTCTTGAATCTCTTGCATTCGAATTAAAATTCAAGATTGTGTAACAATCTAATTACTTTGATTTTGCAAGAATTTTGAATCCGTAAAGAAACAAGGTTAAATTTCTAAGCACATTTTTTATTCATTTATTACGTAAGAACTTTTTCTTCAACTGGCCATGTGCATGCCTTTCTAGGAGGAAAGAGCCCCTTTGTTTTTAAGTAAGCATTTAAGAACTTTGGTCATTTTTGAAAATTGGGGACCCATTCGATTGCCTTTCATCCTAAAGAGGAAGTTATCAAAAAAAATGAAAAAAAAAAAAAAACACGAGCAGAATAAGAAAAAGAAAATTAGCAATAATTTGTGAAGTTGTGGTTATGAGTGAATTAAGTTAGCACGAAAGCGCAAGATTCTTTTATATGGTTTGATTTAAGTTTCTGATTTCCATTTCAAAAACTAAGAAGTTAAAAATTCCAGCTTTTGATTTCTTCAATTTCTCTATTTCTGGAATAGAAATCTGTTTCAGAAATAGAGAAATCAAATTGCGTTACCAAACAGATTTCTGTTCCAAACCCGTTCCGGGGAACGGGGAAAAAGAGAAATCGAGAAATAGAAATTTTGTCATGCGCGCCCTTAAGTGCCAAAAATTTTGAAAAACGCTCACTTTGGTGCCAACTCGGATCCGGTTGGCCGGAAATCCGACGTTGCACTTTTTTTTATTAATTTTTGAAGTTTATGTGGCTCGCCGGAGAGCACAGTCAGCATCCTAACACCAAAACGACACCGTTTGATGTCTCTCCCAATTCAAAACTCTAAATCTCCGGCGCCGTCCTCGACGGCCCTTACGCTCGGCGGCCGCGGCTCCGACTCTGACCTCGACCCCAACCCCGTTGATGGCCACTCAGCGGCCGCGGCTCCGACCCCAACCCTGACCCCGACGATGGCCACTCGGCGGCCCCGGCTCCGACCCCGACCCCGACCCCGACTCTGACCCCGAACCCGAACCACAACAATGGCCACTCAACAGCCGCGGCTTCAACCCCGACCCCGACCCCAACCCCGACGATGGCCACTTGACGACCAAGTCGAAGGCCGTGATCTAGCCGGTGCTCGGGGAGGCCGCCGACGAGTGCACCGCTATTGATGTCTCCCTCTCCATCTCCGATCTCCCGACGAGTGCCCGGCCTACGTCTTCCAGTACCTAGGCTCCGGCGACCGGGGCTGGTGCTTCCTCGTGTGCCATCGAGGGCGTCCAAACAGCGCCGAGCAATGGCGGCTGAGCGAGCGACGGTGGCCTAGCGACAGCGGAGGCCAAGCGACAACGGCCGAGCGAGCTAGGTCGGAAAAACCCTAGGACGGTGTCGTTTTTGTGAGGCCATCCATGTAGGACAGAAAAACGACGTCGTTTTCTTAAGGAGGACCAAAAACGTCGCCGTTAAAGGCCTTGTCGATTTAAAAAAAAAAAAAAAAAAAGCCACATAATCATTTTGGCCGGAATATTTCGCCAGTGGCACCAAAGTGATCGTTTTTCCTCTGATTTGGCACTTAAGTGATCCGACGAAAACTTTTGGCACCAAAGTGAGCGCCATACACAACTTATGGCACTGATAATGTACTTCTCCCCTAATTTCTCTATTGGCTTTTTGTTGTTTAAACAATTCTCCGTATATCACATGCTAGACCATAAAACCATAAGTGTTGTGAATAGTATTAGGTGTAAAAACAAATGCCAATTCGATTTCAATTTAAGAAGATGAACATGTGATAAAAACATGCCACCTTCATTTGTGCTTCCCGTCGCTTCAATTAATTAGGCGCCTCACATTTTCATAGGCAAGAAATCTGACCCTTTAATTTATTCTATTATGTATTGCCAACAATTTATCATAGAAGAAAATTGATTACCAACTAGGACAGTTTTTCCTTTAATTTTGAAAATTGAGTTACACTATGCTATACATAAATTAAGAAAAAATGTCAGTTTTAGCGCTCCAAGATTTACCCCATAAAAAAAAAAATTGTTATGATAGATGCCAAATAAACATATGAGCATATGAGGGACAAAATGGCTCAAAATATATGTTAGTTACAGTGAACTGAGTGTATCTACTAAGTGAAGCACTTGATTCAATGGCAAAGGAAGAAGAATGCAATTCAGATTTGACAACTAAACGATACCTCCATAAAGAAAAAGATTCAGAATAATGGTTGCACGCTGCCTCAAGCTAAGACTAATTTTCTCATGTGGTTAGCACATGTTAGTAAACTATCATGTCTACTCCTTATAAAGACGAAGAACCTCACTTGCTAACTCACAAATGATTCTTCCTAATTATTGGATTTGGAATGACTGCACGTTCTTAGTAAATACTAGATTTTGATGTCATGAATCATGTAAAATTCAATAATGCCATGCTAATGTAATTATTTTGTCACAAGAGGTATTTAAATGAATAAATCTTGCGACGATAATTAATTTTCTGATTATATGTTTTAAATGGTCGGTGCTTGTTCTAATGGCCAATTGGTTTTAGAAAAAGGTTTTGGAACTATCAAATAATTTAGAGAAACTGATGAACGTGAAAATAATCTTCTCATAACGAATAATTTTATTTTTTATGATTCCTATTGCAACCTACCTTTCTGTCCAGAGGGAAGAAGACATAAGTTTAAGGGTATCACATAAAAGGTGGGCCCCCTACTCTTATTTAACCATGGGCTCTCCAAAACTCATACCTCGCATGATGTTGAAGTATTCGATGTTGGGTCCAATTGACATTATAAGGATTTTCTAATGAGTAGTCGTCACTAATCTATTCAAACCATATATATTTTTTTTTTTGCTCAAACCATATTAAACATGGGAATATACTTCATTTCCAGCGTAGTTAGAGAATTTAGGGCTGGGACTTGATTATACTAATTAATCAACTAATGTCATTTCGGTACATAATCTCGTTCATTTCAAAAAGGTGCTTGTCAGGCGGTTTTGATTGATTTTTAACTTATCTATTAATATGTGAAATGAGCACGCAGGCACGCAATCATTAAAGTAACAATTAGAAACTACAAAGTATTAAATAAATTGTAAGGAAAAGCAATAATTTAATGCTAAGAAATAAGAAAAATGCCATTCCTAACTAGGTTAAAGGGAAATCATGATCAATATATTGAAAGCGCGCAATCAATTGATAATTCGTCTAAAAAAAAAAGTAAACATTGAAACCATTTCATAAAACCCTAAGAGTTTGTTCAATTTTAAGCCTGATTTTTTTTATCAATGATTTTCCCACACTTTATGAGAAAACTACTTGAAACCTAATTTTTAAGTTTTTTTTTTCTGATTTTAGAAAAAATAATTTTTTTTTTCTGAATTTTTAATTTTTAATATTTTAAAAGATAATTTTTAAAATTATTAATCCAAAAATAGGGGTCCGGGCTGGGCTGCTGAGCCCAGTCCGAATATGAGCTGAACTTGGACTCTCGGGCTTGGGCCGAGAACTTAAACATGAGAAGCCAACAAAGAAATGGGCTTAGCTATTGGAGCCCAATCCGACTTTAACCAGACCAAGCCAATATCTGAAAATTCCCAAGCTAAGCCCAAATCTATTCACCTAACTTTAAGCCCACATCAACCAGAGCCCAAGCACGCCCTAGCCCACTTAACCTATGGCTAGCCCAAACCTAATTAAACTAATCAAGCCCATGCTAATCTACTCCTCTCCATTTTGTCTTTTTCCTTTTCTTTTTATTATTTGTTTATTTCTTTTTCTTTCCCCCCTTCTCGAGCGACGTCCATCCCCCGAAGCTCCTTCGCTCTTTTAGACAAGCCTCGGCCAAAGCTCAAGCCGCCGCTGAGCCACCACCCTCATCGGTCGTCCACTGTGACCGCCACTCGTCGGCCGACCATACCCTTCTCGGCCAACACCGAACAAACAATGGTGACAATGGGAACGTGGCGAACGACCACACGGCCGACGCCCAAGGTCGCCCAACACCACTGGAGCATCACAATAGAGTGCGACGCGCTAGGACAACTAAGTTTCCGTCAAAGACGAAGGCACAGGGACTGATCTCGTTGTCGCATTCTATCGAACAGGTGGAACACGCTAGAGCAACGAGAGATTCCGGCTCGACCGAGACTCAACAAGTGAACCAGAACACACAGCAGCCCAATAGGGAACCGGCTGGGCCAGAGCTCGCGTGAGCCGGAAGGCCACGAGCTCCAGCCCGGCGTGTTCAAAACAGGGTCCGAATAGGAAAAATAAAGGAGCTTACCGGTTCAGCCTGAGGATGTCGACCAGAAGAGATCGTCGGACGGGGTTCACGTGCGGCCAAGGCTCCCTCGCTCTCTCTTGAACCTCTCTCTTGCTCGGATCTCTCTCACTCCGTGTCCCTCTCTTCTCTCCGAGAGGGTTGCCAGAATTGAGCTCCTAAGCTGATTGCGTCAGTGGAATCAGAGCTGAATGATACAAATGCTGGTGACACGCGAGATATCGAAAATCAATATTACGGATTGAATCGCACATGGAAATCAGAGAAGAAGGGATGACTTATCTTCAATTCCATTGCGGCAATCAAAGGACTGAACAAAAGTAGCTATGTTCGTCGGAACAAAGCTGAGGAACTTCGAAGTCCGTCGGAATGAAGAGCGGCTGGACAATCCGAGAAGGCTGGCTGAGAGAGAACTTGGCTTCATTTATGGCCAGAGAGCTCTGTTGAATATCCTTCGGGGGAGATCCAAATAGTTTTGTGAGCGAGTTGCTCTGAGGCCTTTTGTCAAGGAATGCATTCTCTTTCATTTGATCATATATTTAGGGGCAAACATGGTTTTAAAGTAGAATCTGAAACCGAATGAGTAGAATGGTGAAACCTATTTGGTTACAGGTTTCAACGTATGTAGAGTACGCTCTAGGTTCCATAAATGGAAACCTATTTAGACAAGTAAGTTCTAGGTTGGTGGAATTTGAATCTTGAAATAAGTTTTTGTTTTTTTTTTCTTTAGTCCATGTCTTCACGTGATCCTGCAGAATTCTATACTGTTTGATAATTAGTGTATAATTTGCAATCATTAGTTTGAATTTCTATTTTATGATTGAGACTTTTAGTTTGTTAATATTTTATATTCTTAATATGGCTAAATATGAGTTTGATCAATGTTGGTCATTAAATATAATAATTCATTATAATCGTTCAATTAATAATACAGATAAAACTTGAGTAGATCCTTGAACCACCCTAGAACCCGTGATATGGTAGGTTTCAAGGTATATATAATAAGTTTCATGTTCCAAAAAAATGAGGAATTCAAAAACTTGGGCCGAGCTCCAAGCCTTTTATTTTATTATTATTGTTTGGGCCTTTTTAGAGTATTTCGAATTGAATTTTCAAAACTAGGCCCACATCAAAGAATATAGTAATCAATTAAACTCAATTAACAGCTGGGCTAGAGGGAGAGAAATTCCTTCAACTTGACGGGTTTGCCAGATTGAGCCGCGCAAGATGGGCTTCACGCGCCCTAGCCCTAAAATCGAACTTGCACCTTTTATATTTATTTGTTAATTTGCTTATTATTTCTTTTTTTTTTCTTTTTTGTCCTTTTCTTTTTTATTTTCATTTTTATTGAAATAAACTCTTGAATTATTGAAAAAAAATTCAAGTGTCCATAGATGTGAAGAATGCTTTCCTACATGGAGAGTTTGATCATGAGCTCTACATAGATCGACCTAAGGATTTGAAAATATTAAAAAAAAAATGTCAATTATGTGCGCAAGTGAAAAAAAGCATTGTATGAGTGGAAACAAGTGGCGCGTGCATGGTGCGGCGCGATTGCCAAGATCTCTAGTTCAAAGTGTTTACTAAGTAGCATCTGCGGATCCATGTTTGTTTGTGAAGGCACGAGATGATAAATGGGCGACGGTGCTAGTTTTTGAGGGTGACCTCATCATCTAGACAATGAAAGGGAAATTCACTTGTCGAGGGGGACCAATTAGCTCGATTTCAAATGGAGAAGCTTGACAAGCTCAAACATTTTCTCGAACTTAGAAGTGGATAGAATAGATAATGGTTTGTTTATTTACTATATATTGTTGTAGCTAGCAATATCACTTAAAGAGGAGTGAATATGTGATTTTAACAAATTTTGACAAATTTAAAGAGGAAGTAAAGTAGTCAAGATTAGAGTCTAAACAACAACAGTAATATAATGATATTCACCAGTTTGTAAAAGCCAGAGTCTGAATATCAACAGGAGTTTAACATAATTTATTAGTGTGTAAAGGTATATAAAAAATAATCAACAAGAATTTAAGGATAATAGAATTTGCACACATAATTTATAGTAGTTTTGCTTAGATAAATTTTACATCCACTCTTTCATACTAACAACCTACTAGATGGATTTTACTAGATAATTAATGAGAGATTACAAATATGAGTGATAATCCTCAATGTATAATAAGTCTCACTATCTCACAATCACTCTTTTTAGTCTCTCAAAGATTACACTTTGAAGTTCATGAAAGACAAGTATGCAATATCGAAGTTCTTTTAGACTTTGGAACTTTTTACTTTGGACCTCTCTATTCTCTTTAACACTTTGGTCTTTTCTTATATTCCTTCACTCTCGTTGGACAGTCTTCAGAGCATCACTCTCCAATCAACCAGTTGGAAGGGATTGCATGAAGAAAATTGAGTAGCCGTTGAGAAATAAGATTTGAATCCTCATTAATTTGGTCGCCCATATAAGCAAATCTCCAATTTTCATAAGTGGAGCTTTTCGATTTAGGAAATTAACTTGTCTATGAAGTGATTGTCAATCAATCAAAGATGTCTAGCTTTAAAGATTTTGTTGCAAAATAATCTTTAAAGTTGCAGATCAATACTTTCTATGATGGAAATTCGGCCCAGAGCACTAGATATAACGGTTGAAATTTTGCGTCTGAATATATTTCCATGTGTCTAAAGATATCTAGCTTTAGCGTAGACACTCTAAAGTAATCAGATGCATTCGCGAATAAAATTAGCCGATATCCATATTGTTGCCCTGATGATATCCAAGCAATAATTATCTATATCCACATCATCTGAATAGCAAAAAGTAGGGTCTTGATAATATTAAGATGAACATAGATTTTTCGTCATAGCCATGATATTTAGACAACGGAATTATGAATTTAAATGAACTTCTCTTCATAAATAGTTCCCATAACAAAAACAACTACAATATTTATAGATCGATGATGAGGAGTTTTTCTGTGTTTGAAGTGCAAATGCAAATGAAAAATTCATAGGGATCAGCCCACAAAAAATATTCGATTTTTTCTGTAGAACATCAATGTCCCAACCTCTTTTCCGTCTCACAAACGCCCCAAGGCTTATATCAATAACCAATAAATACCTATTGTTAGGATATAAACATGTCAAAATCTTCTCCTACTGCAAAAACTCACCCCATCTCTTGCACTGAGAAAAAAGAGCAGTTTTCATCCAAATAGTCAGGGTCTTCCCCTACAGATACGAAGAAACAAAACCCTAGCCATATCATATAATAGAAAGGTTGGACTGCAACTAGCCAATAGTGAATCTCCTCTCTATAGCAAGCCAGCATGGTAGTCTCATAAGATCAGTGGAGTAGCTGCTTCGCTCTCATGGCTTTGCATTGTCGTCCTATATGCAACCTTAGTTTCTCTGTCATGGGATAGGATCCGAAAATTCAGCAAATTTTGTTGGGGTCACATTACACACAACTACTTTCACCACCAATTCACATGGCAATCAATTCGTTCCGCTGCATCCATTGGCTGCCTTGGATTAAGAAGGATGAAATATATTGCACTGTTTTCTAAACTTAGTTTGATGATGTCAACTGACCACACCAAGCTCTGGGTTTCAGA
Organism: Eucalyptus curtisii; assembly: GCA_017140595.1. Taxonomy (NCBI): domain Eukaryota; kingdom Viridiplantae; phylum Streptophyta; class Magnoliopsida; order Myrtales; family Myrtaceae; genus Eucalyptus; species Eucalyptus curtisii. Next base: position 20,917,394 of record CM029501.1, on the reverse strand, counting down.
TTTTTAAGGCTAAACATCGCAGACTCTCTTCCATGGAAAGATATATGTCAAGGAAGAGAGATCATATTCAAATTTGTTAGTCTAAGGAATGGACAAGGTCGTGAAATTAACATCTGGATTGAACCTTGGGTACCTTTTGATGATGCTAGTAAGTGATAATGCTGGTATTAACACCTAGAGAGAGTAAATAGGTGTTTAAAACAAAATTTGATAAATAAAATAAATTTTGAACAAAGTCTAATAAATAAGTCACCAAACTTCTTATTTTTGCAAGATTTTTAAAAAAAGAGAGTTCAGGGAAGAGAAGATTACACACAAAATTTATAATGGTTTGGCTTAAATCAAGCTTACGTCCATTCTTCCACACCGACAGCCTTCTGACTAAGTGTAGACACTCAGTGGAAGATCCCTTCTCACTCACTAAGTCACTTTCTTTTGTGATTTTCTCTCTTGAATACAATTTATAAGGACCGCTGATGAAGAACAAGTAGTTGGAAAAACTTCAGACTTTGGAATTTCAATTTTCACGTCTCTATCTCAAATAGACCGAATGACCTTCTTAAATACTCTTCCACGCCTCACTAGCCATTGGCATTTTCCAGAGAAATTTCTTCCAATCAATCCAATCGAAAGAATTGACAAGGGGATCTTATAGCTGTTTGAGGATTGAGATGAAAATCCATTGATTTTAGTCGCTCATACAATCAGAATCTAAGTTTTCATAAGTAGATGCTCCAAAAAAGGAACTTGTCTTCAAGGTTGATTTCATTAATTTGTCATTGATTCCATCAACGTATTTATAGGAGGTAAGTGAGATTCTTTGCCAGAAAGCTAGATGTTGTAGAATAAATTCCTAATGCGTTCATTTTGAATCCTTATCGCAAAGTCAATAAATCTGAGTCTGATTTCATCCTTGTTTTGGACACGGTTTCACTCTGGATTGCGTCAGAGTGGGAAATACTTCTAGAATGAATAGATTTTGGCAAGAGTTAGCAATACAACTTCAGAAATATTATGTTCTTCAAAATAAGAATAAGAACTAAAAAGTTTTATCAACTACAAAAATTGGTTGGAGTTTTCTCAACAATCTCCCTATTTTTGATGATGACAAAACTTTTATGTAGATTTAAGCATAATGTAAATGTTATCCTGCAAAACAATACTTTAGCAACACAAGATAATTGATGGAGATAATAAATAGTAAGCATTATACGAATAACGTTTTCTAAAGTCTAGTTTGCACAATAAAGTCTATATAAAAACACACCATACCAGTAAAGCAAGTCTGCATAAAAATACAGCACACCTAGTAAAGCAAGTCTACATAAAAACACACCACATCAGTAAAGCATAAAAAACACAAATTGCAAACACAACTAGCAAGTCAAAGTTTCAAATCTACAAAAGTCTCCCCCTTCTTGTCAACGGCAAAAAAAGAGAAAAACAAACAAGCACAAAGAAAATAGAAAAGAGATTGGGGATTCCTTCGAACACGGACAAGTAGGAAATTCTCTAAAGTCTGCACGGTCTCCTTAAGCTTGGTCAGGCACTGATGGAAGACAATCTTAACCTTAGCCAAATTATGAGTGACTTGCTGATTTATGTTCTAATCTTTATTATCAAGAGACTGTACTTTTCCAGATAGAGATTCTGAGGTAGTACTGAGAGCAGCATGCAACTTTTGGATTCAACATCCATCCCATAATACTGTGCCTTAATCTTCAAAAGGAGTTCCAATATCGAGGATAGTTTCAATCTAGTTCAGTTTGGGCACTAACCTTTGCAAGTTGAATTGGAGGGGTATCCAAAATTGAAGGAATATTGACCTGAACATTTGAGGTATCTTGCTCCCCCTGAACATTATCCTCTTTGTCATGATCTCCAGGTGATTCTTCAGGGAAATTAGATGCATAAATGTCATCTGCATTAGGAAGAGATCGACCGACACCATCACTTATAGCTAGTTTTGCAATCTGGTCATGAAGAGGCGTTTTCTCACCTACTCACTCTGTCTCAGTGGCTTCAATCTAAGGAAGAACTCCTTCTCCTTCTTGCATTCCTTCTCTTCCAACATTGGTTTGTTAACCAGTTTCCTTGTTTTTCTCTCTAGCATCTCCTTCATTAAGTTCCCTTATATCATCTCCTTTCTTATCATAATGCTCATGCTCCTTCTCCTTCATCTAAGTCATCCTCCTCACTTTTTTTTTCTCTCCAATATCTTATCCTTCACTTTCCTCTTCTAGATCTTTCTCGCTCTCGTCTTCTTCTTCTTCTTCTTCTTCTTCAAAATAAGCTATACTAGCAACAAATCTCTTATGGCAATATTTGCCACAATATCAGAGATAGTCTCGTTTTCATTATCTTCATCTTCTTCATCTTGTGGACGAAGAACAGATCTTTTTCATTTTGGAGTATGCGAGACCACACTCTTCCCTTTCCATTTTTTTTTTTAGCCGTAGATCCTATCTTTGCTTTACTAGCATATTACTTCTTCATAAGTTTCAGAGCTTCAAACAGATCCTTTAATCTCATTTTTGAGATCATTTTAAGTCTAATTTGTATTAGTAAGGATGATTCTGGAGCAAAAGCTAGAGAGTGGTTGAATCTGAAAGTGTTGGAAAAGTCTAGTCACCAAAGCTGCATAAGAAAGCTGACATTTCTTCTTCATTACAATTCTGTACATGCGTAGTAGAATGTTATAAGGAAGTGAGAAAGCAACTTTATTGGAGATAGCCCACGTCATTTTTGCTTCAAATTTCGAAACATCAGTCTTGGAGGCAGCTTTGGGTCTGATGCAATTGATGATAATCTTGTGAAGCGAAATGTTAGAGGCAGACATCTTGGAATAAATAATGCTTCCCCTAGGGATTTTGTCCTTTACAAGAAACTTGATGACCTCTTCATTTTAGACATTTATGGACAAAAATCCACTTCGTGCCACTCCCATAATATCAGCCAACATATCAATATCAACATCAAAAACTTTTTCATTCATAGTAAATTGACTATAAGTGGGATCCAAGACTGACAAGTTTGAATAAAAATAAGTTGTTAATTCAGGATATGCATCAAATGACTCCACACAAAACCTTTCCATCTGAAGTTTGGCAAATTTCTCTCGCAAGTTTACCTTGATGGAATCCAGAAAATCAAAATTTATCGTTCGAGGGTTGATGACTCCTCTGTTCAACATCTGCGCATAGACCTTATTATGTTCCTTCGATTGAAATAACTTTCTTTTAGTTCCAGCGATTTTTGTAGCAACACTCATTTTGGGTTGGAAATTATTGAACATTCTCTCATCGTCATCTTCCTTTTTTATTTCAGTCTAACCCTTTGTTCCGAAATGAGGATCAGCAAGAAAGATGGTAAATTCCTCTTTTGCTCTCCCAGACTTTACCAGCCCTAATTTTTCCATGGCTCTCAAGAACAAAATTTCGTTCCCATAGCCATTTTCTTTCAAGAACGAAGTTATAAAATCCATGAGACTTCCTCCTTTTTTCAGAAACTCATAGTGCTTAAGAACTTCAGGCTTTCTTACCGAAAGAGGAGTTGCATCTTGAGTAACCTCTATTAGGGAAATCCCTTATGATGTTTTGAAGATGACAAAATAAATCAAAGGCTACTAACGTGTTTAATGGTTAAGTAATATACTATGTAGATGATAGAATATATAATTGATGTTATCAAAGTCTATACTTGGAAGAACCAGAAGACGGACTCTATGCTGAAGCTGAACTTATTCAGACTGTGTCTAGACCTTAAGGCTAAATATGTTTAGAAGCAGAATATGTTCAGACTTACGTCCAGATTGTAAGGTCTATTTTAGACGGAAGATACTCAGACTTTACTTCCAACAGAACACTCTCAGAATTTATATACAGAATGAGACACAAGTCCAAAACGTGACAAGATCCAGAACAAGACAACTCGACAAAACGTAGTACAAGCCCCAAATATATAACGGGTAGTGATCTGATTTAGATTCTACATCAAAATAGATTTGATTGACTCAATCTAATTGATTGACAATTGGATCTTGAAGATAAGAACTTTCAAAATGAAGAAGCTCTACTTATGAAAACCAAGATTCTGTTTGTATGGGCGATTGGAATCAATTTGGGATTCTGCTTCTGTCACTCAACGGCTACTAAATCTTCTTGATACAGATTTGTCCAACGGGTAGATTGGAAGACGATCCCCTAGATACTGTCCAACGGCTAGTTTGGAAGTGGATGAGTATTTAAGGAGATCAATGACCGATGAGCAAGTAAGAGACGGAGCGTAGAGTCTAGAATTCCAAAGTCTGAGCGAACTTCGATCGTACACTTGTCTTTCGTGAGCTTAAACATTTGTAATCGTGAGAGAAATACCGAAAGAGTGACTTAGTGAGATAATGCGATCTATCAATGAGTGTTTGCACTCAAAGTTGTAATCTCTCGTTGATCATATAGCGGAATCCACCCAAAAGGCTGTTAGCGTAGAAGAGTGGACGTAGGCTTAATCTAAGCCGAACCACTATAAATTTCGTGTGCAATCTTTTCTTCTCTTAACTCTTCTCGTTTAAGTCTGTTGCACATTTACAAGTTATTTCAGAAGTCTGTTCCATTGCATAACATATTCTGAACTTCCACTAAAAGTTCGGTGGCTCATTTAGTCAGACTCTGATCCTTATTCAGACTTTGCTCACAACTTATTTTATTCCACATTTATTTGTCAAGACTTCTTTTAAACACCTATTCACCCCTCTAGGTGTTCGTACTAGCATTTTCAACCTCTTCCTCCACAAATGGCCAATTCGTGCTTCTTGGTGATTCATCTTTAGTGAGATCGAAGTGTGTCTGAGTATCAGGAACAAATTGAGGCCCACGACTGGCAATGCAAGAGGACCTCCTCTGAGAAGACATCAAAACAGACTTGGAGAATCTTGACGACATGTTCGTGAGTGATCGAGGGAAAGATTTATAGAGAAAGTGAGAATGAATCAAGAGAAGCAAAGGTTTGAGAGAGATTAGGGTTTGTGAATATTCTAGTGATTGGAAAAAATAAGCTGAAGACTTATTTAAAGAATACGAACAAGGCCAATGAACGGGCACAAAAAGGAAAAATTAACTTCCATTTTAAAAATTTTCAAAAGAGTAACTATAAATAATTTTTGAAATATTAATTCTGAAAAATCAGCAGCAATATAACAATTTCCAAAAAAAGGCAATTAATAATTCAAATAAAATATTCATACCCATTCAAGAAGGAAATAAACTTATGCACCAAAATTTGAAATACAACTACCTGAGTCTGTAAGAGCTTTCAGAAGGATATCTCTTCTAGAAGGTTGAACTGATGAGTCTACTTTTATATAGGCTTTAACCAAATGCATTGGTGATATTCAACTTTTCACGAATGAACTCGGATGATCCTTTCTCCAATGGCTTGGTGAAAATGTCTGCCAGTTGATTCTTCATATCGATGAATTGAACATTGATTTCACCATTTTGTATATGGTTTCTTATGAAGTGATGACGGATTTCAATATGCTTTGCTCTTGAATGGAGAATGAGAATTTTGGTGAGGTTGATTGCATTAGTGTTGTCACATCTGATTTCATTGCAAGATTCTTCTATTCCAAAGTCCTTTAGTTGTTGCTTGATCCAAAGAATTTGTGAATAGCAACTTCCAAGAGCAACATATTCTGTTTTTGCCGTTGAAAGTGCCATAGTGTTCAACTTCTTAGAGAACCAAGACACTAACATTTGTCCCGAGAGTTGGCATGTACCATATGTACGTTTCCTATCAACTTTATAACTAGTTAGATCGGCATCTGAGTATCCAAGTAGGGTAAAGTCTCCTCTTTTTGGATTCCACAGACCTAACTTTGAATTTGTTGCAATATACTTAATAATACGTTTGACAGCACTGAGATGTGATAATCTAGGATCAGCTTGGAATCTAGCACACATGCACACACTGAATAAAATATCAGGTCGAGAAGTAGTAAGATAAAGAAGATAACCGATCATGCTTCTGTATGTCTTTTTGTTTACTTTCTTTCCATCTTCATCCTTATCAAGTTTGGAAGAACTTGACATAGGAGTCTCAATCTTCTTATAGTTTTCCATCTCTAACTTCTTGATAACATCTCTGGCATATTTCTCTTGATAAATGAACGTTCCTTCCTTTGATTATCTGACTTGTACATCCAAAAAAAAAAAAAAATGTTAACTCACCCATCATGCTTATTTCAAATTCTTTCTGCATAGACTTTGAAAAAATTTTGCATAGACTTTCATTAGAAGAGCCAAAAATGATATCATCAACATATATTTGAAAAGGTAGAAAGTCTTTTTCTTCCCTTTTGATAAACAGAGTTGTGTCAACCGTTTCTTTCTTGAAACCATTTCACTTTTATCTTTGATTTTATATTTTTCACTTTTCCTTTCGTTATGTATCCTGTGAATATAATTTCCATGTTTTCTTAAATGGTATGAATTAGCGTCATTAGATTCTAATGCATTGTGATTTCCAAGTTCCAATTTGAATTTCAATGTCATTTTCAATTACGACACATCAATCTCAGTTTCGCACTTTAATTATATTTAGTTTCACTCAGCATTGGCAGTGCCTCTTTACAAGGACTGTGGGCAATTGCCTCTAGTCAAATTTTATATTTTAATTATTAGCATAAATATTCAAAGCATTGGTTAATTCGACCCCACTAATTTATATATTTTGACCTCAAAAAGTTGAGTTTTTTGAACAACAAAATTGGCCTCGCCAAATCTTTAGAAACCCTGATTACGATGGAAAAAGGTCAAACTGAAAAGCCAACTCGATATGTACAAATTCCCTTGATAAAAATATATATAATAAAGCTTGACACTTTACTCCTCAGTTTCACTTTTGCATGACCGAGATTCTGGTTCTCATATAAAATTTATGGTACCATACATTCAATTGAGCTAGATTTGAAGAAAAAAATTATTTTACATTTTGTTAACAAGTGCCTCAAGACATTTATAAACAATCACATATACCGAAAAATTTACTAATTTTAATGCACTTCTTCTATTGAATTATTTGTAATCAATATATTGAAAATTTCCAAAGACTTGATGATTTGATCATTTTGTGGTTGAATTAGAATCGGAATTTATTTTTTCAAATCATATGAAATTTAGATTCACGCCTTATGGAATTTCACAGCATCAACAACTTTGAAAAATTACTTTTGTAAAATAGTTTGCATCGACAATATTCTTAATATAGTTAGGGTGCGTTTGGGAAGTCTTTTGGGGAAAGTCTTTAGAAAAATGCAAAGACCTTTGAGTTAAAGGTGTTTTCCAAAATGCAAACTGTGTTTGGTAAATTGTAGTCTGAAAGCCCTTTGTGAAGTACCTTTGAGCAAAATGGTATTTGGGGGAATTACATTTACGGAGGACTTTTGTGATAAAAAAAATTATCAAAAAAAAAAAAAAATTGACCGGCAAGGGCAGGCGGCCGCCGGCGATTTCCGGTGACCTCTGGCGATCCCGCCAACCCCCGAAGACCACCGACAAAGGCCGCCCGAGGTCGCACGACGCCGCCGCGACCTCCAGCGACCCCGGATCTGGGGCGGCGAGGTTGTGTGACGCCGCCTCGACCTCCGGCGACCCCGCCGCTACCTAGATCTGGGGCGTCGAGATTGCGGGAGGACCTCGCTGCCGAGATCCGGGTCGCGCGCAGGTCGCCCGACCTCGTTGCCCCAGTCACGCGACCTCGCCACCCCTGGATCTGGGGCAGCGAGGTCGCAGGAGGTCGCGCGACGCCGCTGCGATTCAGATCCGGGGGCGGCGAGGTCGCACGACCCAGATTGAGGGCGGCAAGGTCCTCCTGAGACCCTACCGCCCCAGATCTGGGTCACGGCGACCCAGACCTCGCCGCGCGACGATCACGCCACCCCCCGGCGTCGGTCGCGCCACCCCCCAACGACGATCGTCTGGGCGACAATGTGGCACCCTCGACGGCCCCCAATCCGTTAGGGTCGCCACAATTCTCTCACCTTTCACTTTTCCTACGAACATGTCACTCTGATACCATTTCAATTGCAGCGGGTCCATACAACCTGGGGGTTTACATTTTTTTTTATCGGTCCCTTGCGCTATTCATATAGCGGAAGCAAATCCATCAACTCCCTTCCCTATATTTAGAAAATGATGCACACCAACTAAACATTTATAGGTAAAAGCCGAACACTTTTATTTACTTAAACCAGATGGGCATCATTCATCGGTACTTCAAAATGCCATGGTTTTCTATACTTGGCTATACTTCAAAGATGACCGACATCTCCTCCAACAGTCGTATACTTAAAGTCCATCGATCAGTGTTGGCGTCCAAAAGTTCCTTCCTTTGCTATCCTTCTCCTCCTCGCGGTCATATCCAACCACTTGATCCATCTACTGGTGGCAGTGGCGACAAAGGTATCTTATCTATTCTGAAATGTTAATCCCCAAAAGGGGTGAGTACAACCACTCAGCAGTAAAGATCCACCAAACTATTCAATGCATCAAACAGAACAATCAAGGCATCATACAAAGCACATATCGTCCATGCATTCAAGCATAACTTACCTTGCAGCCATGCTTATATCATCATGCCATATGTCCATATACCACCATGCACTCATCATCAAGCATTCATGCATATCCATGCCATATGTGCATATACCACCATGCACTCATTATCAAGCATTCATGCATATATCACCATGCCATACGTGCATATACCACTACGCACTCATCATCAAGCATTCATGCATATCCATGCCATATGTGCATATACCACGATGCACTCATTATCAAGCATTCATGCATATATCACCATGCCATATGTGCATATACCACTACGCACTCATCATCAAGCATTCATGCATATCCATGCCATATGTGCATATACCACCATGCGGTCATGCATATCTCACCATGCCATCGTGCATATACCACCATGATTCATATCATCCATGCTATCAAGCATACATCACCATGAGATCCATTCATGCCTTCATGATCGCATTTTCAATATCAAATAGCATCAATTTATTTTCATAAGCCGATCATGCATCATGCCATATGCATACACCCATGCACATGATTCATTTTCAATTCTTATCTTTTACAAGGATCTCATCAGTTTTTCTTTCCAGGGACCAATGTTTGCATCCCACAATTCATCGCTCGCACCCAACCAGGCATCGCGAGGAACCTCCGGGCATGTATTCAAAATACAACCGGGCATCCGGCCCCCCACATTCCGGGCATCTCGCATCCCAACTAGCATCACGAGGCATCCCCCCGGGCACAAACCTCGGGGCTTCCGGAATTACGTACCGACATACTACCGGGATTCCCCCCTCCGGAATTACGTACCGTATACCACCGGGCATCTCGAAACTCCCGAGGACCCTCCGAAATTACGCCACTAGGCCACCGGGCATCCGGCACCCCCACATTCCGGGCATCCCGACACTCCCGGGGCATCGTCGACTCACACCTCCGACGGCCTTCTCATTACCACAATGCATATTCCCATACATCTCATTTTCAATTTCACATTTGATGCAACAATGCCAATGATTTGACAACAGCTCTTTTTAAAATCATATAATATGCCTTGAGAAAAGTATCATTTGATGCAATGGTTCTGAAACTTCATTGAGTTCATGAAAATCCATCAATCCTTTGATGTCATATGAAATGTATGAATGTCATCATGTCATTGCACGAGTAATAATCCAGGATATCATGATTTACATAATAAATCCAATAAACAGTAAATAAAACAATTTCCAGCTTAAACAGAATGCGTGCTATTCATGAAAAATTCTAGAAAATTAGCAAACGATGGAAATAAATTCTGCAAATTTACCACAATGTAGATAAGATCTAAGAAAACACATTTTGTGAAGAACACCATATCAAACAAGGCTTCACAGAATATGTACAGGTCCATGCATCACCGAAAAAGGATTTTAACATCATCCATGCACTGTTTTGAAAACAATTTCGATTGAACCCTTAAATAAACTCGGAAAATTCTGAAATTTGGACACGCTGTATTTAAGACCTATAGGTACAAGTTTCATGAAGAAATCGTAGTCCAATTTGTTCTGGATGAAAAGATAAAATCGATTTACTTTTCCTATTCTCGGTATCGTTTTCCAGATCTACCTGTGTTGAAGAAAAATCGTTTCCTTGGTTATTACTGGTCCATTTACTCTGAAATTTCAATATGTTGTTCCTCAGAATATTACCTACAATTTTCATTAAGGACACACTATCAAATTTTAACTGTATGATTTTATAAAAATCCCGAAATCATACTAGGTGGAAGCAGCGTTTTTCCCAGATCCAGTTTCTTCAAAAGACAACGGTTTCACCGACCTATTTTCGTTCATTTCCTCTAAATTTTTGATATGTTATACCTCAAGAAGTATAATACAACTTTAGTTAAGATATCAAAGTGATATTTCAACAAGAAAATTACTTTACAGACCACGAAACCACTGAAGGTCATCACGACGAATTCCAGATCTAGTCTCTCCAAAGGAAAATCGTTTCACCAAGAAATACTTGTTCGTTTTATCTCAAATTTCATTATGTTATTCTTCAAGATGTTCTCTACCACTTTCATGAAGAGGTCAAAGTGGAATTCCAACTAAAAAGTCACATGCAACACACGAAATCAACAAGAGGTCAACAAAACAGTTTCCAGATCTAATGTTTTCGTAGGAAAAGGGTTTCATCCCTTAATACTTGTCCATTTTGTCTCAAATTTTAGTATGTTACACGTCAAGATGTTCTATACAACTTTCATGAAGAGGTCGAAGCAAGATTCCAACTAAAAAGTCACATGCAACACACAAACTCGCGGACGGTCGGACTGGTCTTTCCGAAATCAGTATGCATGACCAACGAATCTCTCTTCAAAGCTCCGAAATCTCATCCCATCTACCACAACCAAGACTTACCATCTACTACACATACACGCAGCAATGCAAAGAGTAGGTTTTAGGACTTCACTTGCCTTAGATTCAAGCACAAAACAGCAGCAAACAGAGGCAAAACAGCAACGAACGGCGGACGAACAGGCGGACGAACTCTCTTCCTTCTTCTTCGCACGGCCTCCTCCTCCTCTCTCGGTTTCCCTCTCTCACTCTCTCGACAGCTCTCTCTCTCTCACTCACCAAAACCGGCCACTCTCCCTGTCTTAATTTCCCTTTCCTTCAATCATTTGCAATGATTGAAAGCTGCATGTGGCCGCCCAAGATGGCCAATGGGGGCAGCCACACTTGGCAACTAGGGAAGAACACTTGGCAATTTGCCATGCAAGAGGGGCTCCATCCGGCTGGGCTTGGGGCCAGCTTGGTCGACGGCCCAATGGGCTTCATGGGCCTGGCTTTGGGCCGAAGTGGTGGGGGTCTTGGGCTGGGTTTTTGGGCTAGCTTGGCCTAAGAATTTCGGCCCACTAACCTTTTAATAATCTATTAACATTTTCCACTTAAATAAATACCTAACTTACAAAAATAATAAGGCCATAAAACTTGTAGTCACAAATCCATATATTCCAATTTATAATACACATGACCAATGATAGAATTTTCTTTCCTATCACATAATTATCCATTAAAAGCTTGGCCATAAATCTTATTGCAAATTATGGATTAAATGGCTATAAAATAACTTGATGGTACTTCCATCACCTATTCATAGATTTTAATGTAACTGGAGGTCGTCATGAATTTTGGGATGCCACAGACAATCACCGGCGACTGCTCGCGGAAGAAGAAGAAGATGATGATGAATAGTAAGGGCAAAATTGGAAAAACGAAAAACCAACGAGGGTAATTTGGGAAGAAATTTTTTTTTAACCCCTCAGCTCAGCATTCTCGGCATGCTGAAAGCCCAAGGTAGCCCCCAACATGCCTTGGGCTTTCAGCCTTGTGAAGGCTGACATTTTGCAAAGGGGCTTTGAAATTTTTTTGCCAAACACCCCATCCTTGGCCCAAAGATCTTTGGGGCTTCAAAGTAGCCTTGAGAAGCTACTCCCAAACGCACCCTTAATACCATTAAAAACTCAAACTGGAAAAGTTTACCCCAAAAACCAAAAATTGTTACACATGTGACAAATTAATACTCCATTAATTTATATTAAACTGTCAAATTGCAGAGTTGGATGACATGTGGCAATTAACGAGTGTACCAATTTGAGGTTCTACCCTCCCTTAGTCACAAATTTACTAGTTTATGATTTTTCGTGGTATTAATCTTAATTAATGAAAAGTAATAAAGGGCAAATTTTGTCACAAATGTATCAATTTGGGGTTTTTGTTGATTAAAAAATTAGTTTAGGAGTAAATTTTAGTTAAGGGTTTTTTGGTGGAATTAAACATTCTTAACATGAAGGGATAATGATATAAATAGTTCATGAACTTTGACCCAATGTGTAATATGATCCTTGAACTTTTAATTTGTTCAATGTAGTCCCTCAACTTTAATCCAATATACAATGTGGTCCTTGAATTTTCAATTTGTTCAATATGATCCCTGAACTTTTGGTATATGTTTAATTTCATCCTTGAACTATATGAAAATGTTCAATATTGTCATTTTATTAATTCAAGTTCAGAAACTTTATTGAGCATTATCATGTAGTTCAGAGACTAAAGTGAACATGTACTAAAAGTTCAAGAATCACATTGCACATTAGATTAAAGTTCAAATGCACATTGAATAAATTAAAAGTTCAGAAATCATATTATATATTGGGTCAAAATTCATTAATTATTTATGTCATTTTTCCTAATATGAATGAATTATTTGGTGGATGTTTTCCAGCGCAAAAGATTTTTATTTTTTTCCCAAACAATTTTTCTTGGCCACATGATATGCTCCGACAGCCAGAGAAGAAAAGATCTCCAAGGTGTTGGCTGTGTACTTAATCTTTGATGCAAGCCTAGGGTAGGCTTTCTCAAATAGTAGGATCGGGAGAATGACTCGCACACGGGAAACAGGACGAACAGAAATTTCAGCACTGCGCAAGCTCAGGAGAACAGTTGTATCTTTGTCGATACAGATCAGATCGACCTAATTCCAAAGTCAAATGAACGAAGACTTCTGGATCTACAATTTCTCTGTTTTGGGTTTTCTGAAATAAGTACTGTAGGATGGTCGAATTTAGGTTGGAAGTGGGTGAAAATAACGAACAGAACAAGAAAAGATAGAAACTTTGTTGGTTGCTCTTCTAGGCCTCCAAGGAAGTTGAGAGGGCACCGATTCTTCTAGATTGATGACTGCAACTCTTCAAGAATGTAGATTTCGAAAGCTCCGACTCTTCAAGGATGGAGTGAAAACTCTTCTAGGTTTTCAAGGGTATGAACTCTACAAGGCTCACGATACTTGCTTGAAAACAAAGTTTTCATTCATCAAAAGTCGTCTATCTCATACAAGGAATTGGATGGCTTATATCGTCAAAGAAATAAAGACAGAGCATTGAAACTTGAAAGCATTAAAGAACTTTGAAACTAGAAAAATAGTAAAGACCATAGAAACTAGAAACTAGTAAAAGCATAACGTCTTCATGGCTCCCAAAGTGTCTTCTTTCAAGCTTCCGGGATGGACTCAAGATATCGATACAGCTTCTCGGTTGAATTGACGACTTCATAGATAAGAGGTTTCATCGAGCTTGAATGCGGGCCGATCTTCTTGGTTGAGAGAGCTGGTCTTCAATGCGGGCTGCATCAATCTTAGAGAAGAGGCATCGCAAGAGGGTTCAACCTGACTATCGTCTAAACTTTGGTGGAAATGATATTCAAATTTCAGAGTCTAAAAATGGATTGCCATCGCGTGAGCATAGCTACTGAGGATGATGAAATTTGGGAGCAGAGAATGCCAGATTGAAATCACTAGATTCGATAATCAAATCACACCGCCAAGCAGAATTCAAGCGTCGTGTGAATCCGCTGCTACACGACGCCGTGAAAGAAGGTGACGTCGACAAGTTCATTGAAGCCAAGGCAAACTACCAAGGGGACACTGCGCTCCACGTCGCAGCAAGAGCTGGCAGGATCCGCTCGGCTGAGCTTCTCCTCTGCTCCAGCAGGATTGTGCACATGGCGAACGACGCGGGGAACACTGCGTTGCATGAGGCTGTGAAGAGCAGTGACTCCGAGTTGACCCGTCATGGCTCAAGAGCGGTGTATTGGGAGAACAAGGAGAGGAAATGCCCACTGTACTTGGCAGTGGAGACTAGAAACTTGGAGATTCTCAAGCTTTTGATGGGGGCAATGGATGAAAAGGAAGTCCCTTGGTCCAGGATGCAAGGCATGTTCCCGGTTCACAGAGCCGTGATGCATAAAAGATTATGTCAGTGATTGTACTTATGACTCTCACTTCGGTAAATTTATAATTCCTACCATATACATTTATACATATGTAGCTGTTGAACCAATAGGTCTCAATACACACGTTTTGTTTTTCTGGTAAAATGGTTTAAGTTTATCTAGAGCCCGTCAATTATTGAAAATTCCTATATATTCTGGCCCAGATGCTTGGACCTTTGGTTCTGGGAAGACTTGATCCCTTGAAAAATGTCACCATAGTCCATACTTATAGTATAAGCCTTTGTAGATGCTACACTACTTATATTATTGTCCGAAGACCTTTCGTAAAACAGGAAGAGACTCATGTCATGGCTGCCCTTGAGTACTTCAATGTGGTAATCTACTTCTTGGATATGACTGTCTCTATGCTTTGAAGCGTTCCCCCATGTCTATTTGGTCGCATTTTTGTTTTATTTTTAAGAAAAAGCAGACCCTTGACCATGAGAAAGTTCGTTTTTCCTTCTCTAATGATGAATAAATGCTGAAATGGATGTCAAAGCTAACGAAAGAATTATTTGATTTAACAGATGATGGAGGTAGCACCCTCCTCTACCTAGCTGCATATGTAAATTACATTGATGGAGTCAAATTCTTGGCCTATGAATTTGCTTTGAGAGCCTTTGAGGGTGACAGAGGGATATTTTCCGATCCACGTCGCTTGTATGATGGGTCATCTTGAAATAGTCAAGGAGCTACTTCAACATTGGCCAAACTCAAAAGAGTTGCTAAGTCTTAAGGAGGGGCAAAATATACTTCATATTGCCACAAAGTACGGAATGGTCTCTATAGTGTATTACATACTTGGCGAACTTTAAGAAGCTTATAAATATGAAAGACAAGGAAGGAAATATACCTCTACATTTGGCCTCATTGCAGTTGTAACCTGACATTGGCCAGACCTAGAAGAGTTGCTAAGTCTTAAGGAAGGGCAAAATATACTTTGCGTTGCCACAAAGTACGGACGGGTCTCCATAATGCACTACATATTTGGCGATCCCAACTTTAAGAAGCTTATAAATGCGACAGACAAGCAAGGAAATATATCCCTACATGTAGTTGCAACCCTACATTGTGTTTTTACTCACCCAGCATAGTAGAGCCAATCTTAAGCTTGACAGCTTTCGATATTGCTGATGAGCTGAAAAATATTGATGCTCCAATTCATGAGGTGATGATATCTACAAAATGAATTAACGTACTTACCTACTTTTGTTTTTCGTTGTTATTTGAGCTACTTCCTTTATGTGAGATATGAAAGCAATTGGAATGTACCACGTGGAATTAAGTTTCTACAATAAGCTCAGAAAAGAATGCATTTGCTAGTCTATGTATCACTTGAGAAAGTTTCATTTTTTGAATTCTAAGTCTTTGATTGTTAGTCCATCTTCACGGATAATAAGTCTTTTTTTCTATTACGCTTTAACCAGGGAAGGGCAGCAAATATCTTAGTACGTATTTTCTCCAATTTAGTAGGCACAGATATGTTATGTATTCGGTGAAATTTCTCCGATTATAAATGTTAGATTTAAGATTGTGACACCAGAGTTTGGGATTGTACAAATGCCATAGCCAGCCCAATGATGCTCTCTCTTTTTGTTCTTTCCTTTTCCTTTTTCACTAGCCTTGCCCTCATTCTGTCCCTGCAAAATTTGGACCATATCATATACAATCAAAGTACGTGCATAGGAAATTAATAATATGCTTACATTTCATTCATTATTATCTTTCACTGGGCTTGTCCTGAAATTATGACCAGGTTGCTTGCATAACCTACCCTCCGGTGTACCTGACCTGGACATCTTCCCAGAAGCTTTTGGCTAGTGCTGCTGTTTTGTTCTCTCTGTCTTTGGTGGGACGATTGGGGCTAAATTGTTCTTCGGCCATGGAATTAGTCCTGCAGAGGCAGATACTTAATATATAAAACCAGACAAGTTAACATATAAACCTTGCAATTCACAGGCTCTAAGGCGAACAAATATGTTTGTATGTACTCTCGTTGTACCAGTTAGATAAAAACTTTTTGGGATCCTCTCGCTCACAAGAGCAAGTTTGCTTTTCCATGTTAATTACAAGCTTATCTTGTTTGTGCTTCACTTCAGACGCTTCTCTGCCATTCCAATCCACATGGCAATAAGTGCTTTCAGCCTCGTTTTCCTCTAATTTCATCATAACTTTGTGGGCAATACTCACCATTCATTGTCTCAACCCAACCCCGTCGGCCCCCTCTCTCGGTGGAGGGAGGAAAATGCTGGGTTTTGGGTACTTGAGCATGAGAGTTTCTTCACGGTTCGCATTTCAAAAGACATCATCACCTCGCCTTTCGGGACGAATTATTGTGAGTTCGCTCATACATGATCGTGAGCTCTCCCAAGCTCGTACCTTATGTGATAGCTGAAGCTGTTGTGATTCATACCCACATGAGCGACACACCTTGAAAGAGAAGGTCGAGTGTGGATATCAAATTTCGGGGTATTTTTACCACAGTAGCCCTCCCAATAGTACTTGCTCCCCATGGATGGCATCACTTCATCCACTAGGAACTTTCCACAGTGGGTATGTTAAACTAAGGTAAGCCTCGTCAAGACCCATACCTCTCGCGACTAGTTTGTTTATTATCTAGCTGTTTAAACAACCTAAAAAAAGACAAGAGTAGCCACTAGCCTCGTTTTTGGAGGCCGGCTAGAAAACCCAATTGAGGGTCGGAAGTCGTCCCTCGATTTCTACGCAACTAGAGATTCTAGATTCGGAGACTTGGGCTACGCTAATATTTCTATTAACGCAATTTCGATACCTAACAATTTGTCGTGTTTCCTAAAGTGACAATGCGTATATTTTTCTTTTTTAGAGTCAATTACACTAACTAAATGGTCATGCATGGATGGTTGCTTTCATGCAATTCTATTTTCTATGAAAAAGAAAAATAAATCACACAATTGAATTTTAAAGACAAGATAATAAGTAAACACTCGAGTAGACAGCTTAAGGAAAACATGCAACCCTAAAATTCAAAGAAAATAAAATGAAAGAACCTGCAACTCGTCGGGTGTTTGTACAACACTAAACGACCCAAAACATATATCAGGAATAAATGATACAACATTACAGTTGGATAGGATATCGACCTTCCATCGTCTTCATGTCTTAAGGAAACTCCACCTTCAGGACTTATTCTAATCCTAATCTAGAACTATGATTAGGTACATACAATAGTAAAGAAACAATCATTCATGGCAAACGCAATCACAAGACAAGCCAATCAAAAACAATTAAACAATTGAAATTACATGCGAAAAAGGAACAAATTGGGCCTTGGGCTTGGCCTTTGCAATTCATACATCCATCCGTCTACAAACCTATCCCAATTCATTTTATATGGTTTACAGCCATTGGCCACCATTTGTATTCTCGCATGGCAACTAACACTTATAAACCCCTAAGACACGTTCTAAGTGAATCCCAAGATTATCCCATGGAATCATGTGTCATACAGATGCATACATCTAAAAAAACGCATGCATTGTGGGAAATAAACATGTAGGTAGGCCCTTGAGCCTTGTTTCTCAAACAATCAAACAATTTTAGTGAGCTAACATTGGATCACTTATCCATTCGACATGCACCAAACACAACCACAACCATTTAATTAAAGCAAACAAGTTCAATGTTTAGAGTTCAAATAATGCTCAAAATTCATTTGAAGAAGAATTGATAGTGAATTATGAGAAAAGGTGCAACTGGTATAACAAAGATGCGCCACAGCTATAGAACACATTTGATCATCAAGGCTAACTCGGGTGCATCCTATGCATTCTGATTAAGCTTCACAAATCCCCTAAATATGTTCCAAGCTTTAGACAACATCAATATTAAACCATGAACATGATTTGAAAGTTTGGAATTCAAAGACAACATAAAAAGTGTGTGCATGAGCATTACTTGAACATAAAATCAAGTTCAAATCAACATGAACAAGAAAATTCAAATAAGTTCTTGACATTCGAAGGGTCAGAAAAATACATTAAAATGCTTTTTATTTTTTGAAAATTTTTGTGCAAAGAGTTCAAAAGGTGAGGAACAAATTCCATGACGACATGTAAATCAAATTCAGCATGCAAATTGGCCTAAAGAATTCTAGAAAGAAAACGGAGCAAAAAGTTGTAACACAACTTCACATAGCAGGGCAAACAAAATCAGCACAATTGGAAGGGAACCCATGGACAAATTTTCCCAAGAAAATTATACAGCATAGAGAGCACCATAAGGAATAGAATAACTTTTGTGAAGAAAGTTTCCTAAAAAGAGCTACATAGGAATTTACAAAAATTCAACAACATGCAACATTGCATTAGGAAATCAGCAAAACAGCAGGGCATCATGATGTAACAACATAGATTTAACCTAGTAAACAAAGTCTAAAAAATGTAAAATTTTACCAAAACATGGTCAAAAGAGCGATGAGGTCCGATCTAAGAATTCTAAACTAGAAAATCATACAAAAATGATAAAAGGTCATACTTAACTGGGGTAAAACAGGGGTTCCGAGTTTTGCCTAAGTCAGATTTCTAACCTATTTTGACAAAAATGGAAAAAAGTGTCAAATGATATGCAAATCACACAAATCAGCAGCATTGGAAATATCAGAGCAAGTCCTAAGACTTCCTAAGAGAGTTTGAGGTCAATTGAGGTCAAATTGATGATCAAAAATTGATATTCATGATGGCATGCAAATCAGCCACGCACAAAGCAGAACATGATGCAAGTTTAATGGTCTATAAGATCACCTAGACAATGCATAAAATCGTGAAACTTGCACATAACAACAGATTGAATGCGACAATGTTTAGGAAAAACATTTAACCCTAAATTAGAATGCAAATAAATCACACAAGTCATTAACATTGCAAAGTGTCTTAGAACTAAGAATGACGTACTTGACAAATTTCAAGTACAATTGGCTAAATTGATGCATGGTTTTCAAAATTCAAACTAGATTCAAATATGACGTACCATACATTGATGCGAAGTTTATAACACGTACTTCAAATATCGAGAGACATCAATGTACAATTTGATCCTTAAGGGGCCCAAACAAATGGGTTTAAATAGGCTCATGATAAGCCCATAATTCAACATGATCATCACAGAACATGGCTAATTTTTTATGATCTAATGACATGCAAAAATCTTGGGAAAAATTCTATGTATAGAATGCAAGATGGCGATATTTTTCCATGAGACATCTAAACCTACTTTGGCTCACAGAGGCCTACATGAAAATAACAAAACAGAACCGCATTATGAATCTCACAAATCATAGCAGCACCCAAGCATTTTCGCACATGCAATTAACATGGTAAACGATGTTCAATTCACATGAATCATACCTCTTTGGGACACTTACAACTTGTATTACAAATACCATGAAGAATGCAAAGTCAGATGGACTCATCTAAAACCTTAATTTCAAGCAAACGCAAGTCAGACCTAACGTAGGGCAAACCAACCCTATGACGAATTTTGGCGATTTTACCTAATCAAATCAATTTCAAAAAATATGGAAAAAATGTATGATATAAACCAGACAATTTCGTGTAAACTTTGTGAAGAAAGTGTTTCCAAAGTCTATGCACAAAAATCAGTACAAAATGACAGAACAAAAACTAGCAGCAAAGTCAGAATTGCAAATCTAAGTCAGAAACATTGCAGAATCGACAAATTTCACAAGTGTTTTTCAGTGACAAATGATGTCTTCGTAGAATGTGCGACCTATCAAATTGAAGCTTGAAAAGTCTAGTTTCTATGTCTAGAAAGGCTTGAGGTTGGAAAACCTCGTCTACCGCCTCGTTTCAGCCGGAATAGAAAGTCACATGACAGAATTACGAAATTGTAGATCAATGCAAATCAAGCTCAATCAACTTCAAGCTCATCATCAATGATCATCAGTCTATTGCAAATCATCTTGTAACATCCCAAATCTCAAATCTAACCATATCATGAAAACCTAGGGTTGAATCCTAACCCCGATCGGTTAATCCGATCTCAATTCATTGGACTCAATATTAAAGGGATTATTTTTGGGATTTTCATCAAGCTTTAGACGCAATAGGATGAAATTCAAGTTGTTGGATCAAACCTCGAACTTGAAGGATGTTGATTTAATCTTCATGGATCGTCGGGAGTGTCGCGACCCGATCTCACCGCCCTCGATCCCTCATCATCACGAGGAGAGAAAATGGGGAAAGGTCGGTTTTAAGGGTATTTGATCACGAAAGTTCCCTCACAGCTCGCGTTTCAGAAGACGTCATCACATCGTCTTTTGGATCAAGTCTCTCGTGAGTTCCCTCCACGAAATCGCGAGCTCTCCCAAACTCGTACCCTACGTGACAGCAGAGTGTCATGATCTATACCCACACGGACGACACACTTTAGAAGAAAGGGGTCGGGTGTGGATATTGGATTTAAGGGTACCTTTAC
Source organism: Eucalyptus curtisii (assembly GCA_017140595.1). NCBI lineage: Eukaryota > Viridiplantae > Streptophyta > Magnoliopsida > Myrtales > Myrtaceae > Eucalyptus > Eucalyptus curtisii. The sequence goes on along the minus strand of CM029501.1, from coordinate 20,896,507 downwards.
CATATTAACCCTCTCGACAGTAAGCTTCGCCCATAAGGATGGCATCACTTCATTCTTTGGAGTACTCCCATATCGAGTATGCTAAACCATGATGGGTTTCATCAAAACTCGTACCTCACGCAATGGGTTTATTTATACAATCTAGTTGTTTATGACAACCTAAAAATAAGACGGGAGTCGCCACTAGCCTTATTTTGGGGTTGGCTAGAAAACCCAATCGAGGGTCAGGAGTATTCTCTCGATTCCTACGCAACCAAATATCTAGGTTCGGGGACTTGGGTTACACTAATATTTCTATTAGCGCCATTTCGGTACGTAAATAGTATGTTGTGTTTTCCCTAACGTGTCCATGTGTTTCTTCTTATATTTTCGGAATCGTTAGTCTTAAACTAAGCAATCATGCGTGGTTGGTCATTTTCATTCTATTCTATTCTAGAAAAACAAGAAAAGAAAACAATCAATGGATTGAGATTACGAGACAGTAAGTAAACAATAAAAGAAAGCAATAAATCTACTATGCAATCTTAGAAATCATAAAAGCGAAACACAATTGAAAAATATGAGAGAAAGAGAGAAAACTTGCAACTCGTCGGGCTTTATACAACAAATGGAACTGGAGACATATGTCAGGGAAATGAATAGTACATGCTAATAGTCGAAATTGACATCGACCTCCACTGTCTTCGCACTTTCTCCATCTTCGGGGTCCTAATCTAAACCTAATCTAAGAAACTTATAACTAGATACATACAATGGAAAGAACATCAAAACAATCAAAAATAAGACATCATGTTGAGATCAATCATTTAAAGGAAGTGCAATACGAAAGTCAAATTTTGGGGCATCGGGGTCGGCCTTTGTCCTTCATGCAAGCCACTAAGGGGGTGCATGACAACCAGTAATTTCTATTCCAGAAACAATTTTTCTATTTCAAACTTGTTTCTAGAATAGAAATCCGTTTGGTAAAATTATTTCATTTTTCTATTTCTGAAATAAATTTTTGTTCCAAAAATAGGTTTGGAATAGAAATCAGAAGTAAAAACTTTCTATTTCTTTATTTCTGGAATAGAAATGAGAAATAAAAATTCTTCTCATCGTGTCCTCCATCCGTCACCGCCAACCACCGTTCGTCGGTCGCCGGCCGCCGCTGCCGCCGCCACCGGTCGCCGTCCATCACCACCGATCACCGGTCCACTGCCGTTTAAAAGGAAGAAATTTTTTGTCGTTATCAAACGAATTTATATTTTTGGAGTAGAAATTTTATATCGTTATCAAACGGTTATTTTTGCTTAGAAACTCATCTAGAAATAGAAATAGAAAAATATATTTCTCTTCCAGAAATCAATTTATGGCTAGAATAGTTATCATTCGCGCCCTAAGACACTTACCCATTCATTTTTGTGACTTATAGCAATTGTTGACCAATAATGTTCTCGCATGATCAATAACGCTTATAAGTCTCCTAATCAAGTGATCTATGTGATCCTAGGGTTTTCCCTCGATATCATGCATTGACCCTACCATTCATCTAAGAGTCACATGCATTGCAAAAATTGAAACATGCATGCAGGTCTTTTGAACCTTATTTCTCAACCAATCAGGCAAGAAAGTGAACTGTCGGCGGGTCACTTATTACCAAGGGCATGCGCCAATCACAAACACAAGCAATTTCTAGTGCATGATGGGATTATATGTATGAGATGTACATGTGATATTTCAAATACAAATTTCAAAATCATTCATGAAAGGTTTTGAGATAAAGCGATGTCTCAGCTATGAAAAGCATTCAATTACTAAGGCTAATCCGGGGCTCGCATAAATATACTCACAAGCATTGTAGGCATTATGAATACAATTCAAACCGTGACTTTCACGATATCAAATCTGAATTTTTAAAAAGGTTTGAAAATATTTAGAATTAAGGAATATCTAGGCTATGGAACACATTCAAGTGCCAAGACTAACCCGGAGCTCGCATAAATGCACTCACAAGCATCGTAGGCATTTTGAATATGGTCTAAACCACGACTTTTCCTTAAACCAAATCAAGCTTTGAAAAAGAATTTCTTAGAAATTATTATTTTTGGGAAATATCACATGTACCAAAGTATTTTTTTGAAAGATGCAATTTGAAAAAGCCGATTGTTTAACGACAAAGATCAAAGCATTTATAACAATTTTCATGACGATGGTATGGCCTAAATTCATGCACAAACTAATCTAAAAGGTATAACTAAACAATCACAATCATGTTTATATTAGGAAATTTCAAAACAAACGTGTAAGGATAGCAAAATTGGACAATACCTAATGATAATTTGGAAATGAAAAAATTCTCTAACATGTATGACATGATGATAAACAAATTTTGTGAAAAAGGTTTTCTTAAAAAATCTATACATGATTTTACAAAAATCAAACAACAAGCAATAACACATCAGAAATTTGTCAAAACAACAGGACATTCGGCTAATGTCACGAGGATTTTTCCTATCAAAACATGTCTAAAAATCATCAAATTTACACACAACATAGCCAACATGATGAAAAGCAAGTTTCATTAAGAGGTCGAGTTCAGATTCCAAATAGAAAAAAATTGAACAAAAATATCAAAGATCTGTCCAAATAGAGGTTAGAACAGGGGTCCGAATTTGACCCCTTGTTCAGATTGCGATCTGGCTTTGAAAAAATGAAAAATAGTCCAAATGATGAGTGATTAGCATGAAATTAGTGGCATTGGAAACTTCTAAGTGTGTCCTACATCTTCCTAGAAGAGCTCGAGTCCAAACTAGGTCAATTTGATATCCTAAAATCGAGATCTCTAAAAGTGTGCACATTAGTAACTAATAAAACAAAACATAAGCATTCATTAGAAAACCTCAAAATCACTCAAAGAATGCATGATCAGCATGAAGAAATCACATGGGACTTAGAATTGGATGCGACAGAAAGTTTGAATAGTCATCTAATCCTAAGTCGGCATGCAAAATGTCATACGATTTAAATGACATTATGAGATGATTCATGATTCCTAATGGTATACTTGGGAATTCTAAGTATGATTAACACTTTTTGTGAGACAAATTTAATGTGCAAGATGATACTTAAGGAACATGACCTAAACATGTACGCAAACCTTACAACATGCGGTTCAATCAATAAGAAGGCATAATCGTAAGATTTGATCCCTAGATGACTCAAACAAGCATGGAAAGATGCACATATGACAAGGTTTCATTTTAGTATTAAGTTTACAGAACAAGTATGATTTCAGCCATCCTTAAGACATGCATAAATCCTACCAAAAATCTCACATATAGAGCATGTGATTATGAAGATTTCTCATTCAGAGTTTAAAACTCAATTAAGATCATATGAATCGTGACAAAAATGGCAAAATAGGCAAACTATATGTCCAACACATGTTGCTGTAGTACCTTTTACTCTAATGCATGTAATTAACTCACTTTGCCAATGTAAAAACCTTGCAAAGCATGCATCAATAGAAAATATGTATAATTTATTTCAACTATCAAGAAGGATTTGAGACCAAATAGGTGTATTTATGGACTCAATTTCATCAAAACACATTTCGGATCAATGCAGGCCATACTGTCCTATGTTCAGTTCTAAGAGATTTTGACCTAGATAAATATGTTTAAAAATTTTGAAAAAAATACAGAACATGCACAACACTTGAAAAAGAAACTTTTATGAAGGAAATTTGTTCCATAATTCAACACAAAAATCAGTACAAAAATGGAAAAATCATATATCAATATGGAACAGATTGACCTAGGCTTAGATCTGAGTAGATTTGACCTAATTGAATACATCCAAAAACCATGAAAAAATTAAAGAAGATGCATGAGACGATTTAAAAAATATCTCATGAAGAAAATTTTATCAAAAAATGATCACGAAAATCAGCACAAAAATAACAAAGCCAGAAGGTGGAACAGAATCATAATCGAAAAAGACCTAAACTATTGCAGAATCATTAATTTTTGGAGGTGTTTTTCGAGAATCAAACGAAGCTCGATTGGGGCGTGCAACCTATCGTTGTGAAACTTGAGATGTCTATTATCTAATCCTAAGAGAACTTGAGCTGAAATGAGGTCGTTTCAGACTTTGTTTTGGCCAAAACAGTTACCTAGATATAGACCTACAAAAATCACAGATACTCAAAAACACAATCATCATTAAAATCATCAACAAATCATTGCAGCATTCATAATCATTTACCTTAAGCATGTTAAAGCTCCTAATCTTGAATCCTAGCCCCGATCGACTAACTCGACTCACTTCAACGGATTCGAGTTTCGAATCGTTACCTTCATCGTGATTTTCACGGATTTTGATCGAAATCGATCAAAGTTTTCGCCGGATCTTCAATCCAACCTCCACAAACCAGCAAGCATAAGATCTGGACAGCAAGGGAGATTATCACTGATGAAGATGGCAGGGGTTGAACCGGTGACGATCCGGTCGCCGGAAGAGGAAATCGATCGGATCAAAGAAGAGAGAGAGAAACGAGTCTCTTGGCGCCAAAAAAATAGAGAGAGGAGAGAGAGAGAGAGAGAGCTGGAGAGAGAAGAATTTTGTGCCAAATGAAAAACCTTTGAAAATGGAAGAAATTTCATTTATATACTCCTCACATTAAGCGATTTTGGCCGTCGGTTCAACCCGACGGTCGAAATCTCGATCCAACGGTCAAAACTCCATTTCGAAGACTTCATCATGATCTTGAGGTGTTGGGTAATTCATCTAGTGCGTTTGATTTGCAAAAAATCAAGCCAAAATCAGGAATTGCATCAAAATGTCTAATTATGGGTTAATTTGCAATTTGAAGAAATTCGATGACCAATTGGTAAAATTTTGGGAAATTGAAGGTGTAGAAGTGAAATTGGCATTGAGAGGGTTGTAGAACTGGTGGCTAGAGGCCAAGAAACGGCCGGCAAGGGCCTGAACCGATCAGTCCCGCCGGCGGCCAATCAAACCAGCCAAACCAATCCGGTCCAGTTCGGCTAGATTTTGACCGGTTCTTGACCGGTTTGGTCCAGTTCCTGCTATTTTGTCCACTTGGGAACCCTGTGGGTAAAAAAATTATGCAATTTGGCTCCTAATAGATCAAATTGAAAAGGAATTTTATCACTTTTAAGAAGAAATTGCACAATTAAGATACAATTAAGCTAATCAAACCTTATGAACATGATCTATGGGTCTTTTATTGACCTAATTGAATGATTATTGTGGAAAAAAATGAGTCAAAACCATGGGTGCTTTTAGTTGGGCCTAAGGGCTAAAATGATAAAATTTGCAATTTAATGGGTAAAATTGTAAATTAACTAAAATTGAACTCAATTATTGTCACAATTGTCCTATCTAATGAGCTACCCATATGTAAGATCACTTATCATATTCAAATTGACCTTGAATTGAAGCACTTGAGCTTAGGCAAAAAATGGATCTAAGCCTAATATTAAAATTGGACCTAGATTCATGAAATCAAACCATAGCCATGAATGAGTCAATTCAAATTTTTCTATTGAAACTTAATTGCTTGATTTTCTAATGCACGAGAAGATAAAATTCTTCAAATTGATGAGTTCTTGTGTGAATTTCCCAAAATTGATCTTGAATTTGGACTTATCTTAAGAAAATGAGTGAGAAACAATCGTCCATTCGCTATATGGGTGCCTTTTCTTTTGTTGCCTTCTGCCTTGTGTGCCTCCGTTGGCTTTTCTTTTCTCTTATATCCCGGCACCCTTCCACTCATAATGCCACTTTGTCATTTTGAGTGCAAGCTTTTGGTGCCATGATCGCTTTTGTATAGTTTGGTTAAAGTTCAATATATTTCTTACTTTATCAAAAAATAATAATAATAATCATCCATTCGCAAATTATGAAAGATCGGTTTTGGTCCCTTAATTAGGGCTCAAAACAGCAATTCGCATTTTGACTCGATAAATCGTGAAATTGAATATTCAAGTAGATTCCAGATAGTCCCTAAACCAAATGTCAAAGAATGAACTACTACTAATTATGACTAGAATAAAAGTGATTTTATTTTTGGTCGATTTAGAACCTAAAACTAAAAAATTTAGAAATCAAGGTTCTTAATCGAATTTTGTGAAATTTTTGACACAAAAGTTAAATTGGCATTAAAAGAAACGTATTTGTGCATTTTTTATTTTTTATTTTTATTTTTTTTTGGGTCAAAGGTTTAACCAAAAGTCAACCATTTAGTTGACTATTCCTAAAAGATCGATTTTTGGTCAAATCTTTAAATTTTCAAGAAATTAATTTGACAAAAGTGAAATTAAAGTTAAATGGAATCTTTTTGGGTAAAAAATCAATTTTTGACCTGGGGTTGACTTTTGGTCAAAGGATTGACCAATAAGTCAACCCGAAAGTCAACCGTTTGACCTTTTAGGTTTTTCTTGAAAATGAGTTAGAAATTGCTTAACAATGATAATGCAAAAGAAAGAAATGAAAAACGACATTTTTTGGTCGAGAGATGGAGCTCCGTCGAGATCGGAAACCTAAATCTTGATTTTTTTACCTTTTAATGATGCGTCGACTAAAAATCAGGCATCGACAGAGAGCTCGGATCAACGTCAGAAAAGGTTTGGTCTAAACCTTAGTATAAGAGCTAGTCTAACTTGGACTGGTTTTGACCACCGATGAAAGATCTAGTCGTCGAAGGGCTTCCGGGAACTACTCAACCAAACCCCGACCACAACAAGGTCGGGGATGAACTCAAGAATGGATCAGGATGATGGAATCACACCAGGGGGGGTGCCAGACGGTGTTGATCAACACCGGTTAAACCAGTGGCATTAATGCCGGTCCTAAGAGTCAATGGAGAAAACTGCTAGGGTGGAAGACTCCGGTGGTCATATGGGGATAATGGTGGCACCGACGAGTTGAGGGGGAGATTGCCAGTCGTCGGTAAAGGTGGAGGTCTGTCAGCAAGGGTTGAAGTCAATGGCAATTGACTCGAAAGGGAAAGGGAGCTGAGCGGTGAGCGAGTAGAGAGAAGAGAGAGAGAGTGGGAAAACTAGGGAGAGAGAGAGAGAGAGGGGGAATTTCATAGCATTTTTGGTGTATTTGATAAGCATTTTGACAAAATGAGCCCCCCTTGATTTTTTTTTTTGGAGGGAAAACCCTTTTATACCTTGATTAATAGTCAAATCTCGACTATCGGTTCAATCCGACGATCGAAATTGATCTCACAACCAAATCAACCTCATCAAGGGCTAATCCTACCTTCAATAAGTCATATGATCTGTCGAATGGCTTTGATTTGCAAAAAAACGAGGGTTAAAATGGAAATCGCAATTAGAGCCTAACTAGGGGCAAAATCATAATTCACGAAATCCCGGGTAATTTTGGAAAATTTGGAAAATGTAAGGGCATGGAGGCGAAATACGCATGACGAGGGACCGACAGGCGGTTACCGGCGATCCAGAACCAGCTAGCAAAGGGCTGAATCGACCTGCCTTGCCGACGCTAGTCAGCCCAGTTCACACCGATTTGATTGGTTCTTGATCGATTTTGGTCGAGCAGTCCTTAAGGGATGAAAATTTATGGAATTTGGTCCCTCGAGGACCAAATTGAAGAGAAAAGTTACCCAATTTGAGGAGGAATGGTCCAATTCCAATCGAATTGGTTCTATTAAGCCACTTAAATGCGATTTATTGGCATTGACCTAATTGATTGATTATTGTGAAAAATAGCAAACCTAGACCATGGGTGCACATAATTGAACATTATAAGCCAAAACAGACAATTTTGCAATTCCTTGCTCGAAATCGAAAATTAATTGAAATTGAATTCAATTAATATTGTGATACACCTATTCAACTAATTGCCCATGTTTGGGATAACCTATTACATCCAAATTGACCTTGGATTAAGGTGACGACTCTTAGGCCAAAAATGAATCAAGATCTAATATCGAAATTGGACATTGATTCTCAAAATTATCCCTTAGTCTCGAATGGTCAATTTGAATTTCTTCAATTGAAGCTCAATAGCTTGGGAGTCCTATATTCAAGAGAGTGAGATTACTCAAACTGAGAAGTTCTCGAGTGAATTTCTCAAAACAGACCCAGGATTTGGCTTTACTTTGAGAAAATGAGTGGAATAAAAGTGTCTGTTTGCAACTCAAGAATGATTGATTCAAACCCCCTAATTATGGCTTAAAATGATAACTCGTTTTTCGACATGACCGTTCTTGAAATTGAGTGAATGAATGTATGAGAAATAATTCCTTAACCAAATGTCATAAAGCAAACTAAATCTAATTATGACAAAAATGAAAGTAATTTTGTTTTTGGTCAATTTCGAACGTAAAACCGAAAAGTTCGAAAAATAAGGTTCTTAATCAATTTTTGTAAAATTTTCGACACTAAAATCAAATTGACACTAAAATGAAGTCTTATTATATATATATATATTTTTTTTTGAATTTTTTGGTCCAAGGTTTAACCAAAATTCAACCACTTAATTGACTTTTCCCAAAATATTGATTTTCGAGTCAAATCTTTGAAATTTTTGAAAATTAATTTGGCTAAAATGAAATTAAGTCTATTTGACATCTTTTTGTGCAAAAAACCAACTTTTGATTCAAGGTTGACTTTTGGTCAAAGGACTAACTAAAAAGTCAACTCAAAAGTCACTTATTTGATTTTTCGAGTTTTTGTTGGAAATGATTAGGCAATCAATTAAAAATGACAAAATAAAAGAAATAAATCAAAAACGACTTTTTTTGGGTCAAGAAACGGGTTTCGTCGCGATCGAAAACCATAATTACAATTTTTACCTTTTATGACGCATTGACTAAAAATCATATGTCAACATCTATCTCATAGCAACTGACTTATTTTCTTTATTTCTTTTCATCCCCTAGATTTGTTATGTCCTCGGGCATGGATATAGTGGTAATGTTGTTGCTTTAAAGCACCTCCAAAAGTGCTTATGCTGAGTCTTATGTCACGGGCTAGCAGTTCCTTGGCTACGGAATAGCCGATGCGATGCTTGGTGAGCAGATAACACCAGGCTAACCTTCGTTCTATACTTATTCCAAAGAACAATACAATGAATAGCTTCCTTATGCGAGATCGTACCATGCCCAACTTAGCTCGAGCATCCAATCCATCAAATGAAGTATCATATGATTTTAGGCTCAATAACTGGTTTTAGCCTACCATGCCTCCATCAGGAAAGCGACATTAGCTTATGAATAGTTTGTGCACGGAAGCCAACCTCGCCTTCATAGCTCTTAAATAATATAATCTTTCTATTCTAGAACTTCAACTGTTCTGACATCACTACCACGACCGGTTGTATTTATCCCCTCTACATCACTTACTTTTCACTTCATAAACCCAAGCTCCACTCACAAGTGTCACGAGTACGGGAGAATCATAGACCGTGACACTTGCGTTTGTGATTCTTCCTCCTTCGCATAAATATGTCTCGCGAACCTTTTATGTTTTGCCAAGGGTAAAATCTCTTGGAAAGTTAGAACTAATCCCTACAAAACTCATATCAGAATTAAAAGTGTACCTAAATATGTAAAATCTCTTGCCTTTTATGTTCCACCAAATGTAGTTTGTTTTACGGAAAATGAACTATTTAGAAAATATTTTTTTTAAAAATGATTGCTTGAATTATTTACGACAATGAATGAATGAAAAACACTTTCCTCGTCCATGAAAATGTTTAAATATAAATTTTTATATATAATGAAAATATTTTTCATCGATTAATTATTTTAAGAGATATGAGTATCATTTTTAAGAAAATATTTTTTAAATCATTCATTTTTTTTGAAACAAACGGAGCTTTAGAAGAACAAGACATAAGAGAACCAATACATAACAATGAGAAAAAAGATGCCTTTTGTTGATCAGATATTAAGGTCCATCCCTTGTCTTTGCTATCAATTTCCGTCCGCATATGATGCATTAGATTACGCAGAATCAATCAATTACCAAGAGTCGAGGATTATATTGATTTCTTTTTCTTTCATTGTCAAAGTGCCGACGCAAAGGTAATGTGAAAGCAGACTAATGATCAAATTGAAATCCAGTTTTTTCATGTGGGTATGTGCTATTTTGAGGCATTTGCAAAAGTGTTAAACATAGCGCGGGTGTCAATGGTAGCACAGGGACATTTCCAGTAGGAGACTGAAAGGACAGAACCCGGAAGATAAACAACTTTATCAAAGTAAACTGCTAAAACTTATAAAAGATCAAGACTCTTCTCATTTTTAGAATTAAACAGACAGACTTAGCCCAACAACAGCATTTTTTAAAAATAATATTGAAAATAGTTGTTTATGCAGATTAGGTTGTCCATTAGGAAAAAAAGAATACCATGTTGCAAAAATAAAAAATAAAAACCACTGAAATAAGCAGTCCGTCGTGGTCAACGTAACAGCGCTTGTCTTTTACTTTGGTTGTTAGTTCTTTTCGTTGATTCTGTTTTGCATTGAAATTTCTTGGAGCTCTTTCTTCCTGGGCACGTGTCGCCTCATACAATTCAAAGCTACCCTAACGTTCGCAGACCGAGGAAAATAGGATAACGTTTGCATCTTATATAAAAAGCTCCAAATCCTAAATGGACCTTTCTCAATTTTTTATTTTTAATGATATCTACTAATTTTGAGTCGGACTATGAATTCATCTCACTTTCAAAATTTTCATTTTACTTGCCACTCTAAAGTGAGAAGAATTCACAGCCTGACTTTGCAAATAACAATTTCAAATGCTGAATCTTTCTCTATAGCATTTCTTTCAGAACCTTGGTCCCATCGCTCACATACATGCCACTCTAATAGCGTAATGGAGTTCAGCTTTGAGGTAGAATTGGCCAAAAGAAAAAGGAAGAAATTAGGACAAAGGAGTTAATTACCCAATTTTCAATTTTCTCTTAAAGGAGTCCTCATTTATCTTGCTAATATTTTAATTATCATACTCATTGGTACTCTTACATTGAATATGCTGCATCAACATAAAAACAAAAACTAATTAATTATCAAACACTCAATAATACCATACACTTAAATTAAAATAATCACACTATTGCAATACCCCTATTTACGTATTTTATACAAAAAATCTCAAACTTTATAAAAACAGGAGTAGGAACGCTAAATTAATTGAACCTATTTATTGTCTAATTATAAGAGAACTAATACAAGTTGTTTGTGGAAGTCAATTGATGCTTAGGCAAAATTTGTTACTAACTATGCTAGTAATGAAAGTAGATCTTCAGGCATTCCAAGTCTAATAAAAACAATAAAAATCTTCATATCGGCATGTTATGTTACTCAAATTAGATGGAATTAATGGAGATGCTATATTGCACCAATTTGACTAATTTTTTAGGATCAAATGCATTCGAAATAAGTTGCACTTACCTTTTTCTCCTTTTAAGATTGTTGTTAGAATGAAAGTGGACATAATAAAAGAAACGATTGGATGCCAATCTTTAATTTTCTATGTTGATAATAGTCTATGCTAGATTACAAAGAACTAAATAAAGAATAATTATAAATTATTATAGAATCTATTTCTTCAAGAATTTATAACTCATAACAAATTTTTATTCTCACAATATCTCAAAAATTGGTATGGTAGTAAAGTCTCTATAATAATAGTAGTATAGGATCTACATGATCATTTCTCATAAGTTAAGTTATTGAAGGAAAATTTCCTGAAGCGCGGGAAAAGAGAGGCCAAAACTGGAAGGAGTAATAGTTAATAATTTCTTGTCAACTAAATGCATCCTCGTGTATTTTTCCTTGAGGGCTTCCTTGGACAGGAATCTTGCCGACAACACGGGCACGCTTAAGCATTAGCTTCTTGTCAGATTTCATTTCAATCGTCTGGCGTGATCGAAAGCCGAGATGGGTGCGTTCCAGTCCCGCATGTGATGATAAGCTACGCGAAGGTCTCCTCGTGGGTCCCTGTCAAATCCTTCTGTCTTTCTTCCAGTGCCTTGTCTATATGCTTGTAAAAGAATCGACCATCATTTCATTGTTAATTTCACGGGTGGGTCTTCTTTGCCACTCTAAATGCGTTGCAGCTGTCTGAAGATTGCAAAACAGCACTGTCTTTTATTTTAGGTTTTATTTCTTTTCATTGCTTCTACGTCGCAATTCCCCCAGATATTTTCTGACTCCGCGGTAGGTATCGCCTTAGGTTACTGTTCCCTGTCAATGAATCAAACCAATAAAGAAAGGATTGGCATACAGAGACGATGACCTTTCCTTACCAACAATCACCAGATTCTTTTTTTCCTTCGGCCCTAAGAAAAATGCCCGCTTTCCTTGATTTAAGGGAAATAAAGTGGTGATGAGACTACGCTCGTACGATAACACTCACTATTGCTACTCATTTTATAAAATATAATAAGATGGAAGCCCAACTAAATCTCATAATATTAAATAAAAGTAAGTTCAAAATTATTGATCTCAAAATATTAACAAACTCAATTTATTTAAAATTTAAGTACTTTTAAGAGCCACGGTAATATGACGATTGCACATATAGGAAAATAGCTTGTGCAAAACATTCTTAAACTTCTATGGTTTGAAAAGTTCTATTGAAGTCTTAAACTTTATATATTTTCTCTAACAAAAAGCCAAAAACTTGAATTTGGTATCCTCCTTAGAAATATTCATTTTAATATTTTCAAGGACAAGTGATGCCCATCGATGTGGTGTTGCATGTAGCATCGCATTAGAATAAGACCCAATTTATTTGGGTGGGGGGGTGACGCTAACAAGTTGCTACATTAAAAAATGATCCATACCAAAAGAAAAAGAAAACAAAAGGTATAGAGACGGTAAAGATCGGGATAGAGTTGAGAAAACAACTACTAAGAACGTGAAGAGAATCGTGGGAAAAAGGAGAAGATAGTCAACCGAGCTTCAATCTCTTTAAATACTTGAAACCGAGGATGAAGATAACACACTCAACTATCCACTTTTCCTTTCGCTCTGTGTCCTGCGAATATGATTTCTATGTTTTCGTAATTGCCCCCAGTCAAATTGCAGATATTTTAATTATTAGGATAAATATTTTAAGCGTCGTTTAATTTGACCCCACTATTTTGACCTCAACAAATTAACTTATTTTAACAACAAAATGGCCTCACTAAAACCTTCGAAACCCAAGTTACAATGGAAAAATTCAAACTTAAAATCCACGATATGTTCAAAATTTCAAATTACTTTTAAAATAAATATATGTAATAAATCTTGGTACTTTTGTACTTAAAAGTTTCACTTTTGCAAGATGTGATTTTGGATAGCATTGAATTTATGTAATGATACATTCAACTGAGGTAGATTTGAGGGATATTTTAAAGTTACATCTTGTTAATGAGAGCCTCAAGATAATAATTAAATAGTCACACATACAAAAAGTTTACGAATTTTATTTCACTGCTTCTCTGGCATTATGTGTAATTAATGTATTGAAAATTGAAATATTTCTTATCATGTATGTTTAATTAGTGTCTCGAAGACAATTCTTCACTAATAACAAGCGACTTTATGACAATAATGCAATTGTATTGCATGATCTAGCTCAATCACATATGACTAAATTGTTATGCCAAATTTTTCTTAGTGGCATTTATGTGCATATAACTTGCTGCCACAATTCTTATAAGTGTGCATGGGTCTGAACGTAGTTAAAAGGATGTTCTTGAGTTAGTTTTAGACTATTTGAACAATTCGGTAACTAGCTATGTTGTGACTCAATTTGATCATAAGAAAGAATTGGTAATTTTAACAAAAATGAAGATTGTGGATCAAATTAACATTTAATTTTAAAAACTAAAATATCAAGTGTTTAAAATTTTAATGATGATAAAAAATTTAGATTCATGTATGAATTTTCTTAATAAAAAACAATTTAGCATTTTACTTATTGACCTCACTGTAAAATAGTCTTATCCCTGCCGTCGCTAGTCGAGTAGTTTAGTTTTCTTTCAATTTTCACGTACGTTTTGCCAACCCATCTTAAATTGAGAAACATGGACTTGATAAATTGATCAATGTCCGGACGAATCAGAATCGGATTTGTTTTTCCAAGTGGTCAGAAATTTAGAATTATGCCCTGTGCGATTTCGTGGGACCCAGGTGTTTGGCAATAAATTCGGTGGCTGGTCTTTTCATGCGCGATAGATATTTTCTTTTTGAAGAATTGTTCTCGTCCACAAGATGTGCATGGACAGGAAGAGAAGGAAAAAATCTCCAAGTCCTGGCTGCGCTATAAATCTTGGAGAGAAGGGACGATATTCATATTTAAGAGTCTAAAGATGGATCGCCATCGCGTGAGTATAACCATCGAGGATAATGAAATCTGGGAGCAGAGAAGGGCCAGATTGAAAGCGCTGGAGTGGTTAAACAAACCACACCGACCAGCAGAGCTCAAATGGCGTGTAAGTCCGCGGCTACAAGCCGCGGCGAAAGAAGGCAACGTTGACAACTTCATCGAGGCCCTCGAAAAGTATTCCGCGGAAGAGGGGGTCCCTTTGTCCGAGATCATAGACATACAGGGCCCTTCTGGGAACTCGTTGCTCCACGTCGCAGCAGGCATTGAGAATTGCGACATCCTCCGAGCCCTCCTCGAGGTCATCCCCGACAAGCGGCGCACCACTGAGGCGAACTTCCGAGGGGACACCGCGCTCCATGTCGCGGCGAGAGCAGGGAGGATCCACGCAGCCAAACTCCTCCTTGACTGCGATGGGATCGTGGACATAGCGAACGACGCAGGCAACACGGCACTGCACGAGGCTGTGAGGAACGGTCACTACGAATTGACCCGTATGCTCCTGAATCTTGGATCAAATTTGGTTTATAAGGAAAACAGAGAGCGTAAGTGCCCGCTGTACTTGGCAGTCGAGACAGGAGATTTGAGGAGTCTTGTGCTTTTGATGGAAGCAGTGGATGGAGAGAAAGTCTCTTCAATGGAAGGCATGTCGCCAGTCCACGGAGCCGTGATGCACCAAACGATAGGTCGGTGATCGTACTTATGGCTTTCCTTCCGATAAATATATCATTCGGACCATATGCATGTCTACTTTGGTTTCACATGAGCCGTTGAACTAAAAGTGTTTTATTTTTTTTATGATACCAAACAAAGTTTGGGCCCCCAATTAAGATAAGAGCGAGAGTAATGAGACAAATAAGAAGTTTGAGCCAAAATTAGGACTCAAGTAAAAGTTGTTACTTTTATATGAGATAAAAAAATTTGGTCATAATTGGGAATCAAGATAAAGTGTGTACTTTCTAGTGCCTACACCAATTACTAAAAATTTCCTATAAATTTTGGCCTAGGAGGAGGCAGATTACAATATGTTTGGACTTGGGTAATAGCAAGACTTACCCCTAAAAAATATTATAAATTTAGTACTTCAATAGCAAGTACTCATAGTACAATCCATTGTAGATACTAAATCACTTTAATTTTTGTCCAAGGACCTTTTGTAAAACAGGAAGAGACTCATGTCATGGCTGCCCTTGATTACTCAAATGCGGCAAACTACTACTTGGAAATGAATGTTTCTATGCTTTGAAGCATTCTCCATTGTCTATACTGAAATTATCCCCCTAAAGTTTAGATTTTAATTATGGATTCCATGAAATATCGCATTTTTTCTTTTTATCGTTTTAAGAAAATATAATAGCTAGAGTTACCAGACCCTTGGTTATGAGAATGGCACGTATTCATTTCTTTGCTGTTTTGTAATGACATAGAAATGCTGAAAGAGATGTCAAAGCGGAAGAAAGAGTTATTTTATTTAAGTGATGCTGGAGGTGGTACTCCCCTCCATCTAGCAGCATATGTGAATTACGTCGATGGAATCAAATTCCTGGTTAATGAGTTCACTTCGAGCGTCGTTGAATACGACAAAGAGGGCTATCTTCCGATCCACGTCGCATGCAAGATGGGTCATCTCGAAACAATCAAGAATTTGCTTCAACATTGGCCAGATCCAGAAGAGTTGCTAAATTTTAAGGAAGGGCAAAATATACTTCATGTTGCGGCAAAGTATGGAAGGGCCTCTGTAGTGAAGTACATACTCAGTAATCCCGAGCTTGAGAAGCTCATAAATGTGAAAGACAAGTTAGGAAATACACCTCTACATCTAGCCACATTGCAATGGCAACCGGAGGTTCTACTATCTCTCACCCGAGACAATAGGGTTGATCTTAAGCTTGTAAACAACAGCAATTTGACGGCCCTCGACATTGTAGATGAGCAACTAAAAAAAATCGATGCTCCACTTCACCAGGTATTGATCTCCACAAAATGAATTAACAGGTTATCTACTTTTGTTTTCCACTATTGTTTTAGCCGCTTCCATTGTGGGAGAGATGGAAGTAATTAAAGTTTGAACTACCTAGATAGTTACCGAGTGGAATATAGTTTCTGCTGTAAGCTTAGAAAATATTGCATTTGCAAGTTTGTGTATCACTTGAGAATGTTTCATTTTTCCAAACTCCAAATCTATCTTCATGGATAATTAACAGTCTTGTTTATATGTTTGACTAGAGCTTAACACGGACAATATTATTATCTGCCGGAGCACCTAGAAGCAAAGACAAAGCAATTTGCCAACCAAAAGGCTTAGGCCCAGGGAGCGATTTGGAGCCTCCAGATTTGGATAGACTTAAGGACGAGGCCAATTCCCGTATGGTCGTGGCAACACTAGTTGCTGCTATGACCTTTGCGGCTGGATTTTCTGTTCCCGGAGGATATAATAATACTGAACCAGATGCAGGAATTGCTACACTATTGAACAAACCCATGTATGACGTCTTCGTGATCTGCAACACCGTCGCCATGTTCAGCTCAATAATTTCAGTTGTGATCCTTCTGTGGAGACAGATCAATGATTCACACGCCGTGCTTCACGCCCTTGGAAAGGCAAGGCAACCACTACTTATAGCTCTTGCCACAATGTCTGTGGCCTTCATGGCAGGGGTCTACGTGACCGTAAGCAAACGCACTTGGATCGCCGTTGTCACCTTGATCATCGGAATTACTGCCCTCTTCGTTATCTTGAGTCTTTACATGGCCTTGTTCGTTCCACTTGGGTACAAATGCCGTCTTGTCCAGCTCTTGGGTGACTACATCCTTAGAGCTGGTATATCAATTTCAAGAAGTGTGAGTGTAGAAAGGGCTGCGTGGCAGCCTGAGTATCCTCTTGGGTCCCTCAAACTTCGTGCTAGGTCTCTAGAAATTGACCCGGCACCATCAACAAATGCCACCGATGGAGAACCATGACATTGGGCATGTTAAATTATATTTCAAGTCTGAACCATTTACGAAACCTAATCCAATTGGACGACATGGATAGATTTATTAATCTGCCGGAAAGAAACTCAGTGAATATCTTGAAGGACATGTAAATATATTGTTGCGATTTGTTTTGATTGGGTTGTATAAATATCCAAGCCTGACCGCAGAAAGAAAACTAAGAAAGGGAGCTTCAGTTACAGTTAAAATGAAAAAGAAAATTTCTCTGGCACTACAAGATAAAATTAAGGGCTCACATATTCTATTTATTAATATATATTTAATTTTATGGGTGGATCTTTGTGAGAGAAAGAAATACAAAGCAGGGGTTTTGCTTTGATTCTTCTTGTCTGCCACAGCCGCACGAAGGGAAAAGAAAGGAAGTGTACAGAGATGCTTCATGGATAAGCCGTAGTGAAGTTTTTGCTTTGGGCTAGAACACCTGAGGATTTGTGCCGTGTCTTTTACATTTGTTTATTTATAAATACTTTATGTTTGAGTTTAATTTAGTTGTGAAATATTTGAGTGTATGAGCAATTGTAACTATAATTCTTTGATTATAATAAATTATTTATTGTCGACTCTTCTCTTCCTATGAGTAGGTACTAAACCAAATCAGGTAAATTTTTGACGTCATCGTCTCTCATTTATTTCTTTAGTGATTTTGCATTAATTTAATTACAACATCTTGTTAGTTTTGGTGTTATGTGATCACCTTACTTCCAAAGTGATTTTTGCCTCAATTATGGAGCTTCAAGGTTAAGCAATGTCATTTCTAGGATAAAACATTCCACTCGTACTTTTCTTTTCAGCTTCTCTTGAATTCCATAAAAGGTTCTAAATGAGCGAATTATACATTTAAGAGAGGTCAAAGAATATTGTAATTGCAATAATTTGTAAAACACTCTCCCCTATTCTCTATAATTATTACATCGTGCATGATCTACTCTTGGATAAAAAAAAAAAAAAAAGTCTTTTCACTCAAAATGGTACATTTTCAAATGGAATTCCACCGTCTATAACGGCTCGAGTCAGACTTCGAAAGGATATTAGAAGATATAGACGCTACTCATCATTCTATTGGTTTCTGAAGGCTCTATAGCCCTAACTTTTGGAAACAAAGTTTCATTTTTAGGTAGCTCTTTGCCAAAATCGGTTATGTTTT
Organism: Eucalyptus curtisii; assembly: GCA_017140595.1. Classification (NCBI taxonomy): domain Eukaryota; kingdom Viridiplantae; phylum Streptophyta; class Magnoliopsida; order Myrtales; family Myrtaceae; genus Eucalyptus; species Eucalyptus curtisii. Next base: position 20,878,009 of record CM029501.1, on the reverse strand, counting down.
GCCTTGATAGGGATGTAATGAACCAATTGATGATTCTCGTGCCAGTAAAAATGTTAATCTCTCTCTGATGTACATGCGTGTGTATAATACTCTGGATATCAAATGTTAAACGATAAAAACAGAGAAAATATTCAATGATTTGCAAGTATCACGTCGCTAGCTAATGTGGCGAGAATTTTTTATTACATCCACTCAGTTCGTAGTGCTGCCCATCATGGCGGCTCGTCCATGGTATCTTGACCTCGCCGCAAGACACGCGACCATTGACGAGCCGCTGTCATATCTGAACGCGTGGCCAGATTTTGAGTTTGGCTCTGTTTGTTATTTACAATGTAGATTTTGTAGTCGGCTTCATCAAGGTTCTTCGCCAAATCTGGAAGTTTTTGGCTCTGTCTTCTACTGCAGTCTCTATGGTTGGCTCCATCAAGGGCCATGGTCGTCGCGGCGACCTTGGTCAAGCAGAGTCATTCCCTTTATTGTTTCCGTCAAGCTTGCGGTCTCCATCGGGATTGTCGCGGCTAGATTTGGAGGCATAAGGGAGGTGAGGCAACAAAGGTATAGGGAGAAAAATCGTGCTGGGTGCAGTGGCCACGGCAGGACGTCGAGGATGGAGGTTGCGATAGCTTGGGCAGTGCAGATGACCGAAACAAATTCTCATTTGGCTGGGCAAATAGTGGTTGTGTTGGGAGCACGCATTAGAATTCCAATACTTTCATTGTGGAGATCGCCAAGGGGAGCACAGATCTAAGGCAGTCAATATTTAATTAGACTCTTTTTCACTCAAAAACTTAAGTAAATAAGTTAATATATCGATTATGATTTATTAATTGCTTCACATCACACCAATTCTCCAATGTAGGACTTCTGTAATATAACTCATACGTGCACTCTAACAAGGTGGATGGACGAACATATAGTGGCTGGATGGAGGGGGAAGACAGAGAAAAACAAGATTACTATTTGTTATTTTATTTTATTTTATTTGAGACATATGTTAATTTGTAAGTGGCTCTATTCACAAAAATGATCAGCAAATCAACTAACCATGTGGTACTCGCACTCATGATATGATATACATACCAAATCAAGCATAAGTTATTTCATTTCAATAACGTTTTACACATATTAGAAATACTTAGTTGATCAAGAACATCAAATCAAACACCAAAAGTCCATCCCATTGATCAATCTTAATGAAATCACCCATCAATGGTCTATTCCGTTGACTAATCTAATTCCCAAAATCCAATTGCGGTCACCCCTAATGCCCCATGACAAAGTTGACCAAGATTCCCCTTGGCTATTCTCCACTTATATCGTTGGTGACTTGGCACACAAAGAGATCTTAAACAATTCGTATACCCATAAACCCCTCAGTGGGTTTAGAAAACATCGACAATGAAAATCAAACCCAAACCCACCCTTCAATAATCCACCAATCAAATCAAAAATTCATATCATTACCCTAAAGGCATTTCACAAACCAGATTCATAAATCAATTCATATAACCCTTCGCAATTCAATTCATAAACCATTTCTCAAACTAATCACAAATATTTATATCAAACTATTTACTTTCTTTTTTCTTTGCTTCTTCTTTCCTTTCCCTTCTATTCCCATTATAAATATGCAAGTTCATCCCCCTTATTGATTGCTCAATTTTTTATTACGAGCGCCCACCCTTTTGACCAAGTCAAGAGCCAAATATTCATTTTACCCTCCTTAAAAAGAGCATGTGCTGCTTCTACATGAAGCTAGTGGATTACACTACCAAATTTCAAGCACTACCACAACACTTGTATACTTCTCAAAAGAGAATACAATTAGTTACACAGAGCTAGTAGATCACACTATTCTTGTACTTCTCAATAGAGATTACAATTAGTGACAAACACTCTTATTAAATGAACTTTCTCACGCAACGAGAGTATGAGTGAATCAAAAGTGAGTGAACCAAAAGTAAAGCTTTCTCTGGTAGTAGTTGTTCTCATGACTTGTGATTTCTTTATCATGCATTAATCTTATAGAGTCTTTCGTTGAAGATAAACAACCCAAACACCTAGAGATCTAGTCATCGTACAATGAACCTAGCAGTGTTGTAGCTTCCACAAATAGAGTTCCCTATATTAGGAAATGGTCCTTTTCACTGAAGTGATTGAGGATTGATTGGATTCTCCCTTATTTATGTTTTTTGGAGTTCCAGGCCTATAGCTCGCCATTAACAATCCTTGAGACTTGGATCGAATGTCAAAGGATCATCTAGGTCTTCAAATGTGTCATCACGTGACACAAATTCATAGGAGGTGATATAGCCAGTTACTCATTTTAGTGATTTGTGAGTTTATCTAAGCTTCTCGTTCGTGGTCAAGTTACATAAACCTTTCCATTTGATCTTCCGGTGGAAATTAGTGACCAAAAGCTCTATAGATCTGTTCCCCTTATGATATTTTCAAGACTCCATGAACTTACCATTCCTCCAACTTATTCACCCTTTATTAAGGTACTTCTACATGAGCCTTTCCACTTGCAATTTAGAACTCATTGATGGTGATAGAGGGTCCTTTATATCATTGCAACTTGAAATAATACAACATATGCATTTACCAAGTAATAACAAGAATTAGATGGTTTGGTCAACTTTAAAAGATCATAGAAGGCTTTCTCAAAAAGAAAGTCGTGACTTGGAGCATGACTTTGAGGCTAAAAGAGCAATATTCACTAGAGGAAGAGTAGAATGTGGGGATTGAAAAATTGAGAAGATGTGTGAAAATTTATGGAATAAGAACATCAAAGTGCCATAATTCTTGTATGATATTTACTTGAGTGCTATAATTTATTTTTCGATCACTTGAGTGTTATGACTTTTAATTAACGTTCACTTGATAGGGTCATATTTGGCATATCTATGGTGAGATTTCAAGCTAACTTTGGAAGTCAAGTTTTATTTTAAGTAGCTTTGCCAAAAGTGGACATAGGTTTTGCCTGGATAGGGATCTAATCTGACCCTAATGATTATTCTCTTGTTGTCCTTTTGTTAGTGAATATTAATGTTAATTTCTCTAGATATTTGTTTTGAAAATAAACTTTGGATATCACACGCTAGACAGTAAAAACATGAGTCATGTGAATAGTATAGGGTATAACAACAAATTCTAATTCAATTTCAATTTAACTTCTCCTTTTGTATCAAATAAATTATTCTAAGAAGATGAACATTCAATAAAAACATGACACTTTCCTTTATGTTCCTTTCGATTTAATTAATTAGGTGCCTCCTGTTTTCATAGGCGTGAAATCTGACTCTATAATTTCTTCTGTTATTTTGTGTCAAGTATATATCTTAGAGCAACATAATTTACCAATGATGACATCTTTAAAAATGAGTAATACTATGCTATCTATAAAATCAATATAAAGTCGGTTTTATCCCTCCAAGAGTTACCCCCAAAAAAATTTTAATACATAAATGCCAATTAAAGGTGACATCCTAACTTCGACCAAAAAAAAAAAAAAAAAAAGGTGACATCCTAACGAACTTGTTGTGTTTGTTGGATAAATTGCAGCATAAAATTGTTAAAAATTACTGATATTTATGGTAAATATCATAAATTTGTCGGCCATGATGAAAAATTATAGTCTGATTAAAGGAGATTAAGATGATTAGAATCTCCAAATATATCACCAAAACACAAGATCTTCAAAAAGTAGTTGATTCAATTGCAAAGGAAGAAATAGGCAATTCATATTTGAGAACTAAATAATACCTCCCAAAAGTAAAAGAAAAAAAAAGAAAAGAAAAAGAGATCAAGTAATTTGCACATGATAGGGTGGACGTACATACGCTAAAGGGCATTGGCTCTTATATCAATTTAGAAAGTTCAACTCAAATACTTAAATTATTAGGTGGAGAAATGTTACATGTATATAAAATGGCATATAAGACTATTGTTAAATGATAAAGGATAATATTTCAGCATCACAAATAACACTTCCTAGTTCTTGGATTTGGATTGGTTGCGCACCCTATTTTGGTAAATAGTAGGTTTTGCTGTCTTGGATGAGATAAAATTCGGCAATGCCATGCTCATGCAATGATTTTTTTTCATTAGAGGCATTTAAATACATAAGTTCTGTGATGATAATTCATATACTATTCATTCATTTGAAACATTTTGCAGTCGTTCTAATCGCCAATTTATTATAAATTTGGTTTTGGAACTACAAAATAATTAAGAGAGACTAATGAACCCAAAAATAATTTTCTCACAATAAATAGTTTTTTTTTAAGGGATAAGTGCATTGAAAATTCTAAAGCTTATTATGAAAGTGTAATTGAATCATAAATCCTTCAAAAAGTGCAATTAAGTACTAAAACTTATCAAATTGGTGCAATCAATTAATACAAAATATTGATGTGGCTTTTTTTATTTATTATTTTCATTTTCCTATTTGACATTGATGTGGTTGAAACGATGTTTTCATTCAAATCTGATTTTTTAATACATATTTTACTTAAATTATATTTAAAAATAAGCTAATTCAATAAATAAAAAGAAGAAAAAAGGGGAAAATCTAAATCGGATATTTAATTTATTAGATTTTTTAAATTTAGCTCATTTTTAAATAAAATTTGGATCTAAAACGATGTCAATATAGCCTTATGCTATGCATCTGCATTTGGCATTGCCTTCAACTTTCAATAAATTGGCTGCAGTAGCAGTTCCCTCTTAAGAAGTTCGATCAATAGTCTTATGTCTCGTATCCTTCAAGTGTTCTCCGGCAGAAAAGGAAAAGGCTTTTAATACACCTTTCAAGGGTCAGTTTTAGTATGGATTTGACATCTTGTCTTGCGTGTGCCGTCGTGTTAATAGCAAATGAAGGGGTGATGATCCGCCCACACACATTCGTAGTAGGAGAGGCAGTCACTTAGGGCCTATCCATTCCATACCCAAACGCAACTCAAAATGGCTATGATTAGTATAGTTAACCGTCATTGCTACTTCCTTAGTGAAGTATCCTATTCCGACTTTCGTAAGGTATGTTTCCCTACCATAGTTTAAGCATGGCACATCACTATGACAGTTTTCTTTCTTCCCTTAGCATAGGTGTCATCATAGTAGTAGTAAGAGTGTATATCCGAGTTTGAAAAGCTTAAGTCAACAAGTGCTAGGAAAAGTACACAAGGTATTTGAGTGCAAACCAGAAGGACAAAAATACACCATATCGAGAGAGAGGAGAGAGATGAGCTCTGAAGAGAATCTGATGGAAGGCATAGAGATAAGCCAGGAAAGCCAAGAACAAGGACAAAACAATCATGATAAGGAGTGAAGAAAAAGAAATGGATTTACCAGAGAAACAGATGTTAGAAGCTACCTACAGAGAGTGGTGGGGAGCTCCTCAAAGAAGCAGGATAAAAAGAAAGAACCAATATGGTTCAACAAGGCTACTTTGTTTAATCTTGATAAGATCGAACTCCTGCGCCCAGATAACGAGCACCCATACTGAATCAAGGGGATCATAAATGAAAGGAATTTCTCGAGATAGGAGAGAGAAGATATCATAATAATAAAAAAGCCATGGCAGCATTTACTATTAACCAAGTTGGGTAAAGTTAATGGAAAGGCTTGATTTGATCAATTTGACAAGTTTTAGAATTTGAATGCACTTTTTGAAAGTTTTAAGACTTAATTATACTTTCATGACAAGTTTTAGAATTTCTAGTGCACTTAGCCCACATATATAATGAGGATTAGTAGGGTGGGCAGTTCCAGGGTCAATTCAGGTTCCACCTAGAACTTGGAATCGATTCCTAAATTTTTGGAACTTATCCTATATAGTCTGCAACTTGAAACCTACCGCGTCATAGGTTCCAAAATTTACTAAGTTTCCACCTATATTCTTAATTTAACGTTTACAGGTGAATCGTCATCTCTAATAACCACCATTTGTTGCTACAATCTATTAGCCATGACTCATATCTAGACACATAAAGAATATGAAACATTAACAAAGTAAAAATACCGGTCATGGATATCACTAGAAATGGAAACTCAGATTAGTGGTTTTAGATTACTCCTCATCATTGGATGCCATGGAACACCACAAGATTCCGCAAAGACATAGATAAGAAAAAGACAAAGACTTGAGTCTCGTGACCTACTTGTCCGAACTGGTTCTCCAATTTTTGGAACATAGAAGTTATCCTGCATACCCTATAGCATGCTCATTCCTAGGATTATGATATCGGAGTTCGGATTTGTGTAAGTGCCATTGCCAGCCCAATGATGTTCTCTCTTTTTGTTCTTTCCTTTTCCTTTTTCGCCAGACTTGCCCTCATTCTGTCCCTGCAAAATTGGAGCATATCATATATAATCGAAGTACGCAGGTAGGAAATTTATAACATGCTTACATTATCATTATAATTATTCTTTCCCATTGGGCATGTCCTGATTTTATAACAGGTTGATTGCATAACCTACAAGCCCCCTGGAAAACCTGATCTGGACATCTTCTCGGAATTCTTTGGCTCGTCCTGCTGTTTTCTTCTCTGTCTTTGGTCTCCCTGGCATACTCCTAAACTTTGGTGGGATCACCGGGGATAGATAGCTCTTCGCCCATTGCACTAGTCCTGCAAACGCACATAAACCTTACCACTTGCAGTCTCTAAGGTGAACAAATATGTTTCTGGTTAACTCTCCTTCTTGTACCAGTTAGACATACTTTTGAGGTTCCTCTTGCTTGTAAAAATATTGTAAATTGCATGAGGACATGGTATACCATATATGTCCCGTGATCTGCAAGAGCAAGTTTGCTTTTCCATGTTAAGTTGTCAACCACAAACTTGTCTGGTTTGTGCTTCTCTTCATACCCTTTTTTGCCATTCCAATCCACATGGCAACAACGTTTTTCAGCCTTGCTTTCCTCTAATTTCAATCAGTAACTCGTGGGCAATACTCTTCATTGAATCTTGCAGCAACTGACATCTTTTCTCGAATTCTTCTCATCCCCTGGATTCTTATGTCCTCAAGCATGGATATAGGGACAATGTGCTTCCTTCAGAACATATCCATAAGCGCTTTTGTCAGGCCTTGCCTTTGTGATTCTTCCTCCAACTCGCATAAAAATGTCTAATGCATATTCTGCGTTCCACTAAGGGTAAAAGCTCTTGGATAGCTGGAACAAGGTTCCCTGCAAAACATATCAAATTTAAAAGTGTATCTAAATATATAAAAAGACATTTAGAAGAACAAGACACGAGAATAATTACATAATAAAGAGAAAAAAAACAGATACCTTTTGTTGATTGGCTATTAAGGTTATCCCTTGTCTTAGCTTTCAATTCCCATCCCTATATTATGTATTATATTAGAAATCATGACCAAGAATCCTTTGTTTACCTGCAGTTTTGAGAAAAGGGATTATACTGCTTTTTTTTTTTATCCTTTTCATTGTCAAAGTTCTGAACAAAGGTAATGTCTTACATGAACAATTTATTCATGTTTGATTATCTAAACAACTAATGTTCCATTACTTAAAATGTAAATTGATTATTGTCATTAGATCTGATTACTTTTCTTTGGACTTTTGTGGAAGTTTATCTTCCACATAAAAGAAAACACTTGAGAATCTTAGTTTTATAAAAGTTCTTTTGATTTAAAATTGATATAAGGTGTACAACACTTTTATTTTTATTTTTATTTTGAAATTGGTATATACCAGTTTTTTTATGATAAAAGAATTGAAGGAAAAATTACAAAAAAAAAAAAAAAATCCTAAACCTATGGCACTTGTGTTAATTCAGTTTTATACTTTTCAATTCGACCAATTTGATCATAAACCTTTTGAAAATTAACTAATATAGTCTATTCTGTCAATTTTAACCGATAATCACAGACATAGACGTTGTCCATCCTACGTGGCACAGCCAGCACCAAGGTGAACAATTTTTTCAAATTTGTTTAATTTTTTCCTTTTTTTCTTATTTTCTCGGTGATGGCCAAGATGCTTTCTTGTCGGCCCTCGCTAACCACTGAGAAAGGGGCCATAAGTCGACGAGGGTTGCCAGCCCTCACCTGTGGTCCTCGATGGTCGCCGACCTCATTTAAAAAAAAGGAAAGAAAAGAAAAGAAAAAGAAAAAATATTTTAAAAAATGTAAAAATTATTCACGTCAGTGCCGACCGTGTCAAGTTAGATAGTTGGTGTCCACGTTAGTGCTTTTTTGTCCAAAATTGGCCGAATGAACTATATTAGCAAATTGTTAAAAGGTTTAGGATTAAATCGACCAAATTAAAAGATTTATGACTAAATTGAAACAATTGTAATAGGTTTAGGACATTTTTTTGTAATTTTCCCATGAATTTAATGTGCTTTGATATTATAGCAGCAACGTAAATGAAGAAAATGCAGTACGTTTTTCAATTTTGATACTTAATCATTGATATTTCAACTTCAAAATTTGGCTAATTTCGATTTTGCCACCATATAAATAACTATGGTTAAGTCTACCCTACCATTATTACCCAAAAATAGTGCTTGTGCATAAATCCATACATTGCCTATGTACATAAGATAATCACGGAAGAGTGCAATAAATTACATGCGTCAACTCCATCCATTTTGACCTTTGCAAAAATCTGACAAGTCATTTTTTTAAAGAGAGTTGATACCACAAAAAATAGCAAACCAATATACTGTGCCAAAATTTTCCCAAAACAATTCTCGTGCCAAAAAAAAAAAAAAAAATCCACACTAGTATACCTATAAAAAAAAAAAAAATCTACCATTCGTTTGCTTATGTCCAATATCTCGTTAAATTGTTGACATGGAAACATTTACATGTCAAACAATTTGAATGATTGGTGAGTAACATAAATCTGACATGGAAATTCAACATAAATAGGTCACCTCACGGTGTTGTTTTGAGAAAGCCAGATCTGAAGAAAATGAATTGACATTGAGAAATTGGCTAAAATCTACTAATTTAGCCCCAAGAGCTCCCTAATTTTTTTTTTTAAAATACGCTAAAATTCCTAATTTTGCCTAAAGATTTTTGTAAATTTGTCACGGTTGGACAAATTTGAGATTTTGTTTTACACCAAATTAATTTGGGGGGTAAATAAGGTATTAATATATCAATTTGAGATTTTTCATGATATTAATAATTTTTTATTACACAAGTGGTGTTAGATGTGGTGCCACATTAGAAAAAGTCCCAATGTTTTTCGAGAACAAATGGCACTGAGATAGTGTTGAATAAGAAATACACCCAATATTAAAAAAAGAAGAAGAAGAAGACAAAAGTTACACATCTCTCTCTTTGCCTTGCACGTGCGCTCACACCAATATTGAATGATTAGGAGGACTACAAGTAAACACCTAAAGATCACGGGAAGTTACAATAAGGCATGTGGTAAGTCATGAGCAGTAAAGATCGAGATGAAGTCGAGAAAACAACTATTGAGAACGTGAGGAAATTAGTGGGAAAAGGAGAGATTAGTTGCAGAGCTTCGATATCTTTAATATATTTGAAATAGAGGAAGAAGATTGACACGCTCAACTATCCAACTTTCCTTTCACTATAAGTCCTATGAAATTGTGAATATGAATTCTATGTTTTCATGAGTATTGTGTGTAAGCCGCGAAAGTGCACCCTAAGATCTCCGTAGCTAAAATCAATAACACGCATACAACTTTTTTTTTTGCTCAATAACATATATATATATATATATATATATAATTAAGTAAAGAGATTTGTGCACCTAATTTAAAATCCATCATTCTTGATGTGGAATAGTAATGATCCAAAATCAAGAGCTTCTCCTCTATTACCCTCTGTATCACTGACTCAACAGGACTGGCTCTCACGCTTAGCGCTTGGTAAATGTTCCTTATGTGAGTATATTTGTGCATTAAAGTTAAAAGAGAGACTTGAGCACCATTTATAAAGTTTTCAGCCAAGCCCTCTTATCAGGAACCGGGCTCAACTCAGCACACACTAGCTAGCTTTATATTAGACTAATTAATAAACTTTATATCTCACTTTATTAGACCAATCTCATAAGATGGTAAATTACAATATCAATTAATGTAGCCTACATAATTTAAAAAAAAAAAAACTATTACATTCTCCCACTTGGGATATATTAATTGAAATTATACTATATGTGTGTACCTTTGTTCTAAAGATAATTTTTAACAATCAATTCGATTCCATAAAACCTCAAACATCGAATCATTGCAGTAATTACATGCATACACACAGAGCATTTTATGGTTATAAGTGCTTTTAACTCTACTGATATATATTCAAAATGGTAGTGTGGTAAATGGATAACACAGAGTAATACCGTATGTGTCATCTTCTTTGTCAGTTATAGTTCTTTCACCTTAAGTGTCACAAAAAGCTAATGTGTTATTAGAGAATATCTTTATGGTTCCAATGAACCTACATATATCTTATCATAATGGTTAACTTTTCTTTAAGTGTAATAAGATGTATCCTTAATGCTAATAGTTGGATGCCCCTAGTCTTTACTCCAAGTTTACACAATGCTTTGAGATTTTCATCAAATACATGCATTTAACTCGATAACAATGCATTCACAATCACTTTATTGAATGTAAAATAGTTGACATATACAAAAATGTTATTAAATGTAACAAATACATATATAAACTTTATTAGAATAAAATCGAAACAGCTCCCACTAAACAATAGTTAGCTATGATGCTTCTAAGCCCATGCAAACGGCATGCCGTTTAGATATATATAGCCGAAGGCCTTTAGTTAGTGTATTTGCAACCATATTATCTGTGAAAATATGCTCTATTATAACGTCATAATTCTAAACTATTTACTTTATGGTCAAAAACTTTGACCACAATATGCTTAAACCCATTAAGACATCTGTTGTTGTTAATAAACAACATTATAGAGTTATTGTATACAACCATATGAACCTATCCACAAAGTCTAACACAGTCAACTCCTTAATTAGGTTTCGAAGCTAAATAGCCTAAATAGTAGTTGAAAAGCGGGATAAAACTCCTCTTATACGGTAGAGGATGACATAGATTTCTGAATTTCACTTTTCAATGATATTGCACCTCTTACTAACATAAAGATGTATCTTGTTGTCGACTTCATGCTCATCCTAATACCCAGCAAAGTTTGAATCCAAATACTCTACTAGCTGCGGGACCTAAATATGTCTGTAAATCAATATATAGTTTTTTATCCTCTTTAAGTACCTCAAGACCTTCTTAGCAGCAACCTGATGACCACATCCTAGATTTTATTTATATTTGCCTAGAAGTCCTGTCTCAAAAGCAATTTATGGTTTAGTGCAAATTTAAGCATACATAATATTTTCAAGCGTATTAGCATAAGGTACATCATTCAATTAGGTTTTCTCAATGTCTGAATGAGGACTCTATGATGGATTCAGTTCATCACTTTTAATGGTAGGAGTAATACCTAGCTCGCAATGCTATATACTGAATCTTTCCAAAATACAATTAACATATGTCCTCTACGATAAACCCAATATAAAACGAAGAACGATCTTTACGAATCACAATGTCAATGACAAAAGACGCATCATCAAGTTCCACCATATAAATTTTGTTTTTAACAATATTTGTCTTGCCTCATGCAGTAATTCAAGATCACTGCTCACAAGCAAGATATTATGTACATAAAGTGCGAGAAAAATAAATTTTGTCCCATTGACCTTATAGTATATACACTCAACAAAATTCAACGAAGTGACAACATTATGAAACTTCGAGTACCATTGGTTTATTTGAGGCCATAAATAGACCTTTCAGTCTATAAACAAGCTTATATGAATCATTTGCTTTAAAATATTCAGGCTAAACCATATAGATCTCCTCATCAATGTCTCCATTTTCAAATACATTTTTAACATCCATTTGATGTAGCTCCATATTGAAATGAGCTACTAATGCCATTATTACTCTAAAAGAATATGTAGAGGAGACTAGAAAAGAATATATATCTTTGCAATCTACTCCTTCTTTTTAAGTGAAACTATTTACTACCAGTTTAGCTTTAAATTTTTCAATCTTTCTTTAGAGTCCATTTTAGTCTTATACACTCATTTGTAGCTGATGAGCTTGTGACCCTCAGGCAACTAAACAAGCTTCCAAATACCATTATTTTTCATAGACTGCATTTTGTCTTTCATCGCATCTAATCACAAATTTGATTAAGGACAAGAAAAAACATATGTATAAGTCACTAGATAACTATGTAGCAAATATTGTAGTTATACTGTCATAGATAGACTATATAGTTTAGTGGTATAGTTGATCGCCTCTCCCTAACAGATCATTTAAGTAGAGCTACTACAACCTCATCTTGCACCTGAGAGAGGCTTAGGGAACTTCATCATGAACTGTCTCAATGATAGTATTATGTACCTCTATAGGCTCAATCTGTGGTATAGGCAAAGATAACGATACAATGGTTTCCACTGTACTATTATCCTTAATAGTCCAAGAGTAACCATCATCTGCGGCAACGTCCAAATCTAGAAATTTTACTGTTTATGATTCCACAATTATTATACCTCCATTGGGGTTATAAAATCAATTACCTTTCGAATGATCTGGGTAAGATACGAAATAATACTACGTGGTTTTGGATTCTAACTTACTTAATGTTGGATTATATAATCTCACTTTTGCAAGACACTCCCAAATCTTAAGATGATTCAAGTTATATCTACGTCCAGTTCATCACTCAAAGAGACCTTCTGTTGATCAGATATTAAAATAACTGGAACTAATCCCTGCAAAACATTTATCTAATTTAAAAGTGTGTCTAAACATATCAAAAAGCATTTATAAGAACAAGATATAAGAATAAATACATAACAGAGGCAAAAAAAAGAACAAAGAAAAAAGATACCTTCTGTTGGTCGGATATTAAGGTCCACGCTTTGTCTTTGCTTTCAAGTTACATCCCCATATCATGCCCTAGATTAGCAGAGACCATGAGCGAGAATCCTTTTCTATCTGCACTTTTGTACATCCATGCTAATTTTTTTATATTTTTTATTGCCAAAGTGCAGACACAAAGGTAATGTCTTGCATGAACAATTCGTTCATGTTTGATTACTATACAACTAACGTTCCATGATTGAACATCTAACCTAATTATTGTCATTAAATCCCCATTATTTTTCTTTAGACTTTTGCGATTTATCTTCCAAATAAAAGAGAATACTTGCAAATCTAAATTTCAATAGCACTTTGTGAATTAAAATCGATCTATTGTATTTGACCCTTTTTCTTAATTTCGAAATTGGAATGCACCACCGTTTTGTGAAAAAAGAATTCAATAACAAGAGTATGTGCATGCGTCACATATTACAGCAAGCAACATAAATGAAGAAAATGCAATAAAATCTTTCAATTTTATACTCAATACATAATATTTCAATTTTGAAATCATCCTAATTGTGTGGTGGATGTATTTTTTGAAGAATTACTCGCGGTGTGCACTGACAGTTAGAGAAGAAAAAATCTCCAAGTTGTGGTTGTGCAATTAATATTGGAGAAGAGACCCCGCAAAAGTCTTAACTCTAGGGGAGACCATATTCAAATTTCAAAGTCTACAGATGAATGGCGATACCGCAAGCATAGATATGGGCGATCCTGAATGGGAGCAGAAAATAAACAAATTGAGAGCACTAGAGTCGGTAGAAAGACGACAACGCCAAGTAGAATTCATAAGTCTTGCACCTGTATACACCGCTGCAAAAGGAGGCGACTTGGACGAGTTCATCAAAGCCCTCGAAAAGTATTCCGCTGAAGAGACGGCCTCTTTATACGACATCATTAGCACAAAGAGCCCATGTGGGAACTCGTTGTTCCACGTCACAGCGAGTATCGAGAATGCCGACATTTTCCAAGCACTCCTCGAGGTCGTTGATGACGAGAAGCTCGTCGCCCAGGCAAACAACAGAGGAGAAACAGCCCTCCACGTCGCAGCAAGAACCCGCAGGAACCACATGGCCAAGCGCCTCCTCAAGTTCGACAGAATTGTGGACCAATGGAACAATGCGGGGAACAGGCCTTTGCATGAAGCTGTGAAAAACGGTGACTATGAGTTGACCAATCGGCTCCTGCATCAAGGTTCAGAATCGGTGAATAAGAAGAACAGCGAGGGAAAGTGCCCCCTGTACTTGGCGATTGAGACGCACAACTTGGAGATTCTCTCGCTTTTACTGCAAGCGGTGGATGGGAATGAAGTCCTTTCCTCCTGGATTGAAGGCATGTCTCCGGTTCACGGAGCTGTGGTGCATCGAAGGATAGGTCAGTGATTGTACTTACGGTTCACACTTCGGTGAATTTATTAGCCAGTCCATTTATGTGTGTCTAGTTTGCATCCATATGAGATCGTCGAACCTATAAATCTTTTTCATAAAACAGCTAACCTTACATTTTTTTACTCTTCTTCTAGAATGGTTTGACCTTTTCCTAGACCCTGCATCAATTATAGAAGAGTTCCCATAAATTTTGGACTTGGACCCGGCAAGACTTACCTTCAAGATTGTCATCACTTTACTTCATCAGTCGATAGTCATAGTGTAAGCCATTGTAGATACTACACTACTTATAGTATTGTCCAAGGACCTTTTGTAAAACAGGAAGAGGCTCATGCCATGGTTGCCCTTGATTACTCGCATAAGGTAAATTTTTTACTTGGAGATGAATGTCTCCATGCTTTGAAGCAATCTCTAATGTCTATACTGAAATTATCCCCCAAAAGTTTAGAATTCAGTTATGTATTCCACGTAATATTAAGAAAAATATAATGGATAGAGGGCAAAATTACCAAAACCTTTGTCATGAGCATGAGTTCATTTCCTACTTTCTGACGTAGATATGCTGAAAGAGATGTCAAAGAAGAAGAAAGAGCTATTTGATTTAAAAAAGATGCTAGAGAGGATACGCCCCTCCCTCTAGCAGCACGCGAGAATTATGTTGATGGAGTCAAATTCTTGGTCAATGAGTTCATTTCGAGCGCCTTCAAGCACAATATAAAGGGCTATTTTCCAATTCACGTTGCATGTAAGAAGGGTCATCTTGAAACAATTAAGGTGCTGCATCAACATTGGCAAGATTGGCTAGAACCAGAAGAGTTGCTTACTTTAAACAAAGAGCAAAATATACTTCATATTGCAGCAAAAAACGGAATGGCCTCCGTGGTGAAGTATATACTTCGTGATCCCAAGCTTGAGAAGCTTATAAATGCAAAAGACAAGTACGGAAATACACCTCTCCATGTAGCCACAATACGATGGCAACTCGAGATTTTGCTCTCTCTCACCCGGGACAAAAGAGTCAATCTTGGGCTTGTAAACCACAACAACTTCACGGCTCTCAACATTGTAGATGAGGAACTGAGAGAAATCGATGCTCCACTTCACCAGGTAATGATATCGACAAATAAATTAACAATTTATCTACTTTTGCCTTTCACTATTGTTTTGGTTACTTCCTTTTCGGAGAGATGAAAACTAAAGTTTATTTTGACCCGTTGAACTCCCCCTATAGTTACCAAGTGGAATTAAGTTTCTAGCGTAAGCTTAGAAAGATTGCAATTGCAAGTCTGTGTATCGTTTGAGAAGGTTTTGTGTTTTTGAATACTAAACCTTTGATTGTGAGTACATCTTTATGGAAAATAACAGTCTTTTTATTTCTTTTTTCTGTTATTCCTAACCAGAGGTCAACACGGAAAATCTTAATATCTGCCAAAGCACCCAAAAGCAAAGACAAAGCAATTTCACAGACAATAAGCTTAGGCCAGCAGAGAGAGCCTCCAGACATAGATACACTAAAGAGGAGTGCCGAAGTCCGTATCATTGTGGCAACGCTCATTGCTAGTGTGACATTCACCGCTGGCTTTTCTGTTCCCGGAGGATATAATAGCTCTAAACTAGATGCAGGAATCACTACATTGTTGAACAAACCGATCTATGACGTCTTTGTGATCTGCAACTCCATCGCCATGTACAGCTCAATAATTGCAGTTGTGATCCTTCTTTGGACGCAGATCAATGATTCACATGCAACGCCTCATACCCTTAGATATGTAAGGCTACCGCTGCTCATAGCTCGTCACAATGTCCGTGACCTACATGGTGGGGGTCTATGTGACCACAAGCAAACGCACTTGAATTGCAGTTGTTGTCTCAATCGTTGGAATCACTGCCCTCTTCATTGTATTGATTCTTTACATTGCCTTGTTCATTCCACTTGGATACAATTCTCATCTTTTACAGCTCTTCGCCGACTACGTCATTAGAGCTGCTATATTAATTTCAAGAAGCGGGACCAAAGGAGCTTCCCAGGAGTACTACTTTGCAGGAACCAAAATATTAAAAACTCATAGGGACACCAGACTACTGAAAGATGAAGGACGTAAACACGCTCCTCCCCGTTCTCCTGCTCCATTCTCTGCTCCCTATCCACCCTCTCCACCTCGTTCATCTGCTCTAACCCCTGCACCCTGTCCACCCTCTCCACCTAAACGACCCCGTAGACACCCTCCACCCCGTAAACCCTTTCCAGCCGGTCCACCACCGCTCCTTTCTACCGCTTCACCCTTAGACATACGTCTCCCGTAGAAGCCTATGATTTGAGGTGTGTGATCACTTTTCTTAAAGTGATATTTTCCCCCACTACATTGCTCGCAGGATAAGCAAAGTGGCTTCTAGCATACAATTAAACCACCAAATCACGAAGATCGTCATTCGCTAGCTGGCCGATGACTCTTCCAACTTCTTGAATTTGGACTGATTGCACATCCTATTTTTAGCAAATACTAGATTTGGACGTCATGGATGATGAAAAAGTCAGTGATGTGATGCTAATAGTAATGATTTTATAATTAGAGTCATTTGAATATATTAAGTTCTGTGATGATAACTAATATTTTAGTTATTTATATGAAACTTTTGGTGCCCATTCTAATCTCCGATTGATGAGAAAATGGTTTTAAGGCTATTAAATAATTTAGAGAGATTGATTAACACGAAATTAATGTTCTCAAAATGAATAATCATTGTTTACCATATAGGAATTTCATGATTTACTAGTCACAGTCCCTACTCATTTAAGGAATCGAATAGTTGATATCAGTTTACAACATAGCTCTAAAGATATCTTAAGATTGTCATGCCTATTTCAAACATATATCTAAGATATACGAAATACCTTAATTATTATGAACGTGATTAATATTGGAAAGTCCAAAATATGACAAATGCGGGGATGATATTTTAGCATCACCGCCCATCTCATGGGCAAACAAAATACTAAAGAAACAGAGCCACAGGCTAAATAAACTTTCAAGGCATGAAAAAATTGCGCTAAGCTCTTAGACCAGATAAAAAATTTCAATTCAAACTCCTGGAGCAAACTATCACAGGTGGCGATCTTAATGAGCGAGGCGATTAACAAACAAACAAGGTCAGAGAAGCTAAGATAAGCCTTAACAAAGACGAATCAATGAATCCGAGGCCGGCCGAGAGACAATCGTGCACTGAAACATGCTCAATTCAAATCAAAACAAAGCATAGTAGACAAATACCTTGATGAGGTGTTGTTCTGGTCACGATCGGTTGTTAGGTTGGTAATAGAAGGTCTTGGAAACTACAGCGTCGAAAATCGGAGTCGGAGATGGTAGAACAAACAAGTCCGAAGTACACATCGACTCAGAAACAGGGGCGAGCGAACAGAGGAGCTCCGGCACTGTTATGAATGGACTGGAGGTGGAAGAGGGGAATGAAAGTAAAAAGTCCCTGAACGGAGATCATCTTGCTCAACTCTCTGTATCTCTTAGCATGCTCTGTTTTCTATGCGTATATATGTTGCGCCGCTGGGTCGGGGTCGGTGATGGAGAATGGACAGCAGCTAGCGGTGGTTGGAGGTGGTGCGATTGAGTAGGAATAAAGGTGGAGAAGCTTCTGGTTGTGGTGTGCCTCCTGAGCGCCCATGCTCTGCTTCCCTATATGCGCACGTGCGACGTTCGTCTATGGCATTTGTCTTTGAATATCTGTGGGGGGGGTTGGTGAGGGAGAGAGAGAGAGAAGGCTTTTCTCTGTTGGGCTCAATTTACCCGGCTAAGTGGACCGGACTGATGGGCTGAGGTCCTACTTCATGGGCTTGGTTGGGGCAATCTAATGGTTTAGGTTGTGCTTGGTGATATGGTGAGCTTGACGGGCCGAGCCCAATGAAACTGAAGTGGTCGGGTTTTATGGATGGGTTGGAGAGTGTTGGGTCGGTCTAATGGGATTGGTGTTTTAATAAAAGGTAAAAGCCACAAAAAATCTCAAACTATGCCCATTGTGGTGCCATATTTACCCTAAACATTTTTGTGATACCAACAATCTTAAACTTGTACATATGTGATACATTTACTCTAAACTTATATAGTGTGACACATTTACTATAATTTTTTTTTTGTGACACCAAAAACCCCAAACTTGTATCTGTAACATCCTAAATTTTCAACCATGTTTCGATTAAATAAAATGAGCTTTTCATCAACGCGCCTATAATCATTTTCTTTGAACTGATCACTCACGAGATAACTAATCTATCAGGTGAAGCCGTTAAGGAATATAAACGCGACAAACTTAAGAATTCGATCAGAAATCGATTGCTCAACCGTGCTAATCGACAAAGGTCAATACGGCGCTATTATAATCGATTAGTGATCGGATATAGGTCAATTCGATAGAATGGCGTAATTAAATGGTGGGTGATTCCACATGATTGCAAAATTCGCATCGAACAGAATTAATCCAATTTTATGTTGATTCCGTACTGTGCCCGTAATTGAAACCTTGAGATTTTTACGACAATAGAGAGTCGCCGATGAGTCGAAGATGCACAAATGTGGATCGAGAATTATCGACCATGGGTCCTAAAAGCTACCCGGTAGGTTAGGTCACGCTAAAATCGCGTCCGATTGAAATTAACCACGAAATTGAACTCGGTTTTGGAAATCGAAAGTTCTAGTGTGTTACGACTTATTTTTAGGACATCGTCTCATCCTTTGAAAAACTTTCGGCGAGCCCAAAATTTTGGCGGAAAAATGGAAATTGGCAAATTAAATTCAAGGTAATTCGGATGGGCATTTTGGTGTGGATTTTTGGCCTTCAAAATGGACTAGTTTGTGAAGGAAATTATGGAAATTCGTATGGGCACTTTAGTCGGTATTTTTGTAGGCCAATTTCGTTAATTTTGTGAGGATTTGGAAGGAATTTGGGTGCAAATTCGTAGGGGATGCTGAGCTACTAAATTTTGGCCTTCAATTTGGCTTGAATTATGAAGAATTGGAGAGAAATCAACCATTGGTGTATGTCTTAACTTGGGAGGGCAGAAGACTTTGAGGCCACTTCACTCATTACCTTGATATTTTTGCTTGGAACCTCATTGGATAGCTTGAAGACTTTCATGGCCTTTGTCCCCTCTCTCTTCCCTCTCTCCTCCCCCTTGGTGTGCGCATGTTCCCCCTCCCTCCAGTAGAAACACATCAGCAACTTCTTCTTCTTTTGCACTTCATCTTCTTCAATTTTCATTCCCTTTTTGGTTTCTGTTGCCACCCTTTCCCTCCATCCTTTCCTCACGAGTCCAGCCCCAGCAATTAAGCCACCACCGTTCCAAAAACCGCCATCGCTAGACGCCAAACCACCCAGCTCGACCACTCGCTCGCTCCGCTCAGCCCGCCAATCGCCTCAACCGACTCTGCCCGCTAGGCTCGACGTCGCCAACCACTGTCAATGTCCTGTACCGCCGTCCCCGTCGCCGCCTGCCCCCGCCTGGCTCCGCCTGACCGTCGGCCGCCGTCCCTCCTTGCGTCGAGCCCCCCGACCATCCCTTCGGTTCAATCCCACAAAACCGAAAGTCCAACTCTAGCTGTGGGCTTCGTGGGCTATTTTCAGCCCCTTTCGGACCTCCTTTGAAGTCGCCGTAGGCCCAGGTTTTGGTCGCCGTCACGCCGCCATTGCCGTGATCCCGTTAGCTCGCTTAACCGGTGAGTTAGCATTCTAATATATGATTAGGGGCTAATTGCACTTAGGGGTTAATTAGGCCTAATTAGGATTAAGGTTAGTTAGTTAGTGTAATTATTTAGTTAGTTAATTTAGTTAGATGACTAGGTGGTTAGATTAAATTAGTTAGGGATTAATTAGATTATGTAGTTAGTTTAGTTAGATTAAATTAGTTAGCTTGCTAGATTAATTTAATTAGTGTAATTAGGTGGTTAGATTAACTTATGTAGATTAATTAAGGGTTTAATTTAAATAATTTGTAATTTATTTAATTAAATGCAATTTAATTATTTAATTATTAATTAACGAAATTATACCAGGATAGCCGGTTGTCGAATTTTACGCGATCGTCATGGTTGCGTTGATTTGTGCAATTGAGTGCTTGGTGATGATCTTTGGAATTATTATTTCAAAAATATGAATTTTGGTATTTAATTAGAAAAATACCGAGTGTCGGGTTTTAGCACCAAAAATATTGTATGTACTATATAAAATCATGGAATTTTTAAAAGAGAGTATATCACATTTTTCGTTCAATCTAATTGTGTGACCATGCATAATTATTTTACCAGGTATTTTTAATATGAAGAAAATAGGCCAAGTACATTATTTGAAATTGAGGTATTTGAGTGCAACGCACGATGTCCTTGGCCGAGATTGAATTTGCGTGTGATCGCTATGAGAACCCGTCACCTGATGAAAGTCGGGGAGGCGATGCTCCTATATGGAATGCCCTTGTCAATGGATGCCAATCGCAATGGAAGCTGGGTCGATGCTCCTTCGAGAATGTTGTCTAGATGTAGATGTTTCCGTGCCCAACGAAGCGGGACGACGCTCGGTTATGCCGGATAACCGCCGACTGTTGAGTTGGTCGTGGCCGTTGAGTCGTAACTAATTGGAACATGCTTGAGTAATTGATATTGCCACGCCGGATTATGAGATGAAATTATGTGGCACGGAATGGGACATGTCATAACGATTTGGCCTTATAATCGGGACCATTGTGTTTAATTGATGAGTGATATGGAGTGTTCTAATTATTGAGTGTATTTACTGTGCATGGAGGTGCTGAGGCGAGGTAAGTCTTATATGGTCTAATCGGGGTTTAGGGTGTAGACTCGCTGAGACTTTGTCTCACCCCATCGTGGTTACCCTGACCCGTGAGCTAGTTGAGTCCATGGTCTGGGTCGAAGAGGGCCTACCTCAATTGGTACCTCATCACTTTAGAGCGTGGTTCATTAAATTTCCTAACGGGGGTCAAAAGCATCCCATACAGGGTTTTGACGAGCCTCCCATCGGAACCAGGGAGTGGGAAATAGGGCATCCTATGGATATCGACATCCCTGGTGATGTCATGGAGGACCTGGAACCCATGACTGGAGAGCCCGGAGCTTAGGTGGCTTAGTAGCTCTTTTTGATCTAGACTCCTGTACATAAACCTTCGATTTGGATTATATATAAACCTGGGTTGTTTGTAAAGTATGTTTTGTATTAAATGTTTGTTTGTTGTCTGGAGTTTATTAGTTCGCTTCCGCATATGGATAACTATTGGGTCGGCAACGCGTCCTGGGAACGTCACAATTTAGTGGACTACCGGGGGATGTGTGCATGCCCGAGGTTCGGGGCGTAACAGTATCCATGTCATAGAAAAATGTTTAGAGTAAATATGTTACACAAGTATAAGTTTGGAATTTTTATACTAGCATGAATCAATCATAAAAGGAAGTGAACAGGTTAAGAATTTTTTTTTTTCCTTTCTAAGTTATTCTTGATATTTTGCTTTTAATTGCTAATTCGTTTTTTCTTATTAACAAAAAGTTTTTTTTAAGAAAAAATGCACTAAAAATCCTTAGACTTTTATAAATTGTTCGACCAGGTCAATGTATTGATGAGTTAGTTCACATCAGCATTTTCTATTTCTATTTCGATGGACGAACCAACTTGAACAATCTATATAATTTAGGGATATGATACATTGAAGAGGTTGTAATATACGAAATGAAGCATTTTGATAGTTGGTCGGAAATAGAGATATGATACATTGATTCAGAACTTGAGTATAAATCACACATCATATCAGATAGCATACATTGCATTAGCCCTAAGGTGGGTTTTAAAGTGTAGTGGGACCCAAACTTCCAATTACATCCCTAATTGATACCCAATGGGAAGCACCATCGGATAGACATAGCGAAAATCAAGGGTTGATTACATGTGGAAGTAAATTCCCTAGTCATCCAGAGACTGAATTCTACTTCAACAGTTGCATCGGTAGCTTGTGCAAACATCACTAAAGGCTTCTCTCAAATTAAAACAAGGGAAAATTTCAAATAAGTACCCAAAATTTCATCCTTTTCTCAAAAGAGGACCTGAAGTGAAGTTTGTCTCAAATAAGGACCCAAAGTGCCTTCATTTTCTCAAAAAAGGACCTGGAGTGGAGTCTATCTCAAACAAGGACTCAAAGTAATCATTTAGTCTCAAAGAAGGACCTCATTTGCTGGACTGGTGAATAGATGCATCTCCGATGCATATTCCGGTAGCCTAATTTGGGGTATTTTTGTCCAATTTTTTTTTTAAATTTTCGGTTGTCTTGTTCTTTATTATTATTATTATTATTATTATTATTATTATTATTATTATTATTATTATTATTATTATTATTTTGGGTCAATGGTGGCACTGTTCATCATCTTCTTCGTCCCATGTTTGTCTTCTTCTCAAGAACATCAGACTTGGGAAGGGCTGGCGAGCGCTAGCAGTTGGTGAAGGCCGGCGAGGGTTGGACGCCCATCGCCGACGTAGGCAAGGGCCACTAAGCCCTCGCCCATGGCCGGCGAGGGCTTGCAGGTCGACCCTCGCTAGATTTCGCGAGGGTGGCCTCGACTGTGGCCGGCGAGGGCTGTCGAGCCCTCGCTACCTGTGGGCAAGGGCTTGCAGGTCCTCGCCGGCCCTTATCAGTGGCTAGTGAGGTGGGCGAGCCCTCGCCCAAGGCTGGCGAGGGGCGACCTTACTGATGGCCTTGAGGGGCGACCTCCCCCACCTCCACCCACTGCTCCACCGACAACCTCGTCTTCTTCTAGGACTACGACTGGGACGCTCGCATCGCTTTCTTCATCCCTTCCTCCCACCACTACTCCTAAATCGACGACTTCTTCAGCTACCCCTTTTACCCTCAAGGACCTTCGTGCAGGGCCTTGCTTTGGACGGCCCCCCTCCCCCATGGACAGCGAGGGCTCGATGGCCCTCGCCCGCTGTTAGTGATGGGCGTCGAGCCCTTGCCGGCCCTTACCAGCGACCGACGCTCGTTGGCCTTTCCCCAAGTCCGATGTTCTTGATCTAGGCAAGAAGAAGTGAACAAGGGATGAAGAAGGCGATGAACAGCGCAACCAAAAATGAAAAAAAGAAAATTAGACGAATAAACCCTAATCAAGGCACCGGAATATGCATCGAAGATGCATCGATTCACCGGCCGACGAGTGAGGTCCTTCTTCGAGACTAAATGACTACTTTGGGTTCTTCTTTGAGACAAATTTCATTTCAGGCCCTCTTTTGAGAAAATGATGGCACTTTGGGTCCTTATTTGAGACAAACTTCACTTCAGGTCCTATTTTGAGAAAAGGATGGCACTTTGGGTCCTTATTTGAAATTTTCCCTTAAAAGAATCCTCGTCGAAGGCCGAAGGAGCCAGAGGTTTCCTTGAAGTGCCATCTGATGCATGACCAGAGAAGTTTGCAGCCCTCTCACTCCCGCCTTTAGCACCACGAGCCCTTTAAAGTGAAGGTCTCAGATATTTATGCTCGGCAAAACACACTTTGTGTATGGGGCAGCTCGAATCAGGTTCAGGATTGTATTCATTCCTATGGACGATAGGCAAAGTACCAATATGTAGCAGCAAAGAATCCTAAAGATAGTACCGCCTCTTTTTCCAGATAACTAAGCCGTAAGCGCCCTAAAATTGTCGCCCACGACCAGATGTTCCAAGTCCTAGTTCAAAAGGCAAGACGCTGATGAGGGATGTCGAGCCCCAATAATAAGCCCATCTTTTTGACTTGTTCAGACGTTCGTATGTTGACCTAGTTTCTTGATGTGCATATCATATTAGAAATCAAGGTTTAGGGCGCGAATGACAACCATTCTCACTATAAATTAATTTTTGAAAAAGGAATAGATTTTTCTAAGTCTATTCTTGGATGAGTTTTTAAGTAAAAATACGCGTTTGATAACGACACAAAATTATATTCTTGAAATAAAATTTCTTTTGATAACAACATAAAATTTCTCCCTCCCAACGGCAGCCGACAACAAGAGACCGGCGACTGGTCGTGTTGGCAGGCAGGGAGTGGCGACAACGAACGATTTAACAAAACAGCAGCCGGTGACAACGGATGAGCAATCGACTAATAACGAGGACAAATAATGAGAAGAGTTTTTATTTATCATTTCTATTCTAGAAATATAAAAGTTAAAAAAAAAAAAGTATTTCTGATTTCTATTCCAAACTTATTTTTGGAGTAAAAATCTATTCCAAAAATAGAAAAATGAAATAACTTTACCAAACGAATTTCTATTCCAGGAACAAGTCTGGAATAGAAAATTTGTTCTAGAACAAAAATAGAATGGTTATCATGCGCGCTTTTACTTACCTAGGCTACTACTCACCAAATAATAAGTCTGGATGGTGGGGAGCTATATATATGGGAGATATCCAATGAATGCTTTTCCATTACAAAATGAAGATGGGGAGCTATTGGTCAAATTCGTAAAGTGACACGTGAAGCTATCCTAAAGTTAAGAGTTTTGTCTTTCAAAGTTTGTGAGCTTCAAAATTTGGAAAGCCTGAGAATGGAAGTCACAAAGCTATAGGGTGAGCTTCCCTTAAGGCTAGCGAGCTTGAGTATAGAGAGAAAAGAGAGTTTGGTCGTGTTGACACCTAAATTTTGGGCAACCCATTTAGTCATTTATTGCATAGAAAATTAGGGATTAATTTTTAAGCCCTAAAAAAAATAATATTAATTTCTTAGCATATAATTTTAGGTGCATTCATTTTTTATTTATAGCATTCGCATTGGATTGACGATGGTGAATGGACTCGAACGAATGGTTTTAAGCTTACTAGATATGAAGACATTTTATTCTTCGATTTGATATTTCTTTATTTCAAACAAGAAATGAATGTCTTTGTCAAATATTTGTAGGAAAATTCAGAATTGGAACAAGACCAAAAGAAATATTGTGTCAATATTCATTCAAGAGCATAAAAGGAAAATTTGACCAATGAAAAAGGGATAAAAAAGAAAGGATGATGTGGTAGTCGACGTTTTATATATTCATGCAATATATCAGCAAGGAGCATACATGGCATGATATATTCTTCGTTTGAAAATGTGAAAGTCGTAGATTTTGAGCGCACCTCAGAGAGGAAAGAAAAATAAAAGCAAAAATTTTGTAATATTTTACCACATTTTCTTTCCTTGACGGGGGTGCATGCATATAAAAGGGGTCGGCCACGCAATTAAAGAGGGGGCCACACATTGAATATACAGCCGTTGAGAGAAAAACGTGAGTGGGGCTTCTCTTCTGATTTTGGGGGCTTTCCGTTCGTTCTTTTGAGAAATCAATAAAAAAACAGAGGGTAAACACACATGAGAGGGAAGAGTCTTGGCGGAGTCCCTTCTTGGCCAAGACCTCACGGACGTTTTCGCGGGATTCATTCGTCGGTTGTACCAAGATCACCACAGCAACCACCCGACGCTCGCTGCTACCTCGTCACGACGAAGCCACACCACTGATGGTGTCCGGTCCAAAGTCTCCATAAGCCAGAGCCAGTCCTTTTCAGGCCCGGTGCACCGGATTTCCATCTTGTTGATCGTCCACAACCACTAACACTTTTCTGGCAGATATTGCGCCTAGTGACACCGACAAAAGAGCAACACTTGGAAGAGAAAATCTATGCAAGTGTAGTGGTGGCAGAAAGTACAGTGGGTGCAATTTTGATCGGGGAAGGAATATTAAAAAAGAAGGAAGAGGCTCAATTGTATGGTTTAACTTGAAGACCAAAGAAGATCCGGAAAGTCCCTCGGCGAAGACCGACGCCCTACCTTGTCCTCGCGCGACTACCCGGCCAGCAACAAATTCGAACCGGACCAAAAAGTTGTTGCGCCGAGATTCCCACCCGTGGAGCCCTACTATGACAAGCTCGCTGACCCCGATGTCTATCGTGAGCTCGTGAGCCACCGCCGTTGCCGTGCTAACGAATTGCTGCTCAGTGCCCTCCACCATGATGACATAAAGCACCATCGAGACTTTCAGCGTCCTCACCGAACCAAGTTAGATAAATATTCTATTTTGCAAGTTTTTGAGCAGAACCAGGAGATATGGAGAGCTGGGAACAAAGGACATACTTGAAAGGTTGAGTCCACACGGTCAAACCATCTGCCCACCATAGCATTAAACATAGACTCAAGTCCTGCAAGTGATGATCTTCGGCCATTACACGTGAGAAAGTCTTCATATTCAGAGGTCAATAGTCAACAAAGATGAGGGCCGCACAATCGATACATCCATGCAATTGAGGGGACCAGATTGAAAGAGAGACTTCCTCTGACAAGGTGCATAGAGAAGGAGGACGTATACATTGAAAGAAGGGAGGATTTTGCATACTTATTTTATTGAAATTTGGAGCACCTCCCCATTGTGGTTCTCTAGGTCTCTCGAGCAAGCCTTGCTACTGCTACGACAACAAAAATTATCGTTTTGCAGATTGCTTCTCGTGGTTTACGCGCATATTGTTGAATCGAGCAATCATCAAGGAGCCGCACGCAAAGCCCCCTGGCGGATAGCCATCCCGTGAACCTCGCCGAGCACCACCACATTGCGTCGCGACGTTTGAGGATTGGAATTCGGAAGCCAATATTCGAATTAGGTGAAAATCTTATCTATTTTGATTTCCGAAAATTCTGTTTCCTTATTTGAAATGTTCCTCGATGCACATGATTGAAATTCTCGATATGCTATCATATTCGTAATCTCGAGTAGCCTTACAAGTTGGGAAATCTTCCTAATTTCGCAACGTGCATATGATTGACGGTCCGATTTCACGCTCGAAATACGACCCGCAATCGTACGAAAAAGTCGCCAATCCGATCTCACGCTCGAGATACGATTCGTGATTTTATTTAAATTTGGCCAATCCGATCTCATGCGCGAGATACGATTCGTCAATTTATTTCCCAAAATAAAATGGACATGGATGATATCTTGCTTGATTTGGTGCCGTGTTGTTCTTGATGCCTTTAATTATTTGTTCCCGTAAAAGGAAAAAAAAAACATTTGAGTTTTGCATGTTTAGAATAGGAAATTTATTTATTTAGAATTCCTTAATAAAAAAAAATAAAAAAGATGCATTCATTTAGGATGTTAGTTTTTTTTTTTTTTTTTCAATTTAGATTGCACGTTTAATTATGTGTCAATTTTTAATTTCAAATTTCATAATAAAAAAAAAGTAGCATTCTTTGCACGTTATTGCATATTAGGATAGATTGCATGCTCATTAAGAAAATAAAAATCATGTGCACATCATATAGAATTAGATTCATGAAATGCACGTCATTTAATGATTATTGCTAGGCTTATTTAATTAGAAATTGCATCACATTAAAATTAGGTCATTTAGTTATATTGCATTGCATATTGCATGATTTTCATTAAATAAGTAAAAAAGAAAAAAAGAAATTGCGTGTTAATTAGAAATCATATTTATGACTGTTGATGTGAATTCTAATCTAACAACGCAGATGCTTTCGTTGCTATGAGGTAAGTTCTGCAATTTATTTACCGCTTTACTTGGGTGTTAAATTGGTGGTTTGCGCACCCGCATGATCGCCTCACATGTTAGAGAATTAGATTTAAAATCAATCCAAGCTGCCTGCAAAAGCATTTTTTTGAAAATAAAAGAATTGTACCGAAAGGGCATTAGAGAAATCTAGTGTAACCAAGTCCCCGTACCCATAGTCTCTGGTTCGTAGGAGTAAAGTAAAACTCATGTTACTTTACTTGGGTTTCTAATCAACCCACCAAAAATAGATTAGTGGCGACTCCTAGTTAAAAATCAATTGCATGTTAAGAACTTGAATTTAAGTTGCGAGTTGGTATGGGCTTGGGAGAGCCCGAGTTAAGTCTAGGCTTAACAATCCATTAGCCAAACCCTAGGTGGTTCACACCCGAAAAATTGGTCGCGACAGCTCGTATATGAGGGAGAGAAATAAAGGAGTTGAAAATGTGTCCTATAAGCTATTTTACTCTGAGTGTTTGTGTGTGATGTGAGAAAATTAAATAAAATGGTGAGTTATGGTTTTTAGCTATTATATAGAGTGTCTGTAATAGCTATGCAGAACAATATTTCTTATTTGAGTGTTATATTTGTACTGCATTTTAGTATAAGTGTGTCTCAAATTGCTAATTACAATTTTCTCGTATTATCACAGCCACGATTTTGGACCCAACAAGTGTAAGTGGTATTAGGGGTGTGCATGGTCCGGGTAGGCGGTTCCCGACCTAGAACTGGGAACCGCCCACTAAGAATCGGTTCCGAAAAATTGGAACCGAGAACCGCTCGCTAGTTGCATGAATCCACTCGGGAACCAGACCGCCGGTCCAGTCCGATTCCCGGGTGGATCCATAGAACCAGTCCAACCTTTGCGATAAAAATGGCATAAGTCAAAAGGGATAAATGTCTGCTTGCACTATAATTTATTGTTCGTGGGCCTTTTGCTTGCTTAAATAGTCTTGCGAAACCGTTTTACTGGAAAGACCCAAAGGACCTTGTCGAGCGGTGTTATGTAGAGCCGAATGCTGCGAGAGGATTGTGTAGTGGCTGATTCCACCCAGTAGGAAGCTTTTGCAATGTTGGTTATGTCTTACCGTTAAAATTGACATGTTATGTTTGCTCAATCATTGGAAGATGGAAATGCCTAAAAGTATCTTCAATATGTTCAACAGCTATATGATCAAAGTTAAAGATTTGTTCACGGTATGTTATGGTTGTACAGAGAGTAATGAAGACACAGCCTTGGAATTTCTTTTCTTTGCGCAAGTATTGCCAGTCCTCCAACCTCCAGCTATCTCTTTATCTAACTCGCTATCTTTAGGTACTCACATGCGCTTAGATACATGTTGGCATGTGCAGATGGACTCCGGTTCTATGGATCCATTGAAGAATTTTCCTATCTAGAGTAATTTCGATTTTTTTTAATGTCTAAAATCAATATATTATTATAATATAACCGGTCCGGTCCGGGTGGGTGGGTGGGTGGATCCGCCCATGAAACCGGGAATCGGACCGGTTCCCTTAAGAACCACCGGTTTCAGGCGGTCCGAGCGGGTCTCGATTCTTTTGCGCACCCCTAAGTGGTACTAGAATAAGATTATTAAGGACCAATTCATTGAGGCCAAGTCAAATGGGATGAACATTGGAAAACCGCATCATGGCACAAACCAACTTTTTGAAGTTGATTGGTTTGGGACCAAACTTTTTTTTTTTTTTTTTTTGGGGTGTTGGTCAAGAATAAAACTTAAAGGACTGTTCAAGCAAAGAAGATCCTAGAAGGCTTGAGGAGGTCTAGAGCCCCAGTTACAAGGTAGGGCATTACATTTTGGGCCTTAACTAATCAATCAACAACTTTGTACCTTGTATCCTCGTCAGTAGACAAAAATATTTGTTAAGAAAGAGAAAATCAGATTTAGTCCACTAAGATTTTTTCATGTCCCAAGCGAGTCGCTAAGCTGTTGCAATCCTCTCAAAGGTAAACCACCAAAGGAGTTGGCTAATGGTTTTCTAAGCTTGCAACTAGCTCAGGCTCAAGCCAATACCAATTCACATCTAGGTTCAAAATATTTAACATGCAATATCATTTTCGTTTGGGAGCTGTCACTAATTTATTTTTTAGTGGGTCAATTAGGAACCAAGTAAAGTATTGGGAGATTTACTTTACTCCTATGAATCAAAGATTAAATGGATCCCAAGACTTAATTATATTAGATTACTCTAAAGTTCTTTTGACAGACTGCATTGTCAAATTATCAAAAGATTTTGAACTCAATTGGTAAAATTAAAATGTCTAAGACTAAGTTATTAAATGTAATAGGTTTATGACTTTTTTGATAATTTTCTAAGATATTCATTGTCATATTTGTAGCTAGAGAGGACATTTTGCTCATAACAAATAATACACACGAATCATATATGAACTATTCATAATTTGAATTATAGATTCTTTCATGATTTGATTTAACTTCATTTGATATTAGCTTAATAAAGTATTAAATTGAAATTAGTTAAAGAACATTTCAAAAGATATGTCTATAAAAGAAAATGGAAATCAAACAAAATAAAAGGAATATTCTTACTAAACTATTTTCCAACAAAATATAGATCTTATATCATTACATGACTAAATAAACTTACTTTATTATAGATGATAATAAAATTAAATAAAAATTAAAAGTTGCATCTTATAAAAGTAAAATATTAATACAAAAAAAAAATCTCCCAATAAAATTTGTATGATATGAAGTATACCTACTATTAAGTGAAAATTATACAGATTTCACTTGTAATATAATATAATATAATATAATAATTGAGTGTAACTTATTCATAATTATTTTTTTATTTCTTAAATCCTTGAACCATTTAAAATAAACTCAGAATGGCATTTAAACAATTAAAAAATAGCATATTATTATTTGATTGTTTATGCATTTGCTCTTACTTTTGACATCTATTTATCATAAACTAGCGATTCACCTCAAATAAAGATAAAGAAAGATAGTTTCGAGTTTTACCTTATACTAAATTTCATCCAAAGAATATGGTACCAAATAAGGACAACCATATTCTATAATAAGAATAAACTAAAATTTCCAATTACCTTAATGGTTTTCAAACTATTCTTCTAATGTTTTAAATCATATATCAATTTTAACTGCACTTTAAGTTTGCACTTTAAGTTAAACTTACTTGCTGCCTTTTGTACAATTATCTTTAAGCATTTTTCTTTTTTGAAAGTTTATCTTTATAAAAAATTTTACTATACACAAATATTGGTCTAACACAATCATAGAAATGACAGGTGACAATAATTATAAACTAACACGGATTGAAAAATAACATGTAAAATACCATTATATGCATATAAAGGACATATTTGCACAGGCTTGGTAACTGGTTACCCCATAAACCTCCTCTAGAGCTTAATTTGGCTTCTAATGTTCTTATCTTCCTCCAACAATTGAATAATGCAAATCTTGTCCTGCAACATCCAATTGATTATGCTATTCTCCAATATAGAATCGGTTGGTACGAAAAGAATGGCCGGAAATTACTGTTTGTCTCCCTACTATCATCTTAGAGATATGGTAAAATTCAGATTTTGCAAAGAAGGCGACTCTTCACACATCTTGGGATTGACCTAGTGGCAAGAGCGTTATCACAATTTTGACTCAGGAATCAATAGCTATGGTATAATTCATGTCCTAAAGAACTCATATTTAAGTGGGAAGCCATGACGCGGGTTGTTTTACTCCTAGTTTATAAAAAGGAAAGTGATTCCTAAATCGTGAATAGCTCTTCCAATCACACTATCATTTTCTCATGGATGAGCCTACTTTTGCTCCATCTTTAGTCGATGCACCGGTTTTCGTTTTCAGATTAAATTCATACGCATTACAGGAACTAGTCTCTGCTTCATATCCCTTCTTATGAATTAATCTCTCTCAGCTTCACACGCAACAGATAACATCAACCACACATAAACAATTTTATTGGAAATTGGCTTTAAACGTTCGCTAATTTTTTTCTCTATCTATGCCCACGTATAAACATTCATTATTTCATACTCTAGCTAAGCTCATCCACGCAAGGATTCGGCTGTGGCCCAGTCATGGTGGCATCGGATTCCGGCCTCAACCCAGACTTCTCAAAATCATAGCAACTGTCGGTCTCCAAGGAGCTTCCTGCTAGAAAGAAGAAAACATGTTCAAGTTAGCCGAGAGGGTAACTTTTCCCAATATCTACTGCATAAAAAATATACCTTCTCGAGCAATTCCCGTCAGGTTTTGTTCCTAAAATCTAGTGGACAAGAGAGATTGAACACATACGACCAAAAAAGGGGGGAAAATGGGATCATGGTTTGAGTGAAAATGAGTATTTCACAATCCTTGGCTTTAACCACTTAGGGGTGTGCAAAATACCCGGGAACCACCCGGACCGCCCGGAACCGGACCGGAACCGCCCGGAACCGGCGGTTCTTGAGGGAACCGGTCCGGTTCCCGGTTCCAATTTATCAGAACCGGTGAATACCGGTCCGGTTCCCGGTTCCATGGGCTGATCCATCCACCCGGACCGGACCGGAACCTTTTTAATATTAAAAAAAAAATTACTAAAAGAAACCCTAGATTAGATCTCATCTCCTCACTCCCTTCGTCTTCGGTTCTCTCTCTCTTTGTCTCTTCCTCGGTTCCTCCTAATCCTATCGCCATTTCGATTCCTCCCCGAGCGTCGACGCCGTCGCCGCTGCTCCTCCGCCGCTACTATTTGCCCCCTCGCGTAGGCCACCACCCGCCACAGCCGCGGAAAATTGTTTCGCGACCGTTCTATGTTGAAAACCCGACCATGGACCTCCTCCCCTCCTTCCCAACTCATAGACCCGACCGTTTTATGTTGAAAACCAAAATTATTTCGCGTCAAGATCGGTTCCATGGATCCACCCGAGAACAGGACCGGACCGGCAGTCCGGTTCCCGGGTGGATCCATGCAACAAATGGGTGGATCTCGGTTCCAATTTTTCGGAACCGGTCCTTAGCGGACGGTTCCCGGTTCTAGGTCGGGAACCGCCCGCCCGGACCATGCACACCCCTATAACCACTTGAGATTGCACCTATGGTCACTCTTCTCACATGGGAAGTGAGTAGGTTGGAGGTTCAGATATTTAGGGCATGTGTGTTAATGTTTCTATTTTTTTGTTTTTCTGTTTTTTTATTCTCCGAAACAAAAAAAAAAAAAAAACAAAAACAAAAATCCGTTTGGTAATGACAACTATTTTTCTATTCTAAAATAGAAAAGTAGTAGATGAGTAGATTTGAAAAGAAACATGAAATAGAAAAAAGTAATTTCTAATTTTCGGGAACAATTTCCTTTCTGTTCTTTTTTTTTTCTTTTCTTCTTATTTCTCGCCACCCCTCACCCCCGCCATCCACCACCACCCAACTGGCCACCGACGGGTGACCATCGGCCTCCAGTCGCAGGCAATCACTAAGAAGGGGAAAAAAAAAAATTCTAAAAAAATTATTAAAAAATTAAAAGAAATTTTACGTTACAAAAAAATATTTGAGTCGTACCAAACACATTCTCATACCTTTTCTATTCCTAGAATAGAAATTTTGTATAGTTACCTAATGCATTCTTTTATTCAGAAATTATTTCAATGAATTGAAATTAAAAAAAAAATACTATTTTTAAAAAGAAATTGTTTCTCGAAATAGAAATATTATCAAATGTATCTTTAGTTTCAAGTGTAAGTATCAATTCTCACGCTTTGTAAAAAGACAAGGCAAAAGTATAAGGGTGATTTGAGAATTAGAGTATGATGGAAAAAAAAAAAAATCCTCCACTTTTGAAAAATCAACTTTCAATGGTTATATGACGATGTCATCTATTCGTTTGCTCATGAGCTTCACGAAAACAAAAATGACCAAACTTAATCCTAGCATTAACTCAATGAGTTGAGGGCATCCAGCGGTTTTTAAGTAATGACTTTGAGATCGCCTATTTAAGTTTCCCAATTGTGTGCAGATTATTTTAGGTTAGGATTACATAAATTGGTCAAAAGCCTCGTGTGGACTTAATTAGTTCGTGAGGCGAATTGTTTCACAGATTTTATTTTAAAAAAAAAAAAAAAAAAAAAACTCCAAAGCTTCCTTTTATCATTTTGATCTATCTTTAAAATCATATCACCCCGTATAACCAAATTTAAAGAATTATATCTATTGTCATTTTGGTCCCTTTCTCTTTGAATCTAACATAACATTAATTCCCAAGCCTATATAAGGTAACATTATAATCAATTTTCCTCGCAAAAACACAGAAAAGAAACATCAACAATTGAGTGCACTTCAGCGTGCAAACGTTCATTGGCTTGCCTCCAACATCACTTTCCGTCGATGTATTTGACCAAGATATCATCTTCTAACATGGTGCGTGTTATGGAAAGGAAACATTTGTATTTCCTTATTGTAAAGGGCAAAGGAATTTAACATCAAGAGAAATTCTCCCTCAATGAATGGCCTTGATTCATCCGGCGTCTTCACCGGTGACGATTCCCTGTTAACGTATCCTGGAAATCAGGTCAGATTCAGCTTCCTCACCCACCATTTAATCTTTTGACTGGCTTGCTTCCCATGGAAAAAAAAAAATGGAAAGAGTACAAATTCGGAAAATGACCCAGTTGTCATCTCCTCGAAAGTAAAATTTTTCTGAACTTCGAGGACCCTTTTTCCCAGATTAGCGTAATCCCCGAGGATCTCATATAATTAAACCCTTAAAATTCTCCCGGAGTTCGTGGCTTCTCCCGGAGTTCGTGGCTCTGACGGAGGCCTTCGTGAGACTCATTCAGAAAAGAGTTATCTTTTTTAGCTCGTTTGTGTTTATTTCCAAGGCGATTTCGCTTCCTGTAATTCTAAGGTCAATGCTAATCTGGGAAAAGGGTGTGTTATTTATATATTATTTAGTGTATTATATCCCAGAGGACAAGAAACGGCCATTACATCATCGAACTCGTGAACCCACATAGAGCTAAGACTTCGATTGTTTAGATTTTTTTCGCTCATTTGGTGATTTCAAGGAGGTTTTGAGTAGGGGCGAGCAATTTCAAATTTCATACAAGTTGCATTTAAAATCTATAACTTACCCACTAGAACAATTCATTATTTTTTGGAACTTGAAACCTACCCTAAGTATCTTGAAACTTGGAACCTAACCTTTTAGAATCGATTCCGGGTTCTACTTAGGTTCCACCTAGATTATTAATTCAATGATTGCAATGAATCATCGTTTTTAATGACCACTACTTATTGTTAAAATCAACTAATCATAACTTATATTTAAACATACGAAATGAAATATTAGCAAAATAAAAATCTCAATCATAAATTGGAACTCAGACTAATAGTTCCATATTATATACTCGTCGTCGGACACCATGAAATACCATAAAAGCACACAAAGACATAGACCAAGCAGAAAACAAAAATTTATTCCAGGTTCTAGATTTCAAGTTTGAGGTTCCAAATTTCATATTCCACTTACCTAAAACCTAAAATATGCTCATCAAAACGGTTTCTCTAATTTTTGGAATCCAAAACTTATCCTGCATACTTTGGAACTTAAAATTTGACTGATTCTTCGATTCTAGCTCCAACCTTAAAACCATGCTCGCCCCTAGTTTTGAGAACTCTTTTGCTCATTCTTCATTGCTTCAAGAGTTTTAACGTTACAAATTCAAAATATAACCTTCAAAATACTAGGGATATGACATTTTCTCATATAAATCGATCAATTGTGAAAATAAGAAGGATTCACATTTTTATGTATCAATATTACATTTAAATAATTAACGAGAGATTTCTTATAATTACAACAAGATATATAAAAGAAACTAAGTTATTTAATATGCCAGGTCTTTGTTCCTCAAGGCTTGAGTTTGCCGTTTGCTTGAATGATCTGGAAACATGGCCGCCGAGAAGTTTGGAATTGCTAAAAGGTGCGTTTGGGAACTGCTTTGGAAAGGACTTTGGGGGGCTAAAGGCCTTTGGACTAAAATTGGGGTGTTTGGAAACTACTTTCGAAGGGGCTTATGGAGAAAGCCAGCATTTGCAAGGCTGAAAGCCCAAGGCAGTCCTAGGTCGCCTTGGGCTTTCAAAGATTCTCGAATGCCCAAGATATCGTTTACAGTGCGTTCATCGTCTTCCTTCTCCAGCCACGCCGCTGATCAGAGACGAGCTCGAGAGGCCGGCGAGGTCACGGCTGAGGTCGGCGAGGTGGCGGCGACCATCACCGCCGCCGCACGACCCGGCGAGTCGCGGCGACCGCCCGCGAGTCGCGTGACCCGACGAGTCGTGTCGCCGCGACCTCCGCGCGACCCCGGGTCGCCACGAGGTCGCGCGACCTCCGGGGACCCAAATCTGGTCGCCCGACCTCCGGCGACCCGGATCTGGTCGCGTGACCTCGCCGTGACTAGATCTGGTCGCACGAAGGTCGGCGTGACCAGATCTGGTCGCGCGGCGGTCGGGCGACCAGATCTAGGTCGCTGGAGGTCGCACGACCTCGCGGCGACCCAAATCTGGGTCGCCGCGAGGTCTGCGACCTCCGACGGACCTAGATCCGGGTCGGGAGACCCTCGCCGGAGGTCACCCGAACCCGAGGTCGCCGGCGAATTTTTTTTTTTTTTTTTTGATAATTTTTTTTATTAATCACTAAAGTTTTTTTTTTTTTTTGATATTTTTTATTAATCACTAAACTTGTTTTTTTTATTTTTTTTATATTTATGATTTTTTTATATTTTTTATTAATTACTAAAGTTGTTTTTTTTTTTTTTTGATAAAGGTTAATCACTAAAGTTGTTTGTAAATATAATTCCCCCAATCACCATTTTACTCAAAGGTACTTACAAAGGGCTTTCAAATTATAATTTACCAAACACAGTTTGCATTTTGGAAAACGCTTTTAACTCAAAGGTCTTTGCATTTTTTTAAAGGCTTTCCCCAAAAGTCTTTCCAAACGCACCCAAAGACGACGCGTATACCAATTGATTATATAGACTAGGTGCCATTTTTTTGATTTTGCGCGTGTTGGATCCATATTTTTTGCTTATGATTCTCTGGGGTGACAGTTGACAGGTAAAACTCCGTTGGTGTACCTCAACAATGTAGTAGACGGCTGCGTTGCTCGTGTGGCGGCAAAGCTTGAACTGATGGAGCCATGCTCTAGTGTCAAGGACAGACATAGCTTCTGCTATCACGAGTTTTGGATCAAAATGTTTTCTTTAGTTTAGGATTGCGTTTTTAGAGCTTATTGATTGCTCTGAAATGGGGAGATTGTTCATGAGTTTGTAGAGCAAAGTGATTTTTGATTTGAGTCTTGACTTCTGCATCTTTTTCGTGGATGCTGAGGCCAAGGGGCTTATCAAACCTGGTCAGGTTAGTGGATTGCAAAACACTCCCAATCTCTTGTTTTTATATGGCGGATGACCAGAACTCTGTAACGGTGTTGTTTTTTTACATTGTGCAATATTTTACGAACTACACTGGTCTGTTTTCTCACAACGAATTTATTCAGTCTTAATGGTAGGAAGCAAACACTTGGTTTATTTGTTCGTGTTTATGACTCTTAGCCTTGTGTAGTGATTTTCAATGTATTGGTATTATGCCGATGGATTTTTCATTTTGACTTTTTAATTCCAAATTGCTGAAGAGTGTACTGATTGTGCCTGCAAGTGGCAATCCTGGCATTGCCTTGGCATTCATGGCAGCAACAAAGGGCTACAGGCTAATCATTACAATGCCAGCATCTATAAGTTTGGAAAGAAGGATCATCCTCCGTGCTTTTGGAGCTGAGTTGGTCCTTACTGATCCTGCCAAGGGCTGTAAGGGGGCCATTCAGAAGGCGGAGGAAATAACGGCAAAGACACCAAACTCTCACATTCTTCAGCAGTTCGAGAATCCTTCTAACCCAAAAGGTACATGTGTGGTCAACTGTCATGTCTTGTCGGTTGTATGCGCAGGTGACGACATGAACTTGAGCTTGGCTATCATTGTTCTGTTTAGATACATTATGAAACAACCGGACCTGCGATATGGAAAGGCTCGGGAGCAAAAAAGGATGCCTTTTTTTCCGGGATCTGAACTGGGGGTACTATAACTGGTGCTGGAAAGTTTTGAAAAAGCAAAACCCTGACATTAAGGTAGATTGTTTTTATGATATTGTTTGTCATGTGTTGAACTCAGACAAAATATAGTCAATTTTGAGTAATTATCAACTATGGATGCCTTGAATAAAAACCTTGTGTCTGAACATTCTTTTTGTGTTGAGAGCGCTGCATCAGCTGCATGTTATTCTTTTTCTTCCCTTTAGTCTAAGTTCTTTACTGATTCTCTTCTATTTGTGAGCTCTATGGTGTTGAACCCATTGAAAGCCCTGTATTATCTGGAGGCAAGCCCGGTTAGTTCCCTTCAACTTGTTCTACCTTTTGCAATTATTAAATCTTCATGCACAATCTAGTTTATCATCCAATTTTGTTTCATTAAGATTGGTCGATTACTTGTGAAAGATTGATACGATGGGGTCTCATTTTTAGTCCTTAGAGTTCAAGGCTCATAGTTTCGCATCAATGTACGGAAAGAGAGAGAAGCGGTCTATGCAGAAAGCTGAAATATGAGATGATAAATTGTCGATATAAATAGGCTGATCAAAAAAGAAAAGAACTGCAATTCTTTCAAATAATGATGGGGCTAGATATAAAGGTTATGACTCCCAAGATTTACTGGATGGCACATTGCCGATATTTCTAACGGAAGTTCTGGATTTAAAGTGGTGTTCTCATTTCCATATTTCAATTTGCGGCACTATTGTGATATGTCGATGGAGCTTCTTAATTCAAGGCCTTATAACTTCTGGGGCATGTGGACTTCAAGGCGGTTTCTATGAACTTTGAAATTTGTAAAGGTCTCATCTACATCCTTGTTTGCCGCATCTATGGCCTTATTAAACGGTTTTGGAATGTATAAATACTTGCACCTCTCTCTCTTCGATAGTTGTTTGAAAAACAAGCACTAATCTCTCTTGGATATTGCAGTTGCAGATTTAATCTTTTCTGGTTTAGATGATTTACGTTGTCTCATAGATTGCTGCTGACTGCTTCCGGTAGGTCCTCACCAGATCCCAGGGATCGATGCTGGTTTCATTACAGGTGTCTTGGAAGTTGGCCTTATTGATGGAGTCAAGTAAGGATTCTTCTCTTCATTTAATAATTTCGATGAAAAGTAAACTTTTTATGGTGACAACAGGCTTTTGAAGTGATGTGACGGGCTCTTTCACGTGTCACCGAGAGCTTTAGTCATTCCGACCTCTGGTGGAACCAGTATGTTTGATTTCTCATCTGCTATTGGTCACTGGTCACATATGAAAACGATTTGACTTAGGAAGTTCCTAAGGTTTAGAAGTACTTCCTAAATCAAGCAATTGCAAACAAAGTGCCATCACTGTGCTGATTTCCACAAAATGTGTTTTTGTTAGCTTGCCGTTTTATGTAGATGTTGATGTATTGTTGTAATCGTTATTTTGCACTGGGTACTTGGGAAATGTGATAGACAATAATCATATTCATATTCAAAACACGGATAACAGGACTGCAATCTCGTAGTGTAAGCTGTCCAATTTCCTACCTTCACTACTTAAAGGTCATCCATAGCCAGACAATTATG
Source organism: Eucalyptus curtisii (assembly GCA_017140595.1). Lineage (NCBI taxonomy): Eukaryota > Viridiplantae > Streptophyta > Magnoliopsida > Myrtales > Myrtaceae > Eucalyptus > Eucalyptus curtisii. The sequence continues at coordinate 20,838,381 of CM029501.1, read as the reverse complement.
TTGGTTGAACAAAGTAACCTTAACTCTGGTGATTACTGGGCATGCGGCAAAGTTTCAAAGGCCATGCTTTCTAACCAGTTGAGGTTATTTGCTGTCACTGCCAAGCTTTACTTCGACCTTTTGCATCAGCTTCAATCCCTTTCATCAGTTTTATCGGCAATTCCTGAGAACAAATATATATTCTTTCCTGCAGATATCAAGCGATGAAGCAATTGAAACTGCAAAGCTTCTTGCAGTGAAAGAAGGTTTGCTCGTAAGTTCCCATCACCTATCATTCCTGATTGTGACTCTTACTTATGTTTATGGCCCACAGCAAATCCTTTTCAATTACATTTGATAGTTATAGAAGTAGTAGCTATCCCTGCAACTATATTTCAGAGTAGCAGGAGTAGCTGGGTCGTCTTTTATTCTGATGTTACGATTCTAAACTGCAGGTGGGAATTTCCTCTGGTGCAGCAGCTGCAGCAGCAATAAAAATCACAAAGAGGGGAGAGAATGCTGGAAAACTAACAGTGGTAATTCCTCTGTTCTTCATTGATCTTTCCTCTGAAACGAATAATGATGTGGGGTTCTTTTTGCGGTGCCTGAGTTGTCTTGGACAAGTCGAGATTGTTTTCACTGGTGTTCCAGTTAAAGCGAAATAGCTAAGGGACTGGATAGTGGTAGTCCATGATGAGGGTCCTCTTAGGCCCTTGATCCCACTGCTTAGACAATAGCTCCAGGCTCCACTTTCGGCCTTAACTTACTTGTTGGGCTTAAAACAAGTTGCTTGAACTGATAATGGGTTTGAATTACTGGTTGATAGAATAAATTAATCGATGCAGGTTGTGTTTCCGAGCTTTGCTGTTCGAGTCGGTGAGAAAGGAGGCAGAGAACTTGACCTTTGAGCCCTAAGCATTTCCAGGCTGATGTTCTTTTTCCAGACTAGAGCAGGATCCAGTCTTTTCTGGGGCATTAAGATGTGCCGATGAATGTCTCAATGAGCTTCTCTTTTTCTTTCTCATGTACCGTGTGGGGATTAGAATTACAGACCACATTTTGATTTCATCAATATAAAGTAATGCAGTATCGGGATTTTCGCCCGACTTCACTGCCTCATCTTTGTGCTCGCTCAAGGAGCATCTCGTGATTGACCTATCAAGATCTCCAACTGCTGTTACAACTTTGCCTTCCACTGATGCTCGACTAGGTTCGGTGTCCCCGATATCATCTCAATTCAGGGTAACAAGGTTGAGCGAGTACAGACCCGACACCTGTGAGAGTGAAATCTTCACGAAACTTATTTGATCTCTTTCAAAACTGGACTTGTACACCAACGAAATTTAAGGGAAGCGAATCCTGAAATCATACATTCAATAAAAAGTCAGATTTAAACAAGATCGGGTTAGAAACCTTCCTAGAAAGAGACACAGGAATTTCTAGACTAGGTCAAAAAAGAAAAAGCTCTAGAAAACGGGGGGATATCACGAAAAAGAAAGCAGAGAACCAAATCAACCAATAAAAAAGAGAAAGGGAGGAGAGGGAGAGATCTAACTCAAATCCTCTTTTCCATGGAGATTGAAGAAGAGGGTTGTGGAAGATGAGAGGAAGAGGAGAAAACCCTAGGGAGAAGTAGAAAAGGTGGAAGGATTTAAATGAAAAGTCACGAGTTATCATCAAGTCACCGTGGCGGGTAGCAATATGGAGAAGGTCAACCATTCTATACAATAATTGGAGTGTTCGCGCTCTAGCCATACTTTTTTGGCTGGGATTCGGAACGTCGTTAAAGGAGGTGAAACTCCACCTCTAAACAACGACACCAAACTGAAGAAATGAAAATCACGTTTGGGGTTGCAGCAATAGTTGATGATGAGTTCGTGCAACAAAAAGGATAAAGACCATTTGCAAAGACTTTTTTCCAAAGTTTGCTGGAGGACGACGTTTTGTCCAAATTCAACAAGACCTGTATGTGAGTCAATTTTATCATGGAGTTAAGAATGCGGCCAAATCATTCTCAGAATCCTATCATGGACACAAGAATGAGGAGGATCATTATTGATGGCCTAAGACTAGAACACATTAATCTTGTTTTTGCGATGTGTGGTTTAACGGAAATTAAAAGATTGTAAATTATACAAGTTTACTAGTTTTGAATTTTTTATAGTCAAAAAATTAGTTTTTTGTAAATTTATCAAAGGTGTATCAGTTAAGATTTTTAGTGATCAAAAAATTAATTTTTGATAAATTTGTTATAAGTATTAACCCTCATTTTTAAGCATTTAGAAATTTTCAATACATTAGTATTAACCCTTAATTTTTAAGACTTTAAGTGCTAAAAAGTTACGAAGATACAATTAAGTGCCAAAATCGAAGCCAAAATTTTTTTTTTTGTACGTTTATCTTCATAAAAAAATTATTATACACAAATATAGATCTAACACATCCATAGAAATGACAAGTGACAATAGCTATATGCTAACACAGATTAAAAAATAAATTTAAAAATAAATTTGTTAAAAACCAATATATGCAGATAAAAACATATTTGCACAGGCTTTTTTTTTTAAATTTTTAAATTTTTAAATTATTATTTTTTAATATTTTAACTAAATTAAATTTTAAAATTATTTTTGGTAACTGTTTTATTTTTAAAATTATTATTTTATAATATTTTCTAAACCTAAATCTAATTTTAAAATTACAAGCCTAAATCTAATTTTAAAATTATTATTTTAAAATTATTTTTTAAAATTTTAAAATTTTTAAAATTTTAAATTATTTTTTAGAATTTTTTAAATTTTTAAAATTTTAAATTATTTTTTAGAATTTTTTAAATTTTTAAAATTTTAAATTATTTTTTAGAATTTTTTAAATTTTTAAAATTTTAAATTATTTTTTAGAATTTTTTAAATTGTAAATTATTAGCTAAATTTAATTTTAAAATTATTATATATTTATAACTAAATCTAATTTTAGAATTATTATTTTTTAATATTTTAACTAAATCCTCCAACAATTAAATTCGTCGGAAAAAAAGTATGGTTTAATATTTAATACTTATAACGTTCTTCCGCGCTTAATTTGACTTATTATATATTTATCTTCCTCCATCGCTCTCCATCGCGCTTAGTTTGATCTTCTTCTTTTTTGCATATTATTAAGTGTGGACATATTTAATTGAAGAGATAAATAAGGCCTGAAAATATTTGAATTCAGGATCGCCAATTCTAATACCATGTGAGATTTTGTGAAACCACTGTCAAATATTCTAAAAATTTAAGTTATTAGACGAAAACATAGTTTAATATTTAATTATTCTAATACTAGCAAAGTCCAATTGATTATGCCATTCTAGTATTGTAGAATTGGTTGATACAATGAGAATGATTATAAATTTATTTTTGCCTCCCTATCTTAGATACGGTTAAACTCAGGTTTTGCAAAGAAGGAGACTCTTAACACATCTTGGGATGGCAAGAGCGTTACCATAATTCAACGCAGGAATCGATAGTTATGGTGCAATTCTTGTCCTAGAGAACTAATATATAAGTGAAGCCATGCCGTGGGTCGTTCCACTCCTTGCTTATTAAAAGGAAAGTGACTCCTAATTCAGTGAATGGCTCTTCCAATCACACTTTCGTATTCTCAATGATAAGCCAAATTTTGCTCCATCACTAGTCAATGCACGGGTTTTCGCTTTCAAGTTGAATTCATACGCATTATAGGAACTAGTCTCTGCCACATATCCCTTCTCGTGGATTAATCTCTCTCAGCTTCGCACGCAACGGATAACATCACCCTCACATCAACAAATTTTCTTGGAAATTTGCTTTAAACATTTACTAATTTTTTCTCTATGCCCACATGTAAACATTCATTATTTCATACTCCAGCTAAGCTCATCCTCGCAAGGATTCGTCTGTGGCCCAGCCATGGTGGCGTCAGATTCCAGCCTTAGCCCAGACTTTTTATTCATAGCAATTGTCGATTTCCGTGGAGCTTCCTGCAGGAAAGAAGACAACATGCTCGCGTTAGCCGAAAGGGTAACTTTTCCCAAAATTTTACTGCATAACAAACATATTTTTTCCAGCATTTCCCGTCAGGTGCTGTTCCTAAAATCTGGTGGACATGCGAGATCGAACACATAAGACCAAAAAAAAAAGATGGGATCTAAAGTTGAAAAGTTACTGAAAGTAAGTCGAATGATTTTATCTTAGAATGAAACTAATGTTCTTGCCCATGCTTCAAACGGACTTTCTTCGAAGTTGGTACATACCAATATAGTTCAAATTTAGATTTCTTACTTAGATTTTTTACGTAAAATTTTCAGAACACTCATTTCAATCGTATATAAATTACTAACCTTAGAAGAAATATTTAGATGGAAATTTTCAAAACAAAGACTAAAATGTCTCATTGACATTTGAGTTAATCAAGTAACGTTTCAATTGCTTAGGAAAAGATATTCACAATGTGCAGTCTCGAATATATGCAATTGAAAGATAATATATAGGGTATCTTCAATAATACATGTGGATTTGATTTCAGCATTATTTTTGCAAACCCGACTTTTCCCATGGTTAGCTAGAGCATCAGACCTGCGAACGTCCATCTAGGACAATCGCTAATTCCAACAAACCTCAATGAGGATGATAGGAGGTCCTCGACCTTGGATCGAGGGCTGTTGAGGCTGAGATTTTAGATTCGCGCACGACCCAAGCCTCGATCTCGGCTCGGCCTCGTCGTCCCATTGTCTGGTCTTTGATCAATGATGGCGGCAACGCGAAAGAGAGAGATTGAGGGTGGAAGGGGATGCAGTCAGCAGAAGGCAACGGTGAGAGAGGGGGGAGTTCTCGCGTCTGTCGAGTTGAGTCAGACCAAATTTGAGGCAAACGATGGCTGTCACGGCAGGGGCGGGCAGCAGTGTGACAGCACAAGTATCGGCAATGTCGTGCGACGGTTGACATTGGTGGAAACGTGCGTCGAAGGGGTTGGGAGTGACCTCAATAGGGCTCAGGAAGGAAGGGAGAGAGGAGAAAGAGAGAACTGGTATTTTTTTTTTTTTTTTAGGTTGTGCTAGAAATTTATAGACTAATTGAGTGGAGATAGTAAATAGAGACCGTACATATCTCGGGTACAATAACACCTTGCGCGCTGGACGGTACCTAAAATTCAGTTAACAAGCTTTAACCCCTCTCAGTCCCCTGCCATCCCCGGTCCCCCTCCTTTTCCCTCTCGGAACATTTCTTTATTTCTTCAACTTTTGAAGAGGAGGGATTTGACTTAAGTTTCTCCCTCTCCTCCCTCGTCACTTTTCCTATTATTTTCAATTATTTATTTCCTTACTCTTCCGATTTAGTTTTAAATCTAGGAACTTTGCTCTCCCAATCTTAGTTCTGGAAACTTTTTTGTCCGATTTAATTTTGCATTTAGGAATTTTAACGAATAAGTATTCCGTCTCCGATTTCAATGGTGTTCACAGTAGTTTTGGCATTAAATTTGTGCTCGTTCAGTGTGTTTTGTTAAAAGTTTTGGCGTCTTGCACAAATTAAAGGGTTTGCTTTCATAGGTGTCAAATTTAAGTTTATTCAATATGTTTATGTTGTCTTGATACGAAAATAATGTTTGAGACATCAAACCCAGGCGCATAATACCTAAAGACAAAGTAGTTACAAATATAGATCTCAATGTGTGCTTATCACTAATGATGATATGTGATTCAGTGATTGGTTGTCAATATTAGTTCTTGAAAGACAAACGTGTGATTATCTCTATCAACCATGTTATGATAATATACCTTCATTTATGGATTTTGTTTTGGAGCTCTTCGGACTGTTGAATCTTGCGGAAACGTGGTACAAATATAATTCACAAACTATGACTTTCACTATTACAATATTTTCTCACACCACATACAATACTTGGACAACTCTACACAATTTCTCTCACACTCACGTGCATATACAGCACACTCTACTCAACACACTCTCAAGACCCCTACACACACCCACACACCCCCTTGGACTTCTTACTCACACACTCTTAGTTGGACACTCAAATGAGGAGCAACTTGCTCCTATTTATAGGATGGAAAGTCAGTGACTTTCCTAACTTTCTACACTCTTCTAGAAGTATTATTATTATTTTATTATAGCCTCACAACAAGATTTCTATGGAGAAGTGCAGAAGTGGCGCAGCTTATGGATTTTGCTAGAACATTCTAGAGAAGGGAGAGATCTAGAGAAATCCAGAGAGAGAGAGAGGCGGTGCTTTTTGTCAACACGGACTTGTCTTGTTATGATGACTTTTGTGATTTCCTAATACTTTCATCTATCATTTTGGTAATGATTATAAACTTCTCTTGAAAAAAAGAAGAAGAAGAAAGCTCCCGCTCCTTTTGGTTACTTTTTTTCCTTTCTCATTTTCTTCACTTTCTTGTTGTTCTTTTACCTCTGTTATTTCAATATGTAAAGGATGCGGGCTTCTAAGTGTCGTTTGTTCAAAATGGTAATAAAAGCCCAACCTGGTAATTGTTTTGAGTGAAAACGAGCATTGCAGAATCCTTGACTTTGAAAAATCAACTTTCGGTGCTTAAATGAAGACGTCATCCATTGGTTTGCTCATGAGCTTTCCAAGACCAAGTATGACCAAACTTAATCCGAAGGTTATCTTTTTCGTCGTAATCCCAAGGTTGACCCAGTGAGTTGAGGGCATCCGTCCATTTTTAAGTAATGACATGGAGATCACCTGTTTAAGTTTACGAACTGTGTGCATAGTATTTTATAGTAAGATTATATAAATTGGTCAAAAGCCTCGAGCAGACTCAATTAGATCGTGGGGTGGGTTGTTCCACAGGTTTTGAAAAGAAATATCCAAACTTTCCTTTTATCATTTTGGTCTGACTTTAAAAATTATATCCCCTCATACCCAAATTTAAAGATTTATATCGACTGTCATCTTGGTCCCTATCTCTTTGATTCAAACATAACATTATTGCAAACCTATATAGAGTAACATAATCAATTTTCCTAGCCAAAAAAAAAAAAAAAAAAAAAAAAGAGGGAGAAATGAAACACCGCCCATTTAAAAAACGATGCTCACCATGCCAACAGCGTGGAAACATTCGCTGGCATGCCTCCAACATCACTTTCCATCGATCTGTGATCTCGTGATATAAATGACCACGATAGCGTCTTCGAACATCGCACGTCTTATGAAAAGGAAAGCATTTTTTATATCCTTATTGCGGAGGTCAATGGAAGGAAATTTCAGGAGAGATTATCCCTTCAATGAATGGTGTTGATTCGTTCGGCATCTTCTTCCGCGGGTGACGATCGATTCCCTGTTAACGTAGCCTTGAAATCAGGTCAGGTTCAAGCTTCCTAGCCTTCCATGTAATCTTCTGATTGGCCTTGCTTCCATGGCAAAAATTAGAAAGAGTCCAGAAATTCGGAGAACGACCCAGTTGTCATCTCCCCGAAAAGGAACGAAATTTTTAGGAAATTCGAGGACCCTTTTCCCAGATTAGCGTAATCCCCGTGAACCCATATAATTAATACCTTTAAAGTCTCTCATGGGTTCGTGGCTCTGACAGAGGCCTGCGCGAGATTCATTCAGAGGCGAGTCAAATCCTTTCCAGCTCGTTTCTGGATTATTTCCAAGGTGATTTTCGCTCCCTGCGATCCTATGGTCAATGCTAATCTGCTCTTCGTCACTTCTGCGTGGGCACCGTGAGCTTAGTTTAATGTTGGTTGTGGGAACACCGTCGCCTCGTTGTTATCGATTCGAAGCATGTTCCACGGGCCTGCTGTTTGGGGCTTAAAAAAATCACCCAGGTGCCAACGCTGCATGGGTGTCGGTCATCATTGGCGTTCAGCGTGAAATGGGTGTTTGGTATTTATATATTATCTAGTGTATTATATTGCCGGAGGACAAGAAACGGCCATTACATCATCGAACTCGTGAACCCACATTTGTTTAGATTAAATCGTTCGTTCGGTGATTTCGAGGAGGCCTTTATAAGTCTTTCGCTCGTTCTTCATCGCTTTAAGAGCTGAGGATTACGGGTGGTCTTTGTTTCATCAAGGCTTGAGTTTGCTGTTTGCTTGCAGTGATCTGGAAACATGGCCGCTGAGAAGTCTGGAATCGCGAAAGACGTCACCGAGGTGCGTATGCCCAATTGGTTATGATGCCTTGGTGCTGTTTGTGTGATTTCGCGCGCGCGTTGGATCCATATTTTTTTGCTCATGATTCTGTCTGGGGTGACAGTTGATAGGTAATACTCCGTTGGTGTACCTCAACAATGTAGTTGACGGCTGTGTTGCTCGTGTGGCGGCGAAGCTTGAACTGATGGAGCCATGCTCTAGTGTCAAGGACAGGTATAGCTTCTGCTATCACAGTTTCGGATCAAAATGTTATCTTTAGTTTAGGATTGTGTTTTTAGAACCTATTGATTGCTCTGAAATGGAGAGATTATTTATGACTTCGAAGAGCAAAGTGATTTTGATTTGAGTCTTGACTTCTGCAACTTTTTTGCTGCATGATTCCCACAGGATTGGCTATAGTATGATTACAGATGCTGAGGCCAAGGGGCTTATCACACCTGGTCAGGTTAGTGGATTGCAAAATACTTCCAATCTCTTGTTTTTATGTGGCGGATGACCAGAACTCTGTAACGGTGTTGATTCTTGACATGTGCAATATTTTACGAACTACACTGGTCTGTTTTCTCACAACGAATTGATTCATAGTCTTAATGATAGGAAGCAAACACTTGGTTTATTTGTTCGTTTTTATGACTCTTAGCCAAGTGTGGTGATATTCAACGTACTGGTATTATGCACAGTTGCTAATGAACTTATATAGAAATGAAGCTCTTTTGCTGATGGATTTTTCAATTTGAATCTTTAATTCCAAATTGCTGAAGAGTGTACTGATTGAGCCTACAAGTGGCAATACTGGCATTGGGTTGGCATTCATGGCAGCAGCAAAGGGCTACAAGCTAATCATTACAATGCCAGCGTCTATGAGTTTGGAAAGAAGGATCATCCTCCGTGCTTTTGGAGCTGAGTTGGTCCTCACCGATCCTGCCAAGGGCATGAAGGGGGCTGTTCAGAAGGCAGAGGAGATACTGGCAAAGACACCTAACTCTTACATTCTTCAGCAGTTCGAGAATCCTGCTAACCCAAAGGTACATGTGTGGTCAACTGTCATGTCTAGTCGGTTGTATATGCAGGTGATGACATTAACTTGAGCCTGGCTGTCATTGTTCTATTTAGATACATTATGAAACAACTGGACCAGAGATATGGAAAGGCTCGGGAGGCAAAATAGATGCCTTTGTTTCTGGGATCGGAACTGGTGGTACTATAACTGGTGCTGGAAAGTTTCTGAAAGAGCAAAACCCGGACATAAAGGTAGATTGTTTTATGATATTGTTTGTCATGTGTTGAACTTAGACAAAATATAATCCATTTTGGGTGATTATCAACTATCAATCCCTTAAATAACAAAACCTCGTGCATTCATTTTGTGTTGAGAGCACTGCATCAGATGCATGTTATTCTTTTTCTCCCTTCTAGTCTAAGTTCCTTACTGGTTCTCTTTTATTCATCAGCTCTATGGTGTTGAACCTGCTGAAAGCCCTGTATTAGCTGGAGGGAAGCCTGGTTAGTTCCCTTGAACATATTATACCTTTTGCGATTATTAAATCTCCATGCACTATCTAGTTAATCATCCAATTCTGTTTCATTAAGATTGGTTGATGATTTGTGAGAGATTGATATGATGGGGTCTCATTTCTAGTCCTTATAGTTCAAGGTTCATGGTTTCACATCAATGCATGGGAGAGAGAGAAGCGGTCTCTGCAGAAAGATGAAATATGAGATGATAAATTGTCAATGTAAATAGGCTGATCAAAAATGAAAAGAGCTGCAATTCTTTCATATATAAAATGGGGTTAAATATACTCCCAAGATTTATATATGGCGCGTTGCCAATGTTTCTAGCAGAAGTTCTGGATTTGAAGTGGTGTTCTCATTTCCATATTTCATTTTACATTCTGATATGTTGTCAATGGAGCTTCTTGATTCAAGGCCTTATAACTTCTGGGGCATGTGGACTTTACCGTGGGTTCTATTAACTTTGAAAATTCTAAAGGTTTCATCTACATCCATCTCTGCTGCATCTGTAGCCATATTAAACAGTTTCAGAATAAGTAAATAATAGCACCTATCTTCTATGGTTGTTTGAAAAACAAGCACTAATCTCTCTTATATATTACAGTGGCAGATTTAAACTTTTCTTGTTTAGATTATGTTGTCTCATAGATTGCTGCTGACTGGTTCTAATAGGTCCTCACAAGATCCAAGGGATAGGTGCTGGTTTCATTCCAGGTGTCTTGGAAGTTGACCTTATTGATGAAGTTATTCCAGTAAGAATTCTTCTCTTAATCTATGAGATTCTATGAAATGCAAACCTTTCGTGGTAACAACAGGCTTTTGAAGTGATGTGATAGGCTCTTTTACGTGTCACTGAGAGCTTTAGTCATGCTGACATCAGGTGGAACCTGTATCTTTGATTTCTCATCTGCTATTGGTCACTGGTCAGATATGAAAACGATTAGACCTAAGATGTTCCTGAGGTTTAGAAGTATTTTCTAAATCAAGCAATTGCAAACAAATGCCATCACAATGCTGACCTCCACAAAATGTGTTTTCACTAGCTTACCATTTTATGTTGTTGTTGATGTATTGTTGCAACCTTTATTTTGCAATGGGTACTTAGGAATTGTGATAGACAATAATCATATTCATATTCAACATACGGATATCAGGCTGCAATCTCATAGTGTAAGCTGTCCAATTTTCCACCTTTGCAATCTAAAGGTCGTACATAGAGAATTATGTTGGTCAAACAAAGTAACCCTTATCTCTGATGTTTACTGGGCATGCGGCAAAGCTTCAAAGGCCATGCTTTTGAACCAGTTGAGATTACTCACTGTCATCGCCAAGCTTTACTTCGACCTTTCGTATCAACTTTAATCCATTTCATCAGTTTCATCAGTAATTCCTGAGACCAAATATGTATTCTTTCCTGCAGATATCAAGTGATGAAGCAATTGAAACTGCAAAGCTTCTTGCAGTGAAAGAAGGTTTGCTTGTAAGTTCCCATCACCTATCATTCCTGATTGTCCCTCTTACTTATATTTATGGCCCACAGCAAATCTCTTCAACTACATTTGAGGGTTATGGTAGAAGTCGTGTCTTGTCTTTTGTTCTGATGTTACAATTCTTAAAATTTAGGTGGGAATTTCCTCTGGTGCGGCGGCAGCAGCAGCAATTAGAGTCGCCAAGAGGCCAGAGAATGCTGGAAAATTAATAGTGGTAAGTCCTCCGTTCTTCATTGATCATTCCTTAGAAACGAATAATGATGTGGGGTTTTGTTTGCGCTGCCTGAGTTATCATGTACAAGTCAAAAAAAATTTCACCGGTCTTCCCCTTAGAGCGAAATAGCCAGGGGATGGATAGTTGTAGTCCATGATCAGGGTTCTCTTAGGCCCTTGACCCCCGCTGCTTAGACAATAGCTCCAGGCTCCCTTTTTAGCCTCAACTTACTTTTGGGGCTTAATACGAGGTGCTTGAACTGATAATGGGTATGAATTACTGGTTGATAGAATGAAATAATTGGTGCAGGTTGTGTTTCCGAGCTTTGGAGAGAGATATCTCTCTTCTGTGCTGTTCGAGTCGGTGAGAAAGGAGGCAGAGAACATGACCTTTGAGCCCTGAGCATTTCTGGACTGATGTTCTTTTTCCAGACTACACAAGCATCTAGTCTTTTCTGGGGCATTAAGATGTGCAGATGAATCTCTCAATGAGCTTCTCTTTTGCTTTCTCATGTACTGTTTGGGGATTACAATTGCGGACCACCTTTTGATTTCATCGATATAAAGTTATGCAGTGTCGGGATTTTCGCCCAACTTCGCTGCCTTAACTTTGTGGCTCGCTCATAAAGCGTCTCATGATTGACCTATCAATGTCTATGCTCATGGCATCTTCCTATGCTTTTATAGAATGAATGCAAAATGCTTCTTTATTTCATCTTAGTAACGAATTATACCACAAGTTTGTTCTTTAAAGAAAAGGAAAAAAAAAACAGAAGGAATGCTTAAACCTTCATCGACCCGTTTAATTGCAGTTTACGAAAAACTCAGTCTCGATTTGAGGGTGACCTCTTTTTATCTGATTTGAGTAAGAATACCCTGAAGTTCAATTTACGTTTCACGGCATCGTTCTAGTTTCGTGGACCAGGGCCATTTTTGTTAAGATCTTTGTAGATAACAGCCATTCTTTTATGGACGTTATCAGATTTGAAATGACGTGTTCCTTAAAAGGCAAAGAGGAACGATAGGAAAAAGCACACTTTGCTCCCCCTCCTCTTTCCAGTTTGCTCCTCAATGTTTATTAATTTTCACTTCGCTCCTTACAATTTCAAGAACTGCATCAATTAGACTCAAATCCTTATCCTTATTTTCAATGTTTTAGCCAAAATTGTATCGATCCTGACTATAATTGCTTTCATGCCCAAAAAGCCGCAACTGACCTAAGTTGTGAAACTGTACCATAGATGGCAGCGTGGCAAAATAAATTTCAATGGACAAAATTTAAAAGCCAAAAAGTTAGTTTTCCGAAAAGGTGGGTAGGAAGATGTAATCCCATCATTAACTCGTGTGTTTATGCCTGAAAATCAAAATCGTTTTGAAAGAATCCCTTTACATTTAAAAAGGTACTCGCAATCATCCTTCAATTTTTCAGAATTTGCTAATATGGCGATAATGAGCAGAGCCACAATCTTCAAGCTTGAGAAATCATGGCAATCGCAAAGCTCAAAGCTTGAGGATTGGTGGCGATGGCCAAGAGACGAGAACTCAAGCTATCATGGCTACCGTGACTTCAAGATATCATATTAGGGTCTCTCTCTCTTCTTTTTTAAATTTTTACATGTCGCCTGATGTGGTGGAGCCTTGGTGCCACGTGATATTTTTGAAAAAATCATGACACGATAATTACACTTCAAACTCTAACTCAACAATTTGAATAGTTTATGTTAGCAAAAACCGACCGACAATGTAAAACAAGAGTGCAACAGGAGGACTAATGTGAGACATTTGAAAATTTAACGGTCGCTTTTGAATAAAAGAGAAGTAGACGGGTGATTTTCGACATTCGGCTAAATATACATGGACCGCTGGTAAAAATTACCTTAAAACAGAAAGGATAGGCGGGCTTAAAGAGAGCGGGCTCGGGGGGCCCAAACCCGTCTAGAAGATGACCCGGCCCGAGACCGTACAAACTTCGGGCGGGCCGCCATTGCCACGTGGCAGAGCTCGGCCCGGCCCGGCCCGGCCCGGGGAAGTTCTTACCGCGGTCTCCTCAAAGCACCGGAACCGACCGATTTGGGGGTTTAGGGTTCTCTCTCTCTGTCTCTCTCTGCACGACTTCAATCGCGAAGAGCGCGAACTCCTGAACTTCAACTTCCGTGCTCTGACCACATCGCCGGTCGAGGCGTTTCGGCGCAACCCAGAACGGAAATTTCCATTCTTTGCGACTCTAACCCCCCCAAGATCGGATCTTGATCGCCTCGCGAGTCCTCGAGTGAAGCGAAGGTGAGGTGTGGGTGTGGGTGCCGCACGGTCTTCTTTTTAACTCCTTGGTGCTTGATCTTTCGGTAGTTGTACTCTAGTAGTGTGGGATTTGAAGCCGGCGGTGGGTGTGGTTTATGCGTGTGTGGGAGGAAAAAGAACGGTTCTTTAGGAGTAGGTGATGAGGATGCTTGTGGGTAATGATGGTCATGGTGGTTTTGTATTCAGTCGGGGTGGATTGGTAGGACTAAGCCACTGAAAGAGGGGCAAATGAGGCAGTCATGAAGTGCAAGGATGGCCCGAAATTATTCGAAAATTTTCCGCGATAGCCAGTGAGAGAGCTGATCAAACTGATTATACTTGAGGTGGTTTTTGATCGGCCCTGTGTGAGAAAATGTTGATTTTTTATATGAATGATGAGTGGGATGGTGTGGTGCAAGTATGTAGCCATGGGCACCTTTAAATTATTACAATTGATAGCAGATGCTTCGTTGTTCTTCTTTTCCTCTTAAGTTTTCTGATTTTTTTTTTGTTGGCCTTTTAATTCGAAGGGAGTCTCTGCCTCTCTCCTGACCTGTTCTGAGACAGTTGCATTGCGTGGTTTCGGTGGCAGTTATCTTTTCTGTTATGTTTTCGAAATCTTTGAGAAGAGCTAAAGAGGCCGCTTGCGCTAGTTTCCTTTGCTGAAGTTTCTTCTCGATAATTTTGTTGTGAATTGAACGTATATCTGAGTCTGAACCAGGAAACTGGGAAGAGAAACAGGAAGTTTCAAGCCCAAACAGGGTTGTTGGTGGGTGGGTAGTTGGTGATTGGGCAAGTCTTGCTCTTTTTTTTTTTCCTTGTATACTATCGGTTAATGGGATTTTTGTTTGTCTTTGGAACTTTGATGATTATCTTTACCTTTTCTGTTGAACTTTTGTACTGTTTACATGTTATTTAATCATTCTTGTGTGATGCCACAGTATTTAATGAGATTCTTGGATAAACAGACAGTTATTGTGGCTGATCACATCCTATGCTCCTGTCTGTGTTTTTGTCACTGAAAGCAAATTTTCTGGATGACGCATTGATGATCTACTAGTTTTGCGTACCATTCCTATCATTACGTGCTGTATGCCTGTTTTTCTAACTGGTTGCTCGTGTTCTTGCCAAAAAAATAAAAACGGTTGCGCATTTCCAATCCTTCCTTCTGCTCTCTTTCCCCTCCATCTCGAATTGAGGCTGTTTATGGTATTCTTTTTACTGGATGACATGAGTGTGTATCTCCTCTTAAAATTTTTCCTACTATAGAAAACGACCGTCATCTTCTCTTTGGATACACATCAGCCATTTTCTTCTCATCATGAGATCTTGTTGTTTGTCACAGAACATACTTCCTATTAGATGATAATGGTACCTTATTTTTTTTAAAAACATTCCCTATCAGATGATATCCAGATTGATCGGTAAGTGATGCCTTTTGTAAGATTGTGATGTTTCTTTTCCTTGAAGATAACAATGTAGATACTGCTTTCACAATAATTGTACTCAAGTTTTTTTCCCCAATGCTTTGCATATTGGTAATGTGTTTCACATTTTAGCATCTGTTATTTGGTCCAAACAAAAAAGCTGAAACAGAGATTGTATGGTTGCATGTTAGAAGTATAGTAAGCTTTGATTCTGGTAAGTTTCATCATTTGGTTGAACTTTCCTTCGTTTGATCTTTGTGAATATCTGATTGGTTTTGTAATTTCAAATTTTAACATGTGTTATTTATCCCATACAGAAAAGCTGAAACAGAGATTATATGGTTGCATGTTAGAAGCATAGTAAGCTTTGATTTCGGAGAGCTTCATCATTTGATTTGAACTTTCCTTAGTTTAATGTTTGTGAATTTCTGATTATACTTGGTGAATAGCATCGAATGATTGAGGTTTGACTGTTTACTTGGCCCTTTTTCATGTGCTATTGTTCCACCCGCCTTACTTACATGAATAGTCCGAGGCACCATAGCTGTTTGCTTTCTCATTATCTATATTCTTTTACACTCAAAAATTGATTTTTCAGACCTAAAAAGTTTCATCATGTGACCTCTTACCAAAATACTCCTGATTTCTTCTGTTGCAGTGAAAAGATGGCCACTAGACCTGAAGGTGAACCGGCAAATGAGCAAGCAGTTGCAACTATATATGGTTCCTTAAGGAATGAACTTAACCAAATCTACTCGAAGATCACAGAGCTAGAGATGGAGGTGAGTGAGCATTCTTTGGTCATAAGTGCTGTCCAGCCACTCGACCCTTCAAGACGGTGCTACCGAATGATCGGTGGTGTGCTGGTCGAGAGAACCATCAAAGAGGTTCTGCCTGCAGTTCAGCGCAATAAAGAGGGACTCGAGGAGGTAATCACAAGGTTGAATGAGGCCCTCGAAAAGAAGAAGAAGGAAATTGCTGATCTTGAGGCCAAATACAAGATCAGGATACGGAAGTCCGATGGTGAGGTGAAGGATGATGGTGGCCGGAAGGAAGGTTCTTCTCAGGGTGTACTTGTGGGCCCTGCTAGTTGAAAAGCAGGATAATGTCTTACCCTTTTTAATCTTGTTGTTTAGAATTGCACGTGAGTTATACTTCCTCTCTTTATACAAGCATGAACTTTTTCTTTTCTTTTACTGTGTTTTGGAAGTCGATGCTGTAGTGATCTGGTTTTGTGCTGTGCTTTGATTGGAAATGCCGAAGGTTAGAACATGTGGTAATGTTCACAAGCATGATGACTCACCTCATGTAATCTTATGCAAACGTTTACAACTAAAAACTGTGATTTGTCTGATTGAAGCAGATTTGAAATTATTTTCTACTTCTTCAGCTGGGTTTTTTAAATTGAAGCACTGATTAAGGGTTAGCGCTCGTGTTGAAGGGTCAGCCTTAATGG
This sequence comes from Eucalyptus curtisii, assembly GCA_017140595.1. NCBI lineage: Eukaryota > Viridiplantae > Streptophyta > Magnoliopsida > Myrtales > Myrtaceae > Eucalyptus > Eucalyptus curtisii. Next base: position 20,821,859 of record CM029501.1, on the reverse strand, counting down.
TGCAGATGGCGGAGGCAATGTCAAAAGATAAAATTTCTTAGCTAGCTCTTCCTGCATATCCCAAATAAGGCGCCTTCAAGAGTTCTTATGCTTTTCCTTTTTCGTGGTTTATTCATCGAGGCATTAGCTTTTATACTAGGGCGCAAAAGTCCAATCAACCATTGAATTCTCACATATCCTAGACATTGGTCATGTCATCATTAGGATGAACGGTTGTAGGATTGACTCAAGGGAACATACCTATTGGAATTGTTTTCCTACTTTTTGAAATTCAGGATCTACTCTACGTACTTTTGAATCTAAAACTTAACTATCACATCGTTAGGATCCATTTAGGTTTCACATGTATTCTTAATATAATGATTGTAATAAATCATCTCTAATGATCACAATTTGCTATTATAATTCATTGATTATGACATATTTATTAGACATATGAACAATATGAAACATTAACAAAGTGAAAATTATAATTATGTATATTGTTGAAAATATAAATTTAGATTAATGATTTTAGATTACAAACCCATCATCGAATGTCATGGATTACTGTAGGAGTACACTAAAATATTGAACAAGAAAAACACAAACTTATTCCAAGTTCTAAGTTTCAAGAATCTAGAACTTGATTCTCCTATTTTTAGAATCCGAAACCTATCATATATACTTTAGAATTTGGAACTGAACCGGTATCCATCAATCTTGTTTTTCAATACCCAGATTTATCTTAAAACTATGCTCATCCCTAATTGTTATAGTAGAAATTTGTATTAATAGAAATTACTCGCTGTATGTTTTAATTAATCCCTGGACGTAACTTTAAAGATTTACCTTTGAATGATGTTGACTTGGACCTTCAGAAAAAGAAGGAACCTGGGAAGGAATTTCAAAAGGCTGAGAGATTAGGCAATTGCGAAAGTTTGATTTTGTAGCACGCATGGCTAATCTTGGCTAGTTCTCATCAGTAATGAGTCGTGTTTAATATGATTGAATCATGTTTATACTCCTTATCACAATGAATTACATTATCAGAGTGGCTAGATTTGACACGTAAATTATATTTAGATCTTTTTATGGTCTAACGAAGAGTTGTCTTCCGTTATCAGTTCTTTGTGAAGTGAATGCATAAGCTCCATTTTTTGACGACCTGCCCTCTTGTAACACAAGTGTAGCTCATGGTTTATCATCGAAAAAGAAATAAGAACCGGTCGAGTTTGTCTATAAAAGGGATGCCTCGAAATACAATATGAAGGCGAAGTATCTTTGGATACATACATAGATTTCTGCGGGCAACTTTTGTCTATGATGGCATTGAGGGTTTCCATATAACCCTCATTATCTCTTTCCAGCACCGGCTCGTCAGTCTTCCCTAAGCTCAGCTCGATCTGTTACCTGGCTCCGAGCGCTCTGTTTAACTTGGAGTTAGGACTTGAGTTGCTTTTGAGAAAGTAAAGAAAGTGAAGGAATCGTGACAGAAGTAGGCCCTGATGATGTTACTTTTCAGTTTGTACAAATTGAATTATTGAACCTTTCAGTTTTGTCACTGTACTCAATGGATTCCTTCCATTAATGTTTGGTAATACCAAGCAAGCTGCGCCAAATTGGATTCACCAATTAGTTATCACCTGCTGGTTTCCCACACCTCTCTGAGTCCTGGCGAGACAAGCTATTACTTCCCTTTGTCTTCTTCTCGTTAGGTTCGTTGGGCAACATCGCTTGGGGACAAGAAAGTGTTCAAAAAACTGAAGGTGCATGTGGAAAGATTTCAAAAGTACAGGAAAATAGACAGTCAGCATGGTTGCAGTCGTTATGCAAAACTTCTTCTTGTTACTCTCCTATGGGAGCGAATTAAACCACTCCCTCTTACTGCCATACCTTGTCATGCCCAAATTCATCGTGTTATAACTTTCTATACGAATAATAATTGTACGGTACTTTAATGAGAAAATGAACTTAAATTTCATGGATATAACAAGTGATCGATCCCTTGAGGAACCATAGAAGGGCTTGAAATTATGCTCCTTTTATATCTCCGACCGATCTCTGGGAGTAGATTAAGCCAAAAACCAAGCTTCTTTCACTTTCTCGGAATATGCTGCGAAGCATAGTAATGGAACGTTATTTTCCCAAACCTGCAGCAGAGTTTCGACACTACATTTGCAAAAGCCATTACTGGGAAAACAAAAAAATAAAAGAGCAACTTTGATGCTTCGTAATGCGATTAACCCGTTGAACGATCTCACCTTTTTATCCCCTCCCATAATGTTAAATATGACGAACCTAGTAATGTTCTCAACATCATGCAATTACCCTTTAGGTCCCAAGTTGCTGCCAAAACATCTAATCTAAACTAATAACGCAGGACGACAGTAACCACCGTTTCCCAATAAAGACACAAAACAGTGAAAAAAGGCAACCTCATGATATGGACATGATTCTCAAAATCTTCACCCGAGAAGGATGTTGGCATTAGTTTTCACGACATGTGTGCCCCTTCATCGTTAACAGCAACCCATGCATGTTAATCTCTCTACTCTTCTTTTTTTATTGTGGGATGTGGTAAAAACGTACAGAAGGAATATAAACTCGGCATGCTCTTGCAATCCTTTTGTCGTCGTGCATGCGAGCAGCGAGAGTTTAAAGTAATCTGTCTGTAGGCAAAGTTAGCCATTCCCGAGGAGAGAAGAAACCCAATGAAAGCGGGACTGTTTCTTTCTTCTATCTGATATGAACAGTCTTGAGCTTGTGATGCATGTCGCGCATTGCCAGCATCATCAGACCGACCAGCCTGATGTGACGAATCTGGATTTTGACCCAATCATGGACGACTGGAATCTCCAATAATATCGACATGATGGAAGCTATTTCAAGATCCTCATCAGTGCACAGTGCACACGGATTTTCTTTATCTCTGAGGCATTTCAAATTTAAGAATCTCCGGTTTCTGCTAAAGCATGCATGCCCAAGCACTTTGAGGGTGATCTTCAGGATAGATCGTAAGTGGGGTGTTCTGAAATGAAATCCAAAACAAGTGTTGTTCATCGCTGGGGAAAATCTATGTGGATGAGTGTTTGTAGAGACTCACTCCACCGGTGACGTTGTGTTCGGACTAATGAGGTTTTCAATCCGACCATAGTCAGTGAATATACAATCGTGCTCTCTACATGTGCAGTTTCGATGAGCTTATAAATGCAACATCTTTGCTCATTTAACAAATTACACTTTCAAATTTGACTTCCTGAGTTTCGATTTGATTGCGTTGTCCTCACGGAATAGCTCATCTCGTACATAGAATATCGAGTTATTGTTGACCTCACTCTCGCCGTCTCTTCCGTCTATTCCACATGCTGAAGCCCCTTCTTCAGCAAGAAACCAAGGGCGAGATTTTCCCGTTAGGTGTGCCCCCTGACAATGACCCGAACGCATTAGTTATAGTTTTTTCTCCCTAATATGGTCCTTACCACTTCATGGAAAACCATGACCTATGGAGCAAGACAAGGAAGGATCCATCATCGTCCGACAATGGCAAAAGCGACCCCTCAACTGAAATCCCCAAGTCATTGTCTACAAGATTATGGCTCCATATCTTATTCATCGAGTGTACTAATCTCCACATGCTTTGGACCCACTTTCTAGATATTGTTTCTTCTGAGAATCTCTCTTGTGCAAAAGTCACGATGCACCACCTGAAATGATGATTCACGCTATCATCAGTCGAGTTCTCTTACAATAATTGAGATACAGATCCTCAGTTCATTATGTTTTTTTTCGCAGCATAATCAATTTTTTCCACATGTGTAGATGAATCTTGTTCATTAGATTAGTTTTCATCTGGGCGAGGCCAATCTTTCGTTAGATGCTCATAGCCGAATCTCTAATTGCTTTTATATGTAGTAATAGTCTAATAGCTCAATATATTAACACCAGCACGCATGGTTTTTAAATCGGGGAACAATATTTGGTTTCATTCGTTTGTATCTTCTTTTAACCAGCTTCTGCGTTTGGCCTCTCTTGCTTCTTCTCCCCCCTCACCCTAGCTAGTTTTGGGCAAGCGGGCCATGAATTTAGCACATTCCTATCAACTTTAATCAGGTTTATTCGCTTTCTTGTGCTTGTTTAACTTCAATCAAGAATCATGCCGTAGTAGAGTATGGCATTGCAAAACCCACTAAGACGAGTAAGTCTTTTACGTAACAAAGGCGCAGCTTTGACGGTGCTACAAGTCAATTGCATTTCAACAAATTAGTGTTAACATGTCACGTTTGAGAAAACCAACCATTTCTTTTGTTCTCACTTTGACGTTTTCTTATTTAACCAATTTTCATTGTTTGAATCACGCAAATGAAATCGCTGATGAATTTCTAAATGTTGGAGTAGTTAAGTAGGAATCCGAAAGGGACTTTTAGTACGGTATCATTATTTTACAGATCACTTTTTGTTATTTTAAAGTATGTTAAGACAAAATATGCCCAAATTGATATAGAATCAAAGCCGATAGAGCTCTTTGATCTAGAAGAAGACACATGAACCAAAATTGTTGCACTGGAACTACGGCTCCTTAGGACAAACCAAATGTCATTACCACGCCAGGAGACTTTTGCAAAAGCATGGAAAAGATTTAAATAATGAAGACACACACATGAAATGCGGACAAATGGTCTGGTGATGACCTAACCTTGAAGCAACTACCTTGTGACCAATCTGCTGGGATTCTATTGCGAAAAAAAACAAGCAAACAAAAAATATATATATTCGTCAATTCTTTAACCCTACTTATTAAATATCAAATTTCTTAGGATCCTCCCGGGTTTGTCCACCAAGTTTGTCAGTTCTTCATAGAAAAAGGAAAAGAAATAGAAAAGGCAAAGCGACCCTTCTGCCTTTTTTATCTAAAAAAATGTCGTGGACTGAGTGGACTCGTCAGATGAGTCTCTTTATCTAGATAATATGATTTTGGATATATTAAACACATTTTCTGTGACAAATTTGATATAATAGATTATGTAGCTAATCAATAATTGCAATGAAGTGACCGTAGTCTATTTATAAGGTAAATTCTGACAAGTCTATTCATCATGGATGATCAAAGACAAAATACCGATCAACACTAACCGACCAACCACATTGTGTTAAACCCAATATGATATGATCACACAACCGTATTCGGGCTATCTGACATTGTCTCGTATATGTTATTTATTCTATAACGGCCGGTTTTTCATGAACTAAAATATTATACGGTCTATTTAAGCCCACCTTCATCATAATTTTCAACACAAACTTTCACATTATGCATGCACCGTAGAAGTTATTACTGTGGAGATTGCCAATACATCGTGAGCAAGTTTAACAAACAAGAACTAGAAATCTGTTTTGACCATTCCGATATCGTTTATCTTAGGTTGGCCAAAGTCTAGGTGTCCCACTTCTATACTATGTGATTCCGAAGGTTAGAATAAGCTATCTACGTATCTCATGTTCGTCGAAATTTTTCTTAGGTCACAAGTTGCCAATTGAACTTTTGTTTCTTCGTGAGGTAAAACCACACGAAAACATCAAATGACCATGTACTCGGGAAACCCGTAAACTGTCGTCTATTTTCGGAAATAGCACCTTCTGATTCTGATTTCGCACAATCAAATCCAAACTTTGAACACATGATTGAATCAATTTTCGTGCTAATTTCAGGGAAGAAGGGTCGTCTAAATTGTGAAAACGTCCGGTATGACAATCCAATACATTGTAATAATAATAAATCCAAAAGGTGTCGATAATATTCCCGTTTTCGAGTAAAGATTCCAATGTCCCACCACACCAAAAGCCCCAAATAATGGTATGTGTGAAGTATCCCTCGTGATTGTGCACACAAGGCTCCCCAACATGTTTATTATGTATGGTCACTTGATAAGTTGCTTAGAAGTCCACTCCAGGACCACACACAAAACATCATGAAATGAAAACCCACGTGCTATCCCTAAGACCCAGGCCAAAATTAAAATAAACAAATAGATTGCAATTAGGCAATAAGCACGACAAGACGATAATTCCGTTGCTTCGCCGGACACAATGAGAGGAGTTACAGTTTTGTCTTTCCAACACATTCAATTTTTTTACATAGAAAGATGGGGCAGATAACATAGGAAAATCGCAGAGATAAGACGTGCATCGAGACATTAACATCCCACGCTTCCTTGGACTGCTAATGTCCAAGTAATTTTGCTCTTTTTTGTCTTCATGGATGAAGCATCACTTCACACAAAAGACAAAAGATCAACCCATGGAAGAAACCGTCCAAAAAACAAAAACTACCGAAAGTTTACCCTTTTCTCAATTTTTTTTCGCGCTCCTTAACATTGTCGACGCTATCAGTGTTTTATTACCCCATCGAACCACCGCGCTGCCTCCGTCGCCGGCCCGGTTTCCGGCTTTTATCGGCCTCCGGTGGGGCCATCATGCTAATGATGAGGTCGGTGAAAGCATCGATGATGAACTTGTGGGTGTGCTGAGGGTTGAGCCTGAGGTAACACAGGAGCAGCTCGTGCAAGTACTCCCAGTCACCCCTCACATCCCTCAAATCCCTGGCCTCAACCATCTCCTGCATTGATCTCCTAAAGTCCAAATACGGGTCGGGCGAGTACTTGTGCACCGCGACCCCGCCGGCCTCCGCTAGGCTCTCGGTCTTGTCCTCGGCCTCGGGAGCAGCGGAGGAGGTCGCCTCTGGAGGAGCGGCGGCGGCGGCGGTCGCCGCGGACTCGACGATGGAGTTGGACCGGCCAGGGGAGGAGAAGAAGAAGCGCTGCGAGGCGTAGATGGTGGCGAAGTCGGGAGGCGAGTGGGCGACGTCGGAGTCGTCCGAGGACGAGAGGAGGTCGTCGGTGGCGGTGGAGGGCGTGAAGGACTTGGAGGTGGTGGACAGATCCGAGGTGAGGTCGTAGATGGAGTTGAAGTGCTTGGCCAGGACGGAAGTCGGCGTGGTGGTGGTGCTAGTGGAAACGGAGGACGACGAGTCGTCTTGATCCTTTGAGGGCGGCGGCGGCGGCGAAGGGAGGCACTTGAACACGGGGAAGCAGCGATGGATGTTCTTCCACAAGATGTAGGACATCTTTCCCTTGAGAGAGAGAGAGAGAAAGAGGGAGAGAAGCTCTAGGGTTTTTTTCAGGGCATTAATGGGGGTTACTGAGGATTGAAGGAGGAAGGGGAGGAGGATGGAGTTGGTGGGTTCATTTACTCTTCTTCTTCATACGTGTTTGTAAGAGTTGTCTCCTTTGGAGCAATGATGAGGGAAGAAGGAGGGCTAGGAGGGAGTGAACGTGTACGTGTGGAGAAGGAAAGTGCGTGGTTTGAGAAGAGAGCTTGGGATGTAGTTTTCTTTTATGCAAGGAGCGTTGGGGCATTGGACACCGCTCCATTTCGGGCAATATTTTTACGGGGTTTCGATTATTTTTTTCGGACTCCAATGTTGTCTTTGTACAGTCTATGATTAGAAAATAAGGCGTGTGGAACTGTGCTTGATCTTTTGTCATAGCATGCCATAAGGGGGGCAGCCACTTAATAAGTATTTATACGGTCACTACGAAGCTTCAGCTCCCTTAATTTTTGCAAATTCCAACTTCTTCTAGCTATTTGAGTACAAGATTCGACGAGAACATTGGAACCCTAAAGCATGTCTAGAGCTAATCGCGTAGACCCGCATAAAATGCTAGCATACTTTCTTGAGTTTTAAAAAAAAAAAAAAAAAAGATATATGCATTGAAAAATCTAAAATTTATCATGAAAATGCAATTGAGTTTTAAAAATTTTGAAAAGTACAATTGAACCCTAATACTAATCACAAAAATACAATTAAGTCAGAAAACTTTTGAAAAGTGTAATTAAATCTTAAACTTTGTCAAATTAGTCCAATCAAGTCCTTTTGTTAATTATATTTTTTGAAAAGTTTAGGACTCAATTGTAATTTTGTAACAAATTTTAGAACTTAATTGTATTTTTAAAAGTGTCGAGGACTTGATTGTACTTTCATGATAAGTTTTAGAACTTAATTACACTTTTTGAAAGTTTTAGGGCTCAATTGCACCTTCACGGCAAATTTTAGGACTTCTAGTTCAAATATATTAAAAATAAAAAATAAAAAATAGCTGGAAATTGAAGAAAATTGGTAACATGTCGCAACCCAAAATGTCAAATTCCGTCTTCAGCCGGCCGGCAACTTCTGAATGAGTAGATTATATTAAGGAAAGGAGTAGGGAGCGATCTACCTAATGTCGATTTGAATGTCGATATCAAGACAAATGAAAAGAAAGCAAGCAAATGGTGACAACACGTAATGACCAAGCGGAAGCATCGAATGTGCTCTCTCCAGATCGCACTTTTCTTTTCGCACCCGGCGGACCACGAGCCTGGTTATAAGGTCTCAAGAGGGACACTTTTTGTGGCTATCTTTATCTTATTCTATTTTGTTTATTTTATGCACTGAGCGTGCTAGATTTTGACTCCCCTTCCATTATTGATTCGGTAGTTTCGTTTATTGGTTTTTCTTTTGGGTGATAAACAAAGCCAGTCCAGCCGCCCGTTGTTTCTCTTGCGTTTTTCAGATTAATTCGATAGACATTAGAATTGAAAATAATGACGAAGCAAACCGCCGGGAATAAATGCATCCACTAACCTTGCTATGGTCAACTTTAAAAGAAGTCAAATATAGGAAAAGAACAAATACATTGTGAAGGAAATGCGCATGTCTCTTAGTAATTTTATTTAGAAACTTGTTATCAGTGACAATTTGTCCATTAATCTTTTTTTATGCATCACTCAATGATGAATTAATCTAATGAGAACAAATAGATTTTTGGACTTGACTTATGAACGCGCAACGGTTCATTGTATTTCATACTGATTTCTCGAAACTCATTGCACGCACGCACTCCGGATGACTCAATCATACAATCGAAATTCCTCACAGACCCAATTTCTTTTCCCTAGACGAAGCCTACATTCGAGCCACCCCGTCCTCGCACACGACACCCGATAGACAAGAGGGATATTGAACATATAAATCACCAAGGTCAGTCTCTCACCACTCCACAATCGTCCGAGACATTTCATCGCGTGAACTCGCTGGACTTGGGATCGAGTCTCAATCTCCTAAAGAGGTTCCATTCCAAAAAGTCTCACCCGGGGCACGAAAGGGTGCTTCCTTTTTGTCACTCGACTGAAAAGCGAGGGTTTCAAAATCACCAAAACGAGACGATGCGTACCCCTTCTCTTGAAGTGGCTGAAACGAAGGCAGAGAGATGACCAAGAGGAGGCTCTCTCGTCTTCTTCCCGAAGAGGCATTTTTTTCCCTGTGGGGTGGATGCTAAACTGCGGTAGAAAACAAGTGCATCAACACTAGAATGCCCCCATCACTTCACGTGCCCAAAAGAGTCCCCACAGTTCCTTTGCGGGCACATCAATCAATCAATCGCTCATGTGCACGACTCGTCAAATGGACCCAAAACGGAACATTTTACGTGAACACAGTGGATACCGCATCAGCCGACAGTAAATCCGGGTCGGGTCGATATACTAAATTTAAATATAATGCCTGAGTATCATTCATCGAGATTCTTAAGCCGGATTAGTCTGAACATGACAGGAAATTGTTGGAGAAATCAACTTTTTAGTCTACTCTAATATACTCATCCGTTGACTTTAATTTCACTCGAAAATTCTTCCTTACACGAGTCAACCCGCCCTTCAATCCTTATTCGTGATCGCGATAGAGAGTCCGAGTTACGAGCTTAGCAGCACATGATCTTGCTTGTGAAATTAGATCACCGGATCAGCTAGACGTAGCAAAACCGCTTTACTTAAACTCTAACCATCCAATGAAGGATCATGCTTTGTACTCAGTCGCTACAAAGTTCGTAAGTTTCCCCCTCCCTCCGCCTCCCGCTAATCCGCCACGTTCTCTCCCGTCCGGATGGCCAGTCCCTTTCTTCGACCTTGTGAATCTCACGATGCAGGTCCTTTCCATTGACGACACGGGTCGCAAGAGATCACGAGAGAGCCATGAGATCTCTAAGGGACGTCAGACTGATAGTCAAAGCTAGGCGCACAGCAAGCAGGGCAGATGGAAGCTGTACTGGAGGTTCTCAGTCTACTGTTAGAAGATTATGCTTCCCACTGAATTATTGTCCTTTCAAAAGAGAGAGGAGCCCGAGTCAGCACGTGCCCCCGCACTCCCCATTCAGATCCCATTATAGGGGCCATCGTTTGTTCGCACTTTCAAAAAGCTGTGCATGAGCCAAGAATGTGTGTGCTTACATCATAATTAGTCCAAGTAATTAATTTTTAAATTTGACCAATTATCCAAATTCATTGTGATAGATGTTGGTTGTGTAATTAAAATGAAAAAGGGTATGCATAAAAATTTTCTTTCCTAGAAAGATGCTAATATTCGGAACAAAAAATGGTCAACGTAGCTCTAGTAATAGAGGAAATAAAAATGGTTGCATGAATCGAGTTCTGGATTTATCTGAACCGTGATTATCATGATAAATCTGGCGGATTGCACTAGATTAGATGACCTTTACATCCCTTGAGCGTGGAAAAGGTAGCCGTCGAGAGCAAATTGGTGTAAAGTGAGCCGATGCTGGTAAAAGTTAATTTTAAAATCCAAAAAGTCTGTGGAGTGGGAGAAAATACACTGACCGTCCTTGCGGTGGAGCCGAGCTGAGCCAAGAAAAAATCAGCGCCTTCCTTTTTCAGCGGGTCCCGCTTGGGGACCCGTGCCGATATTTTATTGGTGTGCGCACCGGCTCAGCGGATGACGTGGCGCACACATACCACTGAATATTTTCTCGTGGAGTGATGGACTGATGATTGGCATTGAATGTGGGTCGAGAAGCTGTCACGTCATGTTCAAATCTTAATCAAAACCTTTTAGGTTTCATGCACGTATGATCTGTAATCTTTTGTACGAACGGTCTGCTCTTGAAATGGATCGGATTGGACTAGGATCGAGGCCTTAGGTTGGTGCATAATCGCTCCAAGAAGCAAGCTAAGGATGCTTTGGTCATAGGCTAGCCTCATAGCTTTGAAACCGCCTAATTGCCCCTCGATCTCAAGAAGTCTCGGCTATTATTCACAGCGTAGGTTTGATCGTGCAATGGTGTAGGATTTACCTTAGCTATACTCTTACAAACAAATGGGACAACCTCAAATGATCATAATTATGATTAAAACCAAACATTTCATCGTCAGTGCGAAATTCATACGATAACGCTTGAGGGTTGACCAAAGTTATCTACCCCTTTCTCGCACCTTTGATTATCAAGGGGAAAACACTTCTGAGAATGCTCTTGGTTGCTGCTCGCCTCTGACAACATTCATCTCGAATGCATCTTTTAGTTTCGTAAGGGTAATTTGAACGCTCAAGGCGACTAATCATCTCCCAAAACCATAAGAGGAAGTCAGAATTATCAATGACCGCCCCACCATACTCACATTTCGCACGCCAAAGAGGCTCCTGAATAAGAAGAAGATGCCATTCGAAAAGGGCGTATTCCATGGGACAAATGACCGCATTCATGGAAAACCAGTAACTGCGCACTGTGCGAACGATCTTTCTCGCACCGGAATATTGCTTCACGTGCGTACCCTGAACGTCTCGTGCGCATATGGGCACGCGCACAGCTCTTCCGTCACAGGCGACAGAACTCTTGCGGCATGCGTGTCGACACCGAAGAGATAATTCAGCTGCGACGTTGAACATTCGGAATTACTGCACGCGGTACGCGATTTGCTACAGGGGTAGGTAGATGTCCGGCTCCACAGTAAACATCTTCTGCGATAATTCAGCATAGGGAAAGAGGTCACGCTCGTCCGTGCTTGTGCTTCGATCTTGAGCAAAATTCGATTGGGGATCAACTCAAGTCGAAGTGCTCGGAAGTCTAGCGTAAGCAAATGGAGTCGAAAATTGTCGTGTGATTGGGGCATAGAATGTTCTCTATGTGCTTGTAAATTTCTAAAATAGTTCATGAGTGTAAAACCCTATTAATAAACTTACCAGCAATCTAATTTTTATATCATTTATCGGTAAGTTACCGGAACTTTGATGAAATTATTAACACTTTCGGATTGTTTACAAATATCAACTTTTCATATTTTTATATTTTTACTAACGCCTTAACTAACCAACGATTATATAAATTTATCAATCTTTATTTGAGTTGCTTATGGACCTTTATTTAAATTTTCTAATTTATGGAATATTATTATTGTTTACCAACTTTTGTATCTCTCACAAATGCCTTAAATTTATCAAATTTTATATAGATGTGCAATTCTTTACTTGTTTAACTTATTTGACTTATTAGTTTTTCTCTCATGAGGCTAGGAGCTAAGTTCGATTTACCGGTTCTCCTTTGAGTTGCTTAATATCAAATCCAGAATGAGGATGAACGAACGCTTGCAGATTGAATACAAAGACTGCAATTGAAACAAAGATAACAGAGGAAGCAAAAAGTTCCCCCAAAAAAACACCATCCCAGGCGGATAGATGTTGCATCCGACATTTACATCGAGCCGCTTCACTTCCCAAAGAACGAAGGAAAAACACCAAAAGAAAACAAAACGCACGAACCCATTTCATCAAAAGTCGCAAAGCTTCCTCTCCGAACTCTTAGTCCCGAAGGTTGACGGCTTCGTTGAGTCGGGCGGCGGCGGCGACCGAGGCCGCCACGCCACCCGGCTGAGTCACCAGGTCGGGATTGCTCCTCAGCTCCGCACTCGCCACCCCTTCGGCGTCTTGCCTCGTCGCCACCTTGTCGGCCGGCAGCTTGTCCGTCGCACCCTACAAGGGGAAGCAAACACGAACCTTCTTCATTATTAACATGGATTATTACACATATGAATTACCCTTTGATTAATTTCTCCGACACTAGCGTGCCTAAGTATATCGCGTCAATTTCTTTCTCCTAAAGCTCTTGAACATTACCGTCAAGACGGCACCCAATTTGATCTTGTCCTCATCCCTGTCGACCCCCTCGTTGTGAGCCGCCGCGGACTGAGCGGAAGCGGCTAGGCCCCCGGGACTTATGACATTGCTGCCGGTCGCCCTAACCTCCGCTGCCTGAATCGCCGCCGCATCGCCCTGATCCACCGGCTTGTCTCCCGCCGTCTGGGCTGCCGCTTCGAGCGCCTCGCCGATGGTGATCGCGCTCTGCTCCACCACGGTTGCCGGTGCCACGTGCTGCACCGGCTTGGGTTCGACGTATTGCCCAACAACCTGATCACAACAGAAACTGTGAGAATTGATTAACATTCCATGTTGCAACTTGCACCGACTCATGTGTGATCCCTGTGCATCGTCGGTTCCATCACTTTCATGGTAAAAGGCAAGTGGATAGGCGATGGAAAACCTGTCCCGCCACCGATTCAGTGACTATCCGCTGGCCGGGGACGTTGGTCTCCGTGACGGTGACGCCCTGGTCTGCGGCGACATCCGTCGCGTCGCGGCGGCCAACCAGACCGGCCCGCGCGTTCCTGGTGGCGGCGGACTGCATTACGGCGGCAGGGCCGCCCTTCTGGGTCTGGCCGAAGACCACGGTCTCGGCGGTCTGCATCATCGCCGCATCCTGCGGCGCGACAGGCTTCGAGGCGAGGTCGCCGGAGACGGGGAAGACGTCGCCGTACTTGATGGGCTCGCGGCCGGCTTGGCCCTGCTCCGGCCTCCGCGGCTGGTCCTGGCTCATTTTTACCTTCGATGGCGCGCTTGCTAACTACGTTGACTCGCGTTCCACGGCGGACGAACGTTGGCGGTTTTGTCCTTTATGAAGAGCTCCGGTGACGTGGCTTTTGTCGTGGGGAGGGGGTTGGGAGTGATCCGTGGCAAGACACGTGGCCGCACTGAGCAGACGTGGCTGCTCGAGACTTCGAAATGTTGACACGTGGAACTTCAGAGGACGTGGCGCGTTTCGGGCAAACCACCTGGCTTTTTATTTTTTCGCATTTTTTTTTACTTCTGACAAATTAATAAAGTCGGTGTTGAATGCAAAAGATGAATTCAGGCATCAAGTTGCACCATTTTGCAAGGGGACACTGTAAATCTGTCCATTATAAGACGCATCTTCAAGCGAAACTTCTTTAGTCTAAAAGTGGAATTGCATGGCGGCAAAGAAAGGGAAAAACGCACAAGAATATCGGATCAAATTGGAAACCTGAAATCAACTCATCTTTTGCTATCGTTAGGAGTCTGGCTATTGGCGATCACATCATGGTTCGTCCAAATTCATCCCATTAAAAAATAGAAAATTCAATTTATCTCATTTCGAAAAGCTTATGCGACCTACGTGTTGATATATTCATTTCATAAAAAATAAATGATTTGAAACATATTCCTTAAAAAGATAAATTATCATTTTAAAAATTATTTTTTAAATTATTTATTTTGTGAAGGAGGTGATGAAAACTCAGATGGAGAACGAGAGGTACTCTGTTGTGAAAGGGTGAGGGAGGGGATATTTAATAATCTTCTCCTCAAATTCTCTCGCCCCACCCTTTATATATCTTCTCGAATAATATGTGATGAAGAAATTATGTTTGTTTTCTCAATCAAACAAATTCTAAATTAGTAAATTTCAATAACTCCTGGATCTTAGATTTCAAAATGAGATATTTCGTTGTATTCCTAACTTCTTGTGACATAAACAAACTTGTATCTTGACGAATGATGAAGCTTATTAATCAAGTTGAATTGATTCCACTATTATTAGTGAACAATAATGGAAGAGAGATAGGGGAGCCCTTCCTTTGACCAAGGGGTCCTCGAACCAACCTGCCCTCCCTCTCCCCTTCCCGGTTTCCGCTCTGCTGTGAAAGTGAGCGTCTTGCTTAGTGGAAGAACTGGAGTTCAGCCCCTTTTCTTTCCAGGCAGGCCAAACACTTCCTGGAAATATAGCCATCCCTACCCTGTCGAATCCCACGACCCTCTTACCCATTCTCATAATTTTCCAAACAGAGTTTAAGTATGTAAGGACCAGCAATTCTCAAAGCCTGCTACAGCCAACTCGATGTTTTGGCAGCATGATATGTACACCACAAGGGGATCATACTTGTTCATTAGTATCGAATGGATTTTGGTTTTGGTTGCACTGAAATAGCATGATGGACAACCACAAGTGATCATAGAGCAATACAAATATCAACTTCAGATTGTCTTGCGAATCGGGATCACGAAAGATAGAATTGTGTTCACAGGATGATCGGTCATGGGTACTGCTTATTCTATTTCACAAGTCTCATAATAGCTTCTTCCATACTAACCACCACATCCCGATCTCCTCTGCATTCGACGACCAGCTACCACCAATCAAGGATCCTCCCTGCTCGCAACCTCCACGCCGTTACCTGCACATGGAAAGATACATTGAAATTATTTCTCGAACAGGAATGCACAACTCACGGATTCTATTGTTTATTAGAAGATAGTTTCGCAGAGGAAGCCAAGATGTCAATTCAGTGGCACTGAGGGACAATGCAGCTAGAAGAGCTTACCATCCGGATCGAAGAAGAAGATCTGCTTAACCTTGCCATTCGGCAGAGCCCTCTGAAAAGTTTCAATCCCTTTTTCCTGCACAACCATGGATCGCTAAATGAATTTCAACGAAAAGAGTATGTAAAAGAACGTACTGAACTCGAACATAAAACATCACCAAACATTATGCCAAAATGTTTGTGCCAAACTATCTAAAATTCAAACTTCCCCTACTATTTTGGCAGCAGCCAAATTGATTTGAAAACAAATCGAGCAGCACAACAACCATCCCAGAAGAATTCCAAGCGCAAACAGCAAAGCTTACGCGAGGAAAAGATCATGATCAAGATGCCCTCCAAAATCGCATCCGCAAGCACTTCACTCATCAGACATATGAATCTAATTCATATCGAAACACTGCCCATCTGCCTATCAGGGCTACCACAATGACCAGACCTCCTAAACGACCACCATCGCTCCAATTTCAAGAATTCGAACACACCCAAGATATCAAAAGCAACATCCTGTCGACCGAGCAAGAAAAGAATTCACCTTGAGGGTCTGCACGAAAGAATCGAAATTGGCGATGCTGAAGCAGACGTGGTGGCCCCGGGGGAGGTACTTGGGGTCGACGGTCGGCGAGCTCGCGCTGTAGGGACCCTCGGGGAGCCTGGCCTCCGGCAAGCGCTCGATGAGGTGGAGCCCGTGGAGGGAAGCCCGTGGAGGGCAAGCTCAGCCATATCACCTTGAACCCGAAGTCGGGGCTCTCCACCTCCTCGAACCCAAGAATCTGCAACCCAGCAAAGGAAGCCAGTTCAGGACCCAACAAAGAAATGGAGAAAGACCCGATCGGCGGTGGCGGCGCGGGGGAGAGACCTCCTTGTAGAACTCGGCCAAGCGCCGGATGTCGGAGGATTCGCGCGAGACGTGGTTGAGGCACGCTCCCTTCGCCGCCATGGTTTGTCGGTTTCTGGTCCGGTGAGGAAGTGGATGGGAAAGACCGAATCAGAAAGACGCTCGGACTTTTGTTCTTCCTCGTTCTTTCTTTGATCTTTTATAGGCGTTTCAGTACTTTTTGGATACTTTAAACGACATCGTTTTCAAGAAAAGGGCAGGCTTTTGATGAGTTGTCCAGATGTTGGCCCAACTTGAGATGCTTCGGGCTCAGGTTGAAACACAACTTTTGGTCGAATGAGGCCATCGTTTTCAAGAAAAGGGCAGGCTTTTGATGAGTTGTCCAGATCTTGGCCCAACTTGAATGAGTGATGTTCGATGCTTCGGGTCAGGTTGGGTCAGGCCGGGCCGGAATCTCTTGTTGAATGGCATCGCGCCCGCTTGGCTTGATGGTGCCTCGAGGGGCTCAAGGGCGACCATCGGCTCTTGATCACGTTCGAAACACGACTTTTGAGTTTGGTTTTTAATTTCTCGGAATCTCTTGTTGAATGGCATTGTCCAAGCTTGAGGTCACCTTGCCTTTGCGTAATCCCTTGGTCGGCTACATGGCCGATAGCATTTTCTATCGTGTCCCGACTCGCGGTAGATCGGGACCATGCATTGGCACCGTTTATCGAAGATGCATATGCAATCCGCGAAGGGCATAACACCGCATTGATCCGGTCGAGAAATCCCAAACCGAGTATGAAATCGTAATCATCAAGGGGGATTACCTCGACATCCTCGCGATCGGTCTATGGACCGAGGTGAAACTCTACGCCCCGCCATCACGCTGGTTGGGACTTCTCTAGAATTCACCGTTTTGAGCCAACGCATCCTTTGTCTCGACCGGAAGATTCAGCTTCTTCGCGGCCTCTTTGGATATGAAGAGATCGGACGCCGGTATCCACTAACGCGCTCATCGTGGTACCACCGATCTTCACGTCCACGAACATCATTCCTTTGGATTCCTTGGCCTTCTTGGCCTTGATCGATCCAAGGATTGCGATCCCAACCGCGCCTCCTCTCGCGGCTTGTCCTCCTTGCACAAGGCCGCCAACTTTCCTCTTTTCGGCAATCACGGGCCATATGGGGACCATCACAAAAGAAGCACTTGTAGGTGCGTACCTACGATGGTATCCTCCGTTGCTCGACTCCGGGTTGATTTCTAGGAGGGACCGAAGGCGGTCGGCCTCCGTTGGGTCGATGATACCGGCTCCGATCTCCCCCACCAATGGCTTTTTCTCTAGGCGAGAGTCGGGCTTGGCCGCGGTTGTCGGCCTATATTCCACAAGGGACTCGGCCACGGAAGTAGCCGTTGTTAGATCCGTTGCATTGCACCGCTTGAGTTCTTGCTTGACCCATGGTTTGAGTCCGCTCATGAACCGGTGGAATGCCTCCGTCTCGGTCATGGACGGGATTTGGAGCGGCAGCCTCCGAGAATCGCTTCACATAGTCGCGGACTCCGCCTTTTTGCTCTAGGCGTTTGAGTTCTCCGCAGCTTCCTCCTCCGCATAAGCGGTGCACATGGCCACCAACGCGGCCTCCCAAGTCTCGTCCGTCGCCGTAGCTCGTGCGGGATGGATCCCCGGCACCTCGACGCGGGCTCTCCATGCCGGCTTGAGTTCTTGCACTTCGGCCAAGAGCTCCTCCCCTACCGGCTTCCGCTCCTCAACGATGCAGTGCGGGTCGTCCACCATCGTCGGACATCCGTGACGGCCTCCTCTAGGACCGCCCGTCATTCGATTTTCCCGGGTCCCCTTTCGGGTCTCTCGAACACGAGACAGCCACGGTTCTTCTTGACCGGGTGACCTTCTCGGTTGGCCGCCCACGATCCTCACGGTTGTCACCTTGCACGACCGTGAACATCAGCACTTAGCCATTTGCTCTAGGAACGATTGCTCGATACCACTTGGGACGACACACGATCAAACAAGTGCGGCCTTAGGATCAATGATCCCTAAGTCACCCTACTCACTCACACGCACAACACAAGGTCGGTTTGCACAAGGGCGAGGGTATTTCACTATGAATGAGCCGTGCTCGAATGAGGGGAGTGGACCCCTTTACACAAGTTGGATATATGTTCCTTTATGTAGAAAGACTTTCCAATTTTTTGTATAGATGTTGGAGTTGTAATATACCAAGGGCCGCTGTTTGTCGTGCAGCTCGTCAAACTTAAACCTTTCGAGTACTAGATAGACTGGATACCATGCGTAAAATTGAACATTTAACAACGAGTACTAGATGTGGAGATTTGTATGTATTTGATGAATTTTTTGCAAGCATCGATATAAATATATCTATAGCATATTTATTTAAAAGTAAATTGTAATTTTGAGATAAAATACAAAAGTGGTAGTCCAACAAACTAAAGCTCCTCACTTATCCCTATATATAATTTTTTGTATAATGTCAAATTAATTGGATTTTGTAAATTGAACTTTTCTACTATCATTCTACATTTAGTGGCTTTTTGATGTGTAGAAAGGGCGGGCATTGTTGAATCTTGAAAGCTATATCTTGTTAACGTAAAAAATTTTATTAACGTTCATAAAATTTTGACATAGCCAAAGAAGAAGAAGAAGAAGAAGAAGCACCGACAGTGGGGGAGAGAGAGAGAGATAGATCTGCGTCAACGATTGGTCAGGGAGGAAAGCATAGAAAAATGGAGGGGTGGGCGGGGTGGCGTTTCACCCTCTTCAATAATGGAGGAGGTGGCTCTTTGTTCACGTTGTTCCTGATGGAGGAAGAAGATGCTGATGTTGATGATGGATGGTTGGATGGAATCTGTGTCAAGAAGATGATTGATGATCATGTGGAGGTTACCAGAGTTTTTAATCATATAGTTTTTTGTTAAGATGAATGAATGAGAGTTGTACTAAGATGAATGAATGAGAGTTGTACTATATTATGGATGGTTGGACTGATGTTTGGAGCGTCAGGTGGATGACGGTGCCCAGTCCACGAACCGACAGCGACCCCTGTCCGCAATGTCCTCCGCCGTAAGAACAACGCCTGATTCGTCATTTGGGCAAGTAAAAAAGGGCAGTATTAAGGATTTACCGATATATAGGATCATCGTACCAAACAAAATTCTATATCAAAGAACAACATCGCACAATGAACTTAAATTCAGGAGCTGTAATAATGGGAAAGAACACCTGCCACACGGCATCTTAGGGATAATTCACATGATACGATACTTTGGTTATGGGCTCTTAAACGATGTATAAAACCCATGTGGTTTGGCCTTTTTTTTTTTTTTTCAATTCAATGATTTTTATTAACGTAAAAAAATTAAGTTCACTATCATATAGCTTTTGTAAATTGAACGTTAATAATGTCAAATTAATTGGATTTTGTAAATTGAACTTAATAATTTTCGTAAAAAAAAAAAAAAACTAAGTTCACTGTCAACGATTTTTTGTATAATGTCAAATCAATTAAATTTTGTAAATTTAACTTTTTAACTATCATTCTACATTTAGTGGCTTTTTGATGTGTAGAAAGGGCGGGCATTGTTGAATCTCGAAAGCTATATCTAAAACATAAGTATGCTACTATTTTTTTTAAGGGAAAAAAATTTATTTAAATGAAACTTTTGTCACTTAATTTGAGCAAGAAATAAAGAAAATCTTGTTAACAAGTGTCGCACGAGTCATTAACTTAGACTACAAAATTAAGTTAATAAGCACATTTGCAAGTCTTGAAAATTAAAAAAGAACATATTTAAATTTTGACATGTTATTCCAAAGCGCGAAGAATGACCCTCAACAAATGCCTTAGGGGTAATCTTGAACATTGTAAAAAAAAGTACTTTAAACGAAGTTCTAATATATAAATATTTGCTTCATCTTCTTCATCTCCCATGTGAGATTTCAGCACTGGCAGTTTGGATCTTTCGCACGACAGCTGATATAGAATTTGCCATGATTTTCTGCTCAGCAACTACCTGAACTTTCGCCTACTTCGTTAACTCGAGGTCACAAGCAAGTTCGGCTTTCTTAGATTAAAGCTGCACAATTTGTTCATCTATTTATCGCATGAGAAATGACTTGGAATCCATCCAAGACTGCAATTCTCCTGCTCCCTTCTTTAGTTCACCAAACTCTCTTGATTAAAAAAAAGAAACTTGTGAGGATCTTTAAAAAATTTGTGAGCCTGCTCAACAAGTCTCTTAGTGCATAGAAAATGCTCAACTGTTTTGGATATTTCTTCGACCGACTTGAACTTAAGTAGTTGATCGACAGTCAACATGGGATCAGTCGCAAGGTTCTCTACTGAATTCTAATCTCTTTCAGGTCCTATTGCTCAAATATCGCCAAGATTCAGCCAATCTACTGGAGCATAAGGTAAATCTTCTGTTCATCTTCATTGCCTTCTCACCCAGAACTTCAAACTGATGCTTTTTTCTGCACATAAATCGCAACAAGCATAATGCTAAAATTCAATACCCAACAGGTATTTTGTTAAAACAGGCTTTCAAAAGGCAAGAGACAGAAACCCCATTCACTGGTTCAGCGGAAAGATTGAAACTTTAGCAAGATAATCACCAGTATGAGGGACAATATTCAAGTTCAGAATGTCAAGAACAGTAACAATAAACAAAAATCCCCACAAATCCAATGTGAGGAACAAGTTCAGAACCTGAGCACTTTTTGCAAAGACTTGAAAATGATGAGGAGATCTTCAGGCCATGAAGGACAAGGTTTCTTCCATCAGGAGAGAGTTCAATGAGCTGAAGAAGAGAGCAGGAGAATCGCAATCTCAGATAAATTCCAAGTCATCTCTTGTGCAAGAAATAGATGAACAAATTGCACAGCTTCAATCCAAGAAAGCCGAACAAGTCATCTCTTGTGCAAGAAATAGATGAACAAATTGCACAGCTTCAATCCAAGAAAGCCGAACTTGCTTGAGACCTTCAGTCAATGAATTTCAGCGAAAGTTCAAGTGGTTGCTGAGCAGAAGATCATGGCGAACTCTATATCAGCTGTCGTGCGAGAGATCCAGACTGTCCAGTGCTAAAATAATCCCACTATGGAGATGAAGAAGAAAACTGCCGAAAAGCGAATGGCTTAGATTCTCACCAGGTATGCGTATCTCAAAGGTTTCTTTCTTGAGAAATCAGGCTGAAAGTTTTCTTCGGCAGAGATATATCCAAGAAAAAACTGGAAGGAGAGTACAGCTTTGGAATCTTCTCTCTTAGATGACCACATTCAATAAACTTGATCCAGGAATTGTTAAGAAAGAATGATGATTACCAAAAATCTTTACAAGAACAGCGGCCGGCTAGGAACTGGTGAAACCGGGCATTGTCTCTCACAATGAGTTCCCTCCCAGTAATTCGAGAAACGAATTTAAAGGCGCTATGACAGTCTCCGCACATTCTAAGGTTCTTCGTGATCCTAATTGGAACTGCTGGGGGGATAGAAATGAGGCCAAAGGCCAGGGCAATCTTCTCGCTGTGCAGCCACACTTCTGAGACTTTCTCCTCCTCCTCCAAGTCATACAGCGCGTAGGTCGGGTCGGCTATGTAGCCAGCCTCTTCCATATCCCTCTTTAGCTCCAACAAAGTCGCGTGAATCTCGG
This sequence comes from Eucalyptus curtisii, assembly GCA_017140595.1. Lineage (NCBI taxonomy): Eukaryota > Viridiplantae > Streptophyta > Magnoliopsida > Myrtales > Myrtaceae > Eucalyptus > Eucalyptus curtisii. Next base: position 20,799,820 of record CM029501.1, on the reverse strand, counting down.
AGTTCCTTTTATGAGAAGTATCCTTCGCTTGGAAAATATGGACTTCATTCTTCACAGCAATCCAGCTGCAGCCAGTACCCTTTTTCAGGCCTATGTCCTTTATCTCCTTCCTCACATTGGTGGCTTCCTCCCATCTGCATTATTCGATAAAATTGGAGCCATTAGTTAACATATCAAACCGTTAATTTAGGGTGTAGAAATGGTGAATCTAGTAGGAAGCACAAACAAGAAAGCGGTTCTGATGAAATAAAGTGTGCCCCCACAGATATCACACACAGAGAAAGTTAACATCTTCCGATATCTCCATCAAAACCTCAAGCAGAAATACATATAAAACAAAGTGTGAACATAGCCAGTAGGATTCTAAATCTTCACTAGGCAAAACTTCACAGTTTGCCACTTGTCCTGAAGCATTTCCATATGAGAAAAGAAAGAAATCTTCACTAGCAACAGCCCGTGATTCTGTCTGCTTTATACATGAATATGCATATGAGAGTTTAAAAATAATTATAGAACACTTTCTGAGGAATAAAAATAGAACAGTTGTTCCACCATTATTTTAAAATGATAAGATTACCTTCCAGCAGCTGCCAATGAATTTGAAAGAACCACGAAATTGCCGGAGTCTTTCGGATCAAGTTGAAATAAGTTTTCAGCTGCAATTCTACCAAGTTCTGGATTCCTGTGGATCCTACAGGCCCCTAAGAGGGCTCCCCATATTGATATCGTGGGTCGAAATGGCATTTTCATGATAAAGTCATACGCCTGCTTTAACATGCCAGCCCGCCCTAGCAGGTCCACAATACATGCATAATGCTCTGGCCCAGGTTCAATTGCATGTCTTCTTCTCATTGATGCGAAGATATCCATACCTAGCTCTACATTTCCTGCTCGACTACAAGCTGCCAATAAACACACGAAGGTCACATAATTTGGTATCATCTCACTGCAACTTGACAGCATTTTCTTAAACACAGCAACAGCCATATCGGCAAGCCCTTGATGTGCATAACCACCGATCAAAGAATTCCAAGTAATCAGATTTCTTTGTGGCATGCCATGGAAGGCACCTTCCGCATCCTCAATACATCCACATTTTCCATACATGTCAACCAGTGCAGTGCCGACAAAAATATTTCCCATCACGCATGCCTTAATAGCAAGTGAATGAACTGACCTACCAAGCTCAAGCCCTGCTAAGCCAGCACAGGCATTGAGCACAGAGGATACCAAGAAATCTGTCGGCTGAATCCCTTCTTTCCTAGCCATTAAGAAAGCCATGCAAGCCTTTTCTTGCTCATGATTCTGCACTAACGTAGACATTAGTGAGCACCAAGACACGTCATTTGGCTCGCGAATTTCATCAAACACCATCTCGGAACAACTAAGCTCCCCACATTTCCCATAGAAATCGACCAATCCATTTGCTACAGAGATGTCCACCTCAAATCCGCTTCTAAGAACATACCCATGGAGCTGGTGACCAAGCTCTAAATTTGCCGTGTCCGAACAGGCGTTGAGAAATGCACACAATGTTATATAATCAGGAGCACCACCCACTCTCCTAAACTTAATAAATGCGCCAATACCATCCTGGGGCATTCCGTCGAGCACCGCGTTGGAAATATACGTATTCCACGCTACTCTGTTCTTCTGGGGCATTTCGTCGAACAGCTTCCTCGCATCATCTTTAAGCCCCGTTTTACAGTACATATCAAAAGCACTGCTACCAACGAACACATCGACAATTTCACCCACCTTAATGGCAATCCCATGAATCTGCTTCCCAGTAACGGGCATGCAAAGACCGCCAGAGGCCTTGAACGCGCAGGGGAAGGTGAAATCATTAGGCCGAATGCACTCCCTCAGCATGTCAACGAACATAAGCAGGGAGAAGCTAAAGTGGCCGTTTTGGGCAGACCCAGAGATCAGCGAGGTCCAGGAGACGACGGAGCGAGTCGGGTTGAGGCGGAGGACGAGGTGGGCCGAGCCGGGGAGGTCCAGCTTGGAGTACATGTGGGTGAGGTGGTCGGAGACCAAAGCAGGAAGCGGGTGGCGAAGGGTCCTGACGATGCGGGCGTGCGTGGCTCGGCCGAGGAGGGAGGAGCGAGCCGACACGGCCGTGGAGAGGAGGGACGCGAGGGAGTCGACGGCGTGGCCGGCCATGTCCCGCGGCGGAGGCGATCATCTTCTGCGGCGGCGGCGGCGGCGGCGGCGGCGGCGAAATGACCGCATCAGGTACCGGAGAATGCGTCCCGCGTCGCCAAGATATCGAGAAGTTTGAAATTCGAGAAAGGCCAAGTTCAGAGCATCCTTCAATGCTGTGTATTTCCAATTTATATAAATTTTGTCTTTTCTTTCACTCTTGTTAAATAAAGAGTTAATATCATAAAAGATTTCTCTTAAACTAATTTTTTTACCTTAAAAATTAGCATAAATAATGCGATCGACCATAATCAAACCCAAAACGAAAAATCAAAATAAAAATCCGATCTGATGTCTTACGGCTCAATATTCTTGTCAATATTCTTCATTATTGAGATTTTTTAATACAAGAACTTCACCTTTACATAAATAGGATATGCCTAATAGTTTTTATAAGCTCACTAAAAATCAACACGAGCAATGTGATTGACCATAGAGAGCACATAATTTGCCCCAATCCATGACCATGACGTAAAATCAAAATAATCAGAAATCTGATTCAACATCTCGCAGCTCAATATTCTTGATCATTAACACAAGAACTTTACCTAATCGGGATATGCCTAACATCTCGAGAAAATTATCACGTTAGAAGAAGATATATTGCAAATCAGACAATTTAAACATTTAGATAAGCCAACGGGTTAGGAAATTACCTCGATGGACTTTCTCCAGTTTTCACGGACAATTGGCGATGGCTTTCTGTCGCCGCTCTCCTATCACGTCCCAACGTGGGGTGTAATCCGGCCAGAGTGTGAATGACAGCAAATTTTTAGAAATTAAGACTTTTCTTCTCGAAATATTATGTAGAATCTCAACAAATTCAATCTTGATTTGTCATTGATATCGAAGTCATAGAGTTGATTATTCTTTATTTCTTTCAATAATTTCAAGATAATCAGATAAAATTAAACTATCATTTTAAGGAAAAAGTCACCCTATCCTTAAAAGAACAAAAAGAACATTGGTTCCGAATTCGAAACCAATAAACCAACTAGTAAGATTGATTTATGATTTTCGAAGTGGTTCTCTCATGTCTAAAACACTTCCAACTTAACTAATCATTATCGTACATTAGTTGATGGTTGGTTCACCCTTAATTTATTATGATGGTTCACGTGATACGATGAAATTTAACAAAAGAATAGCGCAAATATTATTTAAAATGGATCTCTTTAACAAGTGTTCTTGCAAAACTTGCTAATAAGAAAGTGTTCAATCAGAAAGTGTTCAAATTCCAATGCGACTCTTACACATAACATGAAAAAAAAAATAAAGGGACAATAAAATGGAAATTACAGAATTTTCATAAATAATTATTTTGACTAAAGTATATCGTTTAACAAAATCGTAGGGATTAAGAGAGTATGGTTATTCATCCACTAACTTTGTTGCAAATGCCTCAAAGCACTCGCATCCTCACCATTCTCATCTCAGATCCCAACTTTTCGCTCCAAAACTCACTCCTCTCTCCCTCTCTCATCCTTCATGTCTGCAAATGCCCTTCGTGAATTTCACAACTCTCTTTTCATTCTCCCCTCTCCACTGGAGAGAGAGAGAGAGAGAGAGAACTCCTCCTCTCTGTCTCTCTAGCATATTGCTGTTTTTTCTGCCCCAATGGACTCCGATTTCGCGACCAAACGGTGCTGCATTGGCCACGAGAAGCCCGAGGCCGTGGCCCGCCTTCAGGAAGGGATCGCCGCTCTCCTATCGCGGTGGCGCGGCCTTCAACTAGCCGTCGAGAACCAATGGGGCGGCACGGATTCTCTCCAGAAGTCTCACCAGCTTGTCGCCGATATACTCTCGTGCTTCTCTTGCTCGAAAGGTCTGTATCAAAAGAGAACAAACGGCACTTTTTTTACTTTCTCTGCAAAAAATTAGAATATTATTCTAATTTCAAAAAATGATGAAATAAATTACATGTGATTCCAAATGTAATGTTTGGAATATTGTGACAGTTTCAAGAGTTTCAATTTAGATAAAGTCAAAGTGCGTGAGTCACGAGTTTTAAATTAAGTGAAGTAAAAATTCAATCCATACAAACCGCTAATAGTCTTTATGGTTAAATTTCTACTAAAATATCAACTCGCCCTGCAAATTAACCAATACAGGTATGATCTGCATGGGACTGAGCCATCAAGATGTCGCAAATTTACTAATTCACTTCAATTGACCAGTTTACCGCTTTAAAATGAAGGGAAATGGCGTGCAATTCCTTGTAGAAGTTAAAGTTTTTTTGTCCCATCTTGGCAGAAGCTATCTATGTTGAGGACTTGGAGAATTTTCTCCACGAATGCATGCTGCTTTCTTTCAACACAGAGATGGAGGATGGAAGCATTGAGGAGGTACTGTGTAGTGGCCTGAGTTTTCACTTCTTTTGTTTTCGGAGAATCCGATGTATTTAAACATAACCAGTGCAACCATTCGCAGGTAGCAGATCAACTCATGATGTTGCATGCGGAGTACTTGCAAGGACATCACTAGTTCCTGCATCAGAACATACAACTCTCCAACCTCCATCTCTCGTTCTAAGAAAACTTAATACCAAAAGGGACTGCAAGTGATTAAGTTTCCTGCTAATTCCATTCTTTCGCCAATTGCTTATCATCAAAATTAACAAGATCAACAAGTGTCACATGCCACTTAGGGAAATTCTCATATCAGACCAAATCGATTTTGCAATATGGATGGATCTTGAGAGGCATTTTCTGAAGGCCAACTCTGGTAGCAAGGTTTTGAAGAGAATCACTTAAAGAGCAGAGAGATAGAGATGACGAGGGGAACTTGTGAATCTTTCTTGCTTATTTAGTATACAAGCATGTTGTATTCTACAGGATCTCTATTCGCTTTTGGCTTGACAAACATGAAAAATAATGTTATGTCCCTTTGCTTGGTCATATGTCGATGTTTGATATGAACACCGGCATTTTACTGATGATTATTTGGCACAGCTATACAGACCACTATACCATCACCGGTTGCACGTCCTATTTCATGAGTAAGAACACAATTTCTTCTGGTAAATCTTAATTTGAAATTTTGTTGCGACAGTTGATATTGCTCGCCATATGTCCATCTTGGCTGTAGCTACGACATGTGACTACACAAACAAAACACAGAAGAGGTACACTGACATAAATTTCTGGCTCTCTTCTGGGATTTCCCATTACAGGATATCAAACATCTGCATAGTAAATGCATTACTCGAGAAAAGCAATTTAATTTAATTGAAAATCGTCACAGTCACTGCAATGTGAGGGATTATGGACATTTGGAGGTACTGCTCGTCGTGCACCACTGAAAAAACGGCAGGGTCTGCTCTGCCTTCATACTTCATGGCCACAAACATTGGAAAATGACGCCGACCATTGTCACCAGGGGTAATTTACCTGGTCAAGAAAGAGACTGCAATAAATTTCCAACTAATGCCATTTACGAGCACCTGCTTATCATCGAAACTAGAACGGAAGATAAAGATGTTACTTGATATCGAAGGCGAAATCTCGAAGAAAGCTTTTGAAGACAATCAATATAAAAGCGGAGAGGTGTGATGATGGTATATTTGAAAAGATGACGAGCTCTGATGAGGAAAACATATGCATAATGTTTCCTTCTTATATTGGACACAAGCGTTGTGATTTTACAAGATCCTCTTCTCTGCTGCTTTTGGCTTCATAAATAAGAAAAAATGTTTTTGCCCGTTTAGATCAATTTGTTGATAGCCATCGGCTGATTATTGATAAAAATCTGCATTGTCTGGAACATTATAATGCGAATCACGCGAATGCATTTCGTATTTCCCGAAGATTCCTTCATGGCTGGTACACAGAGACTGCACTCTCGGAAAGGAAGTGGCAATGCTGCAAGAATACTAGCCAAAAGCAAAAACTAGTGTCTTTTTCACAAAGACAAACACAAAGTACTTTCAAAAGGTGAACTTCCTATTTAGACGAAAAAATAGTTCGGAGAGGAAGAGTGGAGCATCCCTCATTGGTCACTTTCATCTTTAACAATGAACGCCAAAGAAAGTACCGAAAAATATTAACAAAGGATCTCCTTAAGAACGAATGAAAAGGGCTTTCAACAAGAGAAAGATCTACCATTTGAATACTTAATTTGTACTTTGTCACATTACTAGGTGACTAAAATTTCAAGGTAAAAATGAAAGTCACTCACCGAATATCATTCTTAATCACAGCAACACCCTATGATCACCATATGTGCAGGCACAAAACATCAATCAAATTACCAAAAAGTACCTAGACAAAGATTCAGTCTCTCTGCCTCCCCTCCATGATTTTTCATCATATGATGTTCGAAGGGTTTTTCATAGAGAAAACTGCATTAATGTAACCGATGATACTTCATTAGGACAACTCCCTAAGTTCTCTAACGATGCCTTTCTTGGGTCTTGCTCGGACCCCACGGCGAACCAAATCACTTGTAGCCCCAAAAATGCATAAGAAAGACGCCGGCCCATGCAGGGATAAAAGGGACATTGCGGTTCGTTGTACGCACCTAGCAAATCTCCTCTCCTCCTCGCTTCAGAAAAGCTCAGAAAAACGAGAAACGAAAAGCAAGAAGCGAGAACACAGACCCATAAAACTCTCAACCATCTTCAACCTCAAAGTCGCGAGGTAAGGCCTTCATTGCAAGCTTTCTGGGAGAAATTCTTTCTGCGTGCGCATTGCTTGTGCCTCTATGATCTTCTTGTTCTTGGACGGCTCCGCCATCTCCTCATCATCATCAAGTCTTTGCACAAAGGTCTCATTTTTGCTTGCCATCTTTATTTATTTTTCGACTCTTCTTGGCGTTTAAGATCTTTTTCTACGTGGAAGCACGTGGTCAGGTCAGGCATTAAGTTGCTCCTCACGTTACAAGTTGTAGGAATTTTCGTTTGTCGTTGCTGTTCTTGACGTTCTGGACTTTGAACACTGTTGCTCCTACTAGTGATTATCTTGCTAAAGTTTCAATCTTTCCCATGAACCGGTGAATGGGGTTCCTGTCTCGTTTCAAAAAGCCTGTTTTTACAAAATACCTGAATGGATAAGGATATTTTGGTGATAGGAGCTAGTTATGTGATCGGTAGCATTATGCTGCCGCGTCCTGTTTTGTTCTGAGATGGCTTCTTTTCTGCTAGTCGCTGTGCCGCTAACTCAGGAGCATTATGGAGAAGGGGAAGCGAGTAATGGGAAATGAAGCATCTGGTGATAAGGGTTTGAAGACAAACAATCTGTCCCTATACCCTGTCAAACATAATAGTTTGGGTGAGGGTTTACCTTATGCTCCAGTAGATTGGCCAAATCCCGGTGATACTTGGTATTGGTGGGTGGGCAACAGGACCTCTCGTTCTGGTTTCTATAGAGACAGATTGTTATATCTTCCAAAGCGCCTCCATGACCAGGGCTGTAATTCTCGCTTTGCGAGCAAGTGTTCTCTTGAACACTATATCTCTTTGCAGTTTCCCAACGCAGATGTCAATGAGTTCTTTGCTTCTTTTAGCTGGATGGTTCCCTCTATGAGGCATTACTCAAGGAAAGGTGAGAATTAAGTCCGAATTTCGTTATCTTGTTTTGTACCCATCATTCAATTCGCAAGTCTGATGCTTCAGAATTTGGAAGGTCTAGTATGGTCATAATGTTTGTGCAAGCTGCATTTTTGGATCACATGCTCTGTTCATCTCTTTGGTGACTTATGGCTATAACATTGTTTAGAAAGTAAAATTGGTTGGAAGGTCGGATCTTTATGCGATAGAAGATGCTACAAAAAATAGAAAATTTAGACTATTCCAAATGAGCATATAGACTTCAAAATTGCCCGATCTATTGGACCAACTATTAGTAATATTTAGTCACAAAGGAGAAGGATGAGCCCTGTTTGGGGTTTAGAAGAAAATAATATTCCTGTGCCCTGCTTGTGGAGTTTAGAATCTTTAAGTTTACGTTTTGTTATTTGCATTGAGAACACCAAATATGCGGAGTTTCAAAATACTTCAATGACCCTGCCATTTCTATAAGGGGGATCTCTTCTAGCATTAAAATGAAGGTTTCCTTATACAGTCTGTAATCTCGGTAACTGCTAGTAAGTATCGTGTATGGCTCAAAAAATTTAAGGACTTGATATAAAGTCTTTTCCATTTTAATTTTCAGAGAAAATCCTGATTGTTCATTTGCCAATTTTGATGGAAAACCTGTTTGCTACATTCTCAGAGGTATACATCTTATTTATTTATTATGATTTAATGATTTTGTTTTCAGAGAAGTATATACCCGTTGCCATGTATGCGTAAAGATGTAGAGCCAAGACTAGCAAAATTTAGGATATTGTTCCTCTTCTTCGTTGTCCAATGTTTAAGAAAAGTTCTGACATTTTGTTCTGATGTAGTTATATTTGGATCACTCTGACATGCAGAATTGCATCCAGATTTCTTTCCACAGGTACCAATGGATCAAATTGTATCCAAGCGGAGAGAAGGAGCCCCCTGTAGTTCCAAGAGGATAAAAAAAGCAGGACCAGCTACTTCACAAGCCTTCCCTAGGCACAATACCCGACAATCTTTCAAAATCCCAGCTCAAGCCAACATTAGAAATGATGAGTCTGTGATTGACTTGTGTTCTCTGGAGGATGGTAGCACAAGTGATGGAAGTGAATATTCAGGAAGTGTCTCTGAGTCACATATTGATCTTGAGGACGTTGCTCCTGATCAAAGCATCAGTTCTAGCTGCTATGCACCCAATGCTTCCGAGGCACAAGATGTGCGAAAAGTTGAGGAAATTCATGCTCAATTTTGTGGAGAAGATATTGATGAGTGTCTAAAGTCATTGGAACACATTCTTTCTCAGCACAATGATGAAGCTCAGGTGCAAACTCCTTTGACTTATGTAGGTTCTGATATGGCAGAGGAATTGTCTACTAAACACAAGAAGCTTTCTTCCATTCTTGCCCTGGATTTCTCATGCTTGCTGTCCTCAAAGTACCTGGAAAAGATTAGTTATTCCATAGAGGATCTCCCAACTGATCCCATCTTGACTGTGGATCAACTGCTTAAGTTGAAGATAGTCCAAGAAATTTCCAAAGCCAGCGAGGTTTCTTTGCATTGCAAGGGAATTGCAAAGCAAGCTCACAAATTTTTTGGAGCCATAAAAGACCATGTTTGTTCTATCAAGAGAGAGGTCAGCAAGCTGAAGAAGGGAGCAGGAGAGTTGGAATCTTATATAGAATCCAACTCATCTCTTGTGGAAGAGATAGATGAACAAATTGCCCAACTTCAATCTAGGAAAGCCAAAATTGCTCGTGACCTCGAGTTGACGAATAAGGAGAAAGATCAGGTGGTTGCTCAGCGGAAAATCTTGGCAAACTCTTTATCAGCTGTTGAGCAAGAGATCCAGACTGCCAGTGCTGAAATCCCAGTATGGGAAATGAAGAAGAAAACTGCTGAAAAGGAAATGTCTGAGATTCTCGCCAGGTATGCACATCTCAAAGGTTTATTCTTTGAGAAATCGGGCTGAAACTGAAATACAAGCCAACGATATGCTTTCAGGGTAACAATGCTTCGTAGCCTTTGTGTCTCAATCCTGACTTTTGAATCTTCTCAGTGTTATGTTGAATTGACATGGATATGAAAGGTTATTTCGGTTGGTTTAATAGGGTCACCAGTTGTGCAATCTGAATTGCTAGAGGAGAGAGAGCTACTAGTAAAAACTCGGATGTGAATCGCAATTCACAACTCATGTCCCGAAATTGTCTCTGTTCAACTCCTTGGACACCATTTTAGCACTTCTCTTGCTGCTGTTTGCGACTGCATGTTCAATGTAACTTGAAATATCAGTAGATTCAATTGCGACCAAGCGATATATCCAATTTGGCTTACCAAGGCATGTGATTTATCAGCTCGAGTCTCCGGCTTGTGACAAGTCTTACTTATCTCAGAACACCGAGATCAAATAAATCAGCTTAACGATCTTGTAATGCACGATTTTCATCAACCTACTTGTGTTTGAACTTGAGAACTCTTTTTACTATATGATATGCAGCGAATTTGCAGAAAAATGTGTTATATAAGACTTGAGAGAATTTTTTTCTCTTTGCTTGAGGCTAATTGGTTCAACCTTATTCTTGCTTCTCCCTTGCTCATTGCAAAAACAGGTTTTCTTTTCCTCTGTCAAATGCTTGATATTTTCTTGTTAATATCTGACATTTAGTTCATTCTTTCATGCCACAAATCTCTTGGACGAAAATAAATTTGGAGTCTGCTTCACATCTTAGTAGCTTACTCACAATTATCTTTAAATTTTACGACTTAAAAGACTAGTGACATTTCGACTCAAAAAAAAAACAAGACTGGTGACATTACCAGGAAACATAATATCATTGGGTAGTTGGACAGAGTAAGAAACTATTTCAGCATATATAACTTAAGGTTCATTATGGCATGTGTATTATCAACTATTTTTCTAAATTCAAAACGCACATGTATCACTATTGCAAGGAAATAGTTTCTTTTCTGCTGAGTGCTGACTCTGTTTCTGGACTAATATAAGAACAAACTTAGATAGCTATATTATTTTAATTGAAACTATATACCCACTATTTTGAAACTTATAAAACACCTCATTAGAGAAGAGTTTATTTTAGCCTAATTTTGTTTCATTGAAAAAAGACCTTTTTTTCCTCATAAATGCATCCGGCATGGCGCCCTTATTAATCAATAAAAAGTACGCAAACTCTCCTTCAACTAAATTCTGAAGAGTCTTACTAATGAATGCTCCCGGAAACTCATAAACCATGTTTATATTGGAAATATATTTCCAATTACTCGATTTATGCATTACACGAAGGAAAAACAACACATTGAAAATAACAAATATTTTTCGATTAGGTGCTTAATTAGAGCATTTGTTAACGAAATTCAATTTAAAATAATGGTTCATGTGGAAGAAGCAGCATTGCAGCAACTTTTGCAAGGCGTATTTTGTCCTCGGCAATTTCTTCAAATTCTAAAATTTGCTGCCCATTTTTTTTTGTATTTCTTGCAATTGTCATTTTAAGATTTCGAAAATCTATGTATTTGTTAGGAGTGTGCACATTTCGGAGTGGATAGAATATTTATCCTATCTTTGAACATATCTTGTAAGTATGGCTCCGAATTTTTGAAACACCTAACTACCCTCAGTGGGAAAAAAATTTCATAAAGAGAATTAAGTCCACTTAATTTAAAGCTATATAGATACGAGACAAGCTAATGATGTATCTTAAAGATAATTATGCCATTGAAATATTTTTTTTTTTGTAGGAATTGAAATATTTTATTTCAAATATGAGTTATCTAGAGTTTAGGCAGCTATATTTCCCATTTCTCAAATCAGCTGAATATTGATTTAGAGACAGGACGTAGGATGCCCTCTCCCTTCTTCCTCTTTGTTCCGTTACGCTTCTGAATATTTTCCATTTTCTTTCAGAATTCTCTTTTCATTTCTGATGAAAAGAAACTTTTCCTCTTGCTCTATTTTATTGAAATTTCAACGTAAGTATCCCGTAATTCCACGGAACCGAATTCATGTCGTTTTATAGCGTTTATGACAAAGACACTTTACTTTTTTTATTTTGCTAAAAATAACTAAAACTTATATTCACTTTACTTAGACAAAAGTTTTAGTGACGAAGGTTTTGGTGACAAGTGCTCTCAATGCACAACTTTGATTATCATACTTAATAAAATACTGCACAACTTTTATTTCTAATGCAATTATTACACGTATCATGAAAAAAAAATACTGCATTTATTTTTTTGGTTGACCAATTTTCCCTTAATTAGGCAGTAGTACATCCGAATGTGAGTGGAGGTCATTCTAGTGTCTGATGAATCTTGCCCCTGTAACTGTCGACATTAATATTCCCATACTTCATGCTATGTCAATATTTTCATCCGCTATAAATTATGTATCAATTTTGAATTTTACTAATTTAAATTTTTCAACTCATGTGATTACATAAGCACAATCTCTCTATTGATCTAAATGAATTGCTCGGTGAAGAATTTCACCAGTCCGAACAAAAATATTTACTTAAATTCACAAAATTTGGCATGTAGTAGATTGATTTAGGTGAACGGGGGCAGCTCCCCATGGTATTGTCTTGTATTCCACCTTGAGCTTCTTCAACCTTCTCCTGCAAGAGCACTGAAAGCAATGGCCGTACCTGTCAGTTCAAAAATCAGTTGGCCTGCAGCCATTTCGCATCTCCTCCCCCACTTGCGGTACCGTCTACCTAATCTCACCTGCTACCGAAGAAGGAAGAGACCATAGGTCTCCAACAAATTCCACAAGTTGACATTCTCGTAGTAAGCTCATCAGCTTTCTTGAAACTTCTCGGGCTGTTTCTCGATATATAGTTTACTTTAATCAACTGATTTCCCGCTTAAGAATGAAGGGAATTGCGGGCAGTCATGCTTAGAAATTTGGGTTTTCATCCGATATTGGCGTAACAGAGAGACAGAGGATGGACACTCCTATGTATTTGAACGAAAGGAGTGCATACAATTCGTAGGTAGCAGAACAACTCGTAATGTTGCATTGCAGAGTACTTGCGAGGACATTGTTAGTTCTTGCATTAGAACATGCGACTCTCCAACCCCCACCTCTTGTTCTAAGGAAACTTGATACAAAAAGGGACTGCGGGTGATTAAATTTCCTGCTAATTCAATTCATTAACCAATTGCTTATCATCAACATTAACAAGATCGACAAGTGTTACATTCCAAATAGGGAAATTCTCAGATCAGACCAAATTGATTTTGGAAGGTGGATGGATCATGAGAGGCATTTTCCGAATGCCAAATCTGTAGCAAGTTTTCGAAGGGAATCAATTAAAGAGCGCAGAGAAAGAGAAAACAAGGGAAATTTGTAATTTTTTGCTGCTTGTTATGTCCCTTTGCTTAAGCATATGTCGATGTTTGCTATGAAAAGAGGCATTTTACTTTATTATAATTTGACACTGCAGTACAGACCACAAGACTTTTTCGTTTTGGGCTGGTGATAGAACCAATAGCCTTTAGTGTGCTCACGAAGTCTACATTGCCGCAAGATATCTAGATCAGTTTGTGTTGAGGTCGTGCTGATTTCTAATTGATCTTGCCACAGCAGAGTCATCTTGGGCCGCCCATAATACTATTTAATTGGCTTATCTTCGTTGAAACTGAAGATGACAGTACAAGTGATACATGCGCGGATTCAACTTGTGGCTCTGACTTCGAAAATGATAGCAAGGAGATTTCTATTGACCAAAGTTACGACTCGTCCAATGCTTGTGAGGCACATGACCTGTGGGAAGTCCTGGGACTTGATACTGAATTTGGTGAAGGTTTAGATAACTATCTGAAATCTTTGATCTGCCATTGACTTCTAGGTATTCAGATTGTTCAATTCGTGCAAGATCCACTTTTGTTAAACAATAGCAACCGGTAACACAAAAAGTTGATATATCATTCTTTTTTGTTTTCTCCAATAACCAAACTGAACTGACACAATATGAAAAGCCAAACGAACAAACTGAACTTTTAGCAATTCAATTAGTTTCATATGTTTTCAAATTTCTGCACACCACTTACAAGATAAGCCAGTCCTATTGGTTGAACCAATGGAAATTGCCTAGACCAGACTCTGAGTTTCAATGTCAACAAATTTGATAATACAAGAAAAGGTTTTCCCAGAGTTGTTTTTGGCCTCTCTTAGAAAACTAAGCTATTGCTACATCACCAATGCAAGGGGCAAAATAGAATTTTCACGTCCCTGCCGGTCTCTATTACTGTACCATTAGAATACACATATATCAAGATAGGTTTGTATATCTTCTTGTGTGCCTCCGTGACCATTTCACTATGTATGTCTTCACAGGCAAGCCATTCGCAATTTCTGGAAGCTGTGTTGAAACATTCTTCGCTTCATTCAGCTAGAGGAAGGTTCCCTCAACGGAGCATCCTAGTCAAAGGGTGAGGATAAGCAAACAATATTCATTCTCTCAACCAGTGGCTAGTGGCTACACAAATGGATGTCGAGTCATGTTGTTTGCTGACATTTTTTTTTTCCATTTCCCGATGTGAATCTACATCAATCAAATCCAAACATTATCACTAATCTGTGAAAATAATTGCCTTTCTGCAACCCCAACTATGTTCCAAAAAAACCAGGTCAAGAGAGGAATTGCAAGTAGATTTTCAACTAGTGCCATTCATCAGTAACTGTTATCGTCGAAACAAGAACAAAAGATAAAGATGTCACTTGAATTGTCGTGAAGCTCATTAATAAAAATCATGATACCTTTTTGGTGTCTACTCAGACTTCACTGCAAATTAAAATCGATTTTAGTACCAAAAGTGGAAAAAAGACCCTGACTAATGGCCATGCCCGTGTAGGGGTAAAAGTGTCATTGTGGTTTGCAATACCACTAAGGGTGTGTTTGGTTCAGCTTTGTAAATAGGCTTTGGGTGTAATGCAAATGCTAAAAGTTAAAGTTATTTGGTGCCGTCAGTCGAGGTCGCTTGATGTTCGGCGACCTTTGGTGAGGGTCATGCGACCTAGCCGAGGGATGTCAGAGGTCACACGACCCTCGGCAAGGGTCGCACAACCCAAGTGACCGCTGCTTGGGTGTCGCGAGGGTCGCGCAACCGACGGCCGCCATTGTGCAAACCTCACCACACCCAAGTGAGGGTCGCAAGACCCAGGCAGCGGTTGCCTGGGTCGCACGCCGCTTGGGTCGTGCAACCTAGGGGACCATCGCCTGGGTGTCGCGTGATCGAAAGTCGTCGTCGCGCGACCCTCGTGACACCCAAGTGAGGGCCACCTAAGGCCGCGAGACTCGAGCAGCGGTCACCTGGGTTGCACGTCGCCTAGGTCACGCAACCCAGCCGAGGGCCACCGAAGGTCACACGACCTTGAGCGACCCTCGCTGGAGGTCGCCCGACGTCTAGGGACGTCGATCGACGGCCGTCAGCACCAAATCTAGCTCACTGACGGCCATAGCCCTTTGCTGGTTCGACGAAGGGATTGGTCCCTTTTGAATTAGAAAAAAGGTAATGAAGGACAAAATTGAAATTTTGAAAAATTGATGAGGGTAGTTGTGGAAGAAAAAAATGATTTTCAGCATTTAACTAAATGCTAAAAGCCCAAAGCTAGTTGAGACTAGCCTTGAGCTTTTAGCCTTCTCAATGTTAACTTTGAAGTGAAAGCTCATTTAAAATAAGTGCCAAACAGTCCAGCATTTCCTTAAGGGACTTTAGAGACTTAAAAGCCCTTTGAAAATGTTGAACCAAACGCACCCTAAGACAGTATCTTCGTCTCCATCTCAATTTCAAAAAAGCTCAAGAGAACAAGAAACGAAAGCTAGAACACAAACCCAGAAAGCTCTCAACCATCCTCAACCTCCCTCAACCTCAAAGTCTCAAGGTAAAGGTCTTCATTTCAAGCTTTCTAGCTAAAGTTTTTGCAATGTACCTGTTGCCTGTGTCTTTAGGATCTTCTATGTTCTTTCTTGGCTTTGTGATCTTCTCATCATCATTAGGTCTTTGCATAAAGGTCTCATTTGTACTTCTTTTCTCATTTATTTTCGACTTCTTCTTGGCGTTTTAGAATTATTATTTTTCTCCAAGTGAAAAAATGTTTTAGGCTTTAACTCATTCCTCACATTAAATTTGTGGGCATTTTTGTTTGTCGTCTCACTTTTACTGGTCTTGACATTTTGAACTTGAATATTGTCGCTCTTGTTAGTGATCACCTTGTTAATGTTTCAATCTTTCTTTTAAACTGGTGGATGGGGTTCTTTGTCTCTTGCATTTCAAGAGCCTATTTTGACCAAATACCTGCGTGGATTATGGCATTTTGATGATAGGAGGTATTTATGTTATCAAGTAGTGAATTTTAGCATTATGCTGTCACGTTTTATATTGTTCTAAGAATGCTTCTTTTCTGACAGGTCGCCGCGTTACATTAACTCAAGAGCATTATGGAGAAAGGGAAGCAAGTAATGGGGAATTAAGTTTCAACATAACATGCAATGAAGATGAACAACTTGGACCTACACCCTGTCGAACTTTATAGTTTGGGCGAAGGTTTGCCTTATGCTCCCATAGATTAGCCAAACTCTGATGACACTTGGCATTGGTTGGTCGTGTTAAGAAAATCCATTATGATGTTTTGAAGATGACAAAATAAATTAAAGGCTACTAACGTGTTTAATGGTTGAGTAACAGACTATGTAGATGATAGGATGTATAAAGGATATTATCAAGATTTATACTTGGAAGAACTAGAAAAAAGACTATTTGTTGAAGCTGAACTTATTCAGATTGCGTCTAAACCTTAAGGCTAAGTATGTTCAGCAGCAGACTCTAAGGATTGATATGTTCAGACTTATGTCCAAATTGAAAAGTCTCTTCAGACAGAATACACTCGGACTTTACATACAGACGAGACATAAGTCCCGAACATGACAAGATCCAAAACGAGACATAAGTTCAAAACGAGACAACTTGACAGAACGTAACATATGCCCCAACGTATAGCAACTAGTGATCTGGTTTGGATTTCATACCAAGATAGATTTGATTGACTCAATCTAATTGATTGACAATTGGATCTTAAAGACAAGAACTTTCTAAACGAAAAAGCTCTACTTATGGAAATCAAGATTCTGTTTGTATAGGCGATCGGAATCAACTTAGGATTATACTTCTATCACTCAACGGCTACTAAATCTTTTTTATAACAGATAGATTGGAAGATGATCCTCTAGATATTGTCCAACGGCTAGTTTGGAAGTGGATGAGTATTTAAGAAGACTAAGAATCTAGAATTCTAAAGTCTGAGCGAATTTCGATCATACACTTATCTTTCGTGAGCTTAAACGTTTGTGATCGTAAGAGAAATACCAAAAGAGTGACTTAGTGTTATCTACCACTAAGTGTTTGCACTCAAAGTTGCAATCTCTTGTTGATCATATAAGGGAATCCAACTAATAGGTTGTTAGCGTGGGAGAGTAGACGTAGGCTTGATTTAAGCCGAACTGCTATAAATTTCATGTGCAATCTTTTCTTCCCTTAACTCTTCTTATTTGAGTCTGTTGCACACTTACATGTTATTTCAAAAGTCTATTTCATCGCATAACAGATTCTGAACATTTACTAGAAGTTTGGTGGCTCGTTTATCAGACTCTAATCTTTATTTAGACTTTGCTCGTAACTTATTTTATTTTGCATTTATTTGTCAATACTTCTTCTAAACACCTATTCACCCCCCATAGGTATTCATACAAGCTTCATCAGGTTGGTTGCAAGACCTTTCCATCTGGTTTCTATCTAGACAGGTTTTTATATCTTCGAAAGCGTCTCCGTGTCCATGACGGTAATTATAGATTTGGGAGCAAGTCTTCGTTCAAACAATACATCTCTTCATAGTTTCCAAATGCAGATGTTGGGGGGGGGGGGAGCAAAGGTGATGATTAGTTCTTACAAAGTTTTGGTAATCTTATTATTGGTCTGTCATTCAATAAAGAAGTCCATGTATTATAATGTGGAAGGTCTTCTAATGGTCATAATGTTTGTATAAGTTCTAGTTTGCAATTACTTGTTTGTTCATCTGTTTGGTGAGTTATGGCTTATGTAGCACCGACACGCGACACGACACGACACGACACGCGACACGTCATTTCTCAAAAAGTAGAGAATTTCAACACGTTCCGACACGTTAAATATTAAATAGTTATTCTTATATATAAATGCATAAATACGTAAATAATAATAATAAAAAGAATCTAGAATTAATCTATACTAAAAACATTAATCTTACATTTGTTAATATCATCCATTCTTTTAATTTGACAAATTCAACTACATTTCATTGTAATAATTCATAAAACTTGAAAGAAAAAACAAGTAATCCACATTCCACTATTAAATTTAAAATTTAACAATAAGCAAAAAAAATAATCAATATTCCATCAAGTAATATAACAAAAAATCATTCATCCACATTATCCACTTCTTCTAAAAAAAAAAAAAAGACTCCATCTCCGACTTATCAAGTAAAAGATTTGCAACTTCAAGCACTCTAACATCTTCAAACGAGTCAAATGCATCTCCGCCAATATCCCACATCTTAGTCTCTCATTTTGCGTATTGTGGGGTTTTTTTTTTTATAGAAGACGAAGATTACTATGAATAAAAACCAAATCTTCTGCACGTTTTAGGGTCATCTTATTTCTTCTCACCGAGTGCACAAATGAGTAAGTACTCCAATTTCTCTCAGCACATGATGAAAAAGAAGGTTGTGTAAGAAGTTTTAAGGCTATGCTTTGAAGTATCGATGCACATGCATCATGATTAACCCACCAAGCCTTAGGATCCATAGAATATCGATTTTGAATGGAATCAAAATCTCTAAAATCCCCATTTTTACTCACAAAATCTACGTACTTAAAATTTACCTTTTGCGCTCATCCAAGTTAGGAAATTATTTCTTGAAGCATTTCAATCTTTCTTAGTTGATCTCCTTATTCTTGTATGAAAAAATTTGAGTAGGATCTTCATCAAGCCATTGATCACTATAGTACCTTTATTTAATAAAATGAAATAAAATTAGAAAACAATAATAAATAAGAGGAGTATTATATTATCATGTCAAAAAAAGAATAACTATTAAAATAATAATCTCATACAATTTTAGAACTTACCTGGGATTTAAGACATGTGACAAGCAATGAAGTGGAGTGTTGTTTTTTATCTAACGATTTACAAGAATTGTGTTAACCATCTCATAAAATATGGACTTCTCATCTAGCCTCTTCACTTCATGTGCATATATAGCTTTCTTCACTTTTTCGATCATCGAACCCCACATATCATAAACTAAGTGAAGACAAGGCTTATCGGTGTCACAAATTCTAAGCATATATAAATAGGAGCCATGAAGGAAAGTGTATAATCAATCAAATCCCACCAAAAATCATCCAACACCTTCTCCTTGACAAACTTAGCTTTCTCTTGATTAACATCTCGATAGATATTCCATTTGTCACAAATCACCATGTTTTGAAGACCACTTTTTATCAACTTGAATCTCCTAAGTATCACAATCATCGAAACAAAATGTGTATCCACTACAGAAAGCAACTTCAAGCTAACAAACTCATTGTATAATGCTAATCTCATAGAATGGTTCATGGTAAAATGTTTGATTTGCATAACTTCCTTAACAATATCTAAAATCCAACTACATTTCACATAAATTATTTGATTGCTCTCCATATTTTTTGCGGCACAAATGTTCTTCAAAGCTAGATTAAGGGTGTGCACCACATAAGGCGTCCACATAATGGATGGAAATTCTTACTCAATGAGTTGTCCCGCGCCCTTACAATTTGAAGTATTATCCGTAATTACTTGGACCACATTCTCATGCCCAATTTCATTGATAACTCCTTTCAGCAAGTTAAAAATGAAATGTATATCTTTTGTTTCTCCCGAGCAATCAACCGATTTTATAAACATTGGTTCTCCATCCGATACCGCCATGAAATTAATAAGCGGTTTTCTTTGTGAGTCGCTCCATCCATCACTCACAATACTTACACCCTTCTCCTTCCACATGATTTTGATAGGTGCACACAACCTATCAATATTTGCCTTCTCCTTTTGCAACAAAGTGGTCCTCAACAAATTATATTTCGGTGATACATAACCCGCAATATTATGATTAGCGGCATAAGTGAAAACGGATTGAAAATAAGGATTTCTTGCTAGGTTAAACAGCAAGCCCACCGAATAAAACATCCTAGTAATCTCACAATCTAGAAGTTCCTGTTGAGTCATATTAAATGCATTTTCAAGTGATTTTCCACTCCCACTTCCACCTTTCCTTTTTTTGGAGTTCAATGATAAATCCATTCCGTCACCACCACCACCACTAAGTGAATAACTAGCAAGAGGCAAAGGTACATTTCTAGGTGCAATACTCATTAATTTAGTATTGACCTCTTCCTCTAATCTTTCCATCTCCAAAAGATTTTTTTTTTTCCTACTTTTGTGCACTTTCCAATTCATTTTTCACTTATAATCATTAAATGACCCTCACTCTCGTGTATGAACTCTTAAAATCTTTTTGACAAAATTGCATCTCCAAGATAAATTTCCCCCCACATCAGTATGATTAACTAACTTAGTAACATACCTCCATAATGGTTGTTTTACAACTTCATTGCTAGAGGTAGGTGCTTGTGTTCTTGAAGTACTACTAGCCACGTTTAAACTTGAAGACATTCTGCAAACAAAAAATAAACATGCTACTATCAATTGCTATAAGGTTTCAAATGAAAAATCAATCTTTTATCTTTCACTTTTAAGTAATCTTTCGGGACAAAAAGTCGATACTCAACAATGGACAAGAAGCACCGACTTCTCGACAAAGTCGAGACATACATTATAAAAGATCGCCAAAGATGCGAATCACTTGGGCTTACAATTGAATTACACCAGAAGCACGACATGATTTCACGTGTTACAGCTCCAAACACACACACATGCATGTGGAGGCCACAAATGGATGAAGCTTCCACTCATTAAACAATAATCATTCCAAAATACAGAAGTTAGCACCGCCAACCGGAAGCTGGAAGCAAGTGAACCAAAATCAACGCCAGTCAAACACCCAAGAAGAAAGAAATGGAACAGAGCACAATCCATATTGTCTTAAAAATTGTAAAAAGCAAAACATCAAAATTCAAAATCAACAAAGTACCGACGCGATGACTCCAACAACACTAAAAGATTATAAAAAAAAAAAAATCAAAACGCACAAAGAACTCGAAAAAGAAAAGCGCCAATTTCAACCGGGAGGCGAAGAGCGAGCCACTCACAAGCTTAATCACGACTTCCTCATTCGTCGAATGTTAGTACCGGCAAAACAATTCACGGAAAATCTCACAATCAAGTGAAAAAACGAAACAAACGGAACACCAAAATCACAAAAAAAAAAAAAAAAAAAGAGAACGCGAAGCATCAGTTAGTGAGCAGTCCACCGAACAAAAACAACAACAACCCAGGGAGCGAAACCAGCAAAAGAACGGCACAAGAGCGCCGGAGACAGAGAGACGGAAAGAGGGTCCGAAAAATCCCCTTTCCCCGAACTAACTCTAGGGTTTGCTGAAAAATCCCAAATCGCATTATAAAGAAATCCAAGATGCTAACCTAAGATGAGCAAAAAGATGAAATCGCAAGATGAAGAAGAGCAACGGAGCAACGCCTGTGAGAGGCATAGGGGACGGCTCGCCGTCGAGGTGATGGCTTGATGCTTGCGAGAGACGAAGGCGGGGTCGAAGGCGACTGTGGCGACGGGTGGGGCTAAGGCGCGGGGGGCTACGGCGAGTTGGTGACTGGTGGGGTGGGTCGTGCGGCCGGCAAAGCAACACCGGCAACACTCACGGCGAAAGAAGAGAACTAGAGTGCTCTGCTCATTGCTCAGGCATGTGCGACTGAAGATTAAAGAGAAGAGTCCAGAAGAACCCGTGCGTGCGACTGACGTTTTAGCTTTTTTTTTTTATTTTTTTTTCATATATTTATATTTAGACCCCAAAAGTTTTGAAAATTTATAAACATAACCCGATGCGTGTCGGAGGCAGTTGACCGCATGTCGGTTTTTCCGACACTCGTTGACCGCGTGTCGGAGCGTGTCGAACACGTGTCGGAGTGGGGACACGACACGAAGGGTCCCGAAGAGTGTCCTTGCTTCTTAGGTTATGGCATTAACATTGATTTAAAATGATGTTTAGGACATTAAATCATTATACGATAGAAGATGGTGTAGAAAATAGAAAATTTAGACAAGTAAGGGAGCATGAGGTGTGACAGTCTGATTTTCTACTTCTATTTTCAATTGAATGAATCGAGCTTTTCGTCGACGTGCCTATAGTGCTCTCTTAGCCGATCACTCAGAAGATAACTAGACTAGTTTAGGAAGTTATTAAGGGATTTTAATGCAATAAGCTTGAGAATTTGTCCTAGAATTGACTACTTGACCGTGTTAATTTGCAAGAGTCATTGCAGCATAGTCGAAAATCTATCGGAGACCGGAAATAGGTGATTCGATAGAGATATATAATTAGGCATGGGTAATTCCATCTAACTATAAAATTCTCATCGATCGGCACTAAACCATTTTTTCTGTCGTTTTGGTACCCTGTGCCCGTAATTGAAACCTTGAGATTTTCACGACAATTGAGAACCACCAATGAGTCGAAGATGTACATTGTGGCTCGAAAATAATTGACCACGGGTCATTTGCACCGAAAATTCCCAAAAACTACCCGATAGTTGAGGTTGCGTTAAAATCACATTTGACTGAAATCAACTGAGGAAATGATGCCGATTTTAGAAATTGAGAACTCTAATGTGTCACAATTAATCCTGGGAATAATGTTGCATCTTTTCAAGATTTATCGACGACGGGAATGGTGAGTGAAAAATGCAAATGCAGCAAATTAAAGGAATAAGAGAAATGCCATATTTTAAATAGATTTTTTTTAGCCTTTAATGTGGAACATTTGGAGATGGAGTCATGAGGAGTTAAATAAGACATTATTCCTATTAATTAAGGCAATGAAAAGATGAAATGAAAAAGGAAAAGTTATGGGAAGTTGCTGCAAATTCGGATGCTTGCACACCATGAGGGATTCCACCACCATTTCATTTACATTTGGGGTTGGATAAGCTTGCTTGAGATGGTGGCTCGCATGATAGTGAAAAATGGTCATTTTTCATGGAAAAAAGGACCAAGAGCCTTGTGGAAAAATAGAGGGAGAGGCAGTCCATGGAGTCTTTTTTCTCCTCTCTCCCCTCTTCCGCGCGTACCCTCCCCCCTCACTCCCGTGCGTCTGCTTCTCTATCTTCATTTTCCTTCTTTTCTTTTCCTTTCTTTTTTTTTCCTCAACCATGCTAGCCTTTGTCTTCTTCTTCTTTAAATGCTTCAACCCCTTTTTGTCTTCCTCTATTTCTGCTGAACCAGCCAGCAACCGAAAACAGAGAAGGCTCTGTTTTGATGCTGTAGCTTTTCTGGACAAGCAGAATTCTCAGCCAAGATGCCATGCATGTTCCATTTTTCTCTACATTGGCATTTCTTTGCTGACCAAACCCCCTCAATAGCAAGCCGACAGCTCACCGAACCGGCGTCACTCTGGCTTCCTTGTGCTGAAAGTTCTGCAGCTCCATCCACGGGTGTTGTCACCACGCTTTAGCTCACCCCTCCTCTGTTTCGGCTCATCCTCACCACCGAAGAACCAAAACTCTTCGCCTATGTTGCCGTCCAGCTGTCGGAGCACAAGTAGCTTCGAACCAGCCCGCTAGCCAGCGAGCTAGCGCTGCCATGTCACAGCCGCGCCCTTGCGGTTGCAACTCGTTCGCTGCTCGGCTTCCATAGGTTGAGAGCAGGCCCTCTCAACCGTGAGCCGAGGGCTTCTCAGCCCTATTCCGGGCTGACTGGAGCCACTTCGGCATCCCCGGAGGTCGTGGCTTTACCGTTGTTGCTCAACCAACACCGGTGGCCTTAGATTTCTAGTTAGGTGAGTTAAATTTCTAAATCTTGCTTAGGGGCTAATTACACTTGCTTAGGAAATTAGCTAGAATTAAGGATGATTTAGGTTAGCTTAAATAGGGATTAGTAATACTCTATAATAGTTAGATTAGTATTATAATGGGTTAATATTAGTCAAACTAGGGAGATTCGCACCATTGAGGATGAGTTGTTCGAAAACAATAGCTGTTCTGCAAAACTGATTCCTAGACACTTACCACTTACAATTTTTTTAAATCAAAATTAGTCGAGAATTTGAAGTTGAGGTCTTCTAGAGAAATGTTTTATACATACTCGGTTATAACATATATTTTTCTCAAAATTTTTAGGAACCCAGAAGAAGGAGATATTAGCTCCGTTATCTTCAAACAAAACTGCAATTTTCGCTGGAACTGGTGACCTATGGGGATTCTAGGGGTTTTTATCCGCTCTTGGTGTTCGAATTTAAAAATGGTTTCTTCACAAAAGTTGTTTTTCACCTCTTCTAGTTTAACATACTCAAATTTCAAGTCAAACAGACATGTTTAAGACCTCAAACCAGACTGATTTCGGAAAACAGACTTTCTGAGAACGGACCGAATTTTGGCGCTGGATTGAACGATTTAATGGGCCGAATCTAGAAGGATATGGGATTCAGTGTCTCACAAAAAATGTTCATTTATGTTTCCTTTAAAGCATATTCAAATTTGAGAATTTTCTAAACTCAATTGATTAGATTTCCGGAGTTAGAATCGGGAACGTGCAAGTGAACAGTTTCTGCTAGTTAGGGCCGATGGTAGTTTGTGATTGTTTTAATGCTTTGTTTGCTAGAAATGGTATATATGATGATGTGATTGAATTATTCCATTGAATGATGAATTATGAGATTGGGTAAATGCATAAATGATACAAGATCCCATCACGAGCCTTTGGGGCCGGACGATGCTTCTTCGGGAATGCCCTAAGTCAACGGATGCCGGTCGCAGTGGATGCTAGGCTGATGCTCCTAATCGGAATGACGTCTATGTATAGACATTGCCGTGCTCAATGGTGCGAGACGATGCCTGGCTAGGCCGGTAGACCGCTAACTGTTGAGTTGGCCGTGGTCGATGGGTCGAAGACAGTTGAGACTTACGAACGATTGAAATAGAGGGACCTAATTAAGAGACGAAATTGTGTGGTGCGGTATGGGACGTGCCATAACAATTTAGTCTAGTAATTAGAGGCCCGTGTGATTGTGATGTTATGTACGCCCATGAATATACATATGTTGAAATGTTCCTTTAATGTATGATCTCAATACAATTATGTATGATTTGATTGATACTGATATGTAGGAAAATGTTAGTGTTAATAGAGTTATGGGAAATATGGTTATGATGCATGTGGGTGTACTTTTCTCTTAATCGAGATTTAGGGAATGGACTCGCTGAGACGTTGTCTCATCCTGTTGTGGGATAAATTTTTCAGGTCTAGATAGAAGATTTTCAGGAGAAGTGTAAGGGTTCACAGGAAATGAAAGCTAGGTCTTTGTTCAGTCGCTGTCAGAAGTCAATGGGTCTTCCATCTAGTTTGAATAGTGGGTGACAGTTCACCCTTTTGTTATCGAAAAGTCTGACGGGATCGTCAAGGACCCTATTCCCGTGGACGAGAAGCTCGGAGCGTAGATAGCCTAGAAGCTCCTCTTTTTGAAATAGATCCATGTCATGTTAGACTTTTATGTATATAAACACTCTTGTAAAAATATGTGTGTTTAGTGTAAATATACTCCTATGTTTGCTATCCCATCTCTGTGTTGTTTGAAGGTTATTATTATTACGTTTCCGCTTGTGCAACAAAATGAATGGGTCGGCAACAATTCCTGGGAGGTTGCAAATTTTTATCGACCACTGAGGGATGTGCATGCGCTCGAGGTTCGAGTCGTGACATGAGGAGTTCAAAAATATCACAAAGGAGAAGGATGAGCCCTACTTAGGGTTTTGAAGACAATAAGATAACAAATTGCAAGCTACTCATGAAAATGACTTATTCTCTCGGTTTAAAATCTTATATTTATATTTTGCTATCTGCATTGAGAATGCCAAATATATGAAGTTTCAAAATACTTCAAGGCCCTACTATTTCTATATAAAGGGTATATAGTCAAGTATGAATTCTAGCATTTTCTCTAGTGAGAAGTGATGGAAATGAAAGTCTCTTTGTTTCACCACACTATCTGTAATCTAGGTAACTGCTAGTACATATTGCTAAGGTCGGAAAATTTAAAAACTTGGTCATTTGCCACTTTTGGTGAAAAACTCATTTGTACATTCTTAAAGGTAATAGATGTTATTCATGTATTCCAGTTTAATGACTTTGCTGGCAGAGAAGTGTATACAGGTTGCCATGTATGTATAAAAATGTTGAGCCGAGACAAGCAAATTTTAAGATACCATAGTTATCCCGGTCTTTTTTTTTGTCGCTCTAATGTGCAAATTTGCATCCGGATCTCTCTCCACAAGTATCATCGATTGAAATTGCATCTAGGAGGAGACAAGAAGCCCTTTGTAATTCCAAGAGGATGAAAACAGTAGGATCAACTATGTCACAAGCTTTACCTAGGCGCAGCACCCAACAATGTTACAAAATACAAACTCAAGCCAACACTAAACATGACGAGTCTGTGATTGACTTGTGTGACCTACTGGATGACAGTACAAGTGATGAAAATGGATATTCAAAATGAGGCTCCAAGCCACAAACTGATCTTGAGGATGTTGCTCCTGAACAAAACATCGATCCTAGCTACTATGCATCCAAGGATTTCAAGGCACAAGATGTGCAAAATGTTTAAGAACTTCATACTCAATTTTTTGAAGATGTTGATGGTTGTCTGAAGTCTTTGGATTATATTCTTTCTTAGCACAATGATGAAGCTCAGGTGCGGACTCCTTCCACTTATGAAGATTCTAGTCAGGCAGAGGAAATGTCTACTTATCGCAAGAAGCTTTCTTCCATTCTTGCCCTAGATTTCTCATGCTTGCTGTCCTCAGAGTACCAATAGGAGATTATTTCTTTAGTACAGAAGCTCACGGCCAATCCCATCTTGACCTTTGATCAACTACTTAAGTTGAGGTCAGTCGAAGAAATTCCCAAAGTAAGCGAGGTCTTTACGTGCTAAGGGATTGTTGAGCAAGCTACCAAATTTTTAGGAGATCTTCAAACCATAAAGGACAAGGTTTCTTCTTTCAAGAAAGAGTTTGGTCAGCTGAAGAACGCAAAAGGACAATTGCAGTCTCAAATAGATTCCTAATCATCTATTGTGCGAGAAATAGATGAACAAATTGCACAGTTTCAGTCCAAGAAAAGCTTAACTTGCTCATGACATTGACTCAACGAATAAGGCGAAAGTTCGGGTGGCTGCTGAGCAAGAGATCATAGTGAACTTTGTATCAGTCGTCATGCAAGAGATCCAGAATGCCATTACTGAAATCCCAATATGGGAAATGAAGAGAAAAATGCCGAAAAGCGAATGGCTAAGATTCTTGCCAGGTATGCACCTCTCAAAGGTTTCTCCTTTGAGAAATATGACTAAAATAGATCTTTTGCACGACAACTAACGATTTCAGCATTAACCATGCCTTGTAGCTTTTGTCTTTCATTCTTTACAATGGAATTTTTTCTATGTTTTCTTGAATCGATGTGGATATGAAAGCTTAGTTCAATCGGTTTAACAAGGTCACCGGTTGTGTGATTTGAATTGCTAGTCATTGGAAAGAGCTACTAATAAAAGCAAAATTTGAATCACAATTCACGGCACATCTCTCGAAATTGTCTCCGTTTGACAACTTTGTCGCTATTTTGGCATTTCTCATGCTGTTGTTTGCAACAGGATGCACAATGTAGATTGAAGTATCAGTCAATTAATGCACGAGAAAGGGATAAAATCCAATTTGGCTTGCCATGGCATGTAATTCATCAGCTCGAGTCACCACTTTGTGAAAAGTTTTGCTTTTCTCAAACCACTAAAATCTAATAAATCGGCTTATTGATCTTGTAATCTCTACAACCTACTAGTCTTTGAACTTGAAAACTCATTCTATTATATATGCATCGAATTGGCAGAAAAATGCAGAGATTTCTTTTTCTTTTCTTTTTTTCTCTTTTTGTTTTGCTTAAGGCTACTTGATTGAAGTTCTTGCTTCTCCCTTGCTCATTACAGAAACAGCTTTTCTTTTCGTGTCTAGAGCTTGTTTTTCTTTGTTTATCCTGAAACTTAATTCATTCTTTCATGCCACAAATCTCCTGGACAAAAGAAAATTCAGTCTGCTTCACATCTTAGTATCTTTACAGTCATGTTCAACAAATTAACATATTGCGTTGGACAGAGAAAGACATTATTTCAATATATATAATTTCAAATCGGTTGATGTGTACTGAACAACTTTTTAATAATGTCAAATGCACATGTAATACTAATGCAAGGATATAATTTTTTTCTACCGAGCGTTGACTATATTTCTGGATTAAAATAAGAACAAACTTAGGTGGCTATATATTATGATTTAGGCTATACGCCTACTATTTTGAAACTTAGAAAACACCTCATTAATGAAAAGAAATTTTATTTTGTGATAAGTGAAAAAAATTTATTTAGCCTAACTTTTCTTTGCTTAAACCTTTTCTTTCTTAATAAATCGTTCTGGCATGGCACCCTTCTTAATCATTAGAAAACTCTGAAACTCTCCTTAAACTAAATTATGAAGGGTTTTGCCAATGAGTGCTCTCAAAAATTCATTATCCATACTTATAATAACAGAAATATTTAGGGTTCCAATGAACTAATACGCGTACCTTGAGAGAGACAATGCACTAGTTTTAATAAACCTTCTAAGATTAGGTACTAAAAAGGGCACTTGCTAACGAAATCCAATTTTTGCGATGCTTATTTTATCACCGGCAATTTCCTCAAAATCTAAAGATTGCGACCTACTTTATTTATTTCTCACAATTGTCAGTTTTGGTCTTCAAAAACCTATGTATTTATCAGAGGTGTTGAGAGTGGATGGAATACCTGTCCTATCCTGGAACAACCTTATAGGTATGCATGGTTCCAAGTTTTTAGAACCTGGAACTATTCTATAGGCTCTCAGAATTATTATGAAAGTTTGTCGGTTCCACAAGTTCTAGGGCACATGTACTATCTAATTTTTTCAATTTTTTATTGGATTAAAAAATGTCTCGGTTTTATTCATTTATAAATTTAAACATTCAACACAAATGAATTACGTGATAAAATGTTCGGTCTAATAGTAACATGATCCGAAAATGATAATAACATTGAAAGTAAAAAAAAGAAGAGAAAAAGTTGCTTTCATTCATTATTTAAATTTGTGAGTTTACATGAAAATCTATCTCGCTCTACTAAGAGAATGAACAAAATGTATCCTCATGTGACCCAAATAAAACTTTTCCATTTATTTTAATTTGATGAAATTTGAACATACGTATTGCGGAAACAAATTTACGTTGTTTATAGTGTTTATGTCAAATACTTTATTTTCCACATTTTGAAATAGCTAAAACTTATATTCACCTCACTCGACAAAACTTTTATTAACAAAGGTTTTGTTGACAAGTGCTCCAGAAGCACTATTTAATCATTTTATTCTATAAAAAAAATAAAATTAATTCCCAAAGCGCTGATTACATATAGTACGACGGCACAATAGAAAATATTAAGTTTCCTTAATTAGGTTTTATATCCTAGTAAAAAATGGGTCGGTATATGTCAAGATCGTGCCGATTTCTACGTTGATATTTTTTTATTTCGCATTACATCACAAACTCCATCCTATACAGGTTACATGTTGATTTAGAATTTTACTGATTAACACTCTTGACCTTACAATTGCAATCTCTCTATCCATTGAAATCAATTGCTCCACGATAAACCTCATCCCATTTCGAAAAAAGAAGTTATAATTAAATTTACAATATTTGGCATGCAGTAATTGATTTAGGTGAATAGTACTGTTTCTGCATTCAAAGCTGGAACCGCCAAGAGCAGCCAGAGTCGCAGAGCCATGGTCAAAGCTTGAGCTCTCAAGCTGCTCCAGCAGCTGAATAGAGCAATAAAGCAACGGCCGTACCTGTCGGTTCAAGAATCGGTTGGCCGTGCCCAGCGCCTTTGTCCGTAAGGCCCCAAAATGGAAAAACCAACAGCTACGATTAAAATGTTTTGACCATTGCGTTCTAAAGACGAATTCCACGAAGAAAATCCTGGTAGAAACTCGTCAGCTTTTTTGAAACTCTGGGCTGTTTCTTGACGATCCTCTCTTTGGGTCCTTGTCTGCTGATAGAGAGTGATTTTTGACATATTAATCGGTTCATGCTTACCGATTAAAATGTTTCAACCCTTCACAAGATACCACTTTAATTTCATCATCTAAAGAGTTCGATATGTATAAATTCTTAAAATAGTATCGACTTATAGATGCTAATTGTCACATTCCTTTAACTATTTGCCATGCGTAGATCACAATCTATCGAGCCATCAATAGGAACATGTAAATAATAAATGAGCATTCGGGTTAATTTATATTTGGCCCAAAAAAAAAAAATTGTTCACCTTCACGTATTTTTACAATATAAGTAGGCAAAAGTACACATCCGATCCCGAACTAAGTTGGAGAATTTTTCTAATAACGTCTCTTGCGCTCCAATGCCAATAAATCAATGCCATGTCGATTCATTTAGACCAAAGTATTATCTGGAAATAAATAAGCGACATTACAAGGAATTGATATTTTCCGATCAAGCTATAGGAACGATTTTCCCGTATACAACTGAGGAATTTTTTGGTAATTTTCATTTAATGATTGAGTTGACCGTTTCAATATTATACCATTGTTCGACCCAAAAATATAGACATATATCATCCCATCGACGGTTACTCGTCACACTTTGGTTTAAATCTTTCGGAATTAGGGTGGAGAGACTTGATTAGAAAAGTTTTGTAATTTCAATCGATTAAATAAATTGCAAATTCATTGACCCCATTAGAAAAATAAGACCTTTCCAAGAACAGACTATGCATTGCCACAATAAAATTCATATAATTTATAATCGCATAGATATTGTAAACACTAATGTTGGCAATATAAAACGTGATGATGCAGAGAGTTTTCTTTTTCTTTATTGAAAATTAAAAGAAAGGCAAATGAGAAAGTGTCTATGCCATTTGGGCTCCGATCCAAAGCCATCATCGCTATACGTCGTCACGGTGCATAAGCTGATTAATTCCATTAATCACATATCAAAGTTTGGATTTTTGTATTTTCAATAAATTACATCAGTTACAAGTTTATCGACCACATTAGAAAAATAATACCTTTCTAAGAATTGACTACGCACTATCATAGTAAATTCATATTATTTACATTTGCTCAGATATTGCTAAAACTAATTTTGGAAATATAAAATGTGATTATGTAGAGGGTTTTTTTTTTCTTTATTGAAAATGAAAAGAAAAGCAAAAGGAGAAAGTGCTTATTCCATTTGGGTTCCGATCCTAAGCTTACGCGCCATCATGGCTCGTGAACTGATTAGTTCCATTGATCCCATATTAAAGTTTGAATTTTTGTATTTTCAATTGATTATATAAATTACAAGTTCATCAACTCCAATAGAAAAACAACACCGTTCTAAAAACCGACTCGCAATATCATAGTAAAATTCATATAATTTATAATTACTTAGATATTATTAACACTAATGTTGGCATTATAAAATGTGATTATGCAAAGTTTTTTTTTATTTAAAATGAAAAAGAAAAGCAAAACGGGAAAGTGCCTATGCCATGTGGATTCCGATCCAAAGCCATCATTGTGACTCGCCGTTTCGGAGCATGAACTGATTAGTTCCGTTAATCTCATATTAAGTTCGAATTTTTGTATTTTGAATCAATTACATAAATTTCTAGATCATCACCCTAATAGAAAAGAACACATTTCTAAGAATCGAATCTGCAGTATCATAGTAAAATTCATATCATTTATAATTACTCTAATATTGTTTACACTAATGTTGGCAATATAAAAGGTGATTATGCAAGATTTTTTTTTCTTTATAGAAAGTGAAAAGAAAAGCAAAAGGAGAAACTGCTCATGCCATTTGTGTTCAAATCCAAAGCCATCAAAGCTATGCATCGTCATGTCGCGTGAGCTAATTAGTTCCATTAACTCATAGTAAAGTTAAGATTTTTGTATTTTCAATTGATTATATAAGTATAAGTTCATTAACCACATTAAAAAAACAATGCCTTTCTAAGAACTGACTACACCCTATCATAGGAAAATTCATGTCATTTATAATTGCTAAGATATTGTTAACACTAATGTTGGTAATATTAAACGTGATTATGCAATGAGTTTTTTTTTTCCTTTATTGAAAATGAAAAGAAAAGTAAACGATAAAGTGCCTATGCCATTTGGGTTCCAATCCAAAGTCGTTATTGCTACATATCGTCATGGTGCATGAACTGATTACTTCCATTAATCTCAAATTAAAGTTTGGATTTTTATATTTTCAATTGATTATATAAATTACAGATTCATTAACTACATTAGAAAAACAATACCTTTCAAAGAACTGATTATGCACTATCATAGTAAAATTTATATCATTTGTAATTGCTTAAATATTGTTAACACTAATGTTGGCAATATAAAACGTGCTTGTGCCATTTGGGTTCCAATTTGAAGCCATTATTGCTACATGCGGCCAGTGATCTGATTAGTTCCATTAATCCCAAATCAAAGTTCGAATTTTTGTATTTTCAATCGATTATAAAATTACAAGTTCATCGACCACATTAGAAAAACAATGCCTATCTAAGAATTGACCGCGCACTATCATAATAAAATTGTTAGCATTTATAATAGCTAAGATATTGCTAACTCTAATGTCGGCAATAGAAAAAAAAAAAAGCAAAATAGGAAAGTGCCGTTATCAATTGGGTTTCAATGTGAAGCTATCACCGTTATACGCCGCCACGACACGTGAACCGATTAGTTCCATTAATCCCGTATTAAAATTCGAATTTTTGTATTTTCAATCGATTATATAAAGTACAAGTTCACTGGCGACAATAGAAAAATGATACCTTATAAAGAAATGACCGGACACTGCAATAACAAAGTTTATATCATTTATAATTGCTCGAATATCTTAATTAATAATGCTGGCCGTATAAACGTGATTATGCAGAGAGCTTTTTTTATTCTCATTAAAAATGAGAAGCAGAGCAAACCGAGGAAAGTGCATGCGCCACGTGGGTTTTCCATTCGAAGCATTCGCCGCCACGCGCCGTCACGGCGCGTGAGCTGATTAGTTCCCCCTTAATCCCAGATTAAAGTTCGGATCTTTGGAACAGCATGCGGAGATCTCGGCACCAATCTAGGGTTTCAATCGAGAGTTGCAGAACGCATTCGCTCGCGATCCTCTTCGCTTCTTCGGTTCCGCGACGTTGAACCCGTGGCGGGGAGGGGAATGCATCGCCGGCGGCGGAGCTCGCGTCGGCTGATTTAGGCCTTGTGATTTGACGGAGGGGGGGCCTTTGATTGGTTTTTTTTTTTTTTTTTGACGTTCCGGTTCGAGTTCTGGAGAGATTGATCCGTTTCAGGTATCGAGCTCCGTCGCGTCTTGTTGATTGTCGGTTTGTCGGATTATGGTTTTCGCGCTTGTGTGGGGGAAGTTGGAGGAAAGGGATGATTTTTCGAAGACCCATTTGTCTGTTGTTTCGATTTGAGATTTGGGTTTTGGTTACGTTTCTCAATCCGGTGACTGCGTGCATTTGGGTGATGGAACGAAATCCCGTTTGACACTTTTCTTTGTTCGGGTTGATGTTGATTTTGATATTGATATTGCTCCGGAAGGTGACCGATTTGATGCTAATGGCAAGTCCACCTTAGGATAGAGTGTCAAATGCTCTTGGGTTCTCATTGACTGTTGGAGTAGGAAGCCCGGCTCCGCTGTTATTAGCTTGCCGAATTAGCCCGGTTCGGGATATCGGGCTGGTGTGTCTTACTCGAGAACGCGATTTTGGCAATGAGATTTTGGCGGGCCTTTTGTTAGAGTATGTCCCTACCTAGGAAACTTCAATCTGGCGGTATAAACTGGATCTTTGTTGTCATTTGTTTAGCACTATACGATCTTCTTGAATCTTTCGGTCGTTGGGACTCTTTTTAGATATGCTGTTCATTCGAGAAAAGAAAAGTGGGTGTGGGATGTACTTTGTGAAAGCTTTGTGATACTTAAGATGCTTATGTTGACTTGTTTAGGACATTACTTAGGAGAAGCATGTGATGTTTGGGATCCTAAAGAGTTACTTTGTACGTTTGGTATTTGTAGTGCTTGTGCTTTTCAGAGTTGCTTGTCATAATTGACCTGTTTTTACGACTTTTCAGATGAAGCAAGAATCCTTGAAAGCCTCCAAAATTGATAGCGCTAATGAGACTCATGGAAACATCCATGGTCCAATTATTTGTCAGGAGATGCGGGAATCAACAGAGATCATTATCATTGATGAGAGTAATGGAAAGAGTTCTGAGGTAAAGGAAAATGGTGATCTCCGGCCAGTTTCATTCGATATATCTGGTGAAGGTCTGCCTTATGCTCCTGAGAATTTTCCTCTTCCTGGTGATATATGGGGGTGGAAAGTGGGGAAGAGAGTGGCCATTACGGGCTACTATCAGGATAGGTACCTTTATCTTCCTAAGCGACTCCGTGCGTCTGAGAAGGTGACGTGCAAGAAGTACTGCTTTGCAAGTAAACTTTCAGTTGAACGGTACATCCGAACCAAATTCCCCGATGTGGATATTGATGCCTTTTTGCATCTTTCATCTGGAAAATCCCCTCGAATAAACTGGCGTTGGTACACGGTAATCAGTTAACAACTTATCTGCCATGTTTTTTATATAAGAGTCGTTCCTTGAGTGTTTTCATCGAGCAGCTTGAGTACTATTACATACCATATTCAGAAAAATGACGTGTAGGACTATTCACCATCAAATCACAATTATGTCAATTGTGGTGTTTCATTCATTTAATCTGAGAAAACTTTTGGTTGTTTACTTAATTTTTCACAGTATATATTAGATCACCTAGTGACTTTTCATAGTCAAATTGTTCTATCTTATGGCCATTCAGTATTGGTCGTCCAGTTAACTTTGTTTTGTTCAGTCACCAAGTTGTGAATTACACTCTGTTCCTTCAATTGCTTGCTCGCTCCTAAATTTTGCTTCAATTCACTCCATAAGTGATGTTTACTCATAATAACTTAGATCCTTTTCTGATGCCTCACTGCTGGAGGTTGGAAGTTCAGATTTGGTGACTCATATACAGCTCATCCCACCTGCTCTCCTTTGATGGTTGATGCTCCTTTTGCACAAGATAAATGGAGTTCCATCACTGTTAAATAACTGTAGATGACCGATTTTTTTGTCTACTTTGTGTTAAACAGTGCCTATAAGTAAATCTAGGCGCAGGATCATGTGGATCATTTCTCTGTAAACTTTTTTTCTTTTCACCTTGAAACTTCTTCATGCTTAATGTTGCTTCGTTACCCAGGCATTGCTGTAAGGCATCCATTCTTTCCTGTACATAATGAAGAGATTGCAGAGCATTCTGAGTCAGATTCTGATCATGGCAGTTTGAGGTGCAAGGCACGAAATAGGATGTGCAGTAGCCTACTTGAACAAGCAGAGAAACCTGTCAGCCCATCTTGGCCTTGTGATCATTGTTGCAGTGAACCCAAGTTTTGCCGAGATTGTTGTTGCATCCTATGTTGGAGGAGCGTTAGTCCAGCTAGTGGATGGTGTGATTACATCAAATGCGAAGCATTGATTGATGGGAATCAAATATGTGGGCATATTGCTCACCTGGACTGTGCTCTTCAAGCTTACATGGCTGGAATGGTAGGAGGGGTAATTGGGTTGGATGCTGAATATTATTGCCGACGTTGTGATGTGAAAACTGGGCTAGTCCCCCATGTTACCAGACTGTTGGAGGCTTCTAAATCTATTGATTCTCCTGATGAACGTGAGAAAATTTTGAAACTTGCTTTCAGCCTCTTACGCGGTTCTCAAAAAACCAGTGCCAAGACTCTGCTCAAACTAATAGAGTCTGCTTTGACCAAGGTACCGCTGATTTCTTATTGTTTTTGCTGCAGTACTTGTGTCTCTCACCTTCAAAACTTGCAGTATGACTATTTAATATTTACGTCAGCTAAAATGTGCTCCTCCTGATGAAATTTCAACAGCAGACGTCAGTTCAGGTTGTTCCCTTGCTCTCTCTCTCTTTTGAGAACTTTTCTACACATCTCCACAGCTTTGGTTCTTCTACGTATCCAAATAATCTGCTCTTTTCATTCCTTTTTCTGGCAATATAATGATTAAGGATGAACTGTGTCACTCCCTTAAATAGCTTCCCTAGGAAACAACTGGTTTCTTTGTGCATGCATCTCGATAGGATTAAATGCATTTGTTATTCTTGTTGTCACTTTCAAGCACATTTACATGGATAAGCTATTTACAGTTTGATGTTCACCCGGGTGTTGGACGTCATACGCAGCTGTGACTGATAATGGAAATGCTTCTCTAGAAGGTAGACACGCATCAGCCGACGAGTCCATTATTTTTCATCATCAGACTCAATCTGTGAGACTTGACGAAGAGATTGATCAGGTCCTCCAGTCACTGAGAAAGTCACAAGAACTTGAATATAGAATTGCAGAGGAACAGCTTCATGCTCAGAAGCGTTATCTTCACAATCTGTACCAGCAGCTGGAGCAGGAGAACTCTGAATTGGCGCATAAAGAAATATCAGATGACTTTGACAACTTGCTGAAAGTCGTGTTGAATAGGAATAATCAAATCAAGCAGGAAGTCCATAAACTCCAGGTGATGAAAGAAGTGGCAAAAGGATTTGGAAAGACATCAAGAAGTATCCTGAGAGAGCATTTCGGTCTAGACAGGGACGATCAGAGCCCGTGATACTCGTCGGTGGGGGAGTTGGTGATCCAAGATCAATATAGGGACCTCCTGCATTTTCCTTCTTTCTCGTATGGACAATAACTCCGGTTCACTTGATATGGCGATATGCAAGATCTCATGTCAAGCTACTGAAGCAAAGAAAGTGGCGACGGATCATTTAGGTGATAAGTGTGACCGTGCAAAACAGGGGAGAGAAAATAAGGGAGGTGCGGTGCTGCTTGAGCAGAATGAGGCACAACAATTTTGAGGTTGTGCAAATTTTGTTCTGGAGGCTCTGAGCAGTGTGCTAGAGGAACGCTTTCAGTTCAGGAACCCAAGGTCATGGACTTGAAACCTGTAATGAATCTGGTGACTCTGGTGGGCCTCTGCATGTTTCCAATTTTTTTTTTTTTCCTTCATGCATTGTTCCTCCCCTGTAGACATTCCTTTTCTTCGCATGGAAACAAATAATTCTCTGAATGAGATCGGGATGCAAACATCCTCATTAGCAAAATATGTTACTCTTAATTTTTGGTTAAAAATTGGTTATCTCTAAGCAATGTTGCAGCCTTGTAGACAGCGACATTTTTCTTTTTAACCACATGCCATTAGCTTCATTTTGGAACAGACACCTCTCTCTTCGAACGGACTCTTCTTCCCCCAATACCTTATTGTCCTCTCTGTGGGTGTAAATTGGATTAACATTTAACATTGCCGGTGTTCGACCATTGCTCGTTCAATTTGGCGATGCTATGTCGCATTACGACCTAATCTACTGTTTACATGAACGAATTTATCCACAACCTCGTGGATCTTCAATTGGCGTTATATGTTGTCCCTTCTATAGATAGGGATGAGTATTGTTCTACAATAGAATCGGGAACCTAAGAGCTACATCGGTGGAAGCCGGTCAAGTTCAAGGTTATAAAATATATTGGGTAGGTTTCAGGTTTCAAAAATTAATTAATTTGTTTTGAAAGGTAAGTTTCAAGTTCCTGAAATAAGTCTCTGTGTTTTTCTTATTCTTTATTTTCGCAAATATAGAATTTAAAATCACTCATGATTGACACTTTTACTTTATTAATATTTAATAATGTTCATGAGTCTAAATATAATTTGTGATAAGTGGATTGTAGAAAATGGTGATCATTAGGAGTATTGATTTACTGCAATCGTTTAATCAATAATACAAGTGGAATTTGGATAAATTTTGGAACCAACATTGGAATCTGTAACATGGTAAGTTCCGGGTTTCTAGGTATGAAGGTTAGGTTTGAGATTTCAAAAATTAGAAAACCTGTTTCGATTAAGTTTTAGGTTCCAAGTGAAATTTAAATGAAGTCTGGAATCGCTCACCTTTATTTATAAAGCATTCGTTTAAGGAAAATCTACGTTTTGAAAAACATTTTCTTAAAAGTGATTGGTTATATTGTTTGGAAAATATTTTCATTAGCAATACCAATTTATGCACAAATATTTTTGTGAACATTGAAATTATATTTTGTTGTTTCATTTTTATAAATGATACAAGTTAATATTTTTAGAAAAATATATTTTAAATTATTCATTTTCCACTAAACAAGAAGTCAACTTCTCCCAAAATTTTCTTTGTGTTATTCATGCTTTACTCTAAATATAAAACCATGTCTTAAAGTATTTACTTTTACTTCTTGAATAATTTATCTTATTTTCCCATTTCTTTGTCAATTGGACATCAATCTTTAAAATTGTATTCGAAATTACCAGGAGAAAAATTTTAAAGAAAATTTTGGAAGAAAACTATAAAGTACTTTTTCACACGAGCATATTCATACTTATTATAGTTTGTATTTATTTGAAAATATTTTTTTTTTTTCCAAAATACTCACAAGTCCCTTATCCCTTACATAAAAGATATTTTCAGCAAAATTATTAAGCCGCGGTCTGTATGCAAAAATTAGTAAAATACGTTTGAGATAATTTCCTTAGAATTTTTCCCCTTTTTCCAGAATTTCAAATTTAATAAACAATCAAACGGCTAAAACCTTTGGAACATACAAATAAAAGCGTTTAATTCATCTTTAGCTTTAAGGCTCAATTTCTTTTTCCTTTGAGATTCTTTAAGAAATAGTAAATAAAATTTTAAACTGATTTTACTTCATATAAATTAGATTTCATATCCATTTTTTCCCAAAATAATAAAAATCTCAAATGATGTTGTATAAAAATAAACGATGTCTTACATTTGTGCATGAGTGTATTTCTTGATACTGACCAAATTATACGTTTACAAATCATATCATTATTTTTTTTCTTCTTCTTCTTCTTCTTTTGGTGGGGTTGGTGGGGGTCGTTGGCTCTCTCCCTTATTTGTGGGGACAACTAACTCTAAACACTGTCGCCGAAGCAAATCAACAAGGTGTTAACAAAAAAATTTCAACCACACAAATCAAGTAAAGTGACGGACTAAATTGCACAAACACAAAAATGCTCAAAAATCGATCTCACATTTGAAAACAGCCTTCCACATTTGGCAAGACATCTAACCCAAAATCCCAATCATTCTAGATCCTGAGCAAATCTCAAAAGTAAAAGATTGGTGGACTAGCGGGGAATACAAGAAATGGCTATCTCTACAAGTTGAAACCTGTTCATGTTGTCAAGCTTTAGCAGCTCGCCTGGCTCGTCTCGTCTCGTCTCGTCTCGTCTCGTCTCGTCTCGTCTCAGTTTTTCTTCGCGGTCCTTTCAGGATCTTACCTATCTCGCCAAGAAAACAAGACGTTTCTCGAACTCCAAGACGAGCCGATTCTTTCGGCCCGATGTCTCCCCCAGCCCGCCCAAGCTGCTCGCCAGCTGTTGGGAACTTCCGCTGTTCCAGTTCCTCGATCTGCTACTAGCCGTGCTTGCTCATCAGTTCGCCGAGCGCACGCGGGTCGCGTCCCGGAAGTGGGGGAGCTCGTTTTTTCTTGGTTGCTTTCGCTTTTGACCAGAAAACGAGCAAAGCCGTCGTTCTTTTCCCATCGTCCCTCTGTTTTTTCTTCTTGCTGTCGGTGAGGTGAGGCGTGTCGAGGAGAGAAGACTAGGGTTAAGAGACCGCCGGCGTCTCTGTTTCGCCGAGAGCGACTTCAAACGCCAGCTTGAAGCAAGTTCTCTCCTCTTATCTGCGGTTTGAAGAGCTCAAGTTTGCTGGGTCATGTCTTGATTGCCGAGGACGTCTGGGTTTTAGTTCTTGGCGTTCAGGTTGAAGCTCTACTACCCTTTCTTGACATTCTTGTTTTTCTTTTTCGTTGCTCTGTAGTTGTGTTTTTTTTTCTTATGGGGGTGAAGTAGATCGTGCATGCGAGTCAAGAAACGAATCGGAAGAAACTGATTCCTTCGTTAACCCCAGAAATTATCGGGAAAAAGAAAAAGATTTGTTCAAGAATTTCTCGACAAAGTCATTGACTGAGTATATTTTCTTGATCTGTTGCTGAGTCATTGGTATGGCCTAGAGAAAGCTCTGTGGGACTTCAATAGTAGACTGGATTTTAGTGTGTCACGAAAGCTTTCCTGGGTCGGTAGGACTACCCATTTGGGTGCTTTTTATGATATGTTTTCCCGCAGTTTTCTCGTATATTTGGGCCAACATAGCAAATGCAGCAGAAATTGTTTTTTTTTTGGTAAAGAATGCAGCAGAAATTGTTGCTTTGCGTTACTTTACGATATTTGGTATCCATTGGAATTCGCTCTCTCGGAGCAGTAATTTCCCTGTTCGACTATCCTTGGTGTCCCAAGTAAATTGCCTGTCGATGGTTGGTCTGGTCAGTTATAGTTTTTGCCAATATTGCAAGATTGGAAATGGTGTTTCGGCAGCTCTGTCCTGAGATATTGTTGTATAACTGTGTGATTTGATTTAATACCTGAAGTTTAGAAGTCTGGCTATGGGCTTGGGCGATTCAATGCCCACTCATGGAAAAAGTTGTGATCTTTCAACATTGTGATTTAGAAATGAGGTGAAACCTGTCGCTTAGGAAATGTCTTTGGGATATATGCATGTTAGAATCTCTGTTTAAGTTCATGGGAGCCATATATGGATCCAAAGTTTG
The DNA here is from genome assembly GCA_017140595.1 of Eucalyptus curtisii. Lineage (NCBI taxonomy): Eukaryota > Viridiplantae > Streptophyta > Magnoliopsida > Myrtales > Myrtaceae > Eucalyptus > Eucalyptus curtisii. The sequence continues at coordinate 20,758,951 of CM029501.1, read as the reverse complement.
AGATGCAATTATGAAAGGTTTTGTCATGTTTTATTTAGAGCACTATTTTCTCTTTTTTCTGCAAAATAAGCTAAAATTGTTTGGACTGTTTAGAGTTTGCTCTTGGTGATCTTGCCACACCGGGTGTGCTAGATGCTTATGTTCTTCGAATGATGCTTCTTGCAGTTCAATCATCTGAATGACTCCTCACCGGCTTGGAGAATCCATGGGCATCGATATGACTAAGGAGAGCAATGGAAATGTACATGCTTCAGTGACTTGTGAGAACCGGGAATCTACAGAGATTGATAGCACTAATGACAGTAATGGAGATATTCCTGTTATCATACCTTGTCAGATGCTGCAGGAATGCACCGAGATAGATATTACTGACGAGAGCAGTGGGAACGTCTCTACAGCCGAGGAACTTCTACCAGTTTTATGCGATGGATCCGGTGAAGGTCTACCATATGCCCCTGAGGATTTTCCTCTTCCCGGTGATAAATGGAGGTGGAGGGTAGGGAAGAGAGTGGCAGTTTCTGGAGACTATAAAGATAGATACCTTTACCTTCCTAAGAGACTCCACTGCCAAGACCAATCATTACGACGTCCCTTTGCGAGTAAGCTTTCCGTTGAGCGGTACATCCGCACTACATTCCCCAATGTAGATGTCGATGCATTCTTCGCCTCGTTTAGCTGGAAAGTCCCCTCAAAGAACCTGCTGTTGCCAAGTGGTCAGCTTCAACTTATCAACTCCTCCTTGATTTTGTATACTAATTTGTTATCGGAGTATCTTAGTCATGTTATTCAATGTCTTGTTGCTTCGGACAAGCTTAATTTTTGTAGTTCCTCTGCCTTTGTAGCCATGTCTGATGAGATCGTGGGCCCTTTTGGGTATGTCCATGTGATACTTGGTTAAACAAAAATATGGCGGCTACTAAAGTGAAGCGAATAATCTTCATAACAAGACCCAGACTTATTGTTTTATTTAAACTTTATGAGTACATTTTTTATTTGCTTTTTTCCTTTTACTGGTCTGACATGATATGTCATGCTCCGCACATAATTAAGGTTACTTGATCTTGTCTACATCCGTATGAATTATGACATATGAACCTCATTGTTTGCAGTCCGTGTCTATGAATTTGTGTTTTATGTTGTAATTTTCTGTTATTCCTCGAGGCTTCTTGTTTAAGCTCTCATTTTATAGGATTCATGGAGAGGTGCCCTTTCTTTACTATGCATCATGAAGAGATAGGTGACCATTCCCAATCAGATTCTCCCTCTGGCGCCCTAAGATGTAAGGCTCGAAATAAGTTGTGCAGTAGCTTAATTGAACAACCAGAAGAAGCTGCCAGAACATCTATCCCTTGTGATTTTTGCTGCATTGAACCTGGGTTTTGTCGAGATTGTTGCTGTATTCTCTGTTTTAAGGTCATCATGTCAGCTAATGGAGGATATAATTACATCAAATGCGAAGCGTTGTCTGACGAGGGTCATATATGTGGGCACCTTGCTCACTTGGACTGTGCTCTCCAAGCTTACATGGCTGGCACTGTTGGTGGAAGCATTGGACTGGATGCGCAGTACTATTGTCGTCGTTGTGATGCAAAAACTGAACTAGTTTCTCATGTTACTAGGCTCTTTGAGGCTTGTAAATCTATCGATTCTCAGGAGGAACAAGAGAAGGCATTAAAACTCGGCAGCTGCCTCTTGCGCGGTTCACTGAATACGAGTGCTAAGATACTGCTTAACCGTATTCAATCTGCTTTGACCAAGGTAAAAGTATCTCCTTGAAGTTTTTTAGCAAGTCTCGTTTACACAATCTGCATGATGACCGTTTCATGTCTGCAACAGCTTAGATGTGGGACTCGTCTTGACAATATCCAGACAGATGAAAGCAAATCAGGTAGTTTCTCCCAGCTCTCTCTCTCTCTCTCTCTCTCTCTCTCTCTCTCTCTCTCTCTCTCTCTGTCTGTGCAAGTACTTTATGAACATATGTTGACAAAAATCTGCACCGTTTTTCATCCTTTCATGTTCGGATAGTCGTGAACTACTGGAACTTGAACCACTCTAATTGATCTTGCAAGCATGCACAGCAAAGACACATAAATGTAAACATGGAGTCAACATATATGCAAACCTTTGTCCTTTTTTTTTTTTTAATAAACCCATTTACGTATATGAGCCATTCACAGTGTGATGTTCACCCGGTGCATTGGATGTCATACACAGTTGTCTCCAGCAATGGAGATCCTTCTCTAGAAGGTACACTGTATCGAGATGCTCTAGATTTCAGGACACATCTATTGGCAGACGAGTCCATCTCTTTTGATTTTCAGACTCCATCAGTACAACTTGACGATGAGATTGATCAGATTCTCCAATCACTGAGAAAGTCGCAGGAATTGGAATACAGAGTAGCAGAGGAACAGCTTAATGCTCAGAAGAGTTACCTCCACAATCTGTACCAGCAACTCGAGCAAGAGAGCTCCCAACTGGCATGTCAAAAATCACCTGCCAACTCAGATGACTTGCTGAACATTGTGTTGAGCAGAAATAACCAAATAAAGCGCGAAGTCGAGAAACTCAAAGAAATGAAGGAAATAGCAAAGGGATTCGGAATGACGCCGAAGAGTATCCTGAAAGGACATTTCAGTTTAGATGTGGACACAGACGAAGCACATGAATGATGTGCTTAGTCAGAAGGAAAGTGATTCGAGATTAATAGGACGATGACGTGCATCAGACCCTTGCCTGTCTTTTGAACATCTTGGTTGACCTGGAAGACACTATGCTGAACCACCAGAGGACAGTATTTCGGTTATTGAGCTGTTAGATTGCAATGAAAAAGAACTATTAATGCTGTTTGAATGCAGTTTGAGGACAAATTTTTAACTCCAGAAGCAGATCCAATATTCGGTGACGATAATGGGACTTTTACAGAGAGAAAAACGGTGCATGTCAACCTTTAGATGCAAATTTGGGAGGTTAGCCCCGTTTTTCACCGTCTCTCTTTGGGTTTCGTTGTTGAGACATTCTGTTCATGTACATAGTTTTCCAAGGACCATTAAGTGTCGAGACGTTCTGTTCATGTACATAGTTTTCCAAGGATCATTAGGTGTACTCCTCGGTCCAAGAATGTTTTTGAATGGTAGTATGGAGCAATATTAACTAGGGGATTTCACCTCATGACTCATTTGGTTCACGATTCTTCGGTGGGCATATAGCTTTTATTATACATTTACTTTAAATTCATTGTGACTTACAATAACACGCCTTCTTTAGGACTTTCGAGCTGTTATCAAACTTTTTGTGATTTCACGAATTGATTCTATAGCCCCCCTAACATTCTATTGTGAACAACCTTTTGCTAACATCCAGAAAAGTAGCAACAGGTGTTCACAGAATCGTGGCTACCAAGTACGTTATGGTAACAGCGGAAGCTTATCTACCCTCATGAATTTTCACCTCACTCCAATCTTCTTTTCGAATAACGAGCGGAAAGGAAAAATCCCATCTTGCAAGGGTCGTGAATAGGTTTACACGAGTCCGTCGAGCAAATGATTCCTTCGGGAAGAGTCACATGGCATGATGCATTGAATAAACATGCAGACGAGCATCATTTTTCCAAAACCTTTTGCCTCATCGAATGTCTGTTGATTCCTGGTATAGCTTTTGGCACAATGAACACGTCTTTCAGATTGAGATGCCCTTGTGCTAATGACCCTCGATCTCAACTTGAAAATGGTGAAGACTGACTTGCTGTCACCTCATTTATCATCAGAGAAACAGCAAATCGTGGTTTCGATTCCATAGAACAACATAGCGATGATGCAGGGCACATGAGTCAGTTCAAGGTATTTTGTTTCTGGGAAACATCTGACCATAAAATTTCATCGCAAGAGGAAAAGAGAAAAGAAGGATCTTACAACCAGAGCAAATGCACCAGAAATCACTCGCGGAAAAATGGATTCTCCATGTAGCTTCTCAATCAATTTCTCATACACGAGCAAATTTATGCGATCTTATTGCTTTTACTCAGAATTATTAGGCGAGAAAGGCAAGAAGCATTTACTAATTGAGAAATGCAACAATTTCATGCGAATACATCACCTAGAATAAAAACCAGCTGGCACTCAGCCTTCAGGCATTTCCTCGGTGGCAAATAAAGTTTGAATATCGCCCGAGCGTTCCCCACAAAGAGAAAATGATCGTCGAAGAAACATACTCTAAACAAGAAATGCATCAGAAACGGACAATAATCTTTTCCATCAACTTCTGTCGATGGTAAGGCATGGCAACATTATGAATTTACTGCTAACAGGATTAGCCGAAACTCCTTAATACCCATGCATGAGACTCAATTACATAGACAAGTAAATCAAAACCGAGGTTCAGCGTCACAAGGTTTCCTAAGGGTTGGACATTATTCCACACCAGGAATAGAGGAGCATAAAAATCGTCCATACACCTTCTGTCTTCACATGAACAGATAGACACAAGCACAATGAAAGACATAGCATCGTGCATGCCCATGCGAATCCAAACAAAAACATACAAAAAATTTGCAAATTAGCCGTACAACCAGAACAGCAGCTTCTAAGTACTAAGCTGGTGCAATGTAAGGATTGTCGGAACTTCATTTCCTAGACGAGGCCTCAATGAACTTTTGTCAGATAGCTCCCCCTGCCATCAAGATCCAATTCGACACAGTGCTCAACCGCAAATATGCTAATGAAGATCAACAAGCCGTGCACTAGATGCACCATTAGATGATGTGAGTCTACATATTATTAAATGAAGCGACACCCCAACTCGGACTCATTTCAGATAGTATATGACAAGCATCACTCGAAACATTCCTGGTTCATGAAGAGACATGCACAGGTAATTAAAAGATTCTTAGGATAATATAATTTTTTGAGGAAAGAATGTAGTTGTCACCACTCTACGTGCGCATAAGCTCATCACAGAAGTGCCTTTGATATACTTGGGTCAATAATAAAAAGACTGCACTCACAAACATTCAATATGGACCATTCAGCATATATCCCTACCTTAAAGCACTTTTTTTTACACGGCATCAAAGCACTTTCGAAATATACAATGAATAAATTGCTCAGTGGCCATACAGGTTCCTGCCAAATCCCCGGAACCTACCAGACACATATAATGGAGAACCCCCGAAAACGATCAGGCACATAATCATCAACCACTTTCAGGCACGACTAAGCGAAACATTGTGCATCCACAAACTTACATAAGATGAAGCCGAGTTACATTGTCCTGATCATCATGGATTAAGTTAAAACTTTTCCCGATCATGCGCACTAATGAGCATTTGATTGGTCGGGTAGGAGATAAACAACCCAGAAAAGGCACTGCCCTGTAAAGCCATTCCCCTCTGGTAATCTAACTGAAGTCAATGCCACTCGACACGAGATGAGAACCGCACATACCAATATTTAACACCCGAAAACCGAAATCATCTCGAGAAAGAATGGAAACCTACCGACCCATCATCATCAGCTGACGCTGTATGAATTATGAACAGAAAGATAAAGAAGAGAAGCAACATTCATAATTTTTTTTTTCTTTTTAATCTTCGATTCAGCAGAACGACACATCACAGAGAGAGCTCCAGCTCGATCACCAACCTCTAAAAAGTCAAAGCTAACTTGCAGACTAGAAGGACAGCACCCGAACAACATCATTGAGCTGGGGGCAGAACGGGGAACTCCATTAAAAGTAAAAAGAGAGAGAGAGGGAGAGTGGTTTTTATTTTACTGTACAAATACAAGTCTGTTTCCATTACCTCCTCCCCAGACATCCCCATCACCGACGCGGCCATTCCCGCCGCCCTCCACGGCGTCGTCGTCGTCCTCCTCCTCCGCGCCCTTGGGCACCGTCACGATCAGCTCCCCGTTGACGCACACCGCGCTGGCGAGCTCCGGCCGGGTCGACTCTGGGAGGCGGAACCGCCACATGTCGAGCTCCAGCTGGTCCAGGGACAGCAGCTCGAGCGAGCCGTTGGGCCTCACCACGATCTTGGTCACCCCGGGGTGGATCTCCACGGTGTGGGCCCGGACGCCGGCCACGATCCCCTCGGTCTCGGCGACGAACCGGAAGGACCCGGGCAGCTCCTCCACCTCCACCTCGGCGTCCGCCCGGAAGGGCAGCTCGAGGACGCGGCTGAAGATGTGGGGGAGGCGGCGGAGCTTCTTGTGGTGGTGATGGTGGTGGTGGTGGTGGTGGTGGTGGGCGGCGGCGGCCACGACGCCGGCGAGGGCCTGGGCCTCGATGGAGGCGGCGCTCCTGGGGACGTACTGGAGGGTGATGTTCCTCTTCTTGGGGGGCATAGGGTGGACCTTCATGGCTGCGGCGGCGGCGGTTCTTGCTGGTCCGGCTAGGCTCTGGCCTTCGTGGGTATCGCTGGATTTATACGTGGTGGTGGTGGTGGTGGTGGTGGGGGATGAGGAGGAAGGAAGGGGGAGGGGATGGAGGGATATCAAGAGCAAGAAAAGGAATATTGGGCGAGTGGGTATCCAAATCTTGATGGGGATGAGCAGTGGAAAAGGTAAAAGCATCAAAAGCAAAGGGGGCCAAGAAAAGTTAAGGAGGGAAAATCAAGACACAGAGAGAGAGAGAGAAGGAGAGAAGGAGAGAGAGATTTTCCCAGTGAATGATTCTTATTCTTCAATCTGGGTTTTGTTCTCCCTGCAAGATTTGAGTGCTGAAGAGAGAGAGGGAGGGAGAGAGGGGGAGGGAGATGATGGTGATGAAGAAGAAATCTCTTTTCTTTTGGGGTTTCAGAGGCAACCGGCGGATTCTGGCATTTTGTTGATAAAAGAAAAGAAGGGGATGGTCTTCACCATTTGCCCCTGCAATTCTTGGAAATTTCCATGAAAAAAAAAGGGCGGTCTCTTTCCTTCTTTTTTTTTTTTTATATTTTTTTCTTTTCTATTTTTTTTTTTTTTGGCCATTTCTTTTGGATATCTACATTATTCTTGTTTCTTCTGGCGAAATTATATAATATGTATTTCTTTTTTACTTCTGTTTTTTTGACGTTTTGATTTGGTTCTTTCCCGGAGCACACGTCAGGCGCGCACTCACAAAAATAATTAATCCGTTCAAAGGTTGAGATCGTTTACTGAATGAAAAAGATGAAAAAAAAAAGGGGTGGATTCGTTTCGGCGACCGAAAGAGTTTTTTTGCGAATTATTTTTTCAGACCTTTGTGGGCTTGATCCGGTGAAAATGATTGGTTAAAGGGAAAAAAAAATTTAAGAAAGTTTTCTGCGAATTATTTTTTCAGGCCTTTATGGGCTTGATCCGCTGAAAATGATTGGTTAAAGGAAAAAAAAATTTACGAAAATAAATTCCCATACTTATACAGAGGAAATCATTTTTGCAAGTATTACAAATCTGTTAACAAACGCTCACTTCTTCACTTTTTCCAATACTTGTTACTTGGAACGTTTTGTCATTAAGACTAACTAATTTTTTCTTTGGAAATTATTCCTATGAAAAATTGTCATAAAGATTTACATGAACCAAACTCACCCAAAGTTACTTAAACTCACCCAAAGAGAAGTTACTTATAGATGAGTTAAATGGAACTTTAATCGACGGGGCGATTAATATTGTCATACATGAAACACGCTTATTACAGTAAGAATAAATGTAATTCTTAAGCAATAATATTGCACCAATCCGATCTTGAAGGGGCTACGGTATCAAGGCATTGGCAAGGTAGGATTAATGTAAGATTTTTCTCTTATTACGGCGAAATGTCCGAACACCTAAATCCGTTCAACACTCCAAAATATTTATAGTATTTTTTTCTTGGATAATAAATGATTTAGAGAACGCGTCACTTATGAAAATGAATAAAGTAAATATTTTTCATCATCCAAGAAAAATGTCTGGACATAAATTATTAATTAATTATTTTAACTGATACAATCAAAGTCATCGTGTATCCATTTTTTTAAAGAAGTATATATTAAATCATTAATTTATTTACCAAATAAACGGAATAATTGACTATCTTGATGGATACTCATTGTCCGAGGGATGACCGCCATCAATTGTGATCTACCTCGAGATAAATGGAATAAACTGTGAGGACCCTAGATTTTCTTGTTATGCGAAGTGTACGCGGAATTCATAGCCATTCAATATAAAAATAATATAAAAAAACCCACTTCGGAAGTAAACATTAAAGTGAATATTTCGATATAATATTTGCATGTAGAAACTAAAATTTTCAAGACAAATAAAATACTCACATAAAATATGTGAATATAGTATAAATTCCGTGCACAGTGGGGCAACTAATCGATAACAATAATAATTAACAAAAAGAGAGGGTATTTCTTCTCTTTGCAAATTCCTAATTACTGATAAGATTCTTTGCATTTTTCGAATACCTGAGGCCTTCGACTCCATACATTTGTCGAAAACTCTCACCCTCAATGGAAATTTTGGTTTTTTTTTTTTTTTAATCTCCTTTTGGGAAGATGCTTAGCCCGAAAATGATGGCGTAGACTAAGATTAAGATAAATAAAAAAATCTAAGATTAAGATTTAAATTATTGAGCGGGTGTCATGCTGCCGTACATTTATTCGGATTTCATCAATTGAAATGATTAAAAAATAAGAAAATCGAAGCGAATTATTATATACTAATTGAAAATAAGGATTGATCAAATTGTCGCAATCAAATTGCTCGTCTGCATATGTCTTTTGACTTTTAAGAAACCGCCTTCAGGAGAAACGTAAGCAATCAGAAGCGCCTACAAATCGTGCGGACGCAAATCATTGAATTATTGACTACAATGATAATATATAATTTTAGTTTAATTACGATTTGGATTTCTGAGTAATTATATAATTGTAATTATTAATTAGGGAAGAGAAAGTGGATCCATATTATCCCAAAAGAAGATTCTCTTTATCTCGTGAAAAATGAATAATTTGGAAAATAAAATAATCTCTCATGTCACTTAAAAAAAATGAATGAATAAAAAACATTTTTATCGTTCATATAAATATCTAAACGTAAATTGTTGTTCAGGATGAATATATTCTTTAATATTATTTGTCGCAAAACAAATAGAAATTTTTTTATCTTTCTAAGAGAAAATTACATTGAAAGTCCGAAAAATAATTAAACCCCTAAAACTTTCAAAAATTTGGTAAATTTTAGGACTCAATCACACTTTCATGGTAAGTTTTAAAATTTAATTATATTTTTAATAAGTTCCGGGACTCACTTGCACTTTCATGAATAATTTTAAGATTTTTAACCTACTTATTTCAATAAATAAAGAAGTAAATAGAAGAGACATTCCTTGACGTTTGGGTCGACCAACTTTCGATCAAGCGCGTAAGTTCTGTAGACGAAGAAATCAACGGCGTGTTACAAAATTGGCTAAAGTCTTCTCCCTCAACGGGTAAATGGGAACAGCACCATCGACTTATTTACGATGTTCTTTCTTTTTCTTTTTTCTATTGATAAAGACACTTTCTATTTTTTATTATTTCTTTTTCTTTTGTTGGTCTCAATTCTTTTTATTTCGAGAAGAAACAGAAGAGCCCATGAACCGGGCTTTCCTTTACAAAGCATATGTACCAACAGAATCTGGGGGAGGATGATAGACCGGGGGCAAAGTAAAAGCAAATAATAATAGCTTTTGATGGGACTTCAGTGCCCGAGTGACTCAGGAGTATGATCGATTCGCATGGACACGATCGGCGTTTCGGACGAGATTGGTCGTGGAGGAAGACCACGTCAAAAGTGCATTTCATGATTGCGACAATCCAGCCCAATCCATGTAAATCAAGTAGGGATGAGCATAGTTTCGAATAGAACTAGAAACTTGAGAATAAGACCGATGGAAATTAGTTATTGATTACCAACCATTAATCCAACCATTAATCCAAACTTTCATTTCTAACAAATTTATAATTGAGACTTTTAATTTGTTAATATTTGATCATCTTTATGTGTTGAGCTATGAGTTGTGAAAAGTGAACTGTAGCAAATTGTAGTAATTAGAAGTGATGATTCATTATATTCCTTTAATTAAGAGTATAGGTGGAATATGGGTAAATCTTAAAATCGATCATGAAATCAATATGCATGATAGATTCCAAATTTCGAAAATCAGGCAATCGGAATGGAATTCGAAATTGCTTACCCCTAGAACCAAACCTCCTGTAGAAATATATGACATGGGATTTTGGAGGTCGCAAACTCCATCATACCACCTCTTCAATGTACTGTTGCTTGTTATGCTCTCTTTTTTTTCGATATGTAGTCGAGTATTTTCTCTCTCCTCTATCATCCTAAAAAACCCAGCAAGAGCCAATTTATTCAAGATCTCTTGCATCGGTTATCACTTCTCCCTCCTACAAGATTCAGTATGAACCCAGTTTGTCCCAAATCATATAACCACTAATAAAGGGATTATACTCGGATCTTATCGTTAACAATCAGCCCCCATCTATATCAATCAAGCTCGAAAGAGAAAATATTCAGAATAATCACACAATGTGATAACCATCCGATACGAGATTGAAGGGTCACGATGATGCCACGTGACCACGTCGCTATAGCCCAGAAGTCAGAAAAACCCATCGGGCGTGGCTGTTTGCCTATATCTACTCGTACATCTGTGGATGTGGGGTTGAATGCAGTACACTCTCAAAAATAGCCGTAAGCAAAGCGAAATGCTTGCATCATGCAGAGCGGGGATTTCTTGATATGTTCGCAAGTGTTTCATGCGCCACAGAAAGCTAGAAGAGATAGCGCTCCGTACCTTCTTGCTCAAATGCTACATGGAGTTTCGGTGGGGCATACGTAATATTGCATTTATATAATTTCAATGCTAAATCTTTCAATTGTGTCGAATTAAATATAAAAAAAATTTCCGGTTTTGTCAATGTAGTTCATTTTGCTAATTTTGATTGGGAATTATCGATGTAAATATCGGTTGTCTTATATAGTGTAGCTAATGATAACGTGAACAAAAAATATTAATTTATTAAATTTCTTGCATTTTTTATATTTATATTCTTTTTCTTTTTCTTTTTCTTCATTCACCAATGGCAAGGCCTTGGTGATGGCCGACAATCGGCCATAGAATACAACTGGTGAGGCTCTCTCACTGGCCATTAGGAGAGGCTCCCCTAGATCAAAAAGGTCGAGCCTCGCCAAAGGCCGGCAAGGATCGTAACTTGCTGGTCTTCGGCAGGGGCGACCCTCATCAGTAGTTGCCTTAGGCCAATCGACTGATAGTTGATAGAGGATGAAAGGACTTAAAAAAAAAAAAAGAAAGAAAAGAAAAGAAAAATATGTAAATTAATAAAAATTTTGAAAAAATATGGAAAAATTAATAATTTTTGTCCACGTTAGCAATTTCTGGTTAAAATTGGCAAAATTGACTATATTGACAACTTTTCAAAAAGTTTATGATTAAATTGATCAAATTAAAATGTTTAGAATTGAATTGACATAACTGTAACTAAACTTAGATATAATATTTGCATGCAGAAACCCAAATTCGCAAGAAAAAAAATTAGCCACTCAAAAGATGTGAATATAATATAAATTACGTCCACGGTGGAGCAACTAATCGACAATAATAATTAAAAAAGGGAGAGGGTATTTCTTCTCTTCGGAATTTCCCCAATTACTGATCAGATTCTTTGCTTTTTTGAACACCCGAGGCCTTCGACTCCATACATTTGTCGAAAATTCTCCCATCAATTTGAAATCTTTGCTTTTTCTTTTTTTCCTACTTTTGGGAAGGTGCTTAGCACGAAAACGACGGCATAAACTAAGATTTAGATGACCGAAGGTATCTGGCTAAAAGGGATTTGATTATTGTGTGTCATGCGGCCGTACATTTATTTGGATTATTTATCAATTAAAATGATTAGAAAAATAGAAATTCAAGGCGAATTATTATATACTGATTAAAAATAGGATTTATCAAATTGTCGCGATCAAATTTCTACTTTGCGTATGTGTTTTGACTTTGGACAAACCACCCCAAGGGAAAACGTAAGCAATTACAAAGACAAATCATCGAATTATCGACTATGAAGAGAATACACACTTTTAGTTTAATTGTAGTTCGAATTTATGACTAGATATATAATTGTAATTACTAACTCAATAAGGGAAAATGGATCTAATTTATCTCATCACTCAAGTCACTTGTAAAAATGAATAAAAGAAAAGCATTTTCATTGTTCATGAAACTATATAGACGCAAATTGTTGTTCATAATGTGTTGTTTTTTGAATTATTTATTTTTTGCTTAACAAATGGAGAATATTTTTATCTTTATAAAGGGATAAGTACACTAGAAATCCTAAAATATGTCATCAAAATGCAATTAAGTCTTAAATTTCCAAAAAGTACAATTAACGGAAAGACTTAATTGAACTAAATTGATAAGTTTTGGAACTTATATTTTTTTAAAAAATTTAGAATTTATTTATACTTTCATTATAAATTTTATAATTTTTGATATACCGACTTCCTGTCAAGCGCGTTTCGGACGAAGAAATCAACGGCGTGTTTGCAAGACTCGCAAGGTCTCCCCCTCGACGAGCAAATGGGAACAGCGCCATCATCAACTTATTTGCGATGTTCTTTTTACTTTTCTTTTGGAAAAGACGCTTTTTAGTTTTTATTATTTATTATTCCTTTTTTGGTCTCAATTATTTTTATTTCGAGAAGAAACAGCAGAGCCCATGAACGGGGCTTTCGTTACAAAGCATATGTACTAACAGAATCCGGGGGAGGATGATAGATCGGGGGCAAAGTAAAAAAGCAATAATAATATTAGCTTTGATGGGACTTCAGTGCTCGAGTGAGTCCGAAGCATGATCGATTCGCATGGACAGGATCGACGCTTCGCACGAGATCGGTCGTGGAAGCAAGACCATGTGAAAAGCGCATTTCATGATTGCGACAGTCCAGCCAGATTCATATAAATCGAATAGAGGTAGAATTAGAAATCTAAGAACTAATCTAATTTGATATTTTAAAAATTGAAAAACGTGTTTTAACATATAGGTTTCAATAACAAGTTTTTGAGTTTTTCTTATTCTATATTTTCACAATGTGTTAAGGTTGTTCAAAAGGCTGGTGGTCAATTTGCAAATATGATGGAAAATCTCACTCTTTGAGCAAAAAATGCCCAAGATCGCCCAACATTAGTATCAAAGCTTAGTTTGCCAACAACTCTAAATCTGATATTCATACGAGAGAGTTATGATTGCTCCTTCTCCGACTTAGGCGAGATTGTTGAAGTTGATGAAAATGGGTTGTGGTCGATTTATAAGTATGAGAAAAAACTTTTATCCTTTGAGTTTACTTTTGTGGTAAGAAAGACATAAGACCACTTAACACAGTGATGAGTATGTAATTTGAAAATCATTAGTTTGAACTTCTGTTTCCGACAATATTTATGATTGAAATTTTTATTGTGTTAATATTTTATAATATTCCCATGTCTAAATATGAATTGTAATAATTGCAATCGTTCAATTAAAAGTATAAGTAAAATTTGAGTAAACCCTAAAATCAGTATGTATGGTAGGTTTTATGTTCTAAAATTTAGGGAACCTTTAATATTTCATAATATTTTCATGTTTAAATATGAATTGTGATCAATGCAATCGTTTAATTAAAAGTACAAGTAGAACTTGAATAGACCCTGTATCCAGTATGCATGATAGGTTCTATGTTCCAAAATTTTGAGAACCTTTTGATGGGTAGATGGTATTCTCTCTCCTTCACTATTCTAAAAGCATGGCACTAGCTGTACCTTATTCGAGATCTCTCGCCTCCGTGATCATTCCTCGCTCTTATAAATTTGAGTATGTACCTAGATCGTCTTGAATCATATATCCATAGAAGGGAATTATACTCTTGATGTTCATCTTGAATCATATATCTATAGAAGGGGATTACTAGTCGCATGTTGCTTTCTATCACATCGTTTCAAATGAAGTTTTACCATAACATTCCTCTAGTTTGGAACCGATATGTAATTGATTCAATTAAGGAATCATGAATAGTCATTTGTTCGGTCGTTCCATTGGTTTCTAAAGAAGTCTTAGAAAGAATTCAATTTAATCCTCGATTTTCTTTTTTTTGGATGAATGCAATATTTTTATTTTATTTATTAATTATTAATTTCTAAATATTAGGAATAAAAAAGTTCTTTGTATTGAATCTACATTGCATCTTCAAGTAACTTGAGAGGATATATTCAACAATCTTAGACTTATTCGAATTATTATCGGTAACCATTAGCCCATGTCCACATCAATCAAGCTCGCAAAAGAGATATTCAGAATAATTGCCCGGGCCGATATCCATCCGATACGAGATTCAACGGTCACGATGATGCCACGTGACCGCGTCGCAATTGCCCGAAAGTCACGAAACCTATTGGGCATGGCTGTTTGCCTCTACTTACTCGTGGTCTGGGCATGTGGGGTTGAATGCGGTACTCTCCCAAAGGAGCCGTAAGCAGAGCGAAATGCTTCCATCATGCAGCTTGGGGATTTTCTTGACATGTTTGCGAGTGTTTCATATGCCACAGAAAGCTAAAAGGGCCAGCGCACCGTACCTTCTTGTTCAAATGCTACATGGAATATAGCCTTGTTCACTCGCTTGAGCTGGAGGGAAAAATTCCCTTAAAAAGCCTTAAATGTATTGCACCTATACCAATTAGTATTAAATCTTTTAGATATATCAATTTAAACCTAAACAATTTTAGGTTTTGTCAATATAGTCCATCTTACTAATTTTGATTGGAAATCGATCTTAGCCCCATTCTATATAAACAAATTGTATTAATTTATTAATAGTTATTCATTTCTATATTTATATTTTCTTTTCTTTATTTTTTTTTCTTCTTCCTTCACTAGTCTACGGGTACAACCGGCAAGGATTGGCCTCGCCCGAGGGCGGCCCGCCCCAAAATAACCACATGTCCTTCTAGTTGTTTTCATGTTCCAATCCTCAGATTTTCTACTAAGAATCGAGCCTCGTTCAAAGCAGGCCCTCGCTAGCCTTCGGCAAGAGCAACCCTCGTCGGTAGTTGCCTTTAGCTAGCTGCTTGGCAACCAATAGAGGATTAAGGGGAAAAAAAGAAGAAAGAAAAGAAAATAATGAAATAAAAACTAATTAAAATTTCAAAAAAATTAAAAAAATGAGAAATTTTGTCCACATGCTAAGTTAGGTAGGACGATCCACGCCTGTTTCAATGGTTTCCGACCAAAATTAGTATGATGGATTGCATTAACAAAATTTTCAAAAGATTTATAATTAAATTATTCAAATTATAAGGCTTTGAATTGAAGTGACGCAACTACAAATAAATTAAAGGCTTGTTTTTTGTTTTTTGTAATTTCCCCCTCGATCGACAACGATGGGTACTTGCAATCAGAACGGACGAAGCTGCGAGGATGTTTCCTAGAAAAGACGCGAACCATTTTGGCGAATCCCCCCAAAAAAACTTCAAACCCAGAAAAACCCACCAAAAAAATATTCAAGGAAAAACGAAGGCCTCACCATCTACATTTGCCTAACGCGTGAAGGGTGGGGTCCTTCGTGGAGACAGCAACAGGGACAGCAAACCTTTTTACTTGCGATGCGTGCCTTTGTTCTCCACAGACCAATGCGAACGGCATCGGCGGACGACCGAGGACTACCTTTCTCTCCTACCTTGACCAAACGATTCGTGACGGGGATGCCGAGAAGTTTTCGGTCTTTCGTTCAATGCGCTAGGCAACGCGAAATTACAACGTTGTCGGGAGCTCGGATGGGTCAATCACCTCGAGCATTGTCCGACACGCTTTGACACGCGTCGTCTGCCGACACAAGCTTGGTCTGCAACGAATTTCGCGCGAGGAAAGCAAGGAAAGGCTTGGTTGAAAAGCTCTGGGACTTGAAAATGACGCGGCATATCCCCATGCATGCTTGGTGAAAAGGAACCGCCATCCTTTTCTTAACGTATTCTTGACAGAAGACGACTTGTCTCGTTGTTCGGGTTCAGTACAGTAGCTAGAGACTTTCAACCGAGCTACTGGTCTCTGGCCACAAAATTAAGCCGTAGGTCACCAATGATGGAAATTGATAACGACTTATAGAGCAACCCGTTTTGTTTTTCATAATGTACCATTTTCACACTTCAAAACAGCTCAAAGGATGAACTGCACAGCAGTTCGGTCATGCCTAGGAAGTCACAAGCAAACAAAGATCCATTGCGAATGGCCTCCATTTGATTCAAGGAGATGTGCAAAATGAACCACCCGAATCAAAAACCACCTGGACCGAACTGAGCCAACCGGTTTGATCTGGTTCCGAAAAGTGTTGATCCAATTTCTGGTTCCTAAAAATGGAATCAATGTCGGAGTAGTCCGATTCTCGGTTCCAAGGGAGAACCAAACCAAATCAACTAAGCTTCTTTATTTTATTTCTTCTTCAAAATAATTAGTAAAATGTGAAGTAAACATTATCTTGATCCGTTTCCAAGTAGTTGGACAAAAAGTAACGGAAAAAATAAGTCATCAATTTCATTGGACTGGACCGGATCAATGGTACGGTCTAGTTCCTGGTCCTAATACCAATTGATCCCACACCTTAGAACCGGACCGAACCGAGAACCAATCACCACTAGATTCATCCATGCTACAATCGTGTTGCATCGCTACCATTTCGCAGAACTAGCAGCTTTACTCGCAACTAGACATCTCGAAATATTGAATTTCTTTCTTGGTTAGTCGAGGTGATTTGACAAACATAGACCCAACCAACTTTAGAAACTGAGATCGGGAAGGGAAAGTTACCCCCAGTTGCTGTTATAGCCCAGCCCCCAGTTGCTGTTATAGCCCAGCAATCTGAAAAATAAGAGCAACTCCAGGTCAATAAAAATCGACCCATGAACGAATTATTAAGTCCTTCCACATGCCGAAGGTCATGTGCTCATCTACAAACTTCCAAAGCTTAAAAGCCTCTACAGCTTAAATCTCTCCTAGACTACAAACAGCACAAAGTTGCATCAGGCTAAGTATCAAGAGGAACCTCCGGCTTTTGCATCCGGCGTCTACGCCTTGATCTTCTGTGGCTTTGCAGGGGAACTTTATTCGTCCCACTTGAGGTAGCTGGACGACGAATCTCCTCTTTTGTCATCACACCTCCAAAAATACAATCAAGAGGGTCGCCAATCACGTCAACTCCAGAGCTCACCTATAATGAGATGAGTTGGACCAATATTAACCATAAATTGAATGGACTAGGGAAGAAGCAAAGAACTTCTCAAAATTTAGACCACATGATGATGGTGTCGTATCAAGAACAGATTAAAGCTATCACATCTCAAACTCCAGACAGAGCATGACGCATTGGCAATTCTAATTGTTAACAAAACTAGCAACTGTTACTTATCATCTTCACATGGCGATATACAACATTAGGAGAAGCTCAAAAGCTAGAGGCTTCATGTTAATGGTAATGGACAGAGAGGTCTAAATGACATAGACATAAACATTTAGTGTAATGGAGGAATGTACCGCGGCGATGTTTTGACACATTCATGTCAGTAAAACAAGGCTGCTGCCAGCAGATTTCCCTTAAACACACCATTTTGTATTAACTGATTGCAACCGCGAGGAGGGGGGGGGGGTTTCAATGGAGCAGCCCACAGCAAATCTAGTTGTCGTCAGTACAAGATATTTGTCACATAACTGATAATTTCATGCAATTGAGGGGAGCATGTTCTTGTATGCAGGAAAGTAGGCAGAAAAGGCCTACATACACTACTTGGTGGATGGTATGTCATTTAAATCGAAGCACCAAAGTTGACTATATAATAAAGAAAATGACTCAATTTTAGATTACTTGGGAAATTTTCTTTATATAAACCAGTGCAAGTAATGCAGCATGGGCTCGCATTAATTATGTCTTAGTCCTATAATCCTGCAATCTACTTTTGATTGTGTCTTTTCCGCCATTGAAACTAATTTGCCAAGGGTCTTTTCCTGCACTATAGCAGCAGAACTTAGACACGCTTAACTGATAGAGATTTTCAATAATCAAAACTTATGTGCATCAGGGAATCTTTCTTAACAATAAACAGATTGTGCCTTAAGCTATCGAAAATTACACTCAGCAAAATAATACCCGAAGAAAAAAGTCAGTTGCTTTACTCACAGAATTTAGTTTCAACTCTGAGTCTGCTCTTTTGATGTCAGCGTCGCTTGGAAAGTCAGCCAAGTTGGTTTTGGAGTCGTTCTGGGGACTGCCATAGTTATTGTTCCCTGTATTTCTGTTGAAGTCATCGTCATGCAACTGTTGACTCCTCCCGCTGTGAATGTCAGTTTCATGGGTCAACCGGCCATAAGCAACAACATCGCTATAACTATTCCGGTAACGCCACCTCAACCTTGGTTGATCTGAAGTGGAATCATCAAATACTTGCTCAGAATAGAAATGCCTCGCTAGAAGCTGCATTTTGCCTTGATCGTGATGATATCTCCTCACTATTCTGTGGCACAAAAAATAATGAAATTTAAGAGACTGGTTATGAACGGATGCGCCAGTCTAAATAACATGAAATAAAGTATATCGAATGAAGCCAAAGGACCAAACATGACCAATCCATCTCATCACAAATGTGGAGTTACAACATTAGGTACAATAGGTGGGATTGTGGGGATAAAAAACATGCACCTTGAATTTGTAAGCGCAAATGAACGACTCTTTCTGTAATTCATCTATGTTTTGCCCATACCAATACTTCTAGTGATTCCTCAAATTCTCATGCTCATGTAGAAGTTCCAACTTAAACATTAGCCTATCTGACAGAAACTGGGTAAGGACTTAAAATGCCATGAATGACCAAAGATGAAATTAACCAAGTGCTTTAATATCAAGATCACACTAGTGTGTTCCTGCATCAACACATAAGCAGGCGCGTGTTACATCTTTGTGAGTTCACATTTTCAAATCCTTTGCATGTGCATGTGCATCTATGTGGAGGCCCCGTGTGAATGAGCACATGCACTAGGGCAGCACAAGCACATTTAAAACTTTGATTAAGATGCGTGAAGACCAACCATGGTGACAAATGAAGACTTCAGGATTAAGACAAAAATCGATCTTTAGTTGGTGTCCTTTTAAGGATATCACCCAAAGGCCAAACATCATAACAAACAAACCATTCATGATTTTTACAAAATACACAACTATGATAAACTTCTTAGTGAGTCCAAAGCAGTTCATCTTGACAATCAATGACTGACAATGAATCCACATAGCATTACTATGGCAGCAGAGAAAGGGAGAGATAGATATTGTTGAAGACCCCACACTACAAATGTCTAGAAATATGATAATAAAGCTTTGCATGCCTTTTCTTGTCTTCTAAGAATGAAGATACCATTTCTCATGAGTTTTACACTAGAGCACAATTAAAGTGTAAAATATTACACCATGGTGATACCAAAAAATTTCAAAGTAGTCATAAAACCTTATAAACAAAAAAAGAAGGAAGGCTTATTATTTATTTTTTAGAGGTTAATTAGAAACAATTTGAACATCCCAATACAAGCTAGACCAATGCTCTTAACCAAATTTCACAAAAAATACTTACACTCCCAACTGTAGAAACCATTACATCTTGATTATGTAGCATGTGCAAGTACTCTATTTTTAATAAATTGGGAGAAAAACCAGCAACATGACTCTAGTTACTTCTAATAATCTCACTCAGCCAGGTTCCAGTACTCGCTTAGAACAGAAATCACAGGTCCTGACATTGTCTTTAGTGACATTAAAAAAAGCTTAAGTGTAGAGCAGACACCGGAAGAGCCCAGCATGGGCATTCATAAAAATCTTCAGAGCGGAATTACATATTTGCTAATTCCTCTTGCATCCGACTGCCATGTAGTGCAAGAATATGGTCAGCACAAGAATCTAATGACTTAGACAATCTCCACAAACCACAGGCAAAACCGGATCCTACACAGAAAATGCAGAGACATTTAGTGTCAAAATAAGGCTATCAACTAAATGACCAAAATCAACATGAAAAGTCCCTTTACCTACTGACAGGCTAACCCGTAGCAAATGATTTAACCTCCCTGTAGCTGCAGAAATGTGCTGACCATCAAGAGACTACCATAGAAAGAAAAGAGGAGAAGAGCAGGGGTCAAGCCCCTCAAGAATCCTAAACTGCCCTCTTAGCAAAGGAAACATGAAATCACTCAAGAAAGCCCATTTGACATGATAAGTGGATACTTTCCTGTAAGCAGAGAGAGCCCATATAGAGCTCTTTTCAGGGCTATGAATGGGGATTTTGGGACTTGAAAGGTCATGTGCAACTTAGTCTCGCTCTCATATGCTTTTTCTTGTATATCACAGTAGATATTAACCAAAGTAATAAGTTATCTTAGGCTTTGCCATTCACAAGACACATACCTCATTTATTTTAACAATGCTTATCATTTAAATTCTTAACGACGAATTAATATTAAATCTGATGTCATTTTGCTAACATTGGCAGAGTTTTGTCTTCTATTGATTCTCTAACAGGTCAACATCTAAAAATAGAGTCACACCACAGTAATTGCCAAACTTTCTTCCTAGATCTGCCACTTAACATGAATCTACTTTCCTAAAGTAAAACAATTGGGAAACTACAATCTAAATTCTGAATCATCAATACTCATTGAAGAATTCTAGAAATTGTAAAAATTCAGTGTAACTCAGTTAGAAATGCTCAATGACAATGCGAGTTGGGCCAAAAAAAGAAGGTGAGTGAAATTCTTTCCTGAAAAACCTTTTTGTTTATAATCTACTTAGAGTTAATCAGGGTAGTGGCTTAAAGAACATAATTGTCATTCCTAATTTTGGAGAATCTTTTCTTTCTTTATAGTACTCAACTCGGGGTAGTGACTAGTGATGCTGGTCAGTAGGTGTTCTAACATATAACAGATAGCATTTCGGATAACCAAGGCCAAGTGTAGGACACTAAAATGGCAGCATATATGTGCCGAAATTAACTAGACACCAAATTGCATTGACTTATATTCAAGCAGCACAAGCATAATTAGAAGGCATTTCAATACACCGAAATAAAATCTCTCTAAATAGGATCTTGGCATATCAGCAATGTGAAATTCCTGTGTTAACGTAAAACCAAAATTCTAAATCTGTGTATATCTCATATAGTAGTCTTCAATCTGATATACCGTACAATAATCAAAGACCTGAAGGAGCCAAAATGACTGAAAACGTTGCTCTAAAATAGACATGCTGCTCAGTCTAGTGCACAGTGGCATTGATAATCATCCGATGTATCGATCCAAATCTGACACACTCTAACTATGTGTAGCCAGCCTTGTATTGACCATAAGAACCTGCATTCTGTATTTCAAAGATATATTCCAGTTGATTTTTACTTGAAATTCAAGGATGCAATCAACATATTGACAAAGCCCTCTAAGCAATCAGATGCTCAATTTCCGCAAATCCTTAGTAAACGAGCCCAAATCGTCGCAACTTTAAAAATGGTCGATCACCAATAGACCGAGCCCTCCTAAAATCAATCACCTATACGAATTCACCTAATCCACATCTCCTGCCTAGAGATGCCCACACGGCATCGAAATCTGAGCGTCCGACGGTAACTCCACAAAGAATCACAAGCTGAGGCGAAATGCGAACCTGCCCATACAATGACGGAAGAGAGCCCGATGCCGTACCCGAAATTGTCCAAAGCTTTCGACTTGCAGGCCGACAGAAGATTGGCCTCCTCGAGAGTCATCGTCGCCTGAGCAGAGAAAATTGGGGAATTTCAAAACCGACCCAATGCGATTGCGCAATCATCAGTCCTAACGCACCGCTCAAAGTCGGATCTTTTACGGCGATTTGAAGCGTCGATCCAAGCTCAATCTGCGGAATCGGACACGATCGAGCGAAAACATGCACCGGAGTGAGGGAAGGGCGAGGCCGTCGGCGGTTACCTTTTTGGTCCTGAGGACTTGCTCGAGCTCGATGAGAGCTTCCGCCATCGCCGGTGAGCAGAAGTCGCGCTTCGGGTTTTGCGACGGTCGTCTTCTCCGGGTCGCTCCGGTCGTGTAGGAGATACCACTTACCGGCTTATCTTGTGTCGGACGTGCCCCGATTTAGCGGCGACGTACAGGTGGTCGATGGGCTGGGCCGGCCCGGCCCGGATCCTCTGGTCGGGCCAAAATTACGGCCCAAGCCCATCCGTCAGCAATATATATAAGGATTGGGGCGGGCAAAAGGAACCGTCCGAACTAGACTAAACTGGCTGGTTTTAGGCGGTTCCAGAGGTCATGGTTTCATAAAATTGAAACAAGTGAATTTCGGTTCAATTCCAAAGATGGAGCCGCCCACCTAGATCACCTAGGTGGGACCGATTATTTTTTTTATTTTTATTTTTATTTTTATAAAAAATCCGTAAAATATTAAAAACTAAATGTAATCCTTAATTCCTTCACAAACAAACCACAAGCCCTCTTTTTATTGGAAGAGTAGGGTGGTGGGTCTCGCTATGGTTTGCTCTTCAAACTTTTTCTACCTTTTAAGGAGTCATTAGCACAGAGATGAACTAGTCCATTGAAAATTCAAGCAAGCTACTTGTTGGCTAGAATTTTCTATCGCACGCTCTTTGTGTAAGGTTTTCCACCATGTGTCCGAGCATCCATTGAGAAAATATTGAATATCTAAGTTGTGCTAATTAAGTAAAATACTAGTCTATTCATTGGATGACACATGTCGTGTCGGGCCCACCTTGCATAAATCTTCCTCTCTCCCTTGCTCGTTATAGTTTCCTCCCTCTCCTCTCCTCTCTCGTTATTTGTCACTTGCTTTTTCCTCATCTTTCTCGTTGTTTTTTCCCATTGAGCATCCATAGCCACACGCCCGAAGCTCCAACGGCCACGACTTCTGTGAGCTTGAGCTCAAATGACACCGTGGTGAAGATGTCAAAGCTCAGGTGGCAATGATTGTAAGCACAAGATATGGCAATCATGGTTGTCACCTCGTGCTCAAGCCGCCATGGTTACTACTAGCTCGAGTTCAAGTTAGCAACTTTAGGTTCAAGCTCGAACTTTGTGATTATGGAAGTTGGAAACTCCATATTGAACATCCATGTCCTCGAGCGTCTCAATCTAGCGACCATGGATAGGAGTTCAAAGCTTGGGCAACTATGGCCACAAGGTTGAAACTCAAGTGGTAGTTGCCATGAGCTTGAAGCCGAGCTCAAAATTAACGACCACGGCTACCTCAAGCTCTAAATTCGAGGCAGAGCTCCATGGCCAAAGCAGCCATGAGCCTCAGGCTTAGGCTCGAGCTCTAGCCATGGTGGACGGAAGAGGAAAAAAGAAAAGCAACTGCTAAATAGAGAACATGAGGGACAGAGAAGATGAGAAAAAAGTAAGTGCTAAAGAGAGAGATGAGACGGAGGAAAAAAGTAACGGATAGAGGAAAGAGGAAGATTTATGCAAGGCGGCCCTGACATGACATATGTCACGTTCTGAATGAATTAGTATTTTGTTGAGTTGGCGCAACTTGGATACTAAATATTTTCTTAGCATCCATCATGTTGTTTAGTAGAGCCCGCCACATGTATCATTACACCGCCATGTCATACCCTCTCTTGTACTTATATCTATCAGAGCCTCGTATATAATGCCTAGTCCAAAGATAATTTGCACACTCTGGTGCAAATTTGTATATAAGAAGTGTTTCTTGTCAGGTGGAGATCTTTGTATTAGCAAACTCGGGATTTACTAGTAACTTGGACTAGGGCCACTAGTTCCATTTAGCCATTAGGAAACTAAATCGGATAAATTGATTTGGTTCTAAAACCACATGTCCGATTTCTGGTTCTTAGGCTGGAATCGGATCGCTCGGAAACCGATTACCCTAATAAAGGGATAGTGACTAGTGATTGCTTCCTAGTTTGCTAACTTGTCACTCCATCCATCAAAGCAACATGTAAATTTTGTGCTATATCAAAGGCGCGACTTCAATATACTTGATGGATTTTCCAAAATCCCTCAAGGGGCTTGATCAATCGACTTGACAATGTTGTAACCTAGAGAATTTTGTTGTGTCTCGTGTCTGAAATGTCACACCTCAAAAACATTTCAAAGATTTTTTAACAGACGATCTAGATTGTGATTTACTGATCACCAATTGTCAAAGGACAGATTCCGGAAGATCTATAAAAGTACCCAACCACAAAAATACTTTTGATTTATTGAGAAAGTTCGATCACATGGACTTCACGTCTTGGTTCCATTACGGTGACAGAATTTTATTTTGTGACTTTTGCGTTCCACATCAAATTCGAGAGGTTTTATTCAAATCGTTTGTCATTCTTTTATTTCCTTTCTTTTTCAGTGAAATTCATGCAACAATGATGCAAAATGATGCTTTCTCAATCCATATAAATTTCAACTAAGTATTTGTTATCATGTTCTTATTAGTAAATATTGAATATATATAAATTCGGTATTTTCTATTCGAACAATTGAATTTGTGTGGAGAAATGCACATGGATACGGAGCGTTCAACATTCACTTGAAGTAGCAAAGCACAAATCACACGCATCTCACATAGAATTATTCACTTTCGACCGACAATTTTATTTCCTTTTTTTCAGTGAAATTCATGTAACAATTGATGCAAAATGATGCTTTCTCAGTGCATATAAATTTCCAACTAAGTATTTTTTTTTTTATCATGCTCTTATTCGTAATATCGACTATTATGTGAACTCGGTAAATTCTATTCGAACATTTGGATTTGGGTGGAGAAAGATATACTCATGGATATGTCGCGTTTAACATTCACTTGAAGTCACCAAAAACACAATACACACCCATCTCATATAGAATCATCCACTTTCGACCGACAATTTTATATTCATTCAATCATTTTAAACATACATTATCATTTTAACTAAACCTCCTTCAATCATAATCATTAGTCCCACTAAGGAGAACAATGTCAAGAAATGATTGAAATCTTTATTACCATAACCATTTCGCACTATCACTAACATGCGATTTCCCTGTAGGCTATAACCCCGCAGGGGTACTTCCACGCGAAACATGCCGAATCCGTTCTTGTCCCGAGATAAAAATAATTAGAAATGGAATAAAGCGCTTTTTATTCCATAGCATGTGCATCCCACTGAACTCCACGTGTATTTAACCATAGCATGAGAATGCCTCGTTTGGCTAGTCATCGGCCATCACCAAGGTTGACGACCGGCGAAAGGAAGAAGAAGAAGAAAAGAAAGAAAAAAAGAAAAATGAGCTTGATTTAGAAGTTATTCCTGTGAAAAAAAAATTTTAACTTCTTAATTCTGTTCAAATCTATTCCCAAGAACAAATGTTTCTGGAAATAAAAAAAATTTCAAATGGATTTTTTTTTCTTTGTTTTGGGGAAGAAAATGTTATGGCTAAAATATCACCTAGAGGGGGGTGAATATGTGATTTTGCGGAAATAAAAAATTTAAATAAATATTGCAACGAGACAAATTCTGATGAAGTGGTCAGATCTTACCGGTGTACAATTCTATCACAATTAATAAATAGAGTAAGGGATAGAGAATTGCACACTCAAAATTATAGTGGTTTGGCTTTTGCAACCTTACATCCAGTCTCCCGCGCTACAGCCAATTGGCTGGAATGCACTGATAAGAACCAATTAGAGGTTGCAAGATCTGAGCTTTGAACACTCAAGCTCGTGTGTATAACTCTTCACACACTCTTACCTCTAAATGGTTACACGATGATGCTCATATAGACAAATGTAAAAAATCACAAAACACTCTTTAGACTTAGAATTAAAAGCTTTAATTCTCACAAATGCGAATTCTAATTCCTTCAGCTTTGAGATCTTCTCTTATACTTCTCCTAGTCTAAGTTGACCGTTGGACATATCTCTAGGAGGACTTATCCAGCCAATCTACCCGTTGGCCTGGATCTGGTTAAGAAGATCTAATGGCTTCAGGATCGCCGAGGTTGATACTTCTCGTAATTTCTGTTGCCCATACAACAGCTTGAATTTCCATAAGTCAAGTGCTTATGAATGAAAATAATGTTTCGCCTCAAATATGTCATCTTAGGAAATCCAAATCTTCGAGAGATACTTTCCTTTGAAACTCCTTATATATAAGGCATAAAATCCAACCAATTGCTACTAGCCGTTGCATGAGGATATTATCTTCTTCCTAACAGTTTGATAGAACACATAAGGAAGGAAATAATTAAACCACGACTCTAGTTTTGATTGATAACGTCTTATCACATCCCATCAGACTTTCAACCGTTGTCCTTGATTATCATAACATAACACAATCTTAATCATAGGCAATCAGAACGTCTTGATAAGTCTTTGAGTCTAGTTCTCTGAGTCTGATGAGTAACGTTTGATGATACATATAAGAGTTTCCATAAGAACTTCTTGATCAACCAAATTGCTCCAAGAATATTACCTGGAAATTCTTTCATCAGAATCATTGAACACTTATGGAAATGTTTTGTCAATCTTTAAAATCAATTTGGAAAATTGTCTCAACACAAAAGAATAGAATAAGATATTATATGGTTAGTTACCAAATATGGCCTAAATATTTCAGCTGGTTAAAGGCATTTTCGTCCAAAAATAATTTGAACCTAAATTTTAGTTAAATTAGATTAAAAATTAAGAAAGCTAAAAAATTTTAAAATGAAAAAAAAAAAAAAGCTAGCCCTACTACCTATGACCGTTAGACCATCGCCGACGAGGCATTAACAATGGCTAGTAGGGTTGTCGGCGACCCTTACTAGTAGGCCCTTGCTTTTGGTTGGCAAGGGTCACCCTCGTTGAGAAGTCGGCGATGCTGGCCATCATCGATGCCCCACTAGCAATGAGGTGATAGCCACATGTGGAGGGCTTGGCTGTTTTCTTTTTTGTGTGTAAAATTTTTTTATAAAGTTTTAGCCTTTTTTTCTTTTTCATTTTTGATTATATTTTTTATGGATTTTTTAACCTAACTTAATCGAGATTGTGTAAAAATAGGGATTCCGATCAAAAGGAGGTGATTTCAGTGCTTTTGTCAGCCTTAATGCAATATAAGACACCACACAGGAGAGATAAAATATTAAAAAAAAAACCACATCAATATTTTTCGATAGTCAAGTTAGACGAAATTAGCAGAAAAACTTAATTTTTACACAAAATTGAGTCAGGGGTGACGACCTGGGCTTGACGGCCATTGGTCTCGCCCAAGTCCTCACTAGTTGTCGGTGAGGTGACCCTCGCCTAGATCTAGCTAGGGCGAGGGTCGACATGTACTTAGGTTCGAACATTTGGGTAGCTAAATGAAGCTCAACCTAAGCTCAATCTACGAAATTGGACACGATTGAGCGAAAACATGCATTGGAGAGAGAGAAGGGCAAGGCACTCAACAGTTACCTTTTTGATCTAGAGGACTTGCTTGAGCTCAATGAGAGCTTTTGCCATTGCCGGTGAGCAGAATTTGCACTTCAAGTTTTGCGACAGTCGTCTTCTCTGGGTTGCTCTGGTCTTGTAGTTGTTACCAACTTATCCTGTGTTGGATGTGCCCTGATTTAGCGATGACATATAGGTGGCGTGTTGGGCCAAAATTACGGTCCAAGCCATCCATAAGCAACATATAATAAAGATATATGTTCACTGAAAATCCTAAAACTTGTCACAAAAGTGCATTTAGAGGTGAACGGCTCTAAGTTCTTTACAAGTTTCACTTAGAATTTGGAACCCACATGTTAGAATAGGTTGCTTATTTTCTGGAACCTGAAACATAACCTACATACCTTAAAACTTGGAACATATCCTGTTATAGATTCCGTAATCAGTTCTAGGGTCCACTTAGGTTCCACTTTTATTATTAATTAAATGATTGCAACGAATTATCACCTTTAAAAAACACAACTAACTGTTATAATGTACTGATCATAACTTATTTTTAGACATACGAAAAATATGAAACATTAACAAAGTAAAAGTTTTAGTCAAAAAATGAAAGCTCGAATTATATATTCATCATCGAACACCATGGAATACTGTTGGGTCACACAAAAATATAGATCAAGAAAAATATAGAAACTTATTTTAGGTTCTAAGTTATAAGTTCCAAGTTCCATAAACCTAGAACCTGGAATATATTCATCGAAATAGGTTTCTCAATTTTCAGAAACTGAAACCTATACCGCATACTTTAGAACTTAAAACCGGATAAGTTCTTATCCGTCCAATTCTCAGGTTTCAGACTTTATCCTAAAATCATGCTCACCCTTACTCAATAACTTACAAAAAAGTATCATTTTAATACAATCGAGTCATTCCATTACTTCCATCCATTTAGACTAATGGAAAATGCTGACATGATTTTTTAAATATTTTTTCTCCTAGCATGACGATGATGGTGATTAAATTTTAATTTACTTAACGAAAATATTAATTAAATAAAATAAAATTTTATTTAAAGAAACACAAAAAAGGACAAAAAAAAAATGCTAAAGCACAATGCCAAGCCCTTGTTGAACCTTTTCGGCGACGGGGGGCAAGGCCCTTGCCCTGCTCCTTTTGTTTGTGTGTTTTTTTTTTAAAATTTTTTATTTTATTTAATTAATATTTTGGTTATAAAATTTAAAATTTAATTCAAAACAACGTCATTTTAACATTGTGTTTCATGTTTTAGCCACATCATTGCTACGTAGGAAAGAGAAAATGTTAAAAAAACCATGTCAAGTATTTCCATTAGTCTAAATGGACGGAATTAACAAAAAAGGACTCGATTATACCAATTTGATAAGCTTTATGATTTAATTATACTTTTTATAAGTTTTATAACTTAATAAGTTTTAGTACTTCTAGTGAAAATATCCTTGTAATAAATGGTCAGGATGAGCAAAAGGAATTGTCCTAACCTGATCGAGCCAATCGATTCTAGGCGGTTTCCCAGGTCACCGGTTTTCATAATTGGAACGGATGAACTTCGGTCTAATTCCAAGGGTGGAGCCACCCATCCAGACCACTCAAATTGGACCGATTATTTTCTTTTATTTTTTTAAATTTATTAAAAATCTGTAATTTATTGAAAACTAAATATACTCCTTAATTCCTTCACAAACACAAACCCTCTTTTTCTTGGAAGACTAGGGTGGTGAGTCTTGCTACGTTTTGCTCTTCAAATTTTTTCTACCCTCTAAGGAGGCATTAGCACAAAGATGAATAAGTCCACTTCGAGCAAGCTGCTTGTTGGGCTAGAATTTTCCGCCGCGCGCACTTTTTGTGAGGTTTTCCACGACGTGTCCTGACATCCATCGAGAAAATATTGGGTATCCAAGTTGCGCCAGCTTAGCAAAATACCAGTTCATTCATTGGGTAACATGTGTCATATCGGGCCCACCTTCATAAATCTTCATCTCTTCTCTCTCCTCTATCCATTACGGTTTCCTCCCTTTCCTCTCCTCTCTCTTTGTTTATCACTCGTTTTTTTCCTCATCTTCTCCGTTGCTTTTTCCCATGAAAAATCGATAGCTACATGCCCAAAGCTCCAAAAGCCATGGCTTCCGTGAGCTTGAGCTCAAGTGGCACCATGGCGACAAGATGCCGAAGTTGAGGTGGCCATGGCCGTAAGCTCAAGATATGGCAAACATGATCGCAATCTCATGCTCAAGCCGCCATGGTTACCGCTGGCTCAAGTTCAAGCAAGCAACTTTAGGACCAAGCTCGAATTCCGTGACCATAGAAGCTGGAATCTCGATATTGAAGATTCGTGTCCTTGAGTGTCTCAACCTACTAGCCATGGACGGGAGTTCAAAGCTCGAGCAACCATGGCCACAAGATTGAAGCTCAAGTGGCAATTGCCAGGAGCTTGAGGTTGAGCTCGAAACTCGAGCGACCAAGGCTATCCCAAGCTCCAGGTTCGAGGTCAAGCTCCATGGCCAAAGTAGCCATAAGAAGAAAAACAAGTGCTAAATAGAGAAGATGAGGAAAAAGCAAGTGCTAAAGAGAGGGAGAGGAGAGGGAGGAAAAAGTAATGGACGGAGGAGAGAGGAAAGAGGAAGAATTATGCAAGGTGGGCCAGACACAACACGTGTTGCGTTCTTATTGGACTAGTATTTTGCTGAGTTGACACAACTTGGATACCTAACATTTTCTCCGCATCCATCATGTTGACCAATGGAGCCCGCCATGCGTGTCATTGCACCGCCATGTCACACCCTCTCTCATACGTATATCTACAAGAGCCTTGTATATAATGCCTAGTTCGAAGATTATTTGCATATCGAGGTGTAAATTTGTATATAAGAAGTGTTCCTTGTGAGGTGGAGATCTTTGTACCAGCATTCCTGGGATTTACTAGTAACTTAGACTAGGGCCACCGGTTCCATTTACCCACTAGGAAACCAAATCGAACCAATTGATCTGGTTCCAAGACCACATGGTCCAGTTTCCAGTTCTTAGGCGGGAACCGGAACATCTAAGAATTGACCACCCTAATAAAAGGACAGTGACTAGTGATTGCTTCTTACTTTGTTAACTTGTCACTCCATCCATCAAAGCAACATGTAAATTTTGTGCCACATCAAAGGTGTGACTTCAATATATTTGATGGATTTAATCCATCGAGGAACTTGATCGATCGACTTGAACACGTCGTACCCTAATGAATTTTTCCATGTTTTGTGTATGAAATGCCAAACCTCAAAAACACTTCAAGGATTTTTTAATAGACGATCCAAATTGGGATTCGCTAGTCACCGATTTTCAAAGGACGGATCTTGAAGATCTATGAAAGTGCCCCAAGTACTTTTGATTCTATTGAGAAAGTCCAATCACATGGACTTCACGTTTTGGTTCCATTATGGTGAACGAATATTATTTGCGACTTTCGCGTTCCACATCCAATTCGAGAAGTTTAATTCAAATCGTTTGTCAATCATTTTATTTTCTATTTTTTTTGGTCTGTGAATTTCATGTAAAAATGATGCAAAATGATGCTTTCTCAATACATATAAATTTCCAACTAAGTATTTTTTGTTTGGTCGAATATTATATCAACCCGGTATTTTCCAATCGAACATTTGGATTTGGGCGGACATATGGATACGGTACGTTTAAAATTCACTTGAAGTTGACAAACACAATTCACACTTGTCTCATATAGAATAATTCACTTTCGACCGACAATTTTACCTAAACCTCCTTCAATAATAATCATTAGTCCCACTAAGGAGAACAATGTCAAGAAATGATTTGAAATCTTTATTACCATAACTATTTCGCACGATTGCTAACATGCGATCACCCTAGAGGCTATAGCCCACCCGGCGGTACTTCCACGCCAAACATGCCGAATCCGTTCTTGTCCCGAGGTAAAAATAATTAGAAACGGGATAAAGTGCTTTTTAATAGAGAAAATGCTCGTGCATCGGACCGAACTCCACGTGGATTTAACCATAGCACGAGAATCTCTAGCCCCGCATTTCGTGAACATGAATGAGAAAGCACCATCTCGGGGGAGGGCATCATTGTCATTAAACTTTAGAATTGCTCATGAAATATTTAATTCAACAGTGACTAAGGTGTCATCAACCACTACATATATTCTACTAATTCTTTCCCTTCTTTCTTTACTAATTCTTTCTCTCCTAAACTCAGCCCTGAGATCATTGTGCCATGGAGTAGTGAGACAGAGCAGCAAAAGGGGGGCTGTCCAAAAAGCACAACAGGACACACAAAGAAGTGAGAGGAGAATCACTTCAATTTGATCATTGGTCCTATGTGCTTTGGTCCTACCCTCCCCCTCTCTCTCTTCCCCTTCCTCTCCCCACTTTTGCTTTTGCCAAACATTGGTCCTCTGCGCTTTGGTTTTTTCTATTATGACTCCTGTCAAGAAAAAGGGAGATAAGCACCCCCCATAATGCTAGCTTTTGGTCACACATCAGTGTCGTGACTATGATACCCACTTTCCAAGCCATGTACCACTGTTGACACAGCACCGAACGGCAAGATTTTAGCAAATAGCAAACTTACCTAATTATAACTACATCAAAATTTGATCCCAGAAAACTTGAGCCCATCAGAGAACTCTGTGTTTTATTGTTGACACAACGCCACATATCAAGATTTAGCAAATGGCAACTTCCCTAGTTACATCGCTCCATCAAAATTTGATCACAGAAAAAACTTATTGAGTCCCATCGGAAAACTCTTGTGTTCTACTGTTGACACAACACCAAACAGCAAGATTTAGCAAAATAGCAAAATCCCCTAATTATATCACTCCATCAAAATTTGATCACAGGAAACCTGAGTCCCATCAGAAGACTCTGTGCCTGAAAGGTAAAGTACTTGCCAAAGATCTGAACAAGAGAAGGCAAAATTTGACAGGGAACGGGTGGGGACTCTTCTTCTAGAGCTCTTAAGACTTAAAAAAACTGGGCAAAGAAAAGGAGCAGGAGAAACAGCGGGTAGCTTGAAAACATGAGGGATCGCCTAGCCCAACGGAGACTTAAGTTTCCATGCCCTCTTCGAGCACTATCTGCTGCGATCTGCATTCGCCACTGCAGAACGCTTTCTCCCCCCTGAAATTACCAAAAGAATTTAACCTTTAGTAGGTCGAAATGGAAACATGAGAAGCATATGAATTGAGCAGCTATGAACTGAAGAACAAGTATGCGGATCAGTTCACAGCATAGTTCTAGAAACGAACTTCTACATATTTAGCAAATCTAAACCTTCAGTTTGCATGGAATTTGCATGACAACATGAGCATAGTGCTCTGCTTCAGAGATGGGGGAAATTTTCAACTGACCTGTAAATGTAAATGTCCTCTCCATCTCCAAGATTCTTCTTGCAAGTGTAGCAGAAGCTAAGGAAACTCTCAGAAGGAAACCTACAATGGTCCCCCAGAAACAACCCATTGTCCTTCCCACAATCTGATTCCGATAACTGTATAGAACCACAGCAGCTCTCCACAATGCAGTCGTCAAATATGTGTGTCGTCTTTGGGTTCGGCCCGTGGGAGATCACGCAAGTGTAGTCCTCCGAGAGCTCCATCTCGCTGGCTGAAATCGAACCAGCCAAAACAACCCCACCAGGAGGAGGGGGTCTAATTGCCTCCTGCTTATTTGCTGCAGGAGAGTGACCCACGCTTGGGGACAAAAAGCCCAGTTGGGAGTTTCTTGTTTTGATGCCAAAATCGGTGGGGGCTTTTGGGATTTGAATCTTGAGCTGAGAGCCAAACAGTACAGTCAAGTTCTCAGGTTTGCTTGAATCGAGTTTGGAGCAATTATCATCTCTGAGAGCATCCACAATGGCTAGGCCAATGCTCTTGGGTTCCGAGATTCTGGGAGAGTTAGCGTCTGAACAGAACGAGCTCTTCAAGTGGGAAAATGGCTTGGCGTCGAGTATCGAAGTCGGGCTCATGATGGACTCCGTCTCACACTTGACGGTGATGTTGCTGGTGAATAGTTTTGGATAGGCGAGGAAAGCCGGAGTCGGGCTTCCTCCTCTGCTTTTTCCCTTTGAAGAAGGAAGACAGCCATAGTCAGCCATCAAAGCTTGCTTCGTTGCTGCCGTTGTTGATGGTGATGGTGCTGTGCGTCTCGATCTCTTCCTCAGCATAACTCTTTACCTCACTGCAAAAGAAGAAATATACCTAAAAGACGAGTTATTTCCTCTTGCTTTAAATCAAGTTCAGTCCGCGACTGTGTAGAGAGAGAGAGAGAGAGAGAGAGAGAGAGAGAATAGAGACCTGAAAAGACTTGGTTTTTGGCCACGAACTTCCACAGGCATAGATTATTCCAACTGGGAAAGACCGGAATCATCTTTATGCTCCACTAGAAAGCAAAGAAAGAAAGTTCTGGTTTTTTTTTCCTTCTTTTGGAAGAATTGGGTGCTAGAGAAAGGAGGAAACAATGGGTTGTGGTACGGTCAAAATCACCATTTTCTCAAGAACCCAGAATCCACAAGCAAAGCCCAGATAGGACTCCATGAAAACTGATGTATCCTCTCTCCCTCCCTCCCTCCCTCCCTCTCTCTCTCTCTCTCTCTCTCTCTCTCTCTCTATATGGCTGCTAACTCTCAGTTGCCTCCGTATCTCTGCACAGTAAATAAGCCAAAGGGAAAGGAAAAAGAAAACCCCGCAAAGAAGGCTATGATTTGCTCTCGGCGGTTTAGAGAGCCGACATGAAAAGGGACCCAACGGGCATGCATCAAGCAGCAACAGCAGCAGCAGAAGAATCTGGCCAAATTAATGACAAAATAGCAGAAGAAGAAAAAAATAAGTCGAGAGAGAAGGAAAAAAGCTTGTACTTTCTTGGATCCTTTGAGGGGGGGCTACTAGCTTTCAATTCTCTCTCTTTTATCTTCTTCCCTATTTTGTCCACTTTTCAACTGCAATTTTACTCCCATTTTACTCCAACGACCTGAATTTAATTTGATCTCACGAATGCAGACAAAAGGGGCTCATGATACATCAGAGAGCCCCAGAAGAAACTGGCAGGGGACCCGAGAGGAGACGACGTGGCGGCATCAACCGAACATCGATCGAGAGCAAGGAAACAAAAGGGTTACTGGAGGGGCTACCGATCGTCGTCGTCGCTCTCTCTCTCTCTCTCTCTCTCTCTGTCCCTGATGAGGCCCTGCTCGTCGTTTCTTTACCCGCTTAAATGTTTCGTCGTCGGTCCCGGAGGAAGCAAGAGATCGAACCTAGCGGCTGCTACTGCGCTTGCGAGAGAGAGAGAGAGAGAGAGAGAGAGAGAGAGCGTGCGCGTGTGTGGAGGTGACGGGTGATCTTTAAAGACGAGTGTGCATGGGAGCGAACTGGTGGTGGCGATGCATCGGCAGGACTGGAGTTGAACTGCCGGTTCGCACGTCCTCCTCCCTCTCGCTCCCTCTCTCTCGCCTGGCTTTAAAGACAACACAAAGTGGTGCGTGCCTTTCAAAATGTAATGATAATAATAAGCGAACTTTACCAGGATATTCCTTGTAATTAGAACAAATTCTCGAAGATTATTTTATGCAATTTCGCTACTAACAGCTCATCTTCTTAATTTAATGAAAGATTATGATGCGATTTCACTTCGCCTAACGCTTCTAGTTAAGTAGGACCTAAGTAAATTTTTAATTTGATTCATCTGACAGCATCTCTTAGACGTTAAACACCAAAAGGATAAAGTTGGATATGGGGCTTGAGAAATATACTATGCTAAAGAGGGGAGCAGTGTGTGCTCGCACCCGGCATGTTAAAATAAGGAACGTGGCTCGGCAACATGTCGCGTTAGTGGACAGGTGCAAGTGGTCCTTGTTGGGGTTATTTCACTTTGCCTATGGTAGACCGAAAAACTAACTTGAAACATGGCCAATTATTACCAAACAACAAAGAAGGGAAGAAGAAGAAGAAAGTTCCCAATTGGTGACAACAATAGTTTATTTATGTTGCGAAAGATAGATCATTTGATATATATTTTCTTAAAAATAACTAATATCACTTTGAAAATTCATCAATGAAAGATGTTTTCATTAGCAATATGTTTTCATTGGCGACAACACTCTATATCTAAACATTTTTATGGATAGTGAAATCGTTCATTCATTTTTTTAAGCGGCACATGCAATTACTTTTAGGAAAATGTTTTTTAAACAAGTTATTTTCCACTAAACAAATCCACGTTGAAAAGCTGTTTGTTTTATATTTTCAATGGTTTCACATATTTTACCTTTAAATGATGAGAAAAAAATACAAATGGCGAACAACAAGGAGATATTTCCTTTAAAGAAATAGGATAGGTTTAGATTATGTACAATTTATTTTTAAAAAGGTTAATACCATAAAAAAATTCAAAACTATGCCTATTGTGACATAAATATTTCGAACATTTTTTTTATGTCATTAAAAACACTTGGCTTGTCTATTGCAATACAGATACCCAAGAAAAACCTTTGTTTTCATAAAAAAATCCTGAATTTATACAGTTTAATAAATATACCATGATAGAATTGAAATAGAGGGTATATA
The DNA here is from genome assembly GCA_017140595.1 of Eucalyptus curtisii. Lineage (NCBI taxonomy): Eukaryota > Viridiplantae > Streptophyta > Magnoliopsida > Myrtales > Myrtaceae > Eucalyptus > Eucalyptus curtisii. The sequence goes on along the minus strand of CM029501.1, from coordinate 20,722,834 downwards.
TCACACATGTCTAAATTTAGGTGTTTTTGCGACACCAAAAAAATTGGGTGTATTTGTGTCATAATTAGTAGATTTAGGGTTTTTGATAACATAAACAATTTATAGTATTTATGTCACATTGAATATAGCGTAGGATTTTTTTTCTGGTGTTTACCCTCTTTAAAAATGAAAATGAGACAAAACCGCATTTTCAACTAAATATATAAATGTCACGTTATATGGTGATGTTATATTATCGATATGATATAACAAGCCAATAACTAATGTAGGCAAACTTCCTTCGATCATTTCCTTTCATGACAATTTTACTTCCACCATTTCTATTATCATTAACTATTCATGCGAGATCATGTTTATTTTATTATACATTAATTTATCTGGTCCGTTACTAGTGTAAAGAATATCTTACACATTCGTCATCATATAGGCGGCGTTTATACTGAGGGTTTGTCATGTCATCCGTCTAACGGTAAATATGTAATAAACTTATAAAATGACTGTGTAGGTAGTAATTATTTTAAGCTTTTAAGTGGGTATTGACACAAGTGACTCGACGACGTCACATCACCATAATAACTCTGGCACTTAGATGTCGAAAAAATAATTTCGAGACGTGAAATACGATCGCTTTCTCATCAATTTAATAAAAAAGAAAAGTTGGCAAGTGGCGGATTATCATAGTCCTCTTTATTCCACAACAACACTCTTTATTATTATAATTATATCGGCCCCAATCTATGAAATTGCCATCAAGTTGATGACTGAGAAATTGAGAATACAAGTACTAAGGTGGTTGATCACCTCCCAAAACCTTAGCGTATAGTACTATTTTGGCTTATATGTAGTACATACATCTAACTATAATGGTTGCGTAAGCCTCAAGGGAAAAAAATAATTTTAAAAGTGTTTTTTTAAAAATAATCATTTCTATCACTTATAAAAATAAAAGATCGAAAAATATTTTTGTCATTAATGAGACTATTTAGATATAAATTACTGTAGATAATGAAAATATTGACTATTTAAGTGATATAAATAATCTTTTCAGAAAAATATTTTTTAAATTATTTATTTTCTGTAAAATAAACAGAGCTCAATATGAGAAACTTTCTCTTTCTCATTGCACATGCCATTAGTCCAAAAAAAATAAAAAATGTTTGCACTATTTAATTTAAAATTCCACGTCAACTCGGATATGCTTCCTTACATTCTTCCCATTTCTTCCTTAATCTATAAAGTTGATGGGAAACACTTAATTTAGGTCCAACCATAGGATCTTACTCGTGTTTATTTATTTTATATTTATCCTTCATTGCAAGAGAAATGAATATATATCTTTCTATATGTTGGTCAGAACAAGATGAGTGCAGATAAGTTTGCATCGAAGGAGGAGTCAAAAGTCTTCAGATCGTGGGTGGCGAGTGAACCCCATTGGCTTGCCTCATCTGGGATCCATTTTCCTTGAATGATGTGCCATTTATTAATTAAAAAAGACCCAATATTGTCAATAATTCATACAACCATTTGATTAAAATGTGTACGTTCGTATAGAAAATGTAGCTTGGTGGCGTCCAAGAAATGTGCGAGTACGTACAAATCGTCAATATGGCTCTTAGTTGGAGTAGTTTGTATAGGTTGGAATAATCTACTCTTTTTAGGTGGTTTTCATTGTCACATGACATCAAAAGTGTGTGATTATGGACAAGATATTGACGGAAAGGAACATTGTTCCATTATAATTAAATGGATCATTGTCTTACTATTTGTGCGACATTTCATAGGTTCGGCGTTTCATAGTTCATTTGTAATGAAGAATGTATAATTTTATGCTCTTTGAAGTTTTGAAAAATATATGTTTTACCCTTTGGAGGTGCGTGCTCCATAGAATGTGCAGCAATACTGAGGATGCAAAATGCATATTCTCTTCGGTAAAAATCCAAGAGTGCGAAAGTGCTAAGATTTAGAAATGTAATATATAAGAAGTAAAATAAGAGGACGTAAAATGAGCATAAAGAGAAAGTTAATTGATCGAGACCGACGCACACCCTTGAATACAATTATGTATATTTGCATCAAAAGTAGTGCAAATGTGAGCGTGCGAGAGAAAAAGCCATCGTAAAGTGCTGTATCCACTGTTTCCGCGCATGAACAAGGGACTCTCAGGTTGTGGTACGCCAATGTAGCATGATTCTATAATTTTACTCCAATCGTGGGTGCGAAATGGGGTAAAAGGAAATCGTGAATCAACCATGTTTGTGAATTTTTAGGGTTTGTGCCAAATTGACTCGTGAAGAATTTACTCTGAGGTCGACAAGGGCACACAATTAATTAATGAACAAGAAATCTTATGTGCGCGCTTCCTTCATGTTGAGTGCACGTATAATCTCTCCATGGAATGATTGGAGTGAGAAGAAGTAATGGCTGATATCGAGTTGATCTATAATCTCTCTATGGAATGATTGGAGTGAGAAGAAGTAATGGTTTGAGTTTTTAAATGACGGTGTGGAAAGGTCAATAGGTTTAAATTCTAGATTATCTTATAAGTCTCTCTACATTATAAAGACATTTGGCTGCTTTTGCGCTTCTGCCATCATAATCTAAAGATGGTTGACGTGACCTAAGTTCTAATGATAAAAGTAGACAAAATTAAACTCACATGGAGTCAAAATAATCAAAGATGGTGTCATTATGTCGACATACTATTATTTAAAGTCTAACCTGACTAGCCCGTAATTGGGGTTACCATAAATGGGCCAATGAGAAATTACATTGTTTATGCGACCATTCAAATTCTGAGACGGATTGACCATCGTATTAGTCTTTATATGGAGGAAAAACGGTCTGATTAATTCTAAACTCATTGTATGGATGCCAATTTAGTTTTAAACTTTTTTCAATTTTACCAATTTAATCATAAACCTTTACGCGAAATTTCAAAGTATTCATTCCGACCAATTTTGATAGCAAATAACTGATATGGCAATGTGTCACGTAGAATGGCCAGTGATGACTCAATTGCCACGTCAGTGATTTTTGATGAAAATTGATCAAAATTAGAATTTCTTATAAATGTTCAAAACTAAATTGGCAAAATTGAGAAGTTAAAATTGAATTGACTTCTACACGATAGGTTTATGACTAATTTGACAATTTTTCCCTTCATGTGGATTATATTTCGTTAGCTTGGCAAAATATTTTCGAAACATTGGTGTTGTTTAATTTAAAATCCATTGCCGTGTAAGGAGTTTGCTCGACTCTCAATCGTAACCAAAGGGCCTGGCAACAAGGACACAACAGTTGACCACCAAATTTCACAAGAGGAACTCATTATAATCATTTAATTAGGCAAGGCATTCGATTCGTTGGCGTTGTTTTCACTCCTCGTCATCATTAATGTGGACAAATTTATCAGACGATACAACCCATTTGAAAGCCAAAAAAAAAAAGAGGCAAGACCATTGAAAACGCACCTATACATCATTGGACTGGATATTAAATGCCACCGAGTACACTAATCTTTGGAAAGATTTCACTTCCCTTCAACTTTGGACTTTATAAATATTAAAAAATTGCATGTTCCCCCTATTGCATTTTCTTTTTTATATATTATATATTATCTATTGGAATTGAGAGCAGAAAGGACATAAAATACAAAATCAAGAAAATGGTGCACTTTATTTTCCGAAAGACATGCACAGTCAATACTAATGGAAACAAAGTTAATGGGGGTTAACTAATACTGACCATAAAAAAAAAACTAAATATAAGAAATCGAGGGGTTAAATGCAATTCTTAAAACTTCAGGTTTAATGTACACCAACTTCGAAGTTGAGAGGGGAAAAACGAAAATTTTATAGTTTTTTCTTCTTTTAAGTTGGGTTTTTTGTAGGGGTGATCAGTTTTAAGATGGGTAAGTTTCAGAGCTGAAAATTAAAACCTACCCTACTATAACTGAAAATTTTATGGTTTCAGATTTTGGATCCTAGAACTGACCATGTTTGCCTAGAACTGATTTAAGAACCTATCATGTTTTTCCGGTCTAATTCTAGGGTCTACCCGAGAACTTTTTTTTTTTGGTTACTTTTTTTGTTCATTTTTTAAAGTAAAATTATATGAAGTTATGAGTAGCAAAATGATTCAAAGTTTAAGATGAACAACATGAATCACTATCTGCCAAAAACAACTATAAGATGACTACGTAGTTACGTATAATAATAAATGATAAAAAGTTCAAACACGTAACATAATCCATAAAGATTAAGGCTGCGTTTGACAGTCGGGATAAAATTTGGGATAGGATATAATTTATCATATCCTATATTTGGTGCTCACTTAGGATAGGATAAAGTTGGATATAAGGGGGATATAGACAGGATAAAATTATCCCATGGGGGATGTGAGATAAAGGTGGATAGGATTTCTAATGTCTATAATAAGAAAGCTGTTTTTCTTGAATAACAAACTTATTAAATTAACAAAATTGAAACTATATTTCAATATAAATAATATTTGAATTCTAATTTAAGAAATTAATAATAAAAAAATAAATTTATTTTTTAATTAATCTTATTTTAATTTAGATATTCAGCTTTAATTCTATCTTATAATAAACATTCAATCTATAAATTAAATATTTATATTTATTATATATTTTAGGTATTTTTGTATTTTAGGTATGTTAGTATAGTTTACTATTTGATAAAATTTTATTAAAGAATGATGAAAGGGAAAAAAGAAATAATCATGAAAATAATACAAAAGAGGAAAAATAAAATAAAATAAAAATAAGGAATAATGTTACAAGTGGTTTTCACTATCTCTGTTTATGAACATATTGGTTCATTTATAATGATATGCTGTTTATATAAAAAAAAATGTACATTATATGATGTGAACATATCCAACTTTAGTACTGTGATTCACCAAACAATGGACGGGATATAAAAAAATCCCAGGATTTCATATCCTTCCTATCCAGTCCTATCCCGATTAGAAATTCGGACAACCAAACGTAGCCTAAGGGAAAGAGGAAAAATTGGTGAGGGGTCCAGAGGAAGAATAAAAGATGAAGGAGTTCAAATGTTAGAATTTAGAGGAAAAAGAAAATAGGATTTGGACATTGTAGTTTAGAAAATTGGTTCCAAAATGTGTTCCAAAATGGGGCGATATAGTCCAATTCCCATACGGGCATTCACTCTGAATATGTTCTCAAATCAGTTCCAAAATTTTGGAACCTATTTCTTAGAACCAGTTTTGGACCTGTTTCTCGGACGGTCTAATGTGATTTTCAAGTAGGACTGTTTTGATTACATATCCCTAGTTTTTTGCATGTCCGATTTCAATCGGTTGTGGGAGGCTTTCCGCTTTAACTTTCAACAAGTTAGTTCGTGACCTCCTGCAGTTGAGTCTGACGAGGACCCATGACATTCTTCCATCTAAGATTGTTCAAATGTCATTTACAAAATAACGTCTATATATAATTGTAGTAGACTTAGTTTATTCAAATAATGAAATACAAGATTTAAATGCTGCTCTCAAATTCCACAAGCATTGCCAACTCAATTTTCAGAATATTAAATGAAAACATAAAAATAATACTCATATCACTTCAAATAATTAATCATGAAAAATATTTTTATTATTGATAATAATTTATATTTAAATATTTCTTTTAATGATGAAAATTTTTACCGTTCATTTATTTTTGTGAACGATATAAACGATCATTTTTAAAAAAATATTTTATGAATTCATCATTTTTTTGCGAAATAAAAAGAGCCAATTAATTAAGAATCCTCGAAAAATAGACGTTGGGACCCACATAAGACCGTGGCATCATCTTGACTCGGTTTGATGAGCCACATGGCAACATCAGGGTGGCTAAGGGCGCGTTTGGTAAAGATTCCATTCCGGGGAACAATTTTTTATTATAAATGATTTTTTTATTTTTATTTTGTTATTGGGAAAATTTCTAAGTAAAAGAACACTTTTGGTAACTCCACGGAATTTCTATTCCTAAGATGAAAATACATTTGATAGGATTATTAATTTTTTTTGTTTCTTTTAATTTTTAATGCTTTTATTATATTTTTTTTTCATTTTTCATTTTTTCTTTTTCTCTTCTCCTTCCTCCTTCTTTGTGGCCGGTCGCCGGCCACCACCGATTGGGCAAGGTCCAGCAAGCTCGCCAGAGCCTTGTTAGGCTAGGGCGATGTTCGGCGAGCTTGCTGGAGGCTCGCTTGGCCACGGTGAGCCTCAACCTCGCCCTGGCCTAGGGAGGCCGAACCTCGCCTTGGCTTAGTGTTGCTAGGGGTCGACGACACTCTGGCGAGGTTGTCAGCCATGGCTGAGGACAGCGACCGGCCAAAAAGAAGAAAAAGAAAAGAGAAGAAGAGAGGAGAAGAAAAAAAAGATTTTAGGAATTGTTTTTAAAAATAAGAAGTTACTTTTTTCTACTTTTGATTCTGTTCAAAATTTATTCCTAGAAACAAAAAAATAGATTTTTGGTCCTGGGAACAAAAGATTTACCAAATGATTTTTATTCTTTTTTTGTTTCCGAGAACAAAAGAATAGAATCACAGTTTTCCGGGAGTGAAAACAAACCGGCCCTAAGTTTTCGTTAATTTTGGAACCATCTTTTTCAAACTGATAGCTAGTTCTTTGATCAGGTCTTTCCTAAACGATATCAAGCGAGATAATGATCGTGGAAGAGCACCGCCCGAAAAATTAGACTTTTGAGAGTTCAAACATAGAATTGACAGAAAACACATTCTTTCTCTCTCGTTCTCTTTCTTTTATGTAGTTCGAGTGTTCGACTTTCAATTGGTAACCACTCAGTTTCACATTGGGCGAAGCGTTACTCCAATCCCACATAATCACTGGAGCACGCCGGTCGGTGCTTTTAGTAAAGATCACTCCAAAAGAATGTCCAAATAAGTTGATACTCGAAATTAGATTTCGATTGGAGTACATGAGCACGCGTCGGTCGATCGAGCAATTCTATAGGTTCGAACGAAAAAGGCGATGGTAAATGTACTTGAATCATTAAAGTACTTGAGACAGAGAGAAGAATAATAGAGAGACAAGGGTACCTCTCATGATAACTACTTGAGGGGAACATGACATTAAAAAGTCTAAAGCTTCCTCAAATTGCAGCTATATAGATGGCAACGCTAGCACTGGGCAACAAGCCTTTCTAGATGACCGTTGAAAGAAGGGGCAATCAAGTACATTTCATGATTGGAAAAATCAAGTTATAGGACATAATGAGCACCCAAAAGAAAAACTGAGGACCCAATTGCACAAATTGCTTAAACTAGAGGAATAAATATAGCATTTATTCCTTGTAAGTTTAATTTATATTAGCATTAATGCGCACCCGCAGGTGTGCGCAAGAGAGAGAATGCCGGTTTGCGGGAGGAAAATAACAGGGAAATGTGATGAGTGGCTATTGAGGGAAGAAAAAGAGACAGTGATGGAAGAAGGTTGCAGTGACCACCTCTAATTAGATACCTTGATCATCCTCATCCACTTCTTTATTCAACAACGATAATGGTGAAGGGAAATCCAAGAGCTAGGCCCAGAAGGACGATTTGAGCCCAACCAAGGTGTAAACCCACAGCCCAACGAGCCCAAGATGGGTGAGTCATCTTGTAGTAAGAGCGAACATGGTCCATGTTGGATCGATCCAACACCTAATTCAGGGACCAACCCGTACAATTTTAGTCTCCAATTTTTGGGATTGAGAACTGGATAGATAGAGTCTCGGAATCAACTGATTATTTTTTTGTTTCATTTTTTATATTCCTTGAAAGAACAAACATACTATTTCAAATTATGTATCAATCAACAATGCAACATGGAGCAACCAAATTATAAATACCAATACATATTGAACATAAATATAAGATAAGATAACGACATAATTCACACTTGCTAATAGCAACAAATCATAATAACAAACATGTAAGGCGAGGGAACAAAGGCGAGCGGCAAGATGAGTGAATAGAGGCGAGCGAGGCCAAGGCAGGCAAGCGAGGCTGAGACTAGTGAGGATTTTTTTTTTTTTTTTTTGGTCAAGGTAGGGCTGGGTTTTTTTCTACTTTATAATTTACACGACAAATTCGAAGAAAACAAAGCAGGAGACGTTAAAATTTAGAGTAGACAAAATATATTATGTATATTATATATTATATATATTATGTACATGATTGATCCGGTAGACTAATCATAAATTTCCATGATCGAGGATCAACTCACACAATATAGGGTCTAGAGGTCTCAGAACCAAGGACCAACCTAGTCTTCTGAGATCCAAACCGGGACTATCTAGGTTGGGCCGATCTAGGGTCGGTCTAGGATTGATCTTGGACCAATACTCACCCCCTACCCTTTAGGCCCGTTGCCTGGTTCTCTTTGCTAAATTAAGCATCGACGAATCCGCCTAAGGTGAAATCTAGGGGCCCTTGCGTGCGACGTGCAGGTCCGACATCTAGCATGTGGCTCAGGATCGGCCCAACCGCTTCGGCCTAGTGTTAGGGGCCGCTGGATTCGCACGTCCTCTCAGAATGACATGGAGCAGAAACGTTATCTAAGCCACGTCACGATTATTTCTTTAGGCAGCGCACTCCGCCTCAGACCCAATGACCTGGCCGTGGAACGTCTGGTGGAAATCTAACAACAGTTCCTTTTTCGAGCATTGAACTAAGTCATGCTTGAGGTTCCAGTTACTTCAACTCATGCAGATTGCCAGTCTAGTTAATTAATCAATATCCATATAATTGAGTTTTGTTTACATATTTGTATGTATGCATATGCAAACGGTGACTACTCGGCATAAGATCAAACACGTCTCGATCTTCCATCATACAAGGCAAAGACCCTTCGTTGGTTTCGAAATTCCGTCATTCGAGAGACGTGAATTTGAACAGTGCACTTGGATTCAAGTTTGTGACTGGAATTCTCGTGTATGGTCGAAAACACACTATCTCGTTGAGGTTGAACTCGACAGATCAGCTTGGCTGAGTTTGAACAGAGCATGAACATGCATGATGGGAATCGAGTTGAACTCGAGTTGAACATGCATTATTCGAATTTGGAATGATCAAACAAATGGTTGGAGAGATTGATCAAAAGTTCAATGAGTAATCATCTCCATCTCCAAGCTTCATAAATGGCTACTTCTTCCGCTCCTCTCCTCTCTCTCTCTCTCTCTCTCTCTCTCTCTCTCTCTCTCTCTCTCTGTGATCAACCCAAAATCTCATCTGTAGACAACAAGCTGTAGGTGTACATGTCCCTGACCTCGCCTTTGCAAATCCCATACTTCCTGAGCAGCCCTTCCTTCACAAACCCAACCTTCTCCAGAACCCTCTGCGACCCTTTATTCTCCACTTCCACAAACGCCTCCAGCCTCACCAGATCGGGCATTTCGTCGAAGACGCGGCGGGCGGCCATCCTCAGCGCTGCCGTCGCAAACCCCCACCCCCAGAACTCGGCCCCCACGGCGTAACTGACGTGGGCGCGGCACCGGTCGTCGCCGGACCCAGGCCTGACGGAGACATACCCGATCGAGCGGCCGCCGAGGCAGATGGAGCGGCGCCACGGGTGGGGGATGGCGACGTTCCGGAGGTAAGACTCAGCGGCCTCCGGGGAGGTGACGGAGTCCCAGCGGAGGTAGCGGGTGACCCTGTCGTCGCCAGCCCACGAGAGGAAGTCGCCGGCGTCGGAGAGTTCGAACGGTCGTAGAGTGATTGCGGAGGACGAGGGATCCATGGAAAACGGGAGAGGGAAGGTAAAACTCGGAGTTCGGAAGGAAGGTGGGCTGGTCGAAGAGGTGTCTGAAGTCGCCGGCCGCGGGACGCGAGGAAAGATGGACAGTCGTCACGGACGAAAATGCAGAGGAGCTTGAATGGCCTGGATGGCTGAACTTTTCAATGGCCTAAAGATAGAGAGGCTGCTATTCATGTTGCTCTCAACATGATGCGTCGTGGATCTGTATCTTCCGTTAGCCGCCGCCGCCGTCCATGCCACATCGCTGCCGTATAATCTGTTCCTTGCTTGCTACTCAAAAGTCGCCATCTCCGGCCGCGGGCCCACGACGAACCCACTGATTCCATCTTCGGATGTTAACACCGTAAGTTAAATAAGAACGAAAATGCACGTGAGTTAGAATGGTCTGGATGGTTGACTTTCTGTTGGCCGAATAATAGACTGCTATTCATGTTTGCCCTCGACATGTATTGATCTCTCTCAAAGTAAGGGTGACTGGCTCCGATCTGGTCGAGTCTCACCTAAGAATCAAGAACCGGATTAAGAGGATTGGTTCTTAATTCTTGGGACCGAAAATCGGATTAGGAGGACTAGTTCCCATTTTTGAGATTAGGAATCGGATCGGACCAAATGGTACTGATCACTTAGCAAGAAAATTAAAAATTTAGAACAAAATGAGTTGATTCGGTCCATTCCGGTTCCCCTTCGGAATTGGAAACTAGACTAAAATTCACTTATTTCATTTTTATAGAATCGAAAATCGGATTGATTATCCGAAAATCAGATTAAATCGGCCAATCCAGGCGATTCCCTTTTCGATCGATATGCTCAATCTATTTTGAAATAGAGAAAAATTAGTGGGGTCTAGATATTGGGACTAAGAACTGGATCTGACCAAATGATACCGATCACTTAGTAAGAAAATTAAAAATTTAGAACAAAAAGAGTCAATTCATTCTATTCCGATTCCCTTTCGAAATTGGAAACTGAACTAAAAATTACTGATTTCCATTTTTATAGAATTGAAAATTGGACTGATGCTCTCGAAAATTGGATTAAATCAGCGTATACGGGCGATTCCCCTTTCGATCCATATGCTTAATCTATTTTGAAGTAGAGAAAGGTTAGTGGGGTCCACGGAGGAGACGTAGAAATCATGACAAAAATTAAGCGGTGGGACCAAGACGAAGAAAAGTGGGAATAATTAAATACACGAATGAGAAAATATTGGTTGCACTTGGGATTCCACCGTGTCTAACTACAAGTCCATTCATTGGGCGACACGTGTCGGATCAGACCTTCTAACACCACTACCGCCCCCCCAACCCACAGTACTGATTAGGGGTGAGCATCGGTTTAGGGTCAATCTTGAATCGACTATGGACCGGTTCAACCTCTACCGGTCTGGTTTGGTTCTAGGATGATTTGGGTAGGTTCATTGGTTTTGGATTCTTAGGCCGATCTTGTGCGGGTTGGTTCCGGTCTTGAGAGTTTATGATCAATCTAATTTGGACTAACACTGATTGTATATATATTATATATCTAGTATATTATTTATAATTTTTATATATAGAGAAAACTCTTAAACAAACGGCGTCAATAACATTAAATAGTTCCTTAGTGAGAAGTCCAAGTAATTTTACACTGTCTTTTAATAACTTAGATTGTTAATGTCTTTTACGGCATCAATAGTCATAATTTATAAAGTAGGAAAATGTTTTTATGAGGAGTCATCATGGCATCCAAAAGGGCATAAACAGCTCCTCATGACATCCTCCTTTAGTCTAAATAGCATCGATATGGACATGCGACACAACATGACATGACACGCCGACACGTCGTTTATCAAAAAATAGAAAATTCTGACACGTTAGGACACGTTATATATTATATGCATTTTTTTATATGTAAATAATAAATTATTTTTCTATGATTATTTCAATCAAATTAATCTGATTCAAATTCACAAATAAATAAATAATAATAAAATCCTGTAATAAATTTATACTAAAAACATTAATCCATCATTTAGTAATATCCTTTATCGTTTCAATTTGACAATTTCAACTCCATTTCAATAAATTCATAAAAATTGGAAAGAAAAAAAATAATTCACATTATAGACTTGCGTGTTAGACGTGTTGAAAGAAAAAATAAAAAAACTCGAGGGTAAATTGTGTATCATGGAAAGTGAGAGTTAAAAGAGAAAATAAAAAAATATTATGTTTTTCTTCTTTCATAATTTGCTATTTTTATTATTGATTTTTATTTTTTCACATATATATTTTGACCATTCATTTATTGAAAATTTTTAAAATTGATCTTGTTTGTCGGAACCGTGTGTCGGAAACTCACATGTTAGAATTCCGACTCGAGTGTCGAAAAAATTGACCAGGAGTCGGATTTTCCGACACGTGTTGATCGAGTGTCAGAGAGTGTCAGAGAGTATTGGACACATGTCGAAGTTTCCGACACGATACGAAAGCTCTCAGAGAGTATCGGTACTTCCTAGTCTCTAGTACTCATTCTTTTTTTATTTGTCCTCTTAGTCTTCAATTTGCCAAAATCAAAAGAAACAATTTCTCTACTTACCACTTGACACTCGCCTCGCTCGCTTTTGATCACTCATGCCGCTCGTTGCTCGATGCTCACCTTGCTTGTTGCTCGTTGCTCGCCCCGCTTGATGCTCACTCCACGCTCGACACTCACTCCACTCGACACTCATTGCTTGCCTATCTTAACTGACCTCGCTCTTCATCGAACTCATTAGGTCGGTCTAGGCCTCGGTCGCCTTTTTAGGGAGTACAATAAATGAAATAGATTCATTATCGGTTAGTTTCGGATTGACATTAGAATCGACCGAATCCATTGGGTCCGTCCAATCATCAATCCCAAGTTTAATAGGGTTAGTCTTCGGTTCCAAAAATTGAGTACGAACACTGTGTGGGTTGGTCATAGGGTTAGAGGGTAGACCGGTGCAACCTAGACCATACTCACCTCTATTACTGACCGTGACTCTCTCTTTCTTTCTCTCTACTTCTCTTTTTTCTCCTTGCGTTTGCCATGGCTCGAATTCAAGCTCAAGGCTCATGGCCACTTTGGCCATGGAGCTCGACCTTGAACCCAGGGCTTGGGGTAGTTTTGGCCACTTGAGTTTCGAGCTCGGCCTCAAGCTCGTGGCAATGGCCACTTGAGCTTCGAGCTCAGGCCATGGTGGCCCGAGCTTTAAACTCTAGTCCTTGGCTGCTAGATTGAGAGAGAGGGGAATGCAGGAATTTGTTGCTAAAGCCCTATTGAGCAGGGACGGTGGAGCACAAATTCAGGATGCTATCGAGCTTAGCACACTCAATAGCAAACATACAAGGTGGCCGACCGCGGCTTGATATCTCCTAAGAAATTGTTACAAATCCCTCTCAGATCGCCATCTCATCGCAAACGAAGCTTGATCCAGTCTCCAAGCTCCTAAACCTTGGGACCTTGCGGCGAATCACCCCTTTCATCGTTGCGTCCGACGGCATGCCATCCCTCCTTGACGTGAAGCGAGCATGAGGCTTGTACTCAAGCTCGAACCATGGCCGATAGAAGAGGAAAAAAAAGACAAAATAGAAGTAGAGAGGAAGAGAGAGAGAGAAAGAGTCATCATTAACGGTGTCAAAAGGTCTAATCCGGTGGGGCTCGGACGACATATCTCACCCTTTGAATGGACTCGTAGTTTGACACGGTGGAATCCAAAGTGCAGCCAATATTTTTTGATACACTGACATGTGTAATCAATGACCCTTTCATAATCTTTAAAGTAAATTGTTTCAATTGAGTGACATTGAAACTGTGTTGCTGCCAATTACATTCTCTATTGCGATTTTTTTTTAAAGGTGAAAATTTTAATTATATTAGATATATTCTTAACTGAAATAAAAGAACATGCGTGAAATGATATCATGAACTTCCTATTTTCCTATTTTATAAGGCATGTTTCAATTTATTGAAAAAGAAAAATCATAAGTTGATTACATTGTGGAATTATCATGAAAAATGTGTAAGTATTAAGAAGGAAAATCGCTCTTGGATAATTTTTCCCTTCAATTATATAAAATAACAATTACAAATGCATAATATAGCTTTTTTGTCAAGGATAATACCACAAAAAATATCAAATCTCAAACTAATTTTCGTGGCAAAAAAATTCCTAAATTGGTACATCTCTAATAAATTTACCATTGATTAACTTCTTTCTAATATCTTATTAAATTGTTGACATGGAAATTACACATGACAAGCGAATCAGCTGACATGGATCTTATGTGAAAATTCAACATAAAATGGTTGATAGAAATAATGTTGTAGATATTCGATCTCGTTGATGGATCAGTCTTACAAGGAACAGAAGATCCAGTAAAGAGTCATGAAACTTTGGCCATTTTAGGGCGAGCATTCAAACCGTAGGCAACATATCCCCTCGTAAGATTCATCATGGAACGAGCCAAGTCCATAGAATGCTCATTCTTGAGCGAAGAATCTATCAAACATGGCACATTCTCCCTCACCATATCTCCATCGAGCATCCTCTTGATGGGTAGCAACTCTTCTCTATTCTTACCTTCTCCAACAGCTTCCAGCTTTCCCACGTTTTGGAAATATGCTCAAATGCCTAATTTTGCCCCAATTTTGCCCTAACATTTTGGTGATTTGATAGAGATAGTATATTCGATTTTGTCCTAATTCCTAATATCAATTCATTTTCTTTAGATTTGTCTTCCCCACAACATTGTTTAAAGAGCAATATGTTAAATTTTCATGTCGGATCCACGTCAGGCTAGTTACTTGTCATGTGTGTTTCGTGGTAGCCATTTTATAGGAATATTTGACAAAGGTTACGGATGATAGATCTATCATAAGTGTATTTGTAGTGCTAATATCCCTTTTTGTTACAGAGGATATTTGTAGTGCTAATATCCCTTTTTGTTTAGACTTTAAGAACTTAAATAAGAGGAAGTATGTACTGATCGTATTTCTTTTTTGGGCTCTTCTCTAGGGAGTAGACTTTAGTATCATCTCCATAATGACTATAATATGTAGTTTGCTCATCCGTTCAAATTGTCACTATTCATGTATGCATTAACTTGAGGTCGCCTCGAGAAAACTTCCACAATCTATCAAATTTTTCTTTTAAAGGCAAGGAGATCTTTCGTGATCTCTGAAAGAGAAACGAGAGACTGGAGGGGAGTAATCGCAAAATACAACACTATACATCAAAACAACATTCCATAAGCACGGACCAAAAGCAAAATAAGCAGATGATAACGCCTCGCGGCATGATCCGACGATGCAAAACCCCATCGTAACCTCAAAAACTTGCAACCCTAGAAATCTAGAAGCACTTTCTGTGAACGATGGACGCGCCAGACTCGTCGTACTCTGCCTTTGTTATCCACATCTGCATCCAAATAATTTCTAAACCCTCAGAACGAAGCGAGAGTACTACGATCCCGCTACTCTCAAGCGCTCATTCTTGCTGCAACTCAGGAATAGGTACAACGGAAAAGATCAAGTCCAACAAGGAAACAGCGATGATGCTGCCTATCATCCTAATGTGTTATGATATGGCACTTCTACCTCACTATATGCAATGTTATTTCATGTGTAATTAGTAGACTTTTCTTTTATGTCCAAACTATCGTGCGGATCATGGCCTAATAAAGACACAACAACAGGGTGACATGACGATGATGACGATAATAGAGAGAAGTTGCATAGCCTTCAAAACAACTAAGACTTGAGCTGATATTTTTCGGTACCTTTTTGAATCTGTCTAGGCAATCTTATTTCATGAGTAATTAGTAGACTATTCTTTTATGTCCGAACTATTGTGCGAATCACAGCCTAGTAAAAACACAACGATGGGGTGACACGATGGTGATGACAAGATTAGGGAGAAGTTGCATAGCTTTCGAAACAATGAAGACTTGAGCCAACATTTTTCGGTACCTTTTTATGTCCGTCGAGGCAATGTTATTTCATAAGTAATTAGTGGACTTTTCCTTTACATCCAAACTATTGTGCAGATCACGGCTTCGTAATAATACAACAACAGGGTGACATGATGGCAACAACAAGAATAAAAAGAAGTTGCATAGCTTTCGAAACAACTAAGACTTGGGCCGACATTTTTCGGTACCATTTTGAATCTGTTCTAGGCAATGTTATTTCATAAGTAATTAGTAGATGTTTCTTTTATGTCCGAACCATTGTGTGGATCACAGCCTAGTAAAAACACAACGACAGGGTGACACGACGGTAACGACAAGAATAGAGAGAAGTTGCATAGCTTCTGAAACAACTAAAACTTGAACGATGGGGTAACATGACGGTGACGACAAGAATAGAGAGAAGTTGCATAGCCTCTGAAACAACTAAGACTTGAGCCGACATTTTTCAGTACCTTTTTATTTCTGCCGAGGGAGCAAAGCACGGATCCTCCGGCCCAAGCGCTGAACCTTCTTTCTGGAGGATCCGCCACCTTAAATTTGATTGTCGAAGGGATAAGATTGGCCATCTCCTTACGCATGCGTTCGGCCATTCCACGAAGCATGGTCGATCCGCCGCTAAGCACAATGCTTCCGTACAGGTCTCTTCTGAGGACGATGTCACACTTCTGGATCGAATCGTATATGGTCTTGTGAATGCCGGGTTCGTCCATCCCGATGAGCGACGGCTGGAACAGGACTTCGGCGCATTGAAAGAGCTCTTTTCCAATGGTCACGACCTTTCCATCGGGCAACTCGTAGCTTTTCTTGATTGCCGAGCTCCTGCAGGCAGTTCTGAGCTCCTCGTCGTAGTTGAGGGCCACGTATGCGAGCTTCTCCTTCAGGTCGCGAACAATTTCACGTTCTGCCGTAGTCGTGAGTGAATATCCTCTTCCCCTCAAGAGTGTCATCAGATAATCCGTCACGTTATGCCCGGCGAGGTCGACCCGGCGGACTGCGTGAGGCAGTGCGTAGCCTTCATAGATTGGGACGGCGTTGCTAACTCCATCGCCAGAGTCCAACACGATACCTGGATGAAAACAGATAATTCCCTCATTAAGAGCCAAGTAGCTATAAAAGAAGCAAGTCTAAAAGTAAAGCACTTTAATGATGCCCCGATATGAACATGTCTCGTCCTTTCTATTGGGAGTATGCATATTTTCACTCACAATTTTAAGTCAATAAGTTATAAACCAACTAGAATATATTAACTATTGTACACCACATCAATTCTCCGATGTTGAAGCATCCTAACACTTTCGATGATGAAAATACAAAACATCACTCTTCAAATCCTATCTCACTATCAGTATTCTTTCTAGAATGTAAATGTTCTTGCAATTAATCACCACGAACCTGTAGCACGACCGGAGGCATGAAGGGAGAGGACGGCTTCTATGGCGACGTACAATCCGGGGACGTTGAAGGTTTCGAACATGATCTGCGTCATCTTCTCCCTATTGGATCTTGGGTTGAGAGGTGGTTCGGTCAGGAGCACCGGCTGTTCTTCGGGAGCGACGCGGAGCTCATTGTAGAAGGTGTGATGCCATATCTTTTCCATATCGTTCCAGTCCACGACTACTCCGTGCTTGATAGGGTACTTCAAGGTGAGAACGCCCCTTTTAGACATGGCCTCGTCCCCCACATAGGCATCTTTCCCAGTACCGACCATGACGCCGGGGTATCTTGGACGACCGACGACACTCGCGAAGTTTGCTGTTGGACAAACGCCTCTGGCAATTCCAGCCTAAACAATACGACCCACAACATGCGAGGCATGAAACCGCGGAACGCCACTCGAGCGAGTTAATTCGGTCGGAACTAAAGAACAAAAACGTAATATGATCATGTAATTTCCAATCAAAGCTATGGCCAGGATGATGCACACCTTAACCATCCCAGTTCCATTGTCGATAACGACAGGCTGCGCATCCTCGTTGACTGTCATTGTCTCCCTCTCCTCGAACTTCCAACTGGATTGCTCGTTCGTACGTAGTATTAGGGGTGAGCACGGTTCCCGGGTAGAACTGGGAACCGGAGAACCGAACCTAAGGGTCCGGTTCGGTTCCCGATTCTAAAGAGACCGGTTCCGGTTCCCGGTTCCCTTTTTCTGGGAACCGGCGTTCCCGGTTCCGGTTCCGAAACCGGTTAAATTTTTAAAAATAAAAAAACTCCAGAGCACCTCACGTTGATTTCCCCCTTCCCTTTTCTTTTTCCCTCTCTCTTTCTTTTCTCAGCTTTTTCCTCTCACGTCACTTCCTGCCCCCCTAACTTTTTTCTTTTCCTCTCTCTCTCTCTCTCTCTCTCTCTCTCTTCTCTTTCCTCCTCTCTTGGCCGAAACCCTACCCCTTCTCTTCTTCTTCTTCTTCTTCTTCCTCTTCCTTCCTCTTGATGGCTGCTACTTCACCCACCACCAGACCGCCACCCCATGCCCTACTCACCACCACCTCTTGGCCACCGAACCACCACCACCCACCACCCACTGCTCGTCCGACGAGCTGTCGCGCCGTCCGCGCCGCCCCTCCCCGCCATGAGCCATCGTCACCACCTCTTGTCGCCGCTCGCTCGGCCGTTCGGGCCGTCATTGCTCCGAACCGCCACCGCCTCCACCAGAACCGAGCTCTTCCCCCCTTGGCCGTGGGTTGAGCCGCGACTGCCGCCATCTTCGCCGAGCCTTCCGTGCCACCGTTGGTGCCGTGAGACTCGTGTCTTCATCGCCGTCGCGCCGCATTCGCATGGAGGAATTAAGAGACGAGCTAAATGAGATAAAAGAGAAGCTTTCTATTTTCGGATCTGTGAGCTGACGTGATACCGTGCTATTCGATGCATCATTCTGAAAGCTGAATCAAAGGCTGGAAGGTGATAGAGATAACAATGAACTTTTATCGCTTGTTTGGCTACTATACCAGAGAATGAAGAAAGATTATATGTTATCTTCGCTCATGTTCGATTTTGATTTGATGAAGTAGAGCTATGGTTCATCTTGAGTAGCATACGAGATAACTTGAAAATATAAAGTATCATGTTTTGATATTCTGTGACTGAAATTATGTGTGATGTGCTAACTACAAAATGAAGTGTATTTACAAGAGTCCATGCAATTGCTTCTCCCACAATATACCATATAGGCAGAACTAGCTGGAGATGCTTCCATATGGTGTGTTGCTTGAGACCAATATGCGACTCTGCACGAATGATTGATGGTGCTATGAACTGGTCTCAATCTCGTGAGCTAATTCTTTGCTTAGTTTTTCAGCATGGTCGTCATGGCCACCAACAAATGAGTACACTCGGAATGCGAACTGAAAAGCCCTCCAAAGCATTTTTGTGTAATCAGTTCTTTGTGTTTATGTCACGCCCCGAACCTCGAGCGCGCCAACATCCAACCATGGTCATGCAAATGCGACATTCCCAGGTAGTGTCGCCGACCCCATTCATTTATTATTACGCAAGCGGAACGTATTATAAAACCCCTAACAATGGAATACAGGATAGAAAAGCAGGAAGCAAAACCACAAGATAACACTTTCATAAATTAACAGAATTACAAACAGAGGTCTACGGCCAAAAGTCTACAAAAGACCGGCTCTTAAAAAGGAATTGTCCTACAACCTACAAATCGGACACGTTCTCCAATCCTTATGACTTCACCCTCGCAACTCCTCAAGGTCAACCAAAGCTTTCTAGCCGCTCCGTCCACCGGGGACCGAAATTGTAATCCCCAAACCGGGATGAGACATTGTCTCAGCAAGTTCAACCCCTAAACTCCTATTAGAAAGAAAATACGCCCAATGGTGGCCTAGCCACACAACATAGATGACTTACCTCGCCTCGGTTCCTTTCCCCGAGTTAGCACAGTTCATATCATTCAATCATATGCGTAATAAGAACTTAAACAACCGGAACGCATTCACTTTCATATAACCAACAACCGCGGGGTCCCGATTATAAGACTAAATCGTTATGACACGTCCCATTCCACGCCACACAATTCCGTCCCATAATCCGACACATCAACAACACTCAACATGCATTCCAATTGTTATTCACTCGCCACACAAGGCATAGCCTACTCGAGTTCATTTATCTATCGGCATATAGCCAAGCATCGTCTCCCCCATGGAGCGCGGTTTCGTCAAGACGTCGACGGCATTCCCGAAGGAGCATCGATCCGATCGGACCCTCTCATCAGGACGGCATCATCCACCGCGTGGGCATCCCATATAGGGGCAAGTCCGGCTCAATGACCCGGGACGATTCCTCTTAGTTATCACACAGCCAAAGCATACTCGGCCCTGCAGGACACTTTGCATTTCACTCAACGCTTCCACTTAAAATAGTGATCCCGCCATTTTTCTTCATATTAAAAATATTCCGAGAAATTACTCACGTGTGTGGGGACACGCTAATTTCAAATCAAAAAGCCAATATCTCACTTTTTCAAACCCCACTATTTGATATAATCATTAAAATTCAATTTTTGCATTAAAACCCGACACTTGGGATTTTCTGAATAAAATCCATATTTTTTTTACAATCAACACTCAATTTGCAATATCCAATTATCAAATTGAAAATATGAGTACACAAAGAACGATCAAGACGAAATTCTAAGAAACTAAGGTAAAAATAATTTTCGGAATTTATTAAATAATTGAATTTATTCCGAAAATTAATTAAATAATAATATCTATATTTTTCACAATCCACACTCAATTTATAATATCCAACCATCAATTTCAAAATCCGAATACACAAGAAGGATCTGATCATCGCGAAATTTGAATTTGGAATTCCGACAAAATTTTCGAAATTAAATAAATAATTAAATTTATTCCTAAAATAATTAAATAATAATATTTTAATAATTTCGAATAATAATATATTATTAATTTATTTAATAATTTTGAAATATTTAAATAAATCAAAAGTAAATTCCTTTATGTCACATCAAGGCTTATATTAAAATAAACCTACTTAACTTTAAACTAAACACACTTTAACTTAATTAAACACCTTAATCTAATCCTCAACCAATTAAACTAATCTAACAACTTAAACTTACTTAACTTAGACTAAGCACACTTAGGACATCATTAACCGTCTAATCAAGATTTAGTGAGCTAATGATTAGCGAGCCGAGCGGACCAAAACGACGGGGACGCCGAGGGGAACAACTTTCTTCAAAGCGGGCCAAGCATCCGGGGTCGGGAAGCCGACCAAAACGGGCCAAGATCAGGCTGCCATACCCATTTTCTGCAGCTGCTGTCCACTGCTGGTTGAGGCCGAGAATGGGCGAATCCGGGGCTTGGATGAGATGGAAAAGGACCGGGGAAGGTTGAGGGGTCGAACCGGACCAAGGCGGGACCCGAACGGTGGCCGGAGGTGGCTAAACGGCTTCGGCACGGGCTGATGCAGCAGCTGCGACGCGAGGGCAGGCGAGTGGGAGGCGGAGACGGCGCGACGGCGGGCCGGCGAGCGCGCCCACACGGCGCGGGGCGGACGCACGGCGGCGGCGCGACGGCGACGGCGACGACGGCGTGCGAGCGGGAGCGGACGGCCATGGCTGCTCCAGCTTCTTCTCTGCATTTTTCTCATCTTCGCACAACAAAGATGGAGGAGAAACCAACGGAAGGGAGAGAGGAAGGAGAGAGAAGGAGAGGGACCACTTCCTTTTCTTTTTTTTTTCTTTTTTTTTCTTTAATCCAACAAAAATGGCCCACCATGACATCATCCCATGTCATCTTCCACTCACTCAAATCCTCCACAACTTCTCCAATGGTTGCACTTTCATTTTCCGCCGGGGTCCAATTCTTGACATCCAATTTCTTCATTTTTTCATTCAATTCTCTTATAATTGAGTCCAATTAAAGTCCATAAAATAAATCTAATGCCATCACACTTCAATTCACATCTTCACTTGTCCGTAGAACCAACTTAAGTCCCAAAAGACGACTAAAAAATGGCCTACTAATTTTTCGAGCCAAATTAGCCATACCTTGATTATTTTTTGAAAAACTCGGGCTTGCATGAAAAATCTTCCAAAGATGAGTCAATGATCCTAAAATGATTTGTGACACACCCGGACTTCTAATTTCTGAATTCGATCTCAATTTCACGGTTAATTTCATTCTGGCACGATATTAGCGCGTATTGATCCACCGGGTAGCTTTTAGAAATTTTCGTGCATTTGACCTGTGGTTGATCAATTCAAGCCACAATGTACATCTTTGACACATTGGCGACTCTCGGTTGTCGGGATAATCTCAAGGTTTCAAACACGGACACATGGTACCCAAACGACAGAAAAGTCGATCTAGTGCCGATCGACAAAAATTGTGCGATCTGGTGGAATCACCCACACTCGATCACATGCCTCTGTCGAGTCGACCTATCTCCGGTCTCTAATCGATTTTTAAGCGTGCCGTAATGACCCTTGCAGCATTAACTCGGTCGAAGGTCGTTTCTGGTCAAATTCTCAAGTCCGATGCATTAGAATTTCTTAACGGCTTCACCTAGTAGATTAGTTATCCCGTGAGTGATCAGTTCAGGGAAAAGAACTATATGTGCACAGATGAAATGCCCATTTCAATTTTATTGAAAATAGAATTGGAAATTCGGGATGTCACAGTTTGTGATTTTGTTAAAGTCAGTTTGTTCTCAATTTCTTTTGCTTCTCTGCTTTCCTGTGTCAAATCCAAAAAAGAAAGGGAGCAGTTGAGGTCTCATGTTCTCTTCCCCGAGTAATATGTAAATTGCAAAGACAGCTGAGTCAAGAGCAAAATGCCAAGAGGCTATGCTCATACAACATGCCTGTTGTTATTATTATGAAACACATAGCCAGGAATCACCAAATTATACATTAGACAATGTTTTCTCTAGAAAACTATGAATTTAGTTGTCTATTTGGATGTAAAAGATTCACATTGCTGTGTATTGGTAGGTACTGAAAATGGAGGGCTAACTATTGAATTATTTCGGCTTCCGAATATTCATGCCCACTACGAAAATGAAACCAAAAAAAAAAAAAAAAAAGAACCTATTGGAACCTGGAATCGACCCTGGAACCTGTAACGGGGTAGGTTCCGTGTTCTCGATTTCGACGGGTAGGTTCCAGGGTTCCAAAAATTGAGGAGGAACCCGTATGCGAGGTAGGTTAGGGTTGAGATGGAACCGAACCGGAACCGGGAACCGCTCACCCCTACGTAGTATTCACCGATCCAACTCGTGTCGAAGTGCGAGGATGGCGATCTTGGAAGCGACGTGCCCCTTCTTTTTTATCTTAACGTTCTCAAAACGCCCTCTGCTCTTTGCCTTTGATCGATCCCTTGTTCGTCAACGGCTTTTTGTTCTTGTTTCTTTCACTCCCTCCTGCCCCTCTCAAAGGCCACATGCTCCACGGTTCCTAATAATGGCTCGAGTATAATATTATCTAACAATTCATCATCAGTACATTTTCATGGGATATTATTCGATCTGATAATATATGAACCTTATTATACATGTAATTCCTCGTACTCGATTGTTTCCCAATCTTATAGAAAAAAAATTTTCGTTGACTATCTATCGGAATCCACGGCACCGCCAAAGAAAAGAAAAAGACTCGACGGCCTCACCAAGGAACGCCCTCAACGTCAACAGCAGGGCCAAAGAGAAAAAAAAGACTCAACGGTCTTTTTATTTTTAGTAATTCGACTTGTTAGACATGTTCCTACCAAAATTTTGGTAATAATAACATAAGGAAGGCGATAAGATCCATATTTCACTAACAAAAAAAAAAGAAAAAAGAAAAAAAGAAAAGCGGTCTCTTGCCACCGAAAAATTCAATGAGATATGTATGGTCATGAGTGTTTTAATTATGGGTTAAGGGCTTGAGCATAACCAACATAACTCTTTGATTCACGTCCTTCTAGTTTTCTGTAGTAACTTTCTTTGTCTCCAAGAAGATGTGTCTCTCTAATTCATAAGTAGTCGTGCTCAAGGTGTGCCAATTCAAGAAAAAGTTCAATTGAGTCCTGTTTGCATAGTGATACGAGTAATGGTTCGAGATGTTGTAATTTAGGAGGTATTGATTCGTAAATTTGCAAAGCACCATTGACAAGAATTCTATTACAATTTTATAGCAATTTGGTAAGTCTATTTTGGTTTGTAATTCAATCATCTTTACTCTTTAAGAAAATTTATTCAATATATTTATTGACTTAGTTATTATTAAATTTATTATCGCTTTCTCGGAGTTATTATGCATACAACAATAATTATTAAGTACCCAATAATGTCCATGATGTTTCTGGAGACATTACGATGGTTGATTCAACCGCTACTGTTGGAGAGGTTCAGACCTGGGGCTTGGTTTTATGGTAGTAAATGCTGTGCACTTTCAAGTCGAGAACATTTATGTATGAGTACAAGTCACATGGCTGATATGCATGGGACTACTTTTCAAAATAGTACAGACCAAATGTTATATGGTTCCGTTTCTCGAGGGATGGTTCAATGGACTTTGCCTACTTTAATGTTACCACCTCTAGTTACATCGAATGAAAAACCGGAGAAATTCACTAGTGTGGGCTTTAAGTAGTGGTAGTAGAAGATTTTCCTCAATTTAACTACATACAAGCTAGTCAAGTACCTATCAGAGGTGTGCCACGTAATTAGTCCATATGACCAAGATGTCACAATGCTTGGGGCATTGGAGGCTTGGAAGAACGAGCTCTTCTTATACCTAAATTATATCCTTAACTGTTTAGTAGATTCCCTCTATAATGTTTATTGTAACATTGGAACTACCAAATAGTTATGGGAATCCTTAGAAAATAAACACGAGACAGAGGACGCGGGCAATAAGAAATTTGTGGTCGTCAAATTTCTAGACTTCAAGATGGTGGATTCTAAAACTGTGATGAGTTAGGTTTAGCAATTGCAAATAATTCTAAACGACATTTTTGTTGAGGGAATGTCACTAAGTGAATCATTCCAAGTGGCAAACATCATTGAGAAGTTGCATTCGGGCTGCTCAAACTTTAAAAGTTGTTTGAAGCACAAATGAAAAGAAATGAACCTTGAAGATCTTATTCTATGCCTATGAGGGAGGCAGTTCTAACTACAAACCATATTCTTAATAAGATAGAAGATGGGTTAGACTTCATATAAGTTATATAATGGAATGTTATTATCATACAAGTCAATGTGGCGAGTCCTCCTCCTAAACAAACTTAGTTGGGACTTAAAATAATGGATCATATATTCATCAATTATGCTCAAATTGGCAGCACATACATATTTTTAGTTCACAAATCCGAAAATGTCAATACTATCCTAGATTCAAGGGATGCTAAATTTTTTGTGGATGCATATCCAACGGAAAAAAAAAAGGGAATGAACCTTTTTAGAAGAGATTTTGAAAAACAGAATTTGAGGATGATTAAGTTGAGGCCGAAGAAGTTAAACTCTGAAGGAGTAAGGGAGGTCATGATAACTATTCTATTTCTCTATTTCTCCGTTTTTCTATTTTTCTGTTTTTCTGTTTCCTGTAACAAGTTTGAAACATAAATTCATTTGGTAATGTAATTTCATTTTTCTATTTCTAGAATAGATTTTTGCTCTAGAAATAGATTGGACTAGAAATTAAAAGTTAAATTTTTTAACTATTCTATATCTTGAATAAAAGTGAGAAATATAAACTATTCTTATCATCCATTATCGTCATTGCCGGCTGCCCACCCGCTGCTTGTCACTATGCTAGATTTTCAAAAGCAAGTATAAATCCCAAGAGGTTGAAGGCCGAAAGAATGAACACAACTGAGAACCAATTTTGAATTGGAAAGACTTTATGTGAGGTCTATTGTTTGGGCTTATACAAACAACTAGTGATTCAAGGCTTATTTCACTGACTAGTTAAGTAAGTCCGACAGGCTTTCGTTAAAGAAGGTTCAAAGCGAAAACTATTTATCATGATACGGTGTACTTAGAATTCTTCAAATTAATATATATATATATATATATATATTTGTTAATTTATTAAAGAAAGTTCAACATTGTTTGTTAATTCATTACTTAAGTTTGACAGGCTTTCATTAAAGAAGGTTTAGAGCAAAAACTACCTATCATGATACAGTGTACTTCCATAGGCACACTTAGAATTCATCAAATTAATTTTTTTTAATTTATTAATGTGGGGGAAATGTCGTAATTATAAGTTTATGGTGTAACAAGTGTGAGCAAAACCAACATGACTCGTCAGTTCATATCCTTTCCGTTTTCTATAGTAGTTTTCTTTGTCTTTAAAAAGACACGTTTCTTTAGTTCATAAGTAGTCATGCATGAGACGTGCTAGTTCGGGAAAAAGTTCGATTAAGTTATGTTTGCGTAGTGCTAATACAAATAGATTTGAGGTGCCATATCTCGGGAGAAATAGCGCTTTAAGGAGATTCTATTATCCGTAACTCACCTCCTGGCTAACTCTATTACAATTTTATAGCAATTTTGAAAATCTATTTTTGGTTGTAATTTGGCCGTCTTTACTCGTTAAGAAAATTCATTCAATATATATTTTGACTCAGTTATTATTAAATTTGTTATTGCTTTCTCAAAATTATTATTTAAGTTTAATTTTACTGGTTACAACAAACGGTATTGCATTATGCATACAATAGTGAGAACTTCTAGCGGCCAACGAAAGGTGGGAGGCCAAACCGGAGTGCGGCCAACGAGGATTTTTCAAAGATGGATCTTTAGCAACCAAAATCGTTTGATGGCTAGAAGCCTAAAGTTGACTGATAGAAGAATTGAATCGAAGTTGGTTGTTAAAAGGGATGAAGGATATAATGATTCGAAAGTACTTCTAACGATGAACTCAAATTCGGATGCAAGAAATAAAAATTCTTGCGACCAAATTCTAGGGTAGGGTTTGCAAGAAGTATATCTCTCGAGACCAAATCAAATTTGGTCGCAAGGTCATACTTCTGGCGACCAATCTCAACTATAAAGGTTCCACCCTTGCCGGACTTTTTTAGAACAAAAAATAAAGGAACATAAAAAAAGAATATAAAAGAAAAAAGAAGAATAAAATAAAAAAAATTATTAAAAAATTTAAAAATTTCTACGTCGGTGCCAATTGTCTTATAAAGCATTATTAGCATCCATGTAAGCGATATCTGACCAAAATTAGTTATAAGGACTGAATTGGTGAATCATTGAAAAGATTATGACTTAAATGGCATAAATGCAATAAATTTAGATTTTTTTTCAATAATATTTTCCTAAACCAAGTTATAATGTTAATCTCATGTGAATCCATAGGATGTTTTCGTCATGGCCAGATTGGTCCAGTGGCTACCAAGGCACCTTGGCATGGTCTTCATTCAAATTTCAGGTCTCGCACTGTTTTTTGACTCATGGTTCTGCTTCTCTATTTAATGCCAACACTTTCAATGATTGATTTTTATTGGATATTATCAATTCGCATACCATACGATAATTTTGCCACTCCTCAAAAGTGTCAGGATCATAAAAAATTTCAGTGTAAAAATTTACAATTTTAAAAACAATGCCGTGAGTCAATCGGGGG
Source organism: Eucalyptus curtisii (assembly GCA_017140595.1). Classification (NCBI taxonomy): domain Eukaryota; kingdom Viridiplantae; phylum Streptophyta; class Magnoliopsida; order Myrtales; family Myrtaceae; genus Eucalyptus; species Eucalyptus curtisii. The sequence continues at coordinate 20,695,474 of CM029501.1, read as the reverse complement.
AAGGAATAACTCAAGTAATAATCATGATCCTTAAGGTTAAGTTTTAGTACTAATCAGCACGTACGTGCATTACATTAATTGGGTTGTTCTTGCATGCATCCGAATGAAATGAGCACAATATATATAAGCCGTCAGATCACGTGGATCATGAGTTTGTGTCGCATCGAATCTAGGAGTTTAACACGAGCAAGTAAATGCAAGGGTAAAGACTTGCTAATCACGTAGGGATATGATCCATTACTATTCCTCGGAACAGAAATAGTTTTTTTTTTTTTAACAAAAAAAAAACAATGTAAACACAAACAAACGCACCCTAAATGCAAGAGTAAGACTTGCTAATTTGATCCATTACCTTTTTCTTTTCTTTTTTGACTCCCTTCTTGGCGGCTGGCGAATTGGTGGGGCCCATCCAATAGCCGCCGCGCGACTCTGTGCCACGTCACCGCCTCGTACGCGACTCCTTGCGCTCCACTCAAAACCTCGCCATCAATGGCCAGCCAATGATGACCCCATCGATTCCATCTACTTTGACCGTCATTTCGCTACTTCTTCGCAGCTTCTCCAATGGAGGAGCATCGTCGCCATCGATCTCGATGAAATCTGATATATAAGAACGCCCTCCCTCTCATCTGCTCTCAAAGAAGTTCATCATCGTCTCGTCAACGACGTCGACGCCCGTTCTTCGCACTCGAGATCTTCAGATGGAGGTGCACGACCGACAAGCCGCCCCCGTCTCGGGCGGAAGCAGCGGCGGCGCGATCTCCCTCCGCCCTCTGCAGCTCTCCGACGTCGATGACTTCATGGTGTGGGCCACCGACCCGGACGTCGCCCGCTTCTGCCGGTGGGAGCCCTACACGAGCCGCGACGACGCCCTGGCCTACATCGCCGGCGCCGTCCTCCCCCACCCTTACCACCGGGCCATCTGCCTCGACGGCAGGCCGGTCGGGGCCGTCGCGGTGGAGCGGAACGAGGTCGCGAGCAACGCCTGCCGTGGGGAGCTGGGCTACGTGCTGGGCTCGGGCTACTGGGGGAGGGGGATCGTGACGGAGGCGGTGAGGCTGGCGGTGGCGGAGGTGTTCGGCGGGGCGAGGCCGGAGCTGGAGAGGGTGGAGGCGGTGGTGGACGTGGAGAACAAGGCGTCGCAGAGGGTGCTGGAGAAGGCTGGGTTCAGGAGGGAGGGGGTGATGAAAAAGTATTTCGTGCTCAAGGGGAGGACCAGGGATGCCGTCATGTTCAGCCGTCTCGCTACTGATGACGATTCTTGATATATTCAGCAATCAGCTTGAATGTTGCTCCCATTTGTAGTGCAGAAATCGACTTTTAGAATTGTCATGTGTTTGCCTCGAAAACATCGTACGTAATAAATCCAGTGTCGTGCACTTTTGAGTTTGTAATAAATTGTGGAATTGGATAAATTCTACTTGAAATTTGGCAGCTTGGTTCTTCTGTTTTCCGACATCGTTGGGGAACTTGGTTCCTGTAACAACAGCTAGATCAGGTCAACCACTTGGCTCAACCACATGGTTTCCTGTCCAACTTTATCTACCTTATCATCTAGCGCACGGTCATGGTTCATGTCAGTAGTTTGATTTCGACAACACCATCGGGATATATGACATCTCGATGGTATAATCCCGCCGGCCAATTTTGTTTCTTTGGTCATGTGGAGCTCACTATTAGGGCATGTTTGTTAAAATCTGTTTATAATAAGATCCTGATTACCGAGTGTAGCCTAAGCTTTTTTCCATTGAAAGTAATGATCATGTGCAAAATCACATAGATTTTCTACAAAAATAGAATCGAAATGACTACACTTCTCATGTCATGATAAAGATGGGTGGATGGAGATATCAATTGATTGGAATTTCTTTCTCCTATAAGCAATTCTGCACAACGAGCCTTAATCACATATGATCGATCTTGATCTATTCACTCGGAGATTGCTTACTCCGTTAAGTATATTGATTAAAGGCCCTAAGGTCCATGCGAGACTTATCATGACTTCTCGAAACCAAGACATATAAGAATTGGTCAATAATTAATTGTTGCCCGGCCATCTGCTATTCATCTTTATTAGTCCTAGATATTCCTTAATGACTAATTTTAATCAATCCGGGTTGACTTGACCATAAAACCCAACTTTACCTTGAAAAAGCAAATTACCCCTTTTTGCATATCTCCATGCTACCAAACCTTCTCTCGGGCCGTGGCTCTCCATCACCCAAGACCCATGTCCCCTCCACCGCGCACCACCGTCCACACACATCGCCACCACATATGTACGATGTACTACTATGTTTGGTCAGTTCCTGACCTCATTGATTCCATCCACCTTTAACCTTAATTCCCAAGATCCTCCACAACTTCTTCTACCATCGTCACCATCGATCTCAATGCATCTGACATGACCACACCCTTCCTCTCTACCTTCCCCTAAAGAAGGTGTTATCATCTCATCGCCCACATCAAACCCCCGTTCACCTCCCCCGAGATCTTCCAATGGCGGAGCAGGAGCAGAAAACCGCCCCCACCTCCGGCGGCGGCGGCAAGATCTCCCTCCGCCCTCTGCAACTCTCTGACGTCGACGACTTCATGGTGTGGGCCACTGACCCGGAAGTCGCCCGCTTCTGCAGGTGGGAGCCCTACACGAGCCGCGACGACGCCCTGAGCTACATCGCCGGCACCGCTCTCCCCCACCCTTACTTCCGGGCCATCTGTCTGGACGGCAGGCCGGTCGGGTCCCTCTCAGTGACGCGGAACGAGGACAGGATGGAGGCCTGCCGGGGGGAGCTGAGCTACGCGCTGGGCTCGGGCTACTGGGGGAGGGGGATCGCGACGGAGGCGGTGAGGATGGCGGTGGCGGAGGTGTTCGGGGAGAGGCTGGAGCTGGAGCGGGTGGAGGCGATCGTGTACGCGGAGAACAAGGCGTCGCAGAGGGTATTGGAGAAGGCCGGGTTCACCAGGGAGGGGCTGCTGAGGAAGTACGTCGTGATCAAAGGGAGGACAAGGGATGCGTTCATGTTCAGCCGTCTCTCTACTGATGAAGATTCTTGATATATATTCTGCATGAATATTGGCACTGGTATCGTCATCCATTTGCCTGGAAACCTAGGTTGGTAATTTGAAATGTAGTGTCTGCGCTTTTGGGCTCGTAATAAATTGCTCGATTGGATGGATTGTATTGGAAATTTTGGTAGGTTGGTTCATCTTCTGCCTCTCATTATTGGAGTTTTTTTATTTCCTAGATCAAGTTTTTTTTTTTTTGGTCGAACCATCAGGTTACTCACATGGTTTCCTGTCCTATTTTATGTACCTGAGCATCGTGCACACCTTCATCAGCCATGTCATACTTTTGATTTCGACTGTTGACGCCTAAAATTTCCTTTTAATTAATTAGGTTTTATTTTACTTTATTTTATTTTAATTTATTTTATTTTTATCTTTTTTTCGGATAATAAATAAACAAATAACATAAAAACAAGCAAAAAGCAAAACAAGCGGTCAGCCCCCTTTTCTTTCCCTTTTTCCCTTCCGCGCGGGCCCAGGCCCAACCTTTTCCCCCAAGGCCTGGCCCGGCCCTTTTCTCCCTCCTTCTTCCTCCTTCCCTCTCCTTGCCGCTGTAACTCACGCGCGCGAGGGAGGCCGACGCGCGAAGGACGGCCTACGGCCGAGGTGAGTAGGCCGACGTCGCCGAGAGAGGACAGATCTCGCGCGCCATTAATGGCCGCCTTCAATGCCGAGCACGCCTCGCTGGAAAAGCTCGGATGGGACGCCGGTTCGCCCGAGGAAGATCGGTCGGCAAGCCGAAGGCCGGCGGCCGAAGCCCCCGCCGACCGGACCCCCTCGCCTATAAATAGGCAAGAAGAACCTCCGTCGACGGCCATCGCGAGCTTGGAAGCCTTCGCCGAGAGACTTCGGGAGGAGACCAAAGCGAGCGCCGGGGAGGACTCGAGCCGCGAACCGCCCCCTTTCACCGAGAGACTTCGGGAAGGCCGGCGGCGAGCGGATTCGAAGGGTCGGATTGGCCGGTGGAGGCTCGGATCGGCCTCGAGGGAGAGCGATCGAGCCCTTCCACGACCCCGACACCGTGCCGCCGTCCAATCGTCGTCGTCGCCGCCCGGAGGGAAGCCGTCCGACGCCACCCCGTCGCGCCATCGCGTGAATGGGTAGCCCATCATTTCGTCGCCGTCGCCATCGTCCCCGCCGTTCATCGCAACCCCACCCCGTCGCCGTCGCCATCATCGTAGTCGTCATTGTCGTTCCGTCGCCGCCGTAGCCGTCGTCGCCGCCGGAGCGCCTCTGTCTCGACCCCGGCGCCATGCGGATTCGCAAACCCTAGGGTTTGCGATTTTCCGGTCGCGAACGGATCCGGACCGGAAAATCGGGTAGGGATTTCGCAGGTTCCGGGCGGCGGAGGCCGGTCGCGAGTCGGGTAGGGTTTCGCCGAACCGGGTTGTCGGGTCGCCCTGTTTTTTTTTTGGAAACGGGTTCTTGGGCCGCGATCCCGTTTCAATAAAAAAAAAAAAAGACAAAAAATCCGAGTCGGGCCCGCAACGCGGGCCCGTCCCGTTTTTGGGTCGCCGACCGGGTCGGCTTTTATTTTATTTTATTTTAAATAATATTTTAATAAATAAATAAAAAATAATTTAATAAAAAAAAAATCAAAAAAATAATAAATAATCAAAAATACTTTATTTTCCGAAAAATATTAAAATAATATTAAAAAATATTTTATTTTCGGAAAAATAAAAAATAAATAAAATAAAAAATATTTTTATATTCTCCGAAAAAAAGTATAAAAAAATAAAAAAAATTTTATTTTCCGAAAAATAAAAAAAAAATCAAAAATATTTCATATTTTCCAAAAAATGCCAAAAATCCAAAAAAAGTAAAAATTCATGAAAAAGCCAAAAATTTTCATAAAAAGCCTTAAAAGACTTGTATTTTCCAAAAAAATCCAAAAAAAAAAAAATCCCTTTTGTGTCAAAAAATAGAAAAAGATCCAAAAAATGTTTTTCCTCCCAAAAATGCATGGAAAATCCCTCAAACATCCAAAAAAACCTCAAGGTTTAAATAAGATTAGGTACCGAAATGGCATTAGTGATTAACTAGTGTAATCAAGTCCCCGATCCTAATTTCTCCGGGTTTGCGCAGAGTGAGTATTTCTCCCGATACTTCGCTTGGGTTTCTAATCAACCCACCCCAAATCCATTAGTGGCGACTCCATTTTAAAAATTGATTTACAGGTTAAAAACTTAGACTATTAAAGTCGTGAATTGGTGGATTTGAGAGAGTCCGGGCATAACTAATTTCAGCCGAGCCATTAGCCTCCTTAGGCGTTCGTACCCGATTGTGGGCGCCGAAAAAAGAGGTCTCGACATCGACCATGATGCCTTGGTTAAATTGATTACAAGACATGTTATGTTTTAGCTATTTCATGCATCCATAAACACAAACAAGTTGACATCCCTCGTTGGCTACTTTATTTTTACGATAATGAATAAAGGGATTTCTAACATAATTTCAGAGTAATTGGAGTAAGATATGCTCGTCATGGACCTAATAGCCCGCAATGCATTTAATCTCTTTTTTGCTAAATACAAGCATTCGAACACAATTATAAACATAATAATATAATTCGAATGCCAAATTTATGTAATTTGATGGATGTGACCTACTCCACAGAGTTAATAGTATAAGATTCCGTTATATATCAAGCGATAAAATAGAGATTGCTATCATATTCGAGCTACTAAAAAACTCTTGTCCTTTTCAATTTTCAATTATACTTAATAACTTACTTATACAATATTTAATCTCCACAATAATAATATCTTAATTTTACAGAACAGTTCACAAATCTTACCATAAAACTTGCATGTTCAAACACTCATCTCTGCACAGACGAAATGAGGACCAAAACCCAACTGCAACAAAAATTGAAAACCTTGTGGCTGAATGTTAGATCCAATGAGTAAAGTCAGTTCCTTGTTTTGATAGGGAACTTTGTCCAATTTGGACTTTCCTTTTAAGTCTTTAATTTTCAAAATTGAATGTTCTTTGGATAAAGATCGAACATCCCAAATAGCAAATCTCCTATACGAAGTTATACTTTCGCTTAATGGGCTCAAATTCAACACATTTTATAATATCGGATTAGAAACATAATTTTATTTTGTTTTTCTTCATTCATCGAGAACATGGATATATAAGATGTGCTTCATGTTTTGAGCAGCTAGAATCTCCTCGCCTTTTTTGAAAGTCACAGGACCACATGATTTTGGCATATAATCAAAGGAAATTAGAACGAATACCACCGTCGGTGTAAAAAGAATTTGACACGAGTTCAATCCATATCTGATTTGACGGTTTTAACTACTCACTCTCTCGTTAATTATCAAATTAGCAATGAATAAAGTCGCTGGTAGAATATTTTTTTTTTTTGGCACTGCTAGAAAATGTGCTGTTTACTCGATAATCAAAGCTAGGATTTTACAGAAAAAGATTTTCGATTTTTTTTTCCTTTCTGGGGAAGAAGGAAAGAGATAGAATCTTGTCAAGGGAGCAAGCTCCCCATTTTATAGTTTTCTTGCTTGACTTAGAGTTTGGTGCTTGCATTGCATTAGTAAGATTCCTACTGACCTGCCTCTGTTTCAGCCCACGATGTTCTTATAAACCTTAGTAAATTCATCATTTCTGGTCTAGCAGCAGCATTTCTTGAAACAACAACGAAGAATCTTTCGTTTCTTGGATTATTATTATACTCTCTAAAATCCCCATCTTTGGCCAGTCCGTGACCTCATCGATTCCGTTGACCTTGACCTCGATTCCCAACCTCTCCGCAACTTCATCTACCACCATCATCGCATCAACGACCACGCCCATTCACCACTCGAGATCTTCCAATGGAGGAGCGGGAGCAACAAACCCCCTGCAACTCCTCGGGCAGCGGCGTAATCTCCCTCCGCCCTCTGAAGCTCTCCGACGTCGACGACTTCATGGCGTGGGCCGGCGACCCGGACGTTGCCCACTTCTGCAGGTTCGAGCCCTACACGAGCCGCGACGCCGCCCTGGCCTACATCGCCGGCACCCAGATTTCGGATCCATCTATATTGATTGACTGCCTCCATTATGTTGTTGCCCACCCTTACTTCCGGGCCATATGTGTCGACAGCAGGCCGGTGGGGCAAGTCTCGGTGACCCGGAACGAGTCCCCGGCGGATGCCTGCCGGGGGGAGCTGGGCTACGCGCTGGCCTCAGGGTACTGGGGGAGGGGGATCACGACGGAGGCGGCGAGGGCAGCGGTGGTGGAGGCGTTCGGCGCGAGGCCGGAGCTGGAGAGGGTGGAGGCGATCGTGGACGTGGAGAACAAGCCGTCACAGAGGGTGCTGGAGAAGACCGGGTTCACGAGGGAGGGGGTGCTGAGGAAGTATCAAGTGCTCAAAGGGAGGACGAGGGACGTGGTCGTGTTCAGCCGTCTCTCTACTGATGTCGATCCTTGATATGTTATCAGCACCATGTGTGATTTTCCTTTTTTTTTTTTTTTTGGGCAATTTTGGTCCAATTTGGCCTTTCATTTTAAGCTTTTGATCTCCAAATTTGAATTACATCCTGAATAGGAAATCTTTCGTGTGAATTCAAATTTTTGCTTATGGACTCAAATTCGAGACATATTTTAACATTTAAGTTGGCAAAGAAATGACTTATTTAGTAGTTCTTCATTCGTCGTTCGAGCAAGACAACTCTCTATAAATTGTTTTGTTTTAAGAAAGCAAGAATCTCCTCGGTCCTTTCGAGAGTCATAGGACCACATGATTTTGGCACATGATAGAGGAAAATTAGAGCATACACCACTGTCAGTGTAAAAGTGGAGAAAACTTGGACACAAATAGTCTAATCTATATTTAATTCGAGGGCTCTAACTATCCATTCTCTCGGTAGTCATTAAATTACTGGTGAATAAAGATCGATTGTAGAAAAGTTTTACATCGTTAGAGGATGCTGTAAATTACTCATTAACCAAAGCTAGGATTTTCATTTGAAGAAGGGAATGTATAGATTCTTGTCAAAATAGCAAGCACCTCCGTTTTATATATATCTTTTTGGATTTCCAATTTTTCAGGAGGGTTTTTACTTGCAATGACCTCAAGCGTAGGCGGCAGTGTGATCTCACTTCGCGCTCGGCAACACTCTGATTCCATTATTTTCAGAGGAGGGCTTGATCTCACCAGCTGATCGAGGGCATTTTTGTCATTTAGATTTTATTTTATGTCCTTTTTTTTTTTTTATTTTTTCCATAAAAAAACTCAAAAAAGAAAAAAAAAAGTCCAAACTTAAAATACACAAATAATATTAAAAAAACCAAGCGGAAGGGCAGCTCTCCCACTTGTGGCTGCTAGGGTCTCCGGCACCTCGGTGAGGATCGGCAACTTTTGCCAAAATCGAGAGAGGGCCGCAACCCTCTCCTGTGACCACGTGGGGCAGTGGCCACGGGCGGGAGATCTCATGCTCTTTAATTTTATTTGTGTTTTTTAAAGTTATTTTTTTAAAAAAACTTTTGAGTTTTTTATGGAAGGAAAAAAAAATAAAAAAACGAATATGAAAAAAAAGAAAATATAAAAAAAGAAAAGAAAAGGAAATGCCTTTAATCAGTTGGTGAGGGAAAGCCCTTCTTTAATATTAATATGTCACTTCAGGTATTTATTAAAAGTAATGTTTATTTTAAGTTTTTATTTGAAAAAAAAACACTTCAAATCCTTATTTAAAATAAGATTTACTTTAGACCTTTAATTAATATAAAGTTCAACTTCAAATTACTATTTGAGAAGACGAGAGCAGTAATTCATTTAACACCCTTATTTGAGAAAATGATTGTATTTCAAATAGTAGTATTTAGAAATACAAATGATAGCATTTTAGATCTTTATTAGATTCATTTCAAATCTTTATTTAAGAAAAAAAAATGACACTTTTGGCACTCGTTTGAAAATTTTCCACTTAACCCTTGATATTTTTCTTTTACTTCTTGAATATATAAGTTTCGAGCGCTCTATATTGGCGGGCCTAAGTATTAAAAGTCGTACCGAAACGACAAAACACCACAGCGCGCTCTCTCCATCGCAGCCTCCTCGTCCGCCTCCTCCGCCGCCGCCGCCGCCGCCGATGGACCCTCTCTCCGCCCTCCGCGACTTCACCATGCGCGGCGACCTCGAGAAGATCGTCCGCGCCGGCGAGGAGTTCCGGTTCGGCTCCGACTACGCCTTCCCCTGCGCCGCCGAGACGGCGTACCGGTCCAAGCAGGGCAGCCTGTACACCCTGGAGACCCTCCTCTTCTTCGTCACCCACCACCACCTCAAGCACACCGACTACATCCAGGCCGCCCGCCTCCACCACCTCCCCACCGTCACCTTCATCGACCGCAAGCCCCTCCTCGACTACCTCCAGGGCAAGATCTCCTCCTCCGACGCCATCCAGCTCTTCCCCTCCTCCTCCTCCTCCGCCTCCGCCGCCGCCATCGCCGCCGCCGCCTCTGACGTCGCCGCCGCCCTCCCCGACCCCTCCTCCGCCTTCGCCTTCGCCGCCGCCACCGCCCCCTCGGCCTTCGCCGCGGAGGCCGAGGGCGAGGCCGAGGAGGACGCCGCGGCCGTCGACGTGATGGCCCTGATCCGGGCGGTCGAGCGGCCGCTCAAGGACCGCGAGGCGATCCTGGAGTGCAAGAACCGCGACTTCCACGCCGTGCTCGTGGCCTCGACGCGGCGCGAGGAGGAGCGGCAGAGGATGGAGTCGCACCAGCGGAAGGATGGGCTGGTGGCGAAGAGCCGCTTGATGGGCGCGGAGGACAGGGGGCTGGGGTTCGGCGAGGAGCTAGGGTTTGGGGATTCTGGGATTAAGCCGAAATTGAACCTCAAGGGGAGCAAGATCGGGGAGGGCGTGCCGATAATCCTCGTGCCGAGCGCGTTCCAGACGCTGATCACGATACACAACGTGAAGGAGTTCCTGGAAGATGGGGTTTTTATCCCCACGGATGTGAAGGCTAAGCAGATGAAGGGGCCGAAGCCGGACTGCGTCACGGTGCAGAAGAAGTTCAGTAGGGATAGGGTGGTGACGGCCTACGAGGTGAGGGACAAGCCGTCGGCGTTGAAGCCCGAGGATTGGGACCGGGTTGTGGCGGTCTTCGTGTTGGGGAAGGAATGGCAGTTCAAGGACTGGCCTTTCAAGGACCATGTGGAGATCTTCAATAAGAGTGAGTTTGGTTTGGTTGCAATTGAATGTAGTTTTGGGGATTGATGCGTTGAATTGGCATTTTTGTTGTTTGAGGCCTTATCTGCTGTTTTCTCTGTGCTTGTGGGGATGGAATGACCTGCTGATTACGGATTCTTCTTCTGCTGTTAATGAGTTGCAGTTATTGGGTTCTTTATGAGGTTCGAAGATGACAGCGTGGAATCTGCAAAGATTGTAAAGCAGTGGAATGTAAAGATTATCTCGGTGAGTACTGATTTTACACTTTGTGCTGCCAGATTGGTTTATTGCGAGTTCTATGGAGATTGCCAGTAAATGCGGTTGCCTTTTGTTAGTTGCTGTCAGGATTGCTGATTTGTGAGTTCGAATTCAATGTGCAGATAAGTAAAAATAAGCGACATCAGGATCGGGCTGCGGCTCTTGAGGTGTGGGAAAAACTAGAAGATTTTGTTCGGTCACGATCACATGCTTAATTGGCCAGGAGTTTGTCGAGAAAGCTTGTGAGGTCTGCTGGACAGTCGTGAGCTCTTTGACCTTTGTAAATGATGTAGATTAACTTTGGTACTATCATTTAATAGACTTGGTTTATCATTTCGGCATATTTATTGGTTGAGTTCCAGTTGATAGGTTGTTTTATTAGTGCTTTAGCAGTTTCAATGTAGTATATCCTAAATGGAAATCACGTGTCAACTTTTTTGAAGGGAATTGTTTCTATGAGAACCAGTCACCTTATAATTACGTTAGTATTCATGCTAAGTATTACTACTATAGAATCAAAAGCTTAAATTTAATGAGGTGTTGATGTCTGTACATTTGCAGAAGTAAAATGTTTTTTTTTTTTTTTTTCTTCTTATGCTTTTAAAATCTTATTACTTGTAGTTAAGCAACTGTAGTAGACCATCTCTATGTTCTGATAAACAAGCGTAGCATCTAACTGAAGTCACACTGCTCATACATGTTGCTTGCTCCAGAAACCTTGTTCATAAAAACACAATCGTTGGTTTTTGGCCTTTCTATTTAGTGGATGAAGCAGATGTCCTATTAGCTTTTCGATTTTCAGCGGGTTACGATTGTCAGATGTGCTCATCCTGCTTCCTTCTTTGCAATGGGCAGTAAAGACTCAGCTTCCTGACTATCCAACAACTTGGTACTGTCCAAGTATAAAAAAATCAGAGCTTACAACTGATCTACGTATGCTTGAAAGAACAAGAATCGAGGTACAAGCTCCATGTTTGGCATCTGGAGCTAAAATGATCCAATCACTGCGTCCTGCCTCAAGATTTTTCTTCAGCAGAAAACTCAAATTTGGATAGTCGTTGCTCAAATTTGCTGTTGTTAACTCTTAAAAAAGAAACGAAGGTGATTGTGAAGGAATTGTTTTTAAAATTTTGATGTTTCTAGGCATTGGAGCTTGATGGAGTTTGGATGATGACGGGACGGGGAGATGTAATATTGAACAAATCTATTCTTTTCATATAGTTAACATTATTGGTTCTGCACCTTTGTTCTTTGTAGATGTATTGTTAAGTTCCTAATATTTCACGTGCTTTGCACTTCCTAGATTATCTCTTGTGAAACTCAAGAGCTTGATATTGATGTTTATTGTTTCTGAGAAAGTGTTTGAATCCACAAAATTCATCTGAGAGCAATTGTGGCCAGGAAAATATGCCATCAATAAGATGGAGATAAACATAAAGACATATGAAAAGTAGGCAGATGCCTGTTTTTATTTAGAAGAAATACATCCAGTCTCTCTCCAGCAGTAGTAGATACACAAAACTCAAGGTGTAAAATGAATTATACAACACATTGCCCTGCCTATAATGGGGGTACGAGCTAGAATACAAACCAATAAAGAATACTCCAATGCATATGCCTGTTTTCATACAGAAATTGGCAGAATTAAATGGTGGAGGAACAGATGATTAGTTTGAGGACGGCATCAAGACATACGATCCTGCCAAGAGGAGGACAAAAAGCAGAGGAATCGACAGCTTGATGGAGCCAGCATCTGATGAGCCATCTTGTGTTGATGGTATGGTTTTGGATCCATCTCCTGCATATAAAATTTTGTGATCAATTTCATTTCTTTTAACTCATTGCAAGCCATGTTATACAATAGTCTGATGATCTTTCTTGTTGAAGAAACAGAGTGCCAAAATCAGGGCTAAGCAGGATGGATGCTGCTGTACCTGAAGGAACAGTAGTTGGAGAGTCAGGAGTCTCTGATGGAGATTCGGCCGGAGAAGCAGCTGCACCGAATCCGGTGTCTATGTGAGTACTATATTTCTTATACCTTTTGTATTGTATAACTGAAAATCATAATTTGGCTTATTTGCTTACCGTTGCAGCGGCTTGTGGGCGGAGTCTGAACATTGCAGGCACCTGGTAGAGCCAGAGCTTGAGTCTGATTGACGTTGATCCCTAGCGAAGAGCCACCTCCGCTGAGAACCTGGCACAAGCACTGAGGCTGGGAGCGAACAACACTGGCAAGTTGCGTGCAGCAGTTCGAGGACGGGGTGGAGGAGTTCCCCGTGATGTAGTTGAGGCACGGCGAGAGGCTTATCAGCACGTTGGTGCAGCTCGACTGAGCGGCTACCCCGACCCAGAGCATGGCCACTGCAGCAAGAACCAGAGCCGCCTCCATCCTTCTATCCGCCATTGATGTGGTTAACGCCTCTCTCTCTCTCTCTCTACTCACAAACCGATGTCCCGAGAACAATTGTTGAGAGCTGAGAAAATGTGTTTGCTGGACTGTGGAGGAGATTAGGAAATGGTGGGGTTTATGTAGGGGAAATTGGAGGGAGGAACTTATGTGGGTGACCAAACTCCTAGAAGCTGTCTGCCGATTTGTTTAAGGAAAAGCGAAATGTCAAACCTGGTGGTGAGTGGTGACAGGGCATTTTGGGGGAGTGTTTTTGTAGGTGACCAAACTCATTTCTAACTAAGTTCCTGCTGCTTTATCTCATCCGTCGTACCGAAACGACAAAACACCACAGCGCGCCCTCTCCATAGCAGCCTCCTCCTCCTCCTCTGCCGCCGCCGATGGACACTCTCTCCGCCCTCCGCGACTTCACCATGCGCGGCGACCTCGAGAAGATCGTCCGCGCCGGCGAGGAGTTCCGGTTCGGCTCCGACTACGCCTTCCCCTGCGCCGCCGAGACGGCCTACTGGTCCAAGCAGGGCAGCCTGTACACCCTTGAGACCCTCCTCTTCTTCGTCACCCACCTCCACCTCAAGCACACCGACTACATCCAGGCCGCCCGTCTCCACCACCTCCCCACTGTCACCTTCATCGACTGGAAGGCCCTCCTCGACTACCTCCAGGGCAAGATCTCCTCCTCCGACGCCATCCAGCTCTTCCCCTCCTCCTCCTCCTCCCCCACTGCCGCCGCCATCGCCGCCGCCACCGCCGCTGATGTCGCCGCCGCCCTCCCTGACCCCTCCTCCGCGTTTGCTGCCGCCGCCCCCTTGGCCTTCGCCGCAGAGGCCGAGGAGGACGCCGCGGCCGTCAATGTGATGGCCCTGATCCGAGCCGTCGAGCGGCCGCTCAAGGACCGCGAGGCGATCCTGGATTGCAAGAACCGCGACTTCTACGCCGTGCTTGTGTCCTTGACGCGGCGCGAGGAGGAGCGGCAGAGGATGGAGTCGCAGCAGCGGAAGGATGGGCTGGTGGCGAAGAGCTGCTTGATGGGCGCGGAGGACAGGGGGCTGGGGTTCAGCGAGGAGCTAGGGTTTGGGGATTCTGGGATTAAGCCGAAATTGAACCTCAAGGGGAGCAAGATTGGGGAGGGCGTGCCGATAATCCTTGTGCCGAGCGTGTTCCAGACGCTGATCACGATACACAACGTGAAGGAGTTCCTGGAAGATGGGGTTTTTATCCCCACGGATGTGAAGGCTAAGCAGATGAAGGGGGCCGAAGCTGGACTGCGTCACGGTGCAGAAGAAGTTCAGTAGGGATAGGGTGGTAACGGCCTACGAGGTGAGGGACAAGCCGTCGGCATTGAAGCCCGAGGATTGGGACCGGGTTGTGGCAGTCTTCGTGTTGGGGAAGGAGTGGCGGTTCATGGACTGGCCTTTCAAGGACCATGTGGAGATCTTCAATAAGAGTGAGTTTGGTTTGGTTGCAATTGAATGTAGTTTTGGGGATTGATGTGTTGAATTGGCATTTATGTCGTTGCTAGGTTTGTAATATAGTGAGTGAGTTTGAGGCCTTATCTGCTGTTTTCTCTGTGCTTATGGGGATGGAATGACCTGCTGATTGCGGATTTTTCTTCTGTTGTTAATGAGTTGCAGTTATTGGGTTCTTTATGAGGTTTGAAGATGACAGCGTGGAATCTGCAAAGATTGTAAAGCGGTGGAATGTAAAGATTATCTCTGTTGAGTACTGATTTTACACTTTTGAGCTGCCAGATCGGTTTATTGCGAGTTCTATGGAGATTGCCTGTAAATGCGTTTGCCTTTTGTTAGTTGCTGTTAGGATTGCTGATTTGTGAATTTGAATTCAACGTGCAGATAAGTAAAAATAAGCGACATCAGGATCGGGCTGCGGCTCTTGAGGTGTGGGAAAAACTAGAAGATTTTGTTCGGTCACGATCACATGCTTAATTGGCCAGGAGTTTGTCGAGAAAGCTTGTGAGGTCTGCTGGACAGTCGTGAGCTCTTTGACCTTTGTAAATGATGTAGATTAACTTTGGTACTGTCATTTAATAGACTTGGTTTATCATTTCGGCATATTTGTTGGTTGAGTTCCAGTTGATAGGTTGTTTTATTAGTGCTTTAGCAGTTTCAACGTAGTATATCCTAAATGGATATAATGTGTCAACTTCCTCTTTGAAGGGAATTGTTTCTATGAAAACCAGTCACCTTATAATTACGTTAGTGTTCATGCTAAGTATTACTACTATAGAATCAAAAGCTGAAATTTAATGAGGTGTTAATGTATGTACATTTGCAGAAGTAAAAATGTTTTTTTTTTTTTTTTTAATATGCTTTTAAAATCTTATTACTTGTAGTTAAGCAACTGTAGTAGACCATCTCTATGTTCTGATAAACAAGCGTAGCATCTAACTGAAGTCACACTGCTCATACATGTCACTTGCTTCAGAAACCTTGTTCATAAAAACACAATCGTTGGTTTTTGGCCTTTCTATTTAGTGGATGAAGCAGGTGTCCTATTAGCTTTTCAATTTTCAGCGGGTTAAGATCATCAGATGTGCTCATCCTGCTTCCTTCTTTGCAATGGGCAGTAAAGATCAGCTTCCTGACTATCCAACAACTTGGTACTGTCCAAGTATACAAAAATCTGAGCTTACAACTGATCTACATATGCTTGAAAGAACAAGAATCGAGGTACAAGCTCCATGTTTGGCATCTGGAGCTAAAATGATCCAATCACTGCATCCTGCCACAAGATTTTTCTTCTGCAGAAAACTCAAATTTGGATAGTGGTTGCTCAAATTTGCTGTTGTCAGCTCTTAAAAAAGAAACGAAGGTGATTGTGAAGGAATTGTTTTTTAATTTTGGTGTTTCTAGGCATTGGAGCTTGATGGAGTTTGGATGATGACGGGACGGGAAGATGTAATATTGAACAATTCTATTCTTTTTCATATAGTTAACATTATTGGGTCTGCACCTCTGTTCTTTGTAGATGTATTGTTAAGTTCCTAATATTTCACGTGCTTTGCACTTCCTAGATTATCTCTTGTGAAACTCAAGAGCTTGATATTGATGTTTATTGTTGTTAAGAAAGTGTTTGAATCCACAAAATTCATCTGAGAGCAATTGTGGCCAGGAAAATATGCCATCAATAAGATGGAGATAAACATAAAGGCATACGAAAAGAGGCAGATGCCTGTTTTTATTTAGAAGAAATACATCCAGTCTCTCTCCAGCAGTAGTAGATACACAAAACTCAAGGTGTAAAATGAATTATACAACTCATTGCCCTGCTTATAATGGGGTCTGAGCTAGAATACAAACCAATAAAGAATACTCCAATGCATATGCCTGTTTTCATACAGAAATTGGCAGAATTAAATGGTGGAGGAACAGATGATTAGTTTGAGGACAGCATCGAGACATACGATCCTGCCAAGAGGAGGACAAAAAGCAGAGGAATCGACAGCTTGATGGAGCCTGCATCTGATGAGCCATCTTGTGTCGATGGTATGGTTTTGGATCCATCTCCTGCATATAGAATTTGTGATCAATTTCATTTCTTTTAATTCATTGCAAGCCATGTTATACACTAGTCTGATGATATTTCTTGTCGAAGAAACAGAGTGTCAAAATCAGAGCTAAGCAGGATGGATGCTGCTGTACCTGAAGGAACTGTAGTTGGAGAGTCAGGAGTCTCTGACGGAGATTCGGCCGGAGAAGCAGCTGCACCGAATCCGGTGTCTATGTGAGTACTATATTTCTTATACCTTTTGTATTGTAAAACTGAAAATCATAATTTGGCTTATTTGCTTACCGTTGCAGCTGCTTATGGGCGGAGTCTGAACTTTGCAGGCACCTGGTAGAGCCAGAGCTTGAGTCTGATTGACGTTGATCCCTAGCGAAGAGCCACCTCCGCTGAGAACCTGGCACAAGCACTGAGGCTGGGAGCTAACGACACTGGCAAGCTGCGTGCAGCAGTTTGAGGACGGGGTGGAGGAGTTCCCCGTGATGTAGTTGAGGCATGGCGAGAGGCTTATCAGCACGTTGGTGCAGCTTGACTGAGCGGCTGCCCCGACCCAGAGCATGGCCACCGCAGCAAGAACCAGAGCCGCCTCCATCCTTCTATCTGCCATCGATGCGGTTAGCGCCTCTCTCTCTCTCTCTCTCTACTCACAAACCGATGTCCCGAGAACAATTGTTGAGTGCTGAGAAAATGTGTTTGCTGGACTGTGGAGGAGATTAGGAAATGGTGGGGGTTTATATAGGGGAAATTGGAGGGAGGGAGGAACTTATGTGGGTGACCAAACTCCTCCTAGAACCTGTCTGCCAATTTGTTTAAGGAAAAGCGAAATGTCAAACCTGGTGGTGAGTGGTGACAGGGCAATTTGGGGGAGTGTTTTCGTAGGTGACCAAACTCATTTCTAATTAAGTTCCTGCTGCTTTATCTCATCCGGGTCGGTCTATTTTTCTAGAGGAGTGTTCAAAAGCGGAGACTTTGCGAAGCCTGTCGATCGAAGAAAGCATAACGTGTCTCTGACTCCAACCTTTCTTTGCACAACCCTGTGTTACAGCTTTTTTGCTTTTGGAATCCACGGATATTTTAGCAAAGAAAAAGTTTAATTGGGACTACTTGTAATGGAAGAGGAATTTTGTGAACGATTCGACGTTGTGGCGTGCTCATAGCTTTAGCCAATATGAAATTCGTGGTTCCGAACAAAGTCGGTCTTTTTGTAAATCATTTACCTAAAAGCTTGACAACTCACGAGTTCTTCCTCTACAATGGAATGTAGAACATGGGGATTTCGCAAATGAAGAATTTGAGTTTGTGAGGATTGCTTAGATATGGTAAATGGGTGGGTTGAAAATGGGTCTGACTCAACTTGATCCAAATGATTCATATTGTTCCTTTAATGGAATATAATGCTCAAATTTGATCCATATGACCCATTCCCAACCATGTGCGGCTCCGATTCTAAACAATTGTTCCATTTTAAGTATGGAAAAAAAATTGAAAAAAAAAAAAAACCTAGCCAACTGAAAGCAAATTAAACGTGAAAAAAAAATTAGTAAATGAGATAATTATTAGCATTTTTTGAGAAATCAAGTTACTAGAACATATCTATTATTATTTATCGTGATGCTATAAATTTGATAAGAAGATATATGTGATGTAAATTTCTTCTCTTATAAGCATTAAAATATTTGCAAATACCCAGAGAGTCGTTAGGATCTTGAGCTAATAGTGATGCTTCTTAGATCGACTGTCAAGGAATTAATAAGAATAATCTATTAATTGTAGACCTATGTTTAATCAATCAAATTTTCGAGGCGAGTCTCGATGAGTTCGTGGAACTTAGACTAGCTCTTCCATGTCCTTGGTTTAGAAAAAAGTGACGGTACTCTTCAACTCTATAATTTTCGCTGGCCTCGCCAGACTTCGCTGTTGCAAGCTCGTGACTGGCCAAGCGCCACGACGTTGCCGGCAATCCAGTAGGGGTGTCAAAAATTGAACTGAAAACCGAACCGAGCCGAAAACTGAATCGAATTGAAAATAAAAATTCGGTTTTTTCGGTTCGGTTTTCATTAAAAACCGAATTTTTTTTATCGGTTCGGTTTTTATCGGTTAACCGAACTAAACCGAATCGAATCGAAACGACAAACCGATAAGAGCTTATTTCTTGGAAATGAAAAATATATACAACAAGAAAAAAAACGAAAAAAAACAAATGCAAAAACTGAAAGCTGAAAGCTGAAAACCAAAAACCGAAAAACTGAATCGAACCGAACCCAAATTTCGGTTCGGTTTGATTTTTCAAAAAAACCGAACCTAACCGAATTGTTGACACTCCTACAATCCAGCACCACCCCCTCCCAGCTTGAGGGAGACACCCAACGGGCTCCCTCGCACCAAGAACCGCCCAGTTCCCAACCCTCCCTCCCACTACCTTCGACCCCAGCCTGCGGCCATC
Organism: Eucalyptus curtisii; assembly: GCA_017140595.1. Classification (NCBI taxonomy): domain Eukaryota; kingdom Viridiplantae; phylum Streptophyta; class Magnoliopsida; order Myrtales; family Myrtaceae; genus Eucalyptus; species Eucalyptus curtisii. Next base: position 20,676,605 of record CM029501.1, on the reverse strand, counting down.
GCGTACCCGCGCTGAACCTTGTACCGAGCCAGCTCCAAGGTCTAGCCGAGCCAACGAGGTCAAATCTAGGGCTCACTCTAGCTCAGATTTGAGGTCTAAAACTCGATTGCATCGACCGAGCTTTGGCTCGACGACGGCGAGGACGAGCTAGGGCCGTGCACATGGAGATCGAGAGGACGGTGTCGACCGAGAGCATAGGTGTTGGTCCGTTGGTGGCGGTGAGGGGTGGTGGAAAGAGCAAGCCACGATACGGGCGTTCCAATCTCAGTGCATTCATAGCAATCTTATAAGAATCGATTGGAACTCATCCAACCATTTAGGGCGGGCCCGTTTGGTTCATTTTTGGAGAAATGTCCTTAGGAGAATGCAAATATCCTTGAGATAAAGAGGTTTTCCGAAATGCTACACCGTTTGGTAATTTGTAGTCTCAAATGGCATTGAAATGCAACTTTAGCATAAATACCGTTTGACAAATTTTACATTACAAATGGGCTTTTGCTTTTATTTTATTTTAAAAAAATTTGAAAATCAAATCCGGCGGCCGGCTAACCGCCGGCCAACTCCGGCGGCCAGATCTGGCCGTCCGGCCGCCTGAGGTGGCAACCTCAGGTGACGCCGTCGCCGCCTGGGGGCGCGACCTCAGGCGCCTGGAGGCGCAGAGGCCAGATTTGGCCTTTCGGCGGCTAGATCTGGCCTTCGCACCGCCAGATCTGGCGGCCTGAGGTCGCGCGGACCCAAGCAGTGTGACCTCAGGCGACGTTGTCGCCGCCTGGAGGCGCGACCTCAGGCGCCTGAGGCCAGATCTGGCGGCCTGAGGTCGCGCGGACCCAGGTGGCGTCACCTGGTTCCGCGCGAACCAGGCGACGCCGCTTGGGTCCTTGCGACCTCAGGCGGCGTCGCCTGGTTCACGCGCGCCGGGCGACACCGCCTAGGTCGCGGGTCGCGCCACCCCCAAGCGGTGGTCACCGGGGAAGCGCGACCCTCAGGCGGCGGTGGCGGCTACCGAAGAAGCCCGATGGGTGGGGAAGAAGAAGACGCGGGGAAGAAGAAGATGACGCCGGGAAGAAGAAGATGCCGTGAAGAAGAAAGACGAAGGTGGAAGATAAATGAATAGTGATTTTTGCATTTCCCAAATGCCGAATGCTCAATGCCGCCCCCCCCAAAGATTCAGCCCGGAATGCTCATATTTTTAGCATTTTCAAAAATTTTGCCAAAATGCTCATATTTTGGCAAAGGGATTTTCAAAAATTTTGCCAAACACCCCTTAGTGGTGAAACTATGCTATTCAGTGATATTCACCGTCGCTAACGCTCCATTGTTACATCAGAGGAGTGTATTGAACAAGCGTCCCCTCTCATCCTTCTTTCAAGACTCAATCTTTTTATTTTGTAACTTTTATGCCCTTGGAAAAATACGATCCTTCAACGGGGTTCGCGGTAATATTTACATCAGGCATCGTAAATTTGAGTCCACTCATGAACTACAGAACCTTTTCAAGCCTAAGGAAACGCTCGAGGATTCGGCAGTTCGGAAATCAAACATAGGTGCTAGGGTCTAGACTTCTGAACTTTGTTTTTGTCAAGTATCAAGTGCAAATACTGTAGTCTGCATCTCGAAAACATCTCAAGAATAGAGATTATTCGCATGCCTCGGTTTATTTCTTGATCAAATTTTGGTCGAAACCGTTGTCATGCATACCATCACCGTACAAATAAAGAAAGAGATCGATTATTCCAATCATAGTATATTGATAAGGGATGAAACGACAACACCAACGAGGGAAATACGTAGAGCGGGATACAACGTATATCAATCACAAAGCACACATACTTCGACGATGAAGGGAAGTGCATACGGCCTTGCGTGCGCAAGCACAAGCACGCGTCAAATCAGCGTCATAAATCGCCGAGAAATGAGAAAATTCAGATAGCCAAGGTGGGGACGTATCCAAAGGTCGCCATGAGGACCGACAGCACTGCGAAAGGAAGCGGCGGCATCTTCGCGATTCCGTGGCTGGTGGAACTTCCTGCAGTCGATGGAACGTCTTTGGATACCCCTTCGTTTTCGTTAAAACGCATGAAGAGAGAAGAATTATTACAGAAAATCTGTCTGCACTTACTGAAACTCGATGGTTTCTTCGTATTCTTCTTATGTTAAGCTGGTTTATTGACTGTTTTAACATGGTAGATAAGCTAAGACATCGCTCTATGTGCTTCACGACTGCGACATGGTTTTCGATCCGTATTTTTGTCATTACCCACGTATAAACGTAGTCTGAGAAGTTTCTTGAAATCGATAGGAACTGAAGGATCGACCTAGAGCAATACTTCATGGATTTTAGCCTTCAGATCAGCAGTATCGGATTCATCTCAAATATTTCATGTGTTGTGCATCGATCAAAAGAAGATGCCTACGATTTCCGGTCTGTTGTGCAGAAGAGCACCCTAACTAGGTGAGATGAAAAGTTGAAAAACAAGAATAATCAAGAAGGTAGAGATTTAGGTGGTTTGGTGAAAATCCGTTCACATGAGAGAGAGACAATTTCTTATCCTCAGATCCTTACTTCCTTAATCCCAGAAAGAAAGGAATTCCACCCTAAAAATCTTATCAGTTTTTAAACTAACTAATAAATCCTTAGTGATTATCCCCTAAATCCTAGGGATATCATGACATATCCCAGTTACATTGAATTTGGACTATTTCCCATGAAATCCCTTGTAGATAGGTGTAGATCTAGGAAATATATTTGGAAATGTATAGCTTGTAGGGGTGTGCAACCGGACCGAGTCAACCCGGCTCCCGGATCGGCCCACCCGGAAAACAGGGTCGGGAACCGGTTCCGGTTGAAACCGGTCCGGCAACCGGTTCCCAAAGTTCAGACCCTGTTTGAACCGGTCCGGGAACCAGTTTCGAGGAATACCCACCCGGGAACCGGATCGACCGGACCAGTTCGGGAACCGGTTTGAGAACCTGTTTTTAAGGAAAAACCCTAATTCGTTTCTAACTTTCTATCTTTACTCTCAAGCTCTCACCTCCGCCGATCCATCCGAGCGCTGCGCTGCTGACGCTGCTTCCGCTCGCCCACCGTCGCCTTCCTCTCGCGACACCCGTAGCCGGGAACGCCCCCGGCAACATCGGCTTCGTCAACATCACCGACCTCCAGGGCGGCAAGGTGGGCTTCGGCGCCGTCGCCCGTCGTACACCAAGTCGGTGAAGTAGATCCCCTACAACATCTCTGTCCTCCAGATCAGCACCGGCCTGCAATTTCCTTGCGAGTTTCGGTTTTCAAACGAGGAGTGCTTGGCGTTGGCATGGCATAAGAGCGTCTCTTTCCTCCTCCTTCCGTCCAACACTTCGCATTGGCGTGGCTTAAACGAGGAGTGTTTGGATTCTTGTAGATTTTTGGGATTGTCTCTGGGTGGCTTTGTTCCGAGTTCTTGATTCCATCTTGCAGCATCTCTAGGTACTTGGTCGATAGGCCGATTGGTTTTTGAGTCGTACCCGCTTTTTTTGTTGGGCATCGTGTGCTGCCGCTTCCGAATTCAAGATCTTCCAGTGTTTTAATCTGACGGGCGAAGAAGTCTTCGTGCTGATTTTCTGTAGTTCTTGATAAAAGCCTTGAGAGAACCGGAGTCGATCGGCTTGTTGGGTTTTGTTTCTTGATGGTTTTGACTTTTGGGTTGTTCTGAGAGTTTCTTGCTGAATGTTTTGCCCCATGTGGTGGTTAAGCCTTGTTTGTGAATCCTGCCTCCAACCCAATTGCTGGCAGTGTCGTTTCTGATTTGCATTTGTACCCGTTTTCTTTTCCTAGTCCCGGCCATCCTCGCCGCCCCGCGCCGGCAACAGAGCCTAGAGGTACGAAGCCGAGCCCCCTCTTTAGGCCGTTGGTATCTGTTCCCTGCCTAACGGGACAGCGATTCATGCTGCGGGCTTCTTACTTAGTGAATTTTGCTGGATGTAGAATGATAAATCTGGATTGGGAGATGGTGAAAACAGGGATTATATTTCGAAATGTCTAGGAGGTTGCAGTTTCTATTCTATCGATACCACTGAATGGGTGTCAAAGCTTAGCAAGATTTAGCTAGCATAAAAAAATCAGAGAAATGAAAATTTTATGCTTCTTTTTTTATGTACAAGGGAATTGGGAATTGTCATTTTGCAGAACTCGATGATGGCAGACTTTTTGATATGGATATTAGTACCGATCCAATTCTAATGGAGTATGAAACAACAGTTTACCATGATGATGGGGAATAGATTTGTTGGGTGTCATGGCATATGAAACAACAGTTTACTATGTTAGACCATGAATTACTTTCTGTCTCCAAAGTTATGTTGAGAGATTTGATTTACTATGAAAACTAATTTGTTTTTGTAGAATCCTAATGTTATATAATTTTTTTTTTCCAGTTTTCAGTCAATGGATCAAGACAAAGACATATCAATGGAAGTAGAGGGACATAATGAAATGAGTCCATTCATGAAATTGCCATTCCATGGAGTTGATGAAGTGGAATCTGCAACCATAGGCGCGACAAACAAGGTGAGGGTACCTAACTCTCATACTGCTTCGGGTAAAAAGCGAGCTAATCAATTAGATTGTTGGGATCATTTTTCAAGAATTATAGATGAGAAAACACAGAAAACGGTTAAGGTAAAGTGCATTCATTGCGGGATGGATTATGTGTATAATGTTGATCACGGAACCTCTACTATGTGGAAGCACTTGAGAAAGTGCAAAAAGTATCCTCGCACAAATAAAAAGCAAATGTTATTTGCAACACGTGACAAAGATGTGGTTAGTGAGGTTGGGGAAAATACTACTACTGATAGTGTCTTAACGACATGGAAGTTTGATCAAGAACGTTGTAGGCATATGCTTGCTCGAATGATTATTATTGATGAGCAGCCATTTTCCATAGTTGAGCGTGTTGGTTTTCGCGATTTTGTTACTGAATTGCAACCTCTTTTCCATCATCTTTCACGATTTACAATGACAAAAGATTGTATGAAGTTATATCTAAGTGAAAGGATTTGTTTGAAAGCTTACTTTGGTAAGCTTAAATCTAGGATTGCACTCACAACGGATATGTGGAGTTCCATTCAAAACGTGAATTATTTGTGTCTTACTGCACATTATATTGATGAAAATTGGCAGTTGCAAAAAAGAATAATCAATTTTGTGATGATGCATAGTCACAAGGGTAATGAGATTGGTAAAATGGTGGGGAAATGCATTTATGATTGGGGAATAGAAAGGAAGGTGTCCACAATAACAGTGAATAATGCAAGTTCAAATGATGTGGCCGTTAGTTATTTGAAAGAAAAATTTTCAGAAGAATGATTTTTGGTTTTGAATGGCGATGCTTTACATATGAGATGCACTGCTCATATACTTAACTTGATAGTAAGAGACGGATTGAATGAGGTGCGTGATTCTATTGCACACATCCGAAACATAGTTAGGTATGTGAGGAGTTCTCCGGCGAGAGCTAAAACATTCAAAGCTTGCATTGAGAGTGAGAGGATTGCATACAAGGGTTCGGTCTGTCTTGATGTTGCCACTAGATGGAACTCCACTTACATGATGTTAGACACTGCCATAAAGTTCAAGAAAGCTTTTAAAAGAATGGAAGATGAAGATTTATTTTTCTTAAGGGAAATTGACAATGATCCTCCTAAAGATGAAGATTAGGAAAATGCCATAATTCTTTCTAAATTTCTGAGACGGTTTTATGATACAACCAAAAGGATGTCGGGTAGTTCATATGTTATTTCAAATGGTTATTTTGAGGAGATAGCTAAGTTGTACAAGTATTTGAATAATGCGGCGAATTCCTTAGACCCAAAGCTTCAAGCTATGGGTTTAAAAATGAAAGAGAAGTTTGACAAGTATTATGGGAGTTTGGATAAAGTTAATATGATGGCATTGGTTGCGGTTGCATTGGATTCTACAAAGAAGTTGAATTATGTAAAGTTTTGTTTTGAACAAATTATGATGATGAAGCAAAAATTGATGAGATGCATGATAAAGTGAAGGTCGCCTTGGAGAATTTGTATAAATCTTATGAGCGATCTTTTGTTGGCTCTTCTAGTAAAGAAAAATTTGGTGATTCAAGTGTGAGTAACAGTAGTAGTGCTTCCAATGTTGATATTGATGACAATGATTGTGAAATCGATGCTTGGCATAAAAGCTTTCTCCATGCGAAGAAAAGAGTGTTGGATGAAAACAAATCTGAGCTTGATCGGTATCTTGAAGCTGAAAGTGAAGATATCCTTAATATTGATCTTTTGATGTTGTGGAAGAGTATTGGGTCAAAGTATAAAATCTTATCTTTGATGGCTCGAGATGTTTTGTCTATTCCCGTGACTACCGTTGCTTCAGAGTTGGCTTTTAGTACATCGGGACGTGTACTTGATGGCTTTCGAAGTTCTTTGACTCCTAGAGTGGTGGAAGGTTTAATTTGTACTCAAGATTGGTTGAAAGCTGTTCGCGTGCCAATTAATGTTGAAGAGTGCATCGAGAATGCGGAAAAGTTTGAGGCGGGTAAGTTATATATATTTCTTTCTATCTTGTAATTCGTTCGCATAACTATCTATTAAGTGAATGTCTTATTTAATCTCTTTTATTTATTTATTTATTTATTTATAGATTTGGATTGTCTTACCAAGGACATTATCATTGGAAAATAAACTTCATTTTGTGGAAACTCCGATTTTGTGGTAAGTAAATAGACTTTATTAAATTATAACTTTTGCATGTCTCTAGAGTATGGATTCTTGTTGATTTTTCTTTATATATGAATTTTAGGTTTTTGTCAGAGATTTTGTACCACGTGGAACGCAAGGCCGAAGAAGGAGAAGAAGATCGAGCGCATCAAGGACAAGGTTGATATGTGATCAGCTAAAAATTGTCCTACAACTAGTTAATTGGCTAAATTGCTAGCTTGTATATTACTGGAATATGAGAAACTCGATGTACCTTGTGGGATCTGGGGATGTGAGATGGTCGAATTATATACTTGGTTGTTTTTTCAAGGGGGAGTCCAAATTTTATACATGTTCCCAATGAGTTTGGTTGAAGGATGTGCTTGGTCCGGCCTTTTTGTTTCAGCAGACAACTCATCTAGACTTGCTTCTCTAAGGTTAATATAAAGATACAACAATTTTTATGCAAAACAGGTTCCAATATAAATAGGGTTAACCCTGTTCCCGGACTGGAAAAACAGGGTGGGTCGGGAACATGGTCCAATGCAAACAGGGTCGGGAACAGGGTCCAAAAAAAGAGAACCGGTTATAACAGGGTCGAGTACAGGATCCAGGTCTAGACCCTACCTACCCTGGACCTGATCACCCCTAATAGCTTGCATGCTCCAAGCCTTCCTAGACTTCCCGATCAACTTTTCCGAGCCTGTTGTTGATCGAAATTTCGTAAAATTCAAGACAACATTAGCAAATCTCCACCTTTGGCTTGAATGAAGCACAAGCTTTCACTCGAACCAAGAAAATGAATATATTTCTATTTCCACCGTACCTTCGCAAAGGTACGCCCAAACCTAGACCAGTGCGGCCTCCATCAACTTCAATGATGAGTGGGAGAAATCAAGTCTCAGTAGGATTAGAACTTCTCCGAAGTAACTGTCTTCGTGAGCATATTCACAGGATTATCTTTAGTATGGATTTTCTTCAAAGTAATGCTACCATTTTCCATAGATTCTTAAATCTTGTGGTACTGAACTTCAATGTGTTTCGTTATGGAAGGAAACACTTGATTCTTTGCAAGACATATTGCGCTTGGCCTATTACAATATAGTGTAGCACTATTATGCTCTAAACCCAACTCCATGACCAAACCAATTAGCCATATTCCTTCTTTCACAGCCTTAGTTGCCACCATATACTCAGCTTCGGTTGTATACAATGCTACAGAGTAGACTGAAGTATTGCTTTCCATGAAATAGTTGCCCCTCTAAGAGTAAAGATGTATCTCGTGATAAACCTTTGCTTGTCCAAATCACTAGCAAAGTCAGAATCGACATAACCTGCTAAATCAGTTGATTCTCCCTTTGAACTGAACATCAAATCCATTTCGATAGTTCCAGCCAAATAATGAAAGATCCACTTAACAGCTTCCCAATCCTCCTTACCCGAATTGCTCATGTATCGGCTAACGAGACTCATTGCATGAGCCAAATTCGGTCTGCAACAAACCATAGCATACATGAGGCTCCTTATTGCGCAGGCATAGGGTACTCAAGACATCCTCACAACTTCCTTGTGTGAACTAGGGCATTGTTTCTCGGATAATCTGAAGTGATTTGTTAAGGGTGTACAAACCGGTTTAGCTTTTCCCATGTTGAACCACTCCTAAACCTTCTCAACATACTTCTTTTGATTTATCCTAAGCTTATTTGCATGTCTATCTAAAAAGATTTCCATGCCAAGGATCCTCTTTGTAGTACCAAGACCCTTCATTTCAAATTCGTTGCTTAACTAAGATTTTAGGAAAATGATGTCTCTCATTTTTCTTGCAGCAATCAACATATCATCAACACATAGCATCAATAGAATAAGTGACTAATAAGCCAAAACTCTATAGTAGACACAAGAATCATGCACACTCCTCATGTAGCCAATACGAAGTATAAAAGAATGAAACCTTTTATTCCATTGCCTTGGAGATTGCTTCAAACTGTAAAGTGATCTCTTGAGCAAAAAAGTGTGATTCTCTTTCCCTTCTACCTTGAAGCCTTTGGGTTGCTCCATGTAAATTTTCTCCTCCAAGTCACTAGGAAGGAATGCCATCTTCACATCTAGCTGCTCAAGCTCCAAGTCATACATGGCCATCATAGCTAGTAAAACATGAATTGATGTGTGTTTTACAACCAAGGAAAATATCTCGTTGTAATCGATCCCCTCCTTATGTGCATAGCCTTTAGCAACAAGGCGGGCCTTGCATCTCTCTTGCTCTTTCTCCGTTGCCGCTTCCTTTCTTTGAAGAACCCATTTGCAGCAAATGACTTTCCGATCCTTGGGCTTCTTCACAAGTTCCCACGTCTAATTCTTTTATAATGATTCCTTCTCCTCCATAATTGCAGTCGTCCACTTTTCTTTGAGATCACTTTTCAAGGTTTTGTGATAGGAGCTTGGATTGCCGGAGCCTACGGTAAGAGCATAAGCAACCATATCCTCAAAACCGTATCTCTCTGGTGCTTTGAGAGTATGCCTTCCTCTACCCATCACAATGGTATAAGGAACTTCTACCATTTCTTTAACTTTCAGAGCTTCATCGGATGACTCACCATTCTCTATAGATGCTTTGGCTTCAAGCTCCACCTCAATGATAGAGTTATCGCTCTCCTATTCAATAGCGTGTTTGGCACGCAGCTTAACTTCAATATTGCAGATTCATCGAACATAAGATCCTTGCTCGCGAGAACTTTCTTCTCGCTTGGATCCTATAATTTGTACCCCTTCATTCCTTTCTCGTAACCAAGAAATATGCATTTTTTTGACTTTGGATCTAACTTTGAGCACTTCGAACTTTGCATATAAACAAAAGCAGAACAATAGAATATTCTTAAATTAGAATAATCGACAGTTTTATCAGTTCGTACCTCTTCAAGACTTTTGTATTTAATTGTAGTTGATAAAGATCGATTCACAAGAAACATGTCATGCAAATAGCTTCTACACAAAACTCCTTGCTCAGTCCCGCATGTAGCCTCATGCTCTGAGCTCTCTCTAATAAGGTCCGATTCATCATTTCTGCTACACCATTCTATTGGGGCATATTCAAAACTATGAAGTGACTTCTAATTCCTTCATTCTTGCAAAGCTCCATTAGTGGTGTTGATTTGTATTCTCCTCCTTAATTCGATCTCAAGCGCTTCCCCGTTGAAATCTCAACTTCGGTCTTCCATTCTTTGAACTTGTCAAGACATCACCTTTGTGTCACATGAAGTAGACCCAAACTTTTTGAGAGAAATCATCAATGAATGTCACAAAGTATTCCTTCTCGCCTTTTGACTTTACTGGTGAAGAACCCTATACATCCGTGTGTATATACTCAAGCACACTCTTGCTCGTATGATTTGCAACCTTGAACCATACTTTGCATTGTTTTCCAAAAACACAAAATTTGTAGAAATCTAATTTGCATGTTTTCATACCTTGGAGTGCATTCCTCTTGAAAAGCTTCATAAATCCTCTTTCCCCCATATGCCTGAGGCGCATATGCTATAGATAGATGTTATCTTTCTCCGTGCTAGCATCTGTGGACACAGATGCTCCACCTTGCACTGTGGTTCCTATAAGTCGATGTAGGTTCCCGTGCCTCTGTCCTTTTAGAACAACAAGAGTTCCTTGATCACCTTCAAGACTCCAACTTGAGCTAAGTACTTGGCTCTATTAGATTCAAGTGCTTCCAATGAAATCGGATTCTTCCTTAGACCTAATACATGACGCACATTCACCAAGGTTCTGATCATGCCATCAAACATCTTGATTTTCATGGTTCCAACTGCCACAATCTTGCACAGAGTATCATACCTCATGAGAACTGAACCACCATTTTATGCCTTGTACTCATTGAAGGCTTCTTGATGAGGACTCATATGATAAGTGCATCCGAAATTCAAGATCCATGAATCTTCGAAGGTGTCATTCCCCAATGATATGGACAAGACGTCCCCATCATTGGTCTTAGTGCTGTGAGCTATACTTGCTTTATCTGAGCTCTTCTTCTTTTTCTTGTTCTTATTTGGATAGAATCTCTCGGTATGCCCTTCCTCATTACATCTTCAGCATCTTCCTTTGAACTTTCCCTTAGATTTTGATTGACCCCTACAGCTCGATCCTCAATCCATTGATAGGCTCAATAGGACCACGTTGCATGCCCTCTCCTCCATGTCAACCTAGTCATCATCAATGATGGTGTTCGGCTTGTTTGATCTTCCCAGAAGAACCTTTGATAAACCTTGTTCAATTAAGAAATCATTCATCCTTCTCCACCATATTGTAGAATTATTCTTCCCTGTGAATCGTTCGATATCAAATCGAACAGTCGTACCTTTTCTAGCCATCTAGTCATAAGTCGCAATATAAGAATGGAGAACTTGGAGTACTCTGATACCAATTGTTGTTCGGAAGAGCACCCTAACTAGATGAGATGAAAAGTAAAAAAAAAAAAAAAACGAATAATCACGAACACAGAGAATTATGTGGTTCAGCGAAAATTGCCTACATCCATAGGAGAGAGAGAGATGATTTCTTATATCTTGATGTTAACACCTAAATTTTGGCTAGGTATTTTTAATTAATTTACATAAAAAATTTAGGGATCAATTTGACCTTAACAAAAATGATTTTTGCATCAATTAGGCCTTAATTTCTATTTTGCATCCATTAAGCTTTGTTTCCTTTATTTTTGTCACTTTTTCGAATAATTTAATAAATAAAAAATAGAGGTCTTATGGGGTTGGGCGTGAAAGCCCAGACCCTTCTTTTTGTTCTCCCTCGCGCGGGCCCCCAAGGCCCAGCCTTTGCGACCTGGCCCAGCCCCCTTTCTCCTTCTTGTCTTCTTCCTCCCCCTTGTCTTCTTCCTCTGCGGCACGCGCAGGAAGTCGGACGCATGCGATGCCGGATGGAGGAAGAGACGGCGACGCACGTGGAGCAGGCAGAGGTTACGCGCCTTCAATGCGGAGTAGGATACGCAGGTGGGTGGCTAAGGGGACTCCAGTTCGGCCGCACCAAGGGCGGTCGGGACGCCGAGAACCACCGGCCGAACCTTCGTCGACCGGCACCCCTCCGCCTATAAACATGCCCTCCGACAAAGGCCAAAGGCAGACGGCCGAGAAGGATCAAGGGCTGTCGCAGCACCGCCTATCGCCGCCCTGTCGACTGGCTGCGACCCCTGCCGGGCTGAGCTCGCCGGCCCAACGCCAGCGGCGGTCGTTCCCTCCTAACTCAATTCCACTCCTCGACGTTGCCGTGCTTCAGCCACTGAAGACGACCGCTCAAGCTCCACGCCGCCGAGCTCGTCGTCACCCACTGCCGAGCTCGTCGCGTCCGCCTATCCCTCGGCCACCTCCGCCGCAAATCACCAGGAGCAGGGGCACAAAAGAGGCAGGTCTCTACGAAGAGAAAGGGGTGTTGGGTCCCAAATCGAGTCAGGAGCAGGTCGTATTCAGGTAGGGTTTCGTTCATTCAAGCCGGGTCGAGTGTGTGGGTCTCAGTCGGGTAGGGCTCCTGCTAATTGGGCCAAAAGCATGTGGGTTTTGCAAAATTCATGGGCTTGTCTTGTGGGTTGAGTGTTTTTTTTTAAAGAGTGAGGCCCGGTCTAGGCCCGTGTTTCGGGCCCATCTCGGGGGCCCGGGCGACCTGTGTCGGTCCCAACTCGGGAATCCGACCCGGGTCGTTTTTTATATAATATATATTATATTATAATAAAAAATAATATTTTAATAATAAAACAATAAAAATTCAAAAAAAATTATTTTCAGAAATTAAAAAGATCCAAAATTTCTCACAATTTTCCAAAAAATCAGAAAAAAGCCAAAAATGATTTATACTTTCAAAAAAAGATCAAAAATCCAAAAAAAAAAATGCTTTTTATGTTCAAAAAATAGAAAAAGACCAAAAAATATTTTTCCTCCACAAATACATGAAAAATCCCTTGAAAATCTAAAAATCCTTAGGGTTTAAGCAAGATTAGGTACCGGAAAGTAGAGGTATTAAATGGGTTGCACAACCCATTTATTGACCCATATTTGCTTAAATGGGTCGTTAATGGGTAAGGCCTCGTGCCGGCGGCCGGCCAAGAAGAAGAAGAACAAAAAAGAAAAAAGAAAAACTATATTAAAAAATAAAAATAAAAATAAAAATAATTTTTAATTTTCAAAAAATAAAAAATAATTAAAATTCAATTTTTAAAAATAATTATTTTAAAAATTATAAAAATTGTCTATTAAATTTGTGTTGTATAAAATTATATATATAAGAAATAAGCTTAGAAGTATTTTAGTAAATAATCTTAAAAAAAAACATAGGAATAAGTTTTTCTAAATTTGGTTAAATATGAAAATATTTTATTTATTCTTACCTTTTACCACCAAAAAATAAATATTTTATTAATATGGGTTGGGTCGGGTATGGGTTGGGTATGGGTCGGAAAATTTACATTAGGCTTAAATGGGTCATAAATGGGTTAATGGGTCAATTTGGATCGACCAATTAATGACCCGACCCAAACCCGACCCGACCCACCCGTTTAACACCTCTACCGGAAAGACATTAGTGATTAACTAGTGTAATCAAGTCCCCGATCCTACTTTCTCTGGTTGCGCAGGAGCGAATATTTCTCCCAATATTTCGCTTGGGTTTCTAATCGACCAACCTCAATTTGATTAGTGGCGACTCCTTTTTAAAATTAACTTATAGATTAAAAAATTAAAACCATAAGTCGTGAATTGGTGGGTTTAGGAGAGCCCGGGTTAAACCCAATAGACCTAACTGAACTATTAGCCTTCGCAGGCTCCCCCCCTAAACGGGCGTCGAAAAATGAGGTCGCGACACTTGAGCATATTTAGATACATGATACAATGCTAAATAAATAGATCCTCAAATCCCCATTTTCCTAATCACAATAGGAAAGGAATTCCACCCTAAAGATCTTATCAGTTTTGAAACTAATTAATAAATTTTTAGTGATTATCCCATAAATATTAGAGATATAATGACATATTCTAGTTACATTGAATTTGGACTATTTCCTATGAAATCCCTTGTAGATAGGTCTAAATCTAGGAAATATATATGGAAATGTATAGCTTGCAAGCTCAAAGCCTTTCTAGACTTCCTGATAAACTTTTCCGAGTCTCTAATTGATAAAAAATTCATGGAATTCAAGACAAAATTAGCACAGTGTTCATATGATTGATAAATGCATACACATGACATGATCAAGTAATGATCACCTAGTATGTCCCCAGACGAACTCTTTGGCGAGCTAGCTGGAGCAACCATTTCGCCAGAAGTTGTCGACAGGTTGAGGCATCAAATCCCAGAAAGCATGAGGCATTGAAAATTAAACAAGAAAAGGGAGAAAATGAGATACCATGCTCGGTTTGCACTCGCCATGGCTAGGCAAGGCTGACTCGCCCATCCCAACGATGGCGATGCTCGGTCTCGCCATATATATATTAAAAATTTGAGAGAGAGTAAATAAAAGATTCGAAAAAATTAAAAATTATTAAAAATTTGTTACGTTAGAGAGTAAAAAATTTGAAAAAAAATAAAAAATATTAAAAATTTGAGAGAGAGTAAATAAAAAGTTAGAAAACATCTCAAAAATATTAAAAATTTGCAAGCCTCGCCGGCCTATGCAGAGAGAGAGAGAGAGAGAGAGAGAGAGAGAGAGAGAGAGAGAGAGAGAGAAAGAGAGAGAAAATAAAAATAAAAATATTAAAAATTTGAGAGAGAGTAAATAAAAGTTTCGAAAAAATTAAAAATTTGTTACGTCGGAGCGAAAGAGTAAAAAATTCAAAAGAAATAAAAAAATATTAAAAATTTGAGAGAGAGTAAATAAAAGATTAGAAAAAAATTTAAAAATATTAAAAATTTGTTACGTCGGCGCCAGCCGTAGTGAGAGAGAGTAAATAAAAAATTCCAAAAATATATATATATGTATGTATTGAAACATTGATACGTCAGCATCGGCCGGAGGGTCGGCATAGGCCAGTGTCCACATCAACATCAGCTAGTCAATTTTGATTGGATTGATTGAATTGACATAATTACAAAAAAATTTATGACTAAATTGGTGAGAAAAAAAGGTTTAGGACTGAATTTGAGAAATTGCAATAAGTTTTTTTTTGGTAAAGATTTTTTTTTTTGGTAAAGGAGAAATTGCAATAAGTTTATGACTTGTTTTGGTAATTTTCCTAAAATCAAACATGTGGTAGGGTTTAGACTTCTGAACTTGGTTTTATCAAGTATCAAATGCAAATACTGCAGTCTGCATCTCGAAAGCATGTCAAGAGTAGAGGTTATTGAAATGCATACCATCATCATACATATAAAGCAAGAGATCGATTATTCCAATCATAGTATATCGATAACGACGACGACATCGAGGGAAATACGTAGAGCGGGATGCAACGTAGCACAAAGCACACACACTTTGACAAAGGGAAAATGCGTCCGGCGACGCGTGCGCAGGCGCAAACACGCGAACATTATTATACTTCGGCGTCATACATCACCGAGGAATAAGAAAATTCAGATACCGATGATAGTGGGGAGGACGTATCCAAGAGTCGCCATGAAGACCGAGAGCACTGCGAGGCGAAGCGGTGGCATCTTCGCGACTCCGTGGCCGGTGGAATATGCTGCAGTCGATGGAACTTTCATTGAAATGCCTGAAAAAGAGAAGAAAATTATTACAAAATCTGTCTGCACTTCTGGAAACTCGATGGTTTCTTTCCTCGTATCCTACTTCAGTTAAGCTGGTTTAATGACTGTTTTAACACGGTGGATACTAGTTAAGATGGACATTGCTCTATGTGCTTCATGACTCCAACATGTTATTCGATCTTCGCATTTGGGTCGGTACCAACGTATTATCAACGTATAAAAGTAGTCTAAGGGGTTTCTCGAATTCAATAGGAACTGAAGGATCAACCTAGAGCGTATCCTTCATGGATTTTAGCCTTAAGATCAATAGTATGATACGGGATTCATCTCAAATATTTCACATGATTGCAAGCTAAATGCATATATGTGACATGGTCAACTTATGAGCCAGAGGACTAGTAGTAGCACCAGATGTGTCGCTCGGCAAACCCTCTGTTGAGCCAGCTGGATCAACCGTTCTGCCGGAAGCTGCCGACAAGTTGAAGCATCAAATCCCAGAAAGCACGACGCCTTGAAAACTAAACATTGAAAGAGAGAAAACGAGAAACCACGCTCGGTTTGTGCTCAGAACTCACCGTTGCACTTGCTAACAAGGGTCTGCACATTGCAGGCGCTGGGGAGCGTGAGGGCGAGGGTACCACTGAATATTTTCTCCTGGTTCAGGGTCACGTCGACGGACGATGAAACGTCGTCAAGGACCATGTGAAGGCACTGCGGATGCGACTGGACAAAGCTGGCCAGCTCCGAGCAGCACGAGGAGGATGGGGCGGACGAGCTCCCTGTCACGAAGCTGAGGCACGGCGTGAGGCCTTTGAGCGCACTGGTGCACCTGGATTGGGCTGTGGCTTGCGCACAGAGCATGGCCAGGACCACCGCAAGAGCCATAACTAGATTCAGACCCGTCGTCTTGTCGCCTTTCGAAGCCATGAGAGTGGCGGTTCTAAACACTTTCTTCTCGCGGGTTAATTCAAGAATTCTCGATTCGTTTGCGTGCCCTGAGTCTGCACTTGGGCAGGAGCTGCTCTTTTATATACAAGATTAGGGCTTTTGCCTTTGGACTTTTATTATCTTATGTATGGTATGTGCTTCTCTGGTGAACTAAAAGAGAGCAAATCAGAGTAACGTGGCATGTCTGAAGAGGCACGCTTGTGGCCAGGGTTTACTTATCATCCTAGGAAATTGGAAAAAAATTTCAATAATTAAATATGATCCTATGAGAATTCTAGATGACTTTATCATGCTAGGAAATTGGAATGATTTCAATAATTAAATATAATCATATAAGAATTCTAGATGATACTATTTCATTTTCTAATGTTTATATGATGAAGAAAATAGACGACCGGTAACCCGAAAAACATAAACTAAAATCGATATTATTGAATTATTGCTGAGAGTGATCGTATTTTTTTCTTCTTTCTCCTCTAATTGCTACAATAATGGAAATTGTTTTGTGCCTCCTACATGGTGTGTGCCCGAAGAAGATTGAGCTCGAGCTGGTAAAAGGTTGTAATTGGCCACAAGGGGGAGGAGGCTATTCGTTCACCTAATCGCACGATCAAGAGGGGGATCAGGGGGGGGGGGGCACCCTTTGCCTTTTCATTGAACATGTTTCTAGCGATTATAGGTGATATTATATTTGACTAAGCTATTGTGGGAATAATAATCAAAGTAGCATGCAAGATCAATCGGGAATGTAGTTGATTGTGTTGGATAATAAAAAAGCTCATTCTTGCATCTACTAATTGCTAAGGATCTTGATTTTTTTTTTGGTTTATACTTGACTTCCAAGGTACACCGTAGCTTTGTTTCCAAAAAACAGGAGATTTCTGTTCATGAGTTACGTGGTTAAAAAAATATGGGTCACTGGACACCTCGAATTCGTTTGTTTCACGGAAAATGAATAATATGAAAACATGTTTTTTTTTTTTTTCTAAAAATGCATTGGTAAAAATACAATAAGTTTATGATCTTTTGGATATTTTTCTCGACCGAAATCATTGCCATGCATAAACCATCGTCGTACAAATAAAGCAAGAGATCGATAATTCCAATCATAGTATATTGATAATGGCGAAACGACAACACCAACGAGGGAAATACGTATAGGGGGACACAACGTATATCAAGCACAAAGCACACATACTTCGACGACAAAGGGAAATGCATACGGCGTCGCGTGCGCAAGCACAAGCACGCGTACATTATTGTAGTTCGGCATCATACATCGCCGAGGAATGAGAAAATTCAGATAGCCATGGCGGGGACGTATCCAAAGGTCGCCATGAGGACCGAGAGCACTGCGAGCGGAAGCGGCGGCATCTTCGCAATTCCATGGCTGGTGACACTTCCTGCAGGCGACGGAACGTCTTTGGATCCCCCTTCATTTTCATAAAACGCATGAAGAGAAAAGAAGATAATTACAAAATCTGTCTGCACTTCTGAAACTTCATGGTTTCTTTGTTCGTGTCCTGCTTCTGTTAAGCTAGTTTTTTTACTGTTTTAACTAAGACATTGTTCTATGTGCTTCACGACTCCGACATGTTTTCCGATCTTTGTAGTTTGGTCTGTACGAAATGTATTATTCGCATATGAATGTAGTCTGAGAAGTTTCTTGAATTCGATAGGAACTGAAAGGATCGGCCTAGAGCATGTACTTCATAGATTTTAGCCTTCAGATCAGCAGTGTGGGATTCATCTCAAATATTTCATGTGTTGTATATTGATCGAAAGAAGATGTCTACGATTTTCGGTCTTCATATGATTGCTAAATGCATATACATGACATAATCAGACATAATCAACTAATGATCACCTGATATGTCGCTCGGTGAACTATCTGGCGAGCCGGCTGGAGCAACCGTTGCGGCGGAAGATGCTGACAAGTTGAAGCATCAAATCCCACAAAGCAGAACACCTTGAAAGCTAAACAAGAAAAGAGAAAACGAGAAACCAGATTGGTTTGCGCTCAGACTCACCGTTGCACTTGCTAATGGGCGGGGTCTGCACGTTGCAGGCGCCGGGAAGCTCGAGGGCGAGGGTCTGGTTCAGGGTCACGCCGAGGGACGACGCGCCGCCGTTGAGGACCATGCAAAGGCACCGCGGCTGTGACTGGACCACGCTGGCCAGCTGCGAGCAGCATGAGGAGGACGGGGTGGACGAGCTCCCCGTCACGAAGCTGAGGCACGGCGCGAGGCCTATGAGCACACTGGTGCACCCGGATTGGGCTGTGGCTCGCGCACAGAGCGCGGCCAGGACCACCACGAGAGCCATAACTCGATTCAGACCCGTCTTGTCGCCTTTCGAAGCCATGGGAGGCGGTTCCAAACAGTTTCTTCTCGCGGGTCTAACCAAGAAATCCGAGTGTGCTCGATTCGTTTGCATGCCCTGAGTTTGCACTAGGGCAGCAGCTACTCCTTTATATACAAGATTAGGGTTTTGCCTTGGGCTTTATTATTATCTTGTTGTTGGTATTGTGCTTCTTTGGTGAACTAAAAGAGAGCACATGAGGTAAGTGTCAAGAACAAATCAAGAGTAACGTGGCATGTCTGAAGACACCCTTGTGGTCAGGGTGTACTTATCATGCTAGGAAATTGGAAAACAATTTCAATAATTAAATATATCCCTTAAGAATTCTAGTTGACTCATCATGCTAGCAAATTAGAATAATCTCAATAATTAAATATAATACTACGAGAATTCTAGATTATACCGTTTTGCTTTTCCAAGGTTTATCTGACGAAGAAAATAGACAGATCGGTAATTCTAAAAAACATGAACTAAAACCGATATTATCGAATTATTGCCGAGAGTTAGGGTATTTTTTTCCTTCTTTATCGCTAATTTTTACAATAATGGAAATTATTTTGTCCCTCCTGCATGTGTGCCGAAGAAGAAAGCCAGTTAAGCTGGCAAAAGATTGTAATTGGCCAAAAGGGGGGAGGAAGCTATTCGTTCACCTAATCGCATGATAAAAAATGGGGGGCCTTGAACTTGCTTCTAGCGATTATAGGTGAGATTAGATTTGACTAAGCTGTTGTGGGCATATAAATCAAAGTAGCATGCAAGATCGATAGGGAATATAGCTAATTATGTAGGATAATATAAAAGCTCGTCATTCTTGGTTCTACTAATTGCTAAAGATCTTGAATTTTTTTGGGTTCATACGTGGCCTCCGAAATATACCGCAGCTTTGTTTCCAAAATACAGGAGATTTCAGTTCATGGGTTACATGGCAAAAAAGGAAAAAGAAAAAGGTCACAAGAAACATCAGCTCTGTTTGTTTCACGAAAAATGAATGATGTAAATTTTGTTTTTCTAGAAATGATTACTCGAAATAATGAGTCAATGGAAAATAGTTTCATTATCGATAACAATTTATGTCTAAACGTTTTTATGGATGATGAAATTTTTTTTCATTTATTGATTTTTGTAAGCGATATTGGCAACTGTTTTTAAGAAAAATGTTTTTCAGATTCATATTTAGCTAAACAAATGCCCCATTCAAAGGTGGAAAATGTAAATTTCAAAATTTATAATACATCTAGAAGGGATTTTGAGTTTGGTCCTAATTCCTAAAAGTTTAACATTGGAGGTCAGGATAGTGTTTGGTACTGTAGTCTACCCAATTAAATATCATAAGAAGATCAAATAAGGAATTAATGATATTGTTGTTTGGCAGAGAAATACTATAATCAATTAGATTCGTGCTAATCGAGAGGGACATCAATCTTCATTGAGCAATTATATATAAAGAATATGTACATGATTTCTGAACTTTTCTTCGATAATAGATACGATCCTTGAACTACTCTTTTTTCTTTTTTCTTTTTTAATCTAGTCTTTAAAATTTTTAAAATTCAATAGCTCTTCCGTTCAAAAATTCCAATTCATTTTGTTAACATAATATTAGATTTGCTATGGCTGCAATCTTGTGACTTTTTTCTTTTTTTTGTCCATCCTATTCTAACTCTCAATTTATTCTTAGAATTTTTTGCTTACCTCTTTGTAGAGCGTTAAAGTCAAAACCTATATATGAAACCAAACGTTTACACCTTCAACCTCCCTTAAGAAAGTGGGAAATCTAAGGGCTTGTTTGATAACGTGTTAAACAATGTCTGATTTACTCTTTTTTTCTTTAAAAAAAAAAATAGGAATCTATTCGGTAAATTTTTTGTTTTAGGAAATAGATTTGGAATAGAATAAAGAAGTGAAAAATAATTGCTTCTTTGTTCTTGGAAACAACTCTAGAATCATGCCCAAACCATTTTTTTTTCTCTTAAGAAGAAGAAGAGAAGGAAAAAGAGAAAAAGAAAAGAGAGAAAAGGAAAAATAGAAAAAAGAAAAAAGAAAAATGTAATAAAATTATTAAAAATTAAAAGAAATTCTAAGTTAGGAAAATATTTGAAGGGTTGTACCAAACGCATTTATGTTCCGCGAATAAAAGTTTTGTGCGATTACCAAACAATTACGAATGTTTTGAAACTTGTATGGAAAACAGAATAAAAAAAAAAAATCACTTCTGAACATAAATTATTTCTGAAAACTTAGTGATTACCAAATACATCCTAACTCCCTACTTCTCCCCTTTCTATGTAGAAAGAGTGGCCACTGGGGCAATCTCCAATAATTGCGACCACGTGACTTACATATATCGTTTTTATCTCATGCCCCCCCTTCCAAAAAAAAAATTGAAGGAAAAAAGATGTGCTAACTTTGGAAGTGATATGGATGTCTATACCGTTATATTGACCCAACAAATGCTGATGCGACGGTTCATGTAAAAAAACAAATACAGATGAGGTGACGATATACTTAACATAAAGATTATATTAAAAGGATTGACATCAAATTATACATTGCAACAAAATTGATACCACCCCTAATATTACCCCTAAGGAACGAGTATCCAATACAATGTAACAAAACTTTCTTTCTTGTAGAAATACATTGAAAAAGAAAGAAAAAAAAAAAAAGCAAAGCTAAATTTTACGGAATAGAAAAGGCAAATCATTTTTCCATAAAGTATCGCCCTTTAGGGTCGCAGATCACGTGCATTGCACGTGTTCACAATTGGCGCACGAGCGAGGCGTGGTGCATTTCAATCGCAGATGCAGCACTCCTCCCGCCATTCCTCCTCGCAAAAGTCGTTCTCTCTCTCTCTCTCTCTCTAGAGCGAGGATGACCGCTTCCACCGCCGTAACCGTCTTCCTCTCGCTCCTCCTCCGAGCGGCCGCCGCTCCAGCACCGCCGCCTCCGCCGCCGTCATCGCCCGCGCCTCCTGCGCCCGACGGCTGCGCCGGCGAGATCGTCCTGCTGTCCCCGTGCCTCCCCTACGTCTCGTCGCGGCCGAACGATCTGGCGTCGCGCCCGCCTCCCCTCTGCTGCGCCGCCCTCTCCTTCGCCCGCAGGTCCGGCTTCGTCGGCTGCCTCTGCTACCTCGTGCGCGAGCCCGCCATGCTCGGGTTCCCGCTCAACAGCACCAGGCTCCGCTCTCTGCCTTCCGACTGCTCGCTCGCCGGCGCCGCCGACTCCCCGAGGAGGAACGCGACGGTCGAGCTGGATTCTCTCTGTTCAGGTTGGCACCTCCGGCTCTGCGTCTGTTTAGTGTCGATCCGATCGATTCTAGTGGCTTCGGAGCATCGCGATCGTGAATCGAAAGTCGAGTTCGTTCTGCTTCGAAGCCTTGAAATGTGGATGAATGCACTTAAAGCAGTACCTAGCTCTGTCGGTCTTTCGTCCTCCCTGATGCGCTATTCGTCTCATCAAAGTCCTATCGATGCCTCGATTGAGTTTGCGCATCGATCGTTCTGGTTCGTGCTGATCTGATAGTAGTAGTTAGCTTTCGATCTTCCGATCGTTACATTCGGAAGCCGAACAGACGAACTGTAGAATGCTGATCCGAGGACGACGTACTGGAGGCTTTTAGCAGAGGCAAAGCTTATTTCTGCTCTCTCTCTCTCTCTCTCTCTCTCTCTCTCTCTGAGGTTTCATCCATTAGAGCGGGATCACAGTGTAGGCATTATTTTCTGGGTTGAGCTCGACTGATGGGAAAGATATAATCATGTTTCGAGCTTGGTCGCATCGCTTATTGACATTGAAATAAGTCTGAGAGGCTCTTTTTTTTTCTTTAAACCTGTTTTGAATTCCATATGCATCAGGTTCGCCGCCGTTGCCCCCTCTTCGCGGCACCAAGGGATCGGACGTCGAAACGTTGCCGGGGAACAGTAAGTCGATCGCTTCATTATCTTACCGTTCGTTAAAATATTCTGGACTCCGCCAATTCAATTCAATTCAATTCAATGTACCAGCCAGGATTGAACTGAAGCATTGCTCTGTATGATGATCGCTCATGCATGTAATTTCCTAAAAAATGATGGATTGTTTGCTACGCAAATGGCACGCAGAAACTAAACCTCGAATGTTTTACTCGCGCAGCATCCTGACCGCGAAATATCACTGGTCTTAAAATTGCAGGTCCGTTGAGCGCTCCTTCACCGTCGCCGTCCGTCAATGGAAGCAGCATTCCTTCAGATGCTGCCGATATCGCAGTACCAGCCTCGCCGCTAGCACCGGCCACGAGTTCATCATCAAAACTGCATATCAATCAACTGACACGCCTCCTGTGCTCACAACCATCGTGGGTTTTTCGGCTCGCTACGTTTCTTAAGCATACGTCATTCATTTAGGTCTTTTAGACTTTGCACCTTTCCTCCCGCAAGAACTCCTTCATTTTTCGTTAGTGTACACAAGGCTAGACATGAATTTACCATGCGACATAAGTAGCAAATTTCGGTATATGAACTGAGTCGAGAGCAATACGACCTGATCGGAAATTAAAAGAGGTTTTGCTGCATTTATTTCATTGATCTGGATGCATGAAAGTGCATCAGCTGGTGGCTAGGGAGAGGGGAACGTTATCTGTCACGCTTTATTCCCAGCTGCAAAACCATATCAAGGACTATGCCCAAACTCTTTACCTCACTAGCTGAATGCCCATCGATACTTACCTATTTCCATCTAAAAGTGAAACCAAATGCTCATTTCAAACGTGCATAACCACTTCCAAAATGTCCACATGCCCCCCCCCCAAAAAAAAAAATTGAATTAGGCCCGCCACATGGCGGAAATAATGCCAATCTAGCATCTCTCCATATAGACAATAACCACATTCTCACATAGAATCGACAATGAAACTTTGGAAGACTTCCGCTACATTGTTCCTTCTGAATGAGGTTGGCAACGCAAACCAGCACTGTTTTTCTTCCCTCCCTACAAAAGGACAGAAGGGAATAGTAGGGCCTTCCAAGCCGATAGACTCGAAGGCCAAAAGAATCCAGAGCAATGAAAAAAGACGCAAAGCCCAGCTTCCTAAGGAAGGCGACATCAACAGCCCATCGCCTACAACAAGTATGAAAGATTGTGTCATCAGTAAGTAGCACTGCTTATCGCTCCCCGAGTAATATTGATGATCCAGACCACCACATCTCACACAGCAAATGTAATCAGATACGTAATAGGGCATATATAAAGCAATAAACAGAGCATGGAATCAGCAAACGTTCTGGTGGTAAAATAGATCGAATTAGACAACGCAAGGACTAGCATTTCAGAGGTAGGCTCAACGTAAGGTAAGTCAATCGATCTCAAGTTAAAACAGAAGAAAGCACAGCAATGAACTGATGCTAAGGCATTCTCATGCTGCAAAAACCGCTTAAAGGCATAAACTAAAGTCAGAAAGCTTCCAAGATTAATGCAACTTGGGAGCCCTTCTTCAGTTCTCTTTTGGATGATGTGAAGTTTGAGTACTAGATGTTATTACCCCATTTTCATTACATTTTTCAAGTTGGTTCAATGACTAACGAGAGAGGTACAAGGCATCTTTGCTTGTTTTGTTATCTGCTCACATAGTTATATCACATTGTTGCCCTATCAAGAAAGAAAAGCACATGTTAGCGAACCTCGCACAAATTGTCACAATCCAACATCTTGTCACATTAAGACGCTCGACCGTATCAACCAATTCGAAATGTCATTTTTCATCGCGTACACAACCCAACAACGCAACTATACTTTCCTGGCATTTATTTGCATGTTCTCTTGTGCCTTTTGGCTCACTCATCGCTGTAGTGAAATTGTGCAATGTATGGAAGAACTTACCAAAGTCAAGAGGTCCATTCACCTGCCTTCTGTCTATATTTGCAGACATTCCAACAACTTACTTCCAGCCATCTGACCATTCATCTTCATTTGTAACTGGCAGAGGAGTCTCTGTTTGATGGGGTTCTTCATCCCAATCATTTTCTTCCCCATGCCTGGGGATTTCTTCCTCATAACCAGCATAATCCTCAACAGATTCCTTGACCCTCTCAGGAAGAGCACAACCTTGATAAGCGTCGTTGTCCACACAATACCACAAGAGCTTGTTCCAGTAGGGATCCTGCCAAATGAGATTGATAATTACATTCACGGATGTCACAAATCAACCACCCGATAATAGGATTTTGGAAGCTAAATCTACTCATTTCTGATCCATTTCAAATTTTGAATATGTGATATATCCCTTAACAATGCATGTCTTTAAGTCATTCCTCTTTCTTGCCCCATATCCAACTTTGCAAAAATTTCTTTCATCACCAAGTTGAAGGCTATGAAAATACATAATGATATTTATTACTGATTTCAAGGGTGTAAAACTGATGAAACCATCTGAGATCACATAAGATGCATCAAGGTGAGCCAAGCCGCAATAAAAATAGTTGTAACCATTAGTGAATAGAAGATAACATCTGCAAAACTTCCAGAGCATGGCGACTAAAAAGGAAAGACGAGCACATGTAACTTCTTCAGTTTTTTTTTTTTTTTTTTTGCGTAAATAAGTTATTCCCCTAGGGATATAAACTTTTCTAAATCTCAGTCATTTCTTTCTCCTTTAAATGAATCAGCTAGTCATGCTCCTGTCACTTTTTTTTTTTTTTTAATATTCCACCACGAAGTGAGACTGTGAGAAAAGCTAACAAGTGGACAAGGCTACAAAGAAAAAGAGTGGTGTCAAAGTTGTTGAGAAGTAACAAGCATTACTTGCCATAAGGAAGCAGTACGATGACATAATACTGCTTCCTTCCCTTTCTCAACTTTCTGTGCGCACAAGCTTTAAAGCTTACTTTCTCATACAAATGATTCACGACCCATTTTCCCAGAAACAAGGAATCATGAAAAGACAATTAGTTTCTTGTAGAAGTTAGCAAGGTACCTTGGTTATAATATGAGGATTCCCAACAATGATTAGCAAGGATATAGCCCGAGTTATAGCCACGTTAAATCTTCTAGGATTGCTCAAGAATCCTAAACAGTGGACCCTGTCGAACTCATTGTGTTTTATGGTAGATCGAACTGTGGACACTATGATAACCTTGCTTTCCTGCCCTTGGAATTGCTCGACACTTCCAATCTTGATATTGGGCATATCTAAACTTTCGAGAGATGTCTTCAGTTTAAGTACTTGCTGGCGATAAGGTGTTATTACACCTATATCATTCTCGTTAATTTCCTCACATGCTATGACTCTCTCGATGACTTGAATTACTTTACTCGCCTCAATTCTATTAAACCACGAAGGATTATTTCCTTCCCTCTCATCACATCCTTGAATACCAATAAATTGAACAGGAAATTTGCTGTTAGGAATGAGGTCCACCTCTGCGCCAAGACAGCTTGCATCATCCTTACAAGCTATCAATTCTCCATTATAAAATAGCTCTGAAGGCAAGTGCAGTATTTCTGGGTGACTACGGTAATTCCGGATAAGCTTTTTCACATAATTCTCATCACCATTGAAGTAAAATTCACAATCAAACAGCCTCTCCAGGCATGATTTTCCCAATCCATACTCTTCAGCTATTTTTGAGTACACCACAGGACCTAATTGCATCGGGTCACCCGCAAGAACAACAACAGTATCTGGTCGGCAGAGGTTAGCGAGCGGGATCATACTTTCTGGTTCTGAAGCTTGGCCAGCCTCATCCAAAAAGATATGAGAGAAGTGGCCTCGTTCCACACCCTCAGCAGAAAGAAGAGAGGCACTCATATAAGTTGAGATGATAATCCGGTAGCGCATGAGGGCTTTGATTGGAGGACACTTGAAAACAAGCTCATCGAAAAAACAAAACCGAATATGATCGGGGTTGATATCCTCATAAGGTCGACTAGTCGCGTTAAGTCTGAAAATCTCATTTTCCTTAATTATCCCAGCCCCCTCCCCAAGAAGCTTCTCTAGAATGTGGTCAGCAGCACTGTTTGATGGAATGCAGATAAGGATCCGGGTATCCGCATGATTTTGATAAAGCTGCATTATTCCTTCCACTATAGTCATGGTCTTACCCGTACCCGGAGGACCATAAACTACATATGGTGGCCCTCCTTTGCAGCCAAGGATCATCTCAACCGAACGTATTTGCTCCTCATTCAGAATATGATTAAAAGGAACCAGTGGTGTTGTCGAAATCAGCCTCTTTCGTCGTAACCTTGAGGGAAAAAGCAGCGCTTCATCTAAATCTTTGGCAGCATCAACTGCCTGGTATAATCTTCTCATGTTGACTCGGTTATAACTGAACTGAACATTGTATACACTCTCATCCCTATGGCACATATGGACTTCCTTGGCAAACTTCAAGTAAATTTCATCAGCTTCGACACGGTGAATATAGCCCTGTGGATCATCCACTCAAGCATAAGGGGCGCTGATCCAGGCATCTTTACAAAAAGTATATTCCAGGAAATATGAAAAAGAATTTTTGCAGATTGAGTCTACACTCAAAAACAGGAAGCAGATGACAAGCCAGCTACCAAGTAAAAGATGCAATTCATGTTATCAATACATATTTCTTGTAAATGATTACGATTGGCAAGCAAAGAAGTTCTGGATGATATCCTTTGATGGAGATTACTACTGCTTAAGAAAATAGTGCACATCAGATAATCTTACTGAAGTACAAAAGTTTATGCTCAGCCCATCCAAATCACCATTCACCTCTGTCGCCTTTTTGGTCAAACACACATTATCAGATTATGAAGCAGTTATTAGCAAAATATGACGATCGCTGAGATTTACCATATTAAGTATCGTTTGAGAAGTGGTCAGACACAAGTTAGAGAAAACTTACCAACCATTAAAAACAGAATTGGACCTCAAAAGCCTGATAACTTTGTACAGACCTGGTAAGGAGTGCTGCAACCCGCTTCATCAGAAGCCAACTTTACAAAAATGAAATCTCCATGGACCAGTGAAGGTCGTCTCTCAGCCAGTCCAGGCACATTGAGGGTCAGGTACTGAGTCCCTTTTCTTCTCATGGTAACATTTTCCATATCAAAAGATCTCATATCATCCTATAGAAAAGACTGGTTAATTTGAAAGACAATAGCAGGCCTTCATAGCATCAATTTAACTTTTTTTCTAGAATCTAATGCCAAAAGAACCAGAAAGAAAACAAAGAAGAAAAACTTACCTCCAGTTTCAGTTCTTCCATGATTACTAATGTTTTGAAGAAAGGAGCATAATTTTCTCTGGTTAGACCTCCTCTTATTGCATCAGGAATCTGCTTGTTCTCTATCAATTCTCTCACATCCTTTGGAATTGGATACAGAGGAAGCTTTTTCTTATAGCGTCCAGTGTTAATTCTTGCCGGACGCGAACCAACAACATATTTGTCCACATCAAAATGGTTCTTTCTGGCGCCTCTTACATATGGTCTTTTTGAAACCAAGGACCTGGAAATCTTGTTATCTACCAAGAGAAAAACTACTCTTTCTATCCTATCATTCCCCACATCAATATGGACCACTGACGTGTACAACCCAATTTCCCTTGGTTTGCAATATAACCAGACAGTTAGAGTCTCTCCTGGCTGCAGAACTCTGTCCTCCAAGGAAAAGGACTCGAGGAAACCTTGAATGGCATTTACACCTGAACTTTCCGATACTGGCTCCATCAAAGAAAGTGTAAATGAATTCTCAGGAGTTGAGGCATATATTTTTATGGACCAGATGTCCATTTGATCGTCAGTGTTGTTTGTTATGGAGATCGGATCTGCAGCAGTTTCCCCGACAAATACCGACCTTGGCTTTCCATCAACAAAAGCAAATGGAACAGAAATCACGACCGGATCATTTTCATTGAGATCATAACTACACACGGACTGGTCTCTCTGATAATCGATGAAAGAAATTTCTCCCTTATCACCAATGACAGAGTATTCATCATCTGATCTGTCATCAAGTGATCCCATCATAGTTTTATAGAAGGCTCTGCGATGTGAAAATTTAACTATCAGTTTCACCTAAAAGTAAGAAATATTTTAAAATAGCCAGCATTTCCATGTCCAATGAAAAGTAAATAAACAAAAGCGGGTGCGTTTTCTGGCATACACAAAGCAAGAATGGTCATCACGTATAGACTTACATCTAGAAGAGCGTCTGCAATGGCATGCACGAAAGTTTAAAATAAAAAAAATAAAAAAATAAAAATCAAACGGCCTATATCTTTGACTTTGCCCTCCAGAAAATTTCCAATGAATTCATGGATCAGGAAGACTCCTTACCAATTGCAAAAGTCAAAAGGAATAAACATAGGCGTTCGCGAATGGGAAAAACATAATTACACCTACATTGCATCCCATCCGTTCAGCAGGAATTATCATCCGAGTCCTGTCACTGCTACTACATATATGGTGCACAAGAAACAAGTAACCAAGGTAGCCCCCACACACACTACTGTCATCCAACACCCGCCTCTCTAACTCTACCTCTAACTTCAGAACCAAGAACCAGCCATAAAAATAGTCAACACTCCGTCTAATAAATTAGTAACGCGAGCATTAATAGCTTTCGCACCACAGAAGCAGACAACAAAACCCAAGCATTAATAATAGCTCCCGCAACAGTGAAAGCGAAAATGCACTACACCGAATGAAAAACCCTTCACACAAGCACAGAGAATTCGCACTACCATCCTTTCCGTATCGTCAAAAACCTCACCCAATCGAGGGTCACTCTCCAAGCAAACTCAACATGTTCACATAGCCCACGTAATCCACTGCATACCCGTGAATCTCACACCGATTTTCAGTCAAGAAAGGACAAAAACGAGAAAACCCAGAAGCGTGCAAGCGCCAAACGAAGCGAAGAGGCAATGTAGCGCAGCGCAGGCAGTAGCGATCATCACGTTAAAGAAAAAAAGGAGAAACTGATGACATTGAAGACGACCGGCCCGAATTGCGGAGTCGCTGTGAAGAAGAACGGGAAGGCGAGAGCACGAGCGGTCCGCACGTCGACGGCGGAAGCGGGGAACGGTAGAATTTGCAGAGGGAAAGAGAGGGGCGAGCCGATCTGGGGCGGAGAATTGACGACGGCCCTGCGGTGCTGTCA
Source organism: Eucalyptus curtisii (assembly GCA_017140595.1). Classification (NCBI taxonomy): domain Eukaryota; kingdom Viridiplantae; phylum Streptophyta; class Magnoliopsida; order Myrtales; family Myrtaceae; genus Eucalyptus; species Eucalyptus curtisii. Next base: position 20,646,770 of record CM029501.1, on the reverse strand, counting down.
CCATCACAGAGCGAAAAAAGGCGATGCTAAAAGAGCTACTGGAACTGAAGCAGGGAGAGGTACTAACGTCTCATTGGCTGACTTCCCAAATTTCATTTAGAATAAATTTAATATCGCCAAAAACCTCCAACAAATATACTCGTGATAAATTTATCTCAAATTAATTTTTTAATCATAAAAAATCTCAATCAAATATATATATATTTAATAAATTTACTCTTTATTAATTTTCATTAAAATTTTACGGTCAAATTACTGATTTTGATAACATGTGTCAATTGACCGATGTATTAGTTTGAGGCTTTACCTTTCAATTTTTCACAGGTATATTAGGTTGTTGTTTTTCACAATATTAATCTAATTTAATGGAAAAAAAATCCAAAAATATATCAGTTTGACATTTTTAGTTATTAAAAAAATTAATTTTTGGTAAATTTGTTTTAAGTATACCAGTTGAGAGTTTGTGTTGATTGAAAAATTAGTTTTGGATAAATTTATCACAGACGTACTAGTTTGGAATTTTTCGTAATATTAATTCAATATCTTTTTCATTAGAATTATGTATATAATAAGAGGGAAATGATATCAAAATCTCTAAAATACACAAAAAAATTGGAATTAGAGGGAAAATGATAATTATCATTTTTATATAGCTCATTATGTTTCCCAAGTTTAATACTCCATATAAATTACCAGCTATACATAATTTATTATATCGTATATATTTTTTATATTTCGGCAATTTAATGATGATTATAGTTAAACTCGAGCACATAATATGTGATTGTATAAATATAAATATTATAGGATAGTAATTATCACTTTAACAGTCAGTCATACAGTGTCAAGATATGACAATTTAAAATATAGACTTTCATCTGTTTAATAATAATAATAATAATAATAATAATTTTCTTTTGTTCATCTTAAAAAATACAGTGATGGTTACTTAGTTCAGGAAAAGTCTAGGGCTTTTCTTTTTCTTTTGCTTTTGTTTTGCTTTTAGCCTTTTGCCTTTTTTTTTTTTTTTTTTTTTTTTTTCCGGTTGGGTAAGGCATGACTGACCTAACAAGCATAATGAAGATGAAAAGCAATCCACAGATAAAAACTGAGGATTGTAAATATCATGATTCTGGCAGATTCATATCCATAGAATTTAAAGTTCCACATGATACTGTTTTCTAATCAACAGAAAAAGGACTTGAAAACAGTAGTTGATCTCAAGCAGATGCCCTGGGGGCGTCCTTGACAGACTCGCGCCAGGCATACTCTCGCGCGCCATCCTTGTCAACAATCTTGATCACAAAGTTCGGAGGCGCCACAACCAACCGGGATCTGATCTCCATGATGCACTTGTCGACCAGATCTATGGATTCTTCGAGCGACATGCCGCTGCGGTAATGTCTGTCCATTATGGAAAGGGAGAAGTAGGATCCATAACCAAACGCGCCCTTATCTACCTTGTGGAGGGTGGCAATGTAATCAATGAAGTAGAGCGAAGGGCCTGTCTCCTTGTCGTAACCAGCCAGAAGAATGTTCACAGAATATGGATTCTGGAACAAGTACCAAAGTCAGAGAGGGAAAAAGATAACTGTGAGCAATGATTAAGACTAGCAATTACAGGCAAGAGAGGCCCAGAAAATCGGTGGTGCAACAAATCAGCAGAATCAGATAAGAAAGAGACAGTTATCAACAATTATGGACAAGAGAGGCCCAGAAAAGTTTTGTTACCATCAAAATTAAAAAGCAAGACTCAGCTTGGAAGAGAAGTTAACTCCAAAAGATTATATGCTTTATAAGTTTCACTGCGCATAGCAACTTCAGGTATGGATTGTGAATGAAAAAAATATGAGAACGGAGAATTGGATAAAGCAAAGACAGACTCTCATACAATCGAAATATTATCATGTATATGTTAACTGGTGCATCATTCCTCCGTTAACAGATACTTTCAACATCAGAGCTAAACCAATAAAGTGTAAATTATATAAGCTCTTGATTGGGATCTTTTACATCCACAAGTCAGAACAGCCATAACAAGAGGAAATTGTTGTTGAAGTCAACAAAATTTACCAACATATAGTGGAACTATCACTCCAAAAATAAAATTCATTCTACACCCCTTGAACCAGATGCACAGTGTGGAGGCAAAAGCATGAGTAGGCCACTAAATCCTCCAGTAATATTACTCCATTGAGTTTTAAAAAAGTACAAGAACCATCAGTCACATCCATCAACATACACGTAGTCAATCAATCCCATATGAAATGCATCACCAATGATAAACCACTTCAATCGGTAACCACACCGCTTTTAAGAAGATATAAGGTTACAATAATAGCCTGAAACTGCTTCACAGTGAGTTTTTCATGGTAAAATACAGACATCATCCACAGGTTATTAAAACCTATATCCCTTTCTCCCATTTTCTTTATGACTGCTCACAATAGGTAGGCACCAAACATTTACCCAAATTCAATGTCCCACAACATTACAAGTTATAGAAAAAGCTCTTCAAGCATCATCAACAGAATGAAAATGATAGATCACAGGGTCTTTATTATGAAATAGCATGTCTGTTGTCCTCATAGATACTAGATACTACAAAGCATCCTCCATCTGGAAGGACAGTCGAATCATTAATACATCTGCATTTTGAAGGCATTCAAAGCATCCTGGATAGACAAATATGTCATTTGTCACCTCCCTATTCCATAATTTTAACACATCAAGATTCATTATCTCCAGCTGATCTACCTCCAGGGGATCCAACTTATTTTATGGATAAGCTTCAACCTCCTCTTACTTATTGAGAGATGACTTGGACCAGGAAGCTTTAATGGCGAGGGCAAAAAGGAAAGCAGCTGTTGCTCACCCTACATGGTCATACAAGCAGGTTTGAATAAAAGAAGGCTTAGAATAGCCAACCAAAAGGGGTCGGATGAAGTGGAAAAGCTGACCCCAACTCTTGATGTGATCGGCGAAAGCACAAGCACTGTACTAGAACGTATGATTAGGCTTGAGCAATTACTCGAGCTAATAAAATGCTATCCCAGGCTTCCGCATGACTCTCTCCCCTACTAAAAGAAGTATGGCTTTCTGCTCTTCAAGTTAGAGAAGGACTAACCATATGGTTCCACACTCTGAGGATGACCCCTCTCCCAGGTTAGGTTCCATTGGGAAGAGGCTTCCGAAAGTATAGAATTGCTAATAGTACTAGCTGGGTCTTATTCTACTGAACTTTCACCAATAACCAGGTATTTTACACTGAGCGTCTCTTAAGCACTTTGTCTGAAGCTAGCAGAAGATAGGCAGTTCTTTTTGCACTGCATTACTAGGATGATAACTTTCTGTATATGAACTTTACACTCCTCTTCATGAATAAACTAAGCCTACTATGTCCTTCTCGACCATTTATTTTCTGATAAATGTCTCTATATATATGCTTCGAGCAAAAGGGAAGGAGTGGGCTGATCACCCTCAAATCCCACTTCATAATTTAACAACAGTGCTATGAATGACAAGCAAACCTGTTAAAACAGTTGTCGACCTAGTAGGCTACAATTAGCCTCAATATGATCAGCACTCAAAAACTATCTGCTTTAGAGTTTATTATGGATATTTAAATTTTGAAATGGATGAAAAAACCCAAAAGCCCTTAGTTGATCTCACAAACTTGCACTGAGTGGCAGCTCCAAGACCTCTGACTCAATCTACATGCCGAAAGAGGGTTGGCATAACCTTTAAATGCTTCGGCGGTGAAGGGTTTCCAATGCATCCTAGTGACATGATCCCTGGGATCAATGCTTCATTGCATTCCATATAACAATTCTATCATTCTTCAATAGTAAAAATTTCAGTAATTTCAATTGCCAAAAACTCCTGAATAACTAGCTGTAATCCCGCGCCACACCTTCATACTAAAAGCTTCCCCTTCTCTATCAGAACCAACAAGACCACCAAAGAAATCCCAACAATTTGAACCTCAGACTGGACGAAAAGAAAAAAACAAGAGCAGTAACAAGCAACCAGTTCAACCCAAAATCACCAAGCAACAAAGGAAGCTCGACGAAGCCAGACCTTCCTCAGAGCAGTGGCGAGCTCGCCTCGCGTGAAGTTGGCGGCGGCGGGGTCGTCAAAGGAATCCCATTCCTGAACTGATACAACGCCACGTTCTTCTGTATATACTCCGTGAACTGGACTCTGCGAAAGACGAATCGCCGCAACACGCGCTCAAAAAGACGAAAACTTTCCCCCGGAATCACCGAAGACGCGACCAATCAAACAAAACCCAAATGAGAAAAACGAAAGCCGGGGCGGATCACCTGTCGCCGGGCTCGCCGCTGGCGGCGACGAGCTTGTGGGAATCGAGGACCATGATCTTGTCCTCGTTGGACTTGTGGACCAAGATGCTGCTGACCGCCGAGGTGTCGGCGGCCAGGACGGCGAATCCGTCGCCGACCAACCCGAACACGCACTCCATTCCCTTCTTTCGATTGCTCGGAACCGGATCTGAGGCGGTCGTTTCTTGCTCTTTGGTCTGAGACGCTGAGGAGAGAGATACAGGGTGCTTGCTTTGGTGGGGGTGATATACGTTGCAGGAGCTTGAGCAGCAAGTCAAGTTCCTCTGGTTTTGCAAATGGCCTTTTGGAAAGAGCTGTCCAAATGGGCATTGTGCCTCTTATGTTTTTTTTCTAACTCATATTTAATAAAATGGGTGATATATGAATTTGTTAAAAATTTTTAAAAAAAGGATATTGGATAAAAAGAGAGGTAACTTATATAAAATAAATAAGGTAGTTTAAGTAGATCTTTTTTTTTTGTTGATAATCTTATACCAATCAATCGAATATTGATTAATACGTTAATCGACCTAAAATTATTTGAAAACCACTTTTCTGCTTAGAAATGAAATGTTCGTCAAAATTTTTGTTCTTATTGGACCTATCTATATGCATTAGGATTCTTATTAATGAATTTTAAGGAAGTAAAGCCTAACTAATGGTGAGTTACAATGGGTTGGAAAGAAACCCAATTTTAAACCATTTAAGTTATTAACAAAGACAAAGGTCCAATGCTCATTATCGATCCATGCTGATAGATAGCTCGTTCCTTAGTGCCAGGTGCACCACCATCGCGCTGATAAGGATTACCATCAGGATGCTCGCCGTTGCTTGCGTTGGCAATAAGAACACAACCCTCGGCATCGACATTATGATCAGGATGACGTGTTGGTCGATCGCCCCACTGAAGACGAAAAGGGACTTGTCGTAGAGAAAGCAGAGGAAAGTTGGCACACGACCATCATGGCAATGAAGAGATGGGCAAGATTGAGTGCTCAGAGGAGGCTGAGGAAGAGAATGAGAAGGAGGAAAATGGCAGAGTTGATGAGGAAGAGGAATCTAATTCAAGAAAAGCTCAATTTCATCATTGTGGGAGAGACCCCATGCGATGGGCTAGAGCTATAAAGGTAGCAAGATGGTTTCTAATTGTCACTTGTTGGAGTAATCACGGTAAGTTGGGAACGATGTAGCAATTTTTATTTTTTTTTTGAAACCATAGCCGATGTGGCAATTTTTAATATTCCGACAAGTGTAATAATGAATTTTTTGAAATTTTGAAATTAGTCACTTGAAAATCTTATATTGCTCGAGGAAGTTCTACCCTCTGAAAATGCAATTTAACAGAGCTTTAGTTTTAAACTGATCATGATCAAGAAATTGCCGGTTTATTATAAAATATACTATTGTAATCGGTAAGTTGGGAACTAGATGATGTAATAATGAAGTGAAATTAATGATGGCATTTATTAGTTTTTTCATCAAGAAATTCGTTTATTATAAAATAATGGTTTGTGCTAATGGAAACATGGTTTCTAATGAAACATTCTCTTATCAACAGTTCCTTACTAGTATTTTAATATATAGGTTTTTTTTTTTTTTACGTTTTTCATTTTGTTTACTATTTTTTATTGTTTAATTTACTCTTAATTTGATTTGAAGCTTTTAGCTAAGTAATATATATACATGAAGAACTTAAAAGTGGCTTAAAGGGGTGGGTATGAATTTCGTTCCTCCGAGGAAAGGCTCTTATGTGTGCCCATTGGGCCTTTTTATGTCGGCCCATCTCAGTTGACCATCTTATTCACCGCATGTTCTTTTTTGTTCTTTTGGTCATATATTCACCGCATGTTCATGTTCAAAAGCATGGCCCCGAAATAGTCAGTCAAACAAGACGAAGATAAAAACACGCCACAAGCTCAAGAACAGTCCCCTTCATTCAAGGGTCACCGCTCAAATCCGTCTAACTTCTATGGCTATAAGTACTGATCTTTCCTCCCATTGTTCTTCCATTAAAGCAAAGGATTCAAGAAGAAGAAGGAACATCAAGGGACATTGAAGCTCTCGGCGACACGACAAGCCAAACCAAGAGAAATAAAAAGATGGCAAGCAAGGTGGCCGGAGTTCTGATCATGTGCCTCGTCCTGGCGGCAACGTTCGGGACGGGCGAGGCCTTGGGAGAGCTGATGGACTCGTACAGGAAATGCTTCATCGAGTGCCACAAGTCGTGCCAAGCCGAAGGCCTCGGCAGCACCTTCTGCGAGATGAGGTGCGATGGTGAATGCATGGCCCAGGAGACCGCAGGTAACGTCGCGAACTGAAATTCTTCGCACCCCGTTTCTTTCTTCCACACCCCCCCCCCCCTCGAAGCTCGCCGGTTCGAGGGTTACTTCATCGCATCGCCAGCTCTCTGTCGCCCCTCCTCGGACGATGAACGCTACGCATCCGGGGCCGCTTCGATCCCGGCCTACGCATCCGGGGCAAGACCATGTTTCATTGTTCATTCCGTGTAATGTAGATGACGTTGGTTTCGGTATTTCCGTGTGCAGCCAAACTGTCCGGGCAGCAGCCTTGACGGACCACGCCAAGCTCAAAGCTAGAAGGAGCTCGCCCCCGACGGCCCTGGAGGAGCTGGAGCTAGAGCTGGAGGAGGAGTAGCCATTTCAAGATCACAATATTGTTTTTCCTAGTATTTGTTGTTATGCATCGTTCCTCAAGTTTTGCTTCATTTTCGTCTTCGTTTTCCGGATTGCATGTCACCCGCGACGTGTACGAGTGGTGACCGTCTCGTCATTTGAATTTCAATAATTGACTGGTTTAAGTTTGAGTATAGCATCTGTCGTCGGCGTGGTCAGTTTGAGTGGAAATAAGACCACCTAGTAGTATAAAACACGGCATAGATTGTACCAAGTTTCCGTCTGGCTTTTATTTATGAACGACTTGGAAGCTACTGATGCTTCCTCGAGATGGCTCGAAGTTTCAACTCCCCCTCTCTCTCTCTCTCTCTCTCTCTCTCTCTCTCTCTAACTGCTTAGATTCTCATCTTCTCCTTCCACCGACCACCGAGAAACGAAAATGGCCAAGACCTCCTCTAGTTCCTCCTCAGGAAAGGTCGGTCAGGTTCAGTATCGACGCCATAGCCGATGACGACGATCCTTCCGACCCTTTAGTGTCACTTTTGTCCATCTGCTCGCTCTGTCGGAGTCGTTGTGAACCTTCGATTTTTTCGATTATGCGGCGCTCTCTCCGCTCACGCTGAGGTTGCTGCTGCTCCGAGGACACGAAGTAGGACTTTTCCTGGTTCCTGAAAACGCGATCCACTTCTCTCGCGGGGAGGTCGAAGGACAGCTCCTTGGCCTCTCTGTCCATCCGGTTGATTATGTTCTCTTTCCCTACAAACGATTTGCTTCCACTGCATTAGCTCTAGCGAAATGGGCCCGAAAAGTGAGATGATCGGTTATGCTATAGCGAGACTTCACCTGCGAGGAAGATTCGATCGTTCTTATGAGCATTGATTCCGAACCCAACCATTCTCAGATCCTCGTTCTGCTCCGCGACGATAGCGATTGGGTGACCCGCCGGGATGACGAAAACGTCACCAGGTGACAGTTGGGATGTTACCTGATGGATAACCAGAGAAAACTTAAATCATTGGAAATCGTGGCATGGTATGATAGTCCCAATAATCATCATGACATGTTAATGCATTTGGATTTAAGCCACTAGCCAGTGCCATCAACCTCTAAGTGCACATTCGATAGTCGAATGAGAGTTCTACATCATTCACTTCCTTTCGAGCCGTTAATGCATTTGGATTTAAGCCACTAGCTAGTAGCCATCGCCCTCTAAGTGCACACTGATCTTTCTCTAACGAAAGCCAAAGATATCTTTAAATACTCGACCTCAAGAGCTACTTTTACCATAATTTGCCTCGCCATTTCATCGATATAGTTGATTATTAGCTATTTAAAACAGTTCTAGCGTCTTAGATTACATTATCAACGTTATGCTTACCTTTTGGTATCTTGCACCACCTCCTTGCTCTGTCTCTTGCTCCTCCTCCTCCTCCTCCTCCTCCTCCTCCTCGTCTCTCTCTCTACTCGAGCCCCACCTCTGCTGTGCTTGGGCTACATGAGGGCAAGCCATCTCGAACCATCCATTTCCTTCTACCACAAGCACCACTGTCATCGACTTTGAGTTATAGTGCGGCACCATTATTGAGCCCTGCCAAAGTCGGATATAAACCATTGCGAAACCATATGAACAGAGACGCTCGAATCAATGGAAGTGCGACAATGACTATACTAATGTTCGCTTTACTTGGTAAACTTCCACAAAAGTTACAGAGACGCCCAAGTCGTGAAGTTGCTTGAACTCGTCAGGTGAGGCTTGGAAGAACCGGCTGAACTCATTGGAATAGATTGGCTCCCGGCCCAGCAGATTGAATGGACCTTTCAAGCCGTGGCCTTTATTTTTCAACCAACCACGGTGTTTGCTCAGTGCCTGCCGTTGCTCTTCGCTGGCTCTTACCATTACGCCCTGCCTCTGTTGCCCAAACAGCCTTTCTATTTGATCCTTTGATGTCTGATCAATGGGAAATTAACCATGGAAAATGATGGAATCAGGTAAAAATAGGCGAATACACTTTCTTGGCTCTGCTGATATAACGTATCTATCAACTTATTCTGAAGAAAGCGAACTTACTTTCAAAGAACTCTCGAGAATTTCGCTGCTGAATACCGTGTAGTATGATTCCGGGTTTTCGGTACCGACAGGGTAAAATTCCTGTGACAGAACAACCAGGTCAATGTACACCACTCCCGTTAGCCTTCACAAGTTCAAGAACTGTGCTATTTCATAATGGCTGTTGCATAGAGTTGATTAAATTGTTCAGCACTCAAGGTGCACTTCTCAATTTCATGTAAACTGTGCATTCCTAGTTTTCCAAAAGTGAGGTTAATAGAATGATCGAGGAGTGAAAATTACTCGACCTAATACTTGTACACTGAACTACCTTGAATGTGCCGGGAATATTAACAGGCTGAATTAGCTTGGAGATCTGAACTTGTCCATCACGTCCGCTGCTGATGAAGTAAACAGTAGTTCCGGCAGGGACTCTCATCACGTCCCCACCCTCCAAGTGGTAAGACTGTTTCTTATCTTGCCACACCAAACTTAAAGTCCCTTCGCCTGTAAGAAATCAACACGATCGGTCAATATCATTGCAGACTAGGTACTGTGACGGCCCTCTAGATCTCCATGGATCTCAATGAGCAAAGAATACAGCGTCTGAAAGCCACTAAAAACTAAATTGGTGAACATCAAATTACAAGTGACTTAACCCTTCAAGACAATGAGAATGCAATCAGCATCGACGTGGTGAGGCAAGACGAAGGTATTGGGGTTCGCCTCGAAGATCTCTTGCCGATAGTTCTTAAGGCCTCTAAGGAGCCTGGACCTCTTGTCGAACTGCTCGAGCACTCTGATTCGACCTTCTTCCGCACGGAACCGGCTGCGGAGCATCCGCGAATGGAAGTAGTACGGATTGTCCCCACTCTCTCCTACTTCTTCCTCCTCCTCTTCTTGCTCTCGAGGGTTTGTCGATCTTCGCTTACCTCTTTGCTGCTCCTGGAATTGCCGTTCGCATTCTTGTCGGCACTGCCTGCGCTGCGGTTCTCTGCCCTGCTGTCGCTCGCATCTTTGCTGGCAGTGTTGGAACTGTTGCTGCGGATCTTCGGTCGTAGTAGCTGCAACATAACAGGTAGCCGAAATTTTAAGTCATTGACATTTTGAATGCTGCGGATGCTCTACCTTTGACTGATGTCATGTGGCTAACTCTCCTGAATCTACAGGTGGCGTCGTGTCGGTCGATATATGTTCACTCAAGCAAGGCTAATGCAACACTTACAAAGTAACAGTGGCATAGCTAGAAGTCATCAAATCATGTAGTGAACAACTTATAATAATTTGCATGCTGAATTTAATATAATTTTTTCTGGACTTATTTTGCACAATATATAATACCTAACAAGAGTTTAGCATCTCCTCCTCCAGGTGTCTCCCTCTTCTCTCGCTCTCTCTGCTGCCGACACCTAAATTTGCACAGCTGCCTCTGCTGGCCTCCGGCCTGCCTCTCGCAGGCGCGCTCGCACCGCTCGTACCTCTCCGACCGAGAGGCGTCCCCTGAGGGATTCCGGACTCCGTCGTTGATCTCGCGCTCCCTCTCCCTGTCCCGCCGCCGCTCCCGCGCCCTCTCCCGCTCCTCGCACTGCTCCCAGCACCGCTCCCGCTCCCGCGGCTTGTACGGCTCGCACAGCCGCCGGCACTGGTCATACTCCCCCCCGGGGCCCCATGCTGGTTCCCGCTCACCACGGGGGCCCTCCGGCGCCCGCTCTCCTCCTCCACCCCCTCGACCACGGCGGCGGCCGCGGCGGCCCTGCCAGCGGGGGTCGAGCTCTCGGCTTCCACGTCTCTCCTCCTCTTCTCGCCTCTCTTCGCGTTCCCGGTATCGGAGCTCGCATTCCTTGTGGCACGTGATGTACTCCTGCACGTCCTCGCCGTCGCAGTCGTCCAGGCACCGCAGGACCTCGGTCTCCGCGCCTCGGCGGAGGGCGAGAGAAGTGAGGCAAAGAGAGAGGAAGAGGATGAGCAGAGAGAGAAGGTGCGGCACCTTGAAAACCATCTTGCTCATAACTTGCGAAGCGCTTCCGGCGATGCGAATGACGACAGGAAATTTCGCGTTTTTTGAAGGAGATTCGACGATGGCAATCGATGGCATTGGCACGTTTGCATGGCGTCGACATTTGGGGGTGCGGATTGCCATGCAACGCGACACGTGTTGCGTTGGCGAGACAAAAGAGTTGAGTTCGATTGCCTTCGTGTGTTCTATTTAGCACACGTCGGGAAATGCCCTATTCACGTGGTGTATTAGACGATGATAAGTGCGGACGTTAAAAAAGTTATAGGAGCGAGTAAATGTTAAAACAACAAAATCCAATATCCGCACAGTTTTATCTTTACGTTTAGGTGTATATACACGAATATATTTTTATCTATTATGTATAGGAGCGATAAATTTAATTATGAGTACTGTCGCCTAACATGCGTGTATTCTTTTTAAGGTTGATATAGATATTTGCAATGCCCAATCCTAGTATGATTTACAAGAAAAATAATCATACTCAACGACAACGTAATCCTAATGTTAAAGCTACCTTTACTAATATAGACACATTCATCTCATATGACAAGATTGCGCATAATAAAAATAGGATAGAATTTAGAATATCCTATACATTGATGATTTAAGGTAATTAAATATTACTGTCACTTTAGGAAACATTTAAATAAAGTAAAACTAATTTGAATTCCAACTGGGCCTAAGAATCCGAAGATCCAAAAGAAACCAATTATTTAGACGATATATACTATATCTCCATATGTAAAACGGAGATCATTATTAGTATAGATAGTTAATGCAAGTTCTATTTCACTTTCTCATACGCAGTAGTATATTATATCTTCTAGTAATAAATCAAGAGAAGTAATGTATTCAAAATAAAAAAGTTTAATACCTTGGCATGTTGTGCTGACTTTGCTTTGGAATGATCTAATTTGAAATTAGATAAAATTAATCATGTCTCAAAAGATCCTAACAGATAAACCGACTAACAGAGAATTTTAGGTAATCAGTTTCCTAATTCGGGTTCGATATTTTTCATGGAAACCTTAGCATTATTCTCACATGCCACGTGTAGAACGAAGTTTCCTTTTTGGTCCCATCAGGAAAGTAAATATCAAAGTTTTCGAATCCTAATAGAGAGTCAAACCTTTCGAATCCTAATATTGTCGGTCTTAGAATCCTTCTCCTACATGTTCTCTTACTTTGATCCGCTAGTTCTTTATATTTCGCTCTCTATCACCCTCGTTGCTCTCAAACCTTAAATACATCCCTCTGTTTTCTACGAACCAAAACATCCTCTAAAACTGTTCATCATTCGTTCGAAGTAAAATCTTGAAAGTTCAGTCACATCGTTTAGCCGATTCCGCCAATCAACATGCCCTCGTCCAGACGCTATAGCCTCCACCTCGAGCGTTCGACGAGTGTAGGCGACATTGGATCGTCGTTAAACCCTGCATTATCCATTGATGACGACTATATTCCGGCGATCACGACGAAGAAGTTCCAACAGCAACCCGCCGTCATGAAACCCTCTCAAACGACGAACAAGGAGCTGAAAGATTCAAAATCGGCCGAGCGATCGAACGCCACAAGACCCTCTCAGGAGCCTAGCAAACCCTCTCAAAATTCTGGCAACCTCTTGAAACAACCCGTGCCCGCCATGGCTGGATTGCCATCCCATGTTTCGGCAGCCCATTCTGTGTCTAAGGATGAGGAGCAGCACTCAACACGGCCACGACCACTGGTGATCGAGGGGATATTTTTCTTCAGTTCACCTGAACGGGAGCTGTTAGCAGCGAAGAAGATTGATGAAGATGACGAATTGGGATTATTTGGGGAGTTTATAAAGAAGTGTTCATTGTGCAAGAAGGAAATCAAGCCAGATGAGGATCTCTACATGTACAACGATCGCCCATTTTGCTCGTCGGATTGCCGTGATGATCGGATTGCTTTGGACGGGTTCAGCAGAAAAGATTTCGGGCTTCGCAAGGAGGATAAAAAAACGATGAAGGCTTTTGAGGAAGGATTTGAATAAGTTGCAGATGTATATGTAGAGATGACTTATTAGGAATTTATTTTAGAGATTGATGCTAAATGTGAATTCTTTAGTCTTCGCCATCAGTTTTTTTTTTTTTTTTTATTATGTATATACACAGTAGGATTGCTATTGTGTAATGATAAATATTTCCCTTCTAATAAGTCGCATCATACCCATTGGTGCAATTTTTCAGTTCCAACTAATGGTTCCAATTTACAAATTTTTCTTTAGATACATACATACATACAAACATACATGCATACGAGATAATAAGTATGTTTGTTCTTGTTCATTGGTTGCTGTTGGGCGGGCTCAAAGTAATAGAAACACTCCTTCGGCCCACCGAATAGCCCAATCACTGGAGTTGCATGAAGATTGAAGAACAGATTAGTACCTTTTGCAAATTTCTATGGCTGATTATTTGTGACGTGCGATTGATGCTACGGATGCAAAAAGAGAAAAGGTTCACAGAAAATTTTTGTTTGATTAATCAAATTGCATGATTTAGACGGCAGTTTAGAGAATTGTTTAAAAAAAAGGGAGATGCACTTATTTAAATGACTAATATATACCACATCATTTAACAAATCAAATTGTGTGAAGATTCCCTTCTTGGATATCCAATATCTCACGATGTTACTTTTTCCTTTATCTTTTAACAAAATGCTAATCTAGCGGGCAGGACATGAGCTTAGTATTATCAGATACAGAAATGTGCTAATTTTTCTTAGTGTGAGTATTAGAGGCTTAATCCTAGTAATGCATTTGTAAGAATTTAATAATTTTTTTTTTACTTGCAGAATCAAAATTTTCCCTCTTTTTGCTCAACTTTACCATTAAAAAAAGGCTTGCTTTATGTTATTTCTCCAACTACAAATATGAACACCACACTTATGTGGATGATTGTAGAAACCCAGTTTATCTATGGTATATGCAAAATGAATTTAAGATTGGTCCAGCAAAAGTAACTAAAATGTATGTGGAAACACCTACCATTCTAGAGGGAATTTTAGAAAGACCCCAGATCGGGACTCCACAATTTTAGTCACCACAAAATAAGATCCAAGAAAAACACTTTTTTCTCTCTTTAGTGAAATTGCTAGTCCAAATGACTTGTCCAAGAAAAAGGATAAATAAAGAGGAGAGCTTGAACGGCTTTCAGAAGAAGCTTCAATAATGTGTGTGATCACTCACACTTGAGTCAAATACCAAAGGATTTTACCCTTTCAACCATCTAATATGCTATCTGCAAAGGAAGTTTACAAAAGTTTGTCAAAGGCTGGTCCTCTTTTTTGACCCGTTTTTTGAGACATGATTAATTTTATCTAATTTCAAATTAGATCCTTTCAAAGCAAATTCAGCACAATTCATCGAAATAACATGCTTTGGACATTTGCTGCAGAAACACTCCAAAAAAGGGTCAAAAAAGAGGACCAGCCTTTGACAGGCATGTGAATATGCAATGTCTCCATCATCCTTCTCTTAAGGAAATATGAATCTCACCCAAAGCCATGTTTTTTCTGCCGCAGGGGACCAATTGATCCTAAAGATAGACATGTCTAGCTGAACAAAATTTTCACTTAATAAGGCCTCAAGCTACTGGACAAACATGGGTTTAACTTGAATTTGGACCAGATCCTGGGCTAAAATAACAGGGAAGGAGGTGAAAATAATTGCAAATCTTATCAGGGTGCGGTGCTCGACAAAAGAGAGTAGGGCTTGATCTTAGGTCAGAATGTCGATCACTTGGAAATTGGAATTTAGAATTGTGTTCTACAGTTTCGACTCTATAACTTGATGATGGAAGTGTAGGATTTCGGTTCATGTGCAATCCCTTAGAGTGAAAACGATGAATAACAGCTCCAACACGTGGAGGACTTGCGGTGAAGTCCCCGCTTGAACAATTTTTTATGTGATTAAGTGAGCTGATAAAAAATTTAAGATGAAAACCCAAGTGGGTTGATCTAAGCTGGAAATTGACATTTCAAGCAGCTTTTGTCATCAAAGCTTTCTCAATTTTCAGCAATTATGCACATAAACTGGATGACACGGCAAACACACTGAGAAAATTAGGCTCTGTATATGAGAACTAGTCTCAGGGGCTTCTGTTTAAATGTCTATATTATCAAATCCAAAGCATGATCGAGTGACAAAATGATTATTACACAACTTACTTTATCATCTGTGCGCTCTCTGACTGTAAGTATGATTAAAGCACTCTGAGAAATTTTTTTTTGGGGGTCAGAATAAGCAGCAGAAGCATCTTTCAGCAACTCATCAGTGGAATTGATTCTTTGCTTTTGCAGGTCAATCACTTGGTTTTGGGCCTTTTGACTTCATTCTTACTCAGAAAGTCAGCAAAAACCAGCTGATGAAAGCGTGTTTCTTGCTGCCTCTGGCTCTTTCTGTACATTTATAAAGGAAGTACTTGTATCAGATTATCAGACCTACCAAGAAAAGGTTCTTTTATTTTAAATTCATTCATAGAGCATGCCTCTTTGGCATGCGCAATTCAAGGATAAGCCTTTTCTTCATCCATTTGAAATATTGCGTCTTTACATAAACCTCATTTTCCATGCAGATCAGCTTATTGGATGATTGAACAAAGCCAAAACGATCCAATCCGAGTCAGAACACTAAGTAGCCGAACTGAATTGCATTTACAAAGAAAAGACAGAGAGAATATGTTACTAGCTAAAGCAAGTGTATAGACCATCTCTCAACCCTATTGTCTTTATTTAATGACCTGGACTTGGCTTAGCTAATTGAAACCGAAATCCCGCGGATTGTCCACACTCTCTCCTAATTCCTCCTCCTCCTCCTCTTCTTGTTCTTGAGGGTTCGTCGATCTTCGCTTCCCTTCTTGTTGCTCCCAGTACTACCATCTGCATTCTTGTTGGCGCTGCCTGTGTTGCAGTTCTCTGCTGTGCTGTTGTTCACATCTTTGCTGGCAATGTCGGAACTGTAGCTGCAGATCCTCAGTCAGAGCTGCCGTGACATAGTAAGCCATCGTTAGTCAAGGCTTGGATTCATGTAATGGAATTTGAAGATCTTAATGAAAGATAATGGACAATTCATTGCCCGATTGAAAAGTAGGAACATGCAATATCATCATAAACGCATAGAACAAGCCTTTCTTGATCAGGTCATCGCGCCTGAAGGTATCCTTTAAATTTTAGAGCACATGCGGATGGAAGATAAGAATTCATCTCATGTCATTAATATTTTAGATATTGTGGCGAGAACTGCCTTCAAATGTTTCCAATTGATAGGAAGATATTAAAGCCCAACAAAAATGAAGAATCCCCATTTTGTTATGCTCCTGCGTTATGGGTGGATGGTAGCAACGATTTGTTCCGGCCACACACATCGAGTTTGCAATAATGCTTAAGCCCTTTTATCATCTAATTGGCTTTTGGACTAGAAGAAATTTGAAGATATAGAATACGCATTTGGCGTTCTATTGATTATCTTAAGCTTTTGGGTTAAAAGGGCTGCCCACTAAATTTCAATATTGTCCAATTTTGCTAGAATACGGTGAGGTTGGGCCTCACCGTGGCTAGGTGAGGCTCAACCTTGTTGAGAGCCGGTGAGGGTTGACCTTGCAGTTGCTAGGCGAGGCTCGCCTCGCCAAATCTAGTGAGGCTTCTGGCAAGGTTGCTGGCCATCGCCATGGCTACACGACCTGCTTGGGGAAGCAGAAGAGAAAGAGTAAAAAAAGAAAAGAAAAGAAAAAAAAAAAAGGTTTGGGCTTGATTCTAGAGTTGTTTAGAGGAACAAAAAAGCAACTTTTTTTTTTGATATTTTGTTCTATTCCAAATCTATGATTGGGAATAAATTGATTCTCAAAAACAAAAATGTTATCAAACAGATTTTTGTTCCTTTTTTTTTTTTGTCCCGGGGAATAAAATAATACAATTAGGCACTGTCCGACACGTTACCAAATAGGCCCCTAGTGTCTTTCTCCATTTCCCCTCTGTTTTATTTTTTTTTTGTTTTCTTCCTTATTTATTTTTGAGAAATACTTATCTAAGTGTCATTATTCTATTGTAAGAGTAATAGCATGTCTTGGGCCAAAAAATAAATAACAAATAATTAGAAATCATCATGAGGTACACTTCTTCAAAAATATGGCTCTCAATATGCTGTTATTCTAACAGTAGGAAAAAAAAAATGTTATGCTAGCAAAGTCCCCTATATCACCTTCTTCACAAAACTCTCAAAATTGGGTTAATTTCAGAGTATTCAAAGCTTTAATCAATGGATACCACTTTCAATCTTCAAGCCTAGCACAACCAAAATATCACCGTGAGTTACGTCAATCCACTACCACCGGAACATCGCTATTGCCCTTACTAGCAAACATCATCACCGTTAATCAACGGCCGCCACTTTTCACGAACACAAGGAGATTGAACAACGGAAGGCTAATGCAATAGGGACATTGTCCCGACCATTGCCGGACCTCGTCATGTACGTTCCTACATGAAACACAGAGCCAGACACAAAAAGGGAGAAAAGGAGATGCGGACTCACTGCGACGTTTGAAAAGGAAAAAGAAAATCGCATATTGAGGTTAATAAAAGATTATTTCTAAGTGACTCCTATTGCTACACACTCGATTACACACTCGAAGCAAGTCAAGATTGGAGGAAAATATATACGACCTTGGTTCAAACATATTATCCGAATAGGTGGTGAGCGCATGGATTAATGAATTTTACGAATCATTATCAGACCATCACTACCACATTAACGTGCATTCAAAACGCGGATGTAGTCTTAAACAGAGACGAACTTCACAAAAACAGTGTAAAACTTCAACAGCGTTTGTAGACTTGACTAGCCAGGACAAGCTAAGGATGCTCGTACCTGTAGGCTGTAGATGCTGTATTCGGTCGCAATTAGAGGTCAAACTTGTGCAACGAGGTTCTGGTGAGTGTTGTCGGTGACGATGAGCGCCGGTAATGGAACCTTTAGTGAGAACAGATCACTCCGAGTCTTCACGACCAAAAACGGAGATGAATGAGGAAGGAAAGTGAGGCTCTAAGATTGCGAGAAATGACGGCTGTTGGGAAAATATGGCTTCAAACTGGGTAGAACAATGAAGTCGGATCTTTAGAGTAATCAATTCGGATTTTGAGGCGTAATATCACTTTCTTTAAGGATTTATTTGCTTCACAAAGTTGCTAATAGTCATGGGCAAATATCTTTCAGGATACAACAAAATCTTAAAATGAGAATACTAGATAGCAATTCTAATATTTCTCCAAAGTCTATAGAAAACAATTGAAAAGATGGATGTAGTTTTTCAGAAATAAAGCTCGAAAAGATAAAAAATGATTACACATTCTCTTCTGGAAAACTGACATGTAAATATAAATCAGTTTTAAAAACGTAGACAACTCTTCGTGAAAAATTGCAAAGTGAACAAATGTATCTATTCGAAAAATTGCCCAGATGAACAAAGGCGTCCATTCGAAAGAAGTTGAAAAAATGAACAAATGCAACCCTTCGAGAAAGGTTGCAAGCTGAACAGTATCTTTTTTAAAGGTTATCTTGAAAAGACACAAATAAAAATTCGGAATAATTAAAAAATATTATTATTATTGTAATAAATAAAATTTCAATTTTTTTTATAATTTCCGAAAATTCTCAATAAACAGACAACCTTTGAATTGATTAAAATTAATAAAATAACCGTACAAAAAAAAATAAAAATAACAAAGGGGTTAGTGCGCCTAAAAATCGCGTAATTATTGGTGCACCATGTACGCAAATATGGTGGGGTCTAACCCACACCCAATCATTTCTTTAGGTACACTAAAGAAACCTCACACTTATTAATTGACCTACTTCCTCCAACTTTTCTTATGTGAGACAAGGAAACATATACTTAGTTTGTTTTACAAATAAACTTTCAACAACGGCAACGATGGCTAACCATGTGGAGAGGGCCTTGAGCGTCGACGAACAGCGAGCAAAAATGGTTCTGAAAAATCTGTCCGCGCCACCCCAGTTTGTGGACGTGAAAATGCTTTGGAATAAAAGAGACGCCTTTGATCGTTCAAAACACCTATTTTCATTAAAAAGCTACCTTAAATCAAATGTTTAATCGGATCCGAGATCTCTAATATTAACTCAAATCCTATGGTGCCAAATATGTTGCTTTAAGTGGTCGATCGGTTCTTGTAGCTGAAATTTCTTTAATCGGATCCAATATCTCTAAATTTCATCGTTCTTAAATCAAATGTGTAAAATAAATTAGAATTTAGTAAAATTGTAATTTTTAGTTAAAGGTCAAATTCTACAATTTGACCAAAAGTTAATATTTGGCCAATTTTATAAAAAATTTAAATTTAAGGGCCTAATCTAATGCCTATGTTAATATTGACACCCACACGCAATATTTTACGTTTTTGTAATCTTTTACCAAGAGTTGGCTTTTTCTTTGTTCAAGTTTGACCAATAGCCAACCTATAAAAAGTCAACTCTTGGTTTATAAAAAAAATAATACAAAATTACTAATGAAATGCGGTACTCCTAATTTTTACATGCATTGAGATACTAAGGAAACTTAGCTAATTTTTTTTTGAAAAAATGACATAAATGGCCCTTAAAATTTTGGTCTAATGCGAAATATAGTCCATAAACTTTAGTATAATGTAATGTGGTCCCTACACTTTTGATACATGTTCAATATAATTATTGGACTATATGAAAACGTTCAATGTAGTCCATGATTTTGAATTAATGGAATGACAATATTGAATATTTTCTTATAATTTAGGTATTATATTAAATACGTACCAATAGTTCAGAGATCATATTGAATAAAATAAAAATTTATGAACCACATTGCATACTAAGTTAATGTTTAGGGATCACATTCACATTGCACATTGAATCAAAGTTCAAAGACAGTTTGTGTCACTATTTCAATTCTTTTGCCAAGAGCTGCGATTTGGAAAAGAAACAAAGAAATAGAAAAGAAAAAAAATATATAAAAAAATTATCTACATTAGTATCGATTGTGCCATGTAGAACGATTAGTCAAAAGTTGCCAAAATGACTAAATTGGAAGTTTTAGGACTAAATTAGTATAAGAATAATAAATTTTGAACTTTTTGGTAATTCCCCCCTTTTTAAATACACTTCCTCTTCATTATCTATGGTATCATAGGTCAAGAGATATCCGATGTTATTGCTGTAAAAGAAGATCTAGTCATTTTTTTTCTTAATTAATCATAATCTGAAGCGTGAACATACATAAGCTTGGACTTAGATTATATAATGCTACGGGTACAGGGTGCCAAGCAAAAACAAGCTATTTTTTGTTTGGTCATGAAGAACAAGCTATATGAATAGGCAGCACTTAAGGTTCCTCACTCTTTTAGGCCAAATCTTCGGTCTCTTTCGCCAACCAAATGAGCAGTCCACTCTCGTCTTGTGTCCATTTCACATTCTTGACATCAACCTCCGGCTATCTGGTGTGAGCAATAATAAGGGAAATAAATTAATTACTCCATAATGGTACCGCAAAATGAACGGAGAAATGAATCACTTACCCATCTTGAAGGATGCATTCTTCATAGACGATCATATGTAGTCATCTCCAGTAGGGTCTGTCGCTGCATCACTTTTTACTTGTTCTATTACCATGGAAAGCATGACATCATCTCCGAAGATGTTTGCCGCCATCACTGCCTATGGCAGGAGATTTTTCGTCCAGTTCATTCTCCTGTTCTTGAAGTAGTCATGCTAGTTACCCAATCTCTTCTCCAACCACCCCCATATCGAGGCTAAAACTATTATTAGAACCTCAATGAACGGAGCATCTCTGTTCTGCTTCTTGGCCTCATTCGCTACTTCTGTCAACATGGCATGTGAAGCGAAAAGAAGGTCCAGTTTCAACCACATCGTGCTGAGGTATTGTTGGAAAAACACCCATATTAGGCATGGATTGTGGATCGGCCGGTTGATACCAAGTATCGACCATGTCTTTTTCATGAGCTCGTCGACCTCTTTGAGGAGTAAAGTGTCATCCCTGTTGTCAAATATTGACTTCAGCAAAGTCATACACAGGTTAATATCAAGAGGGAACCCCTCGGCCCAGTGACAAACATCAGTAGGAGTCCCGCGGCACTTTGCCATGATAGCAACACCACAGAAATTACCGAGGCCTCACATGGTGTCAAAGTTTTCCCCATTTTCTGTGGTCATTGTCTCGCCGGCTTGGATAATTTTGTGAGACAAGACCTTGAACTGTCTCTTTCAGCCAGCCATGATATTCCTAGGAGTCGTTGAACTCGGATTGTTTTTAGGTGGTGGAGAAGCTCAAGCGGAAGGATTATGGTATCCGCCGGCGCACCCGTTTACCAAGATTAACAATGGCATGAATGAAGCAATATACACATAAGATGCACATTTGAAATATTTGAATCTACCGATTAACTCAAAAAAAAAAAAAAAAAAAACTTTAGCGCTACAGTTAATTTGGATACGGATTTGCATTCTCCAGGAACCTATAAGAACCTGCTCTTTCCATCCCCAGATATGACTAAAGAGTCTTTTTATCAATTGGTACCTCCAGCTATTTTCTCCAAGGAAAAATGTCACAAATGGTCCCTATACTTTTACTTAATGTGCAATTTCATCCCTAAACTTTCAATTTGCTCAATTTGGCCCCTGAACTATTAATAAATGTCCGATCTAGTCCCCGAACTTTCGATCGGCTCAATGTGGTCCCTGAATTATTGATAAATGTTCGATCTAGTCCTTCGTTACTATTTTTCCTCCTTTTTTTTTTTTTTTTGCTTCTTCTCTCTTCCCTCCGCCGGAGCCGGCGAAGGGAAGCCGACGTCCGGCGAGGGCCGTCCTCGCCGGACGTAGGCGAGGGCAGCCCTCGCCGATGTCGGGCGAGGGGCTCCCTCGCCGGTGTCGGGCGAGGGTGCCCCTCGCCTGGCCCTCGCCGAACGCCGGCTCTAGTGAAGGGAAGAGAGAAGAAGCAAAAAAAAAAAAAAATGAGGAAAAATAGTAACGAAGGACTAGATCGGACATTTATCAATAGTTCAGGGACCAAATTGAGCCGATTGAAAGTTCAGGGACTAGATCGGACATTTATCAATAGTTCAGGGATCAAATTGAGCAAATTGAAAGTTCATGGACGAAATTGCACATTAAGTAAAAGTCTATGGACCATTTGTGACATTTTCCCTTTCTCCAAGCGGTAAACCTCACGTGCTCATCGTTGGATCTTGGCTGGCCTTGAACAATCTCGCTTCTCTTCTGTCTCTCCAATGGTCTTTGAACAATCTTCCCATAATATGCTTAAAAGTGCAATGTCCTATTCTTTGTTACAGCAAATCAAGTAACCCATGAGTAGTACAGAACATGAACGGGAAATAAACGAACAAAACAGAATTCATATGCCTATAATATCACTCTTGTACAATTTTTCTCAAGAAAGAGGACATTATAAGTGCTATAACTTTCATACGACGCTTACTTAAGTAATATAACTTTCTTTTTTCCAACCACTTGAGTGCCATCACTTATGTATAACAAGTGCTATGATACGTCGGATTTCGGTTTTCTAAAATGTTATGATACTCAAGTGATGAGTGAATGTTTTTTTAAAAGTTGTGACACTCAAGTAGTCAAAAAAAAAGTTATGACACTTAAGTGAGCGCTATACGAAAGTTATAACACTTATAGCATTCTTATTTTATTTTTCTCATGTATAATTGGAAATTTAATATTTAGGAAGGGCAAAGTGTTGGGGCCAACACGTGGCATCCCTTGACTCGTCGAAGGGTTGTCATGATCAACTTCCCCTATCCTGCATTCTTGCGAGTCTTCTACACCGACCCTACAAGGGTCGCCTCTCGATGTCATCTCGTTAACAAGAGGAGAGCAGGTGCAATTTCGCTTTGATCCTGCATTGAAAATTTCCAAGAAATGATGATATCAAGTCGTGTTGATCAAGAACACCACATTATTTTCTTAAACATGATACTTTCTAGGAAACTAACTAATGTGTCCCGACTCTTTCGATAGATTTGCCGCACTTCATCTTCACTAATGAATAGACATCCAATGTTTCTGCAATAAAAGAAGAATCTGACAGTCATTTCATTCTTATCTAATCCTAAAATTGGCAGCATAAACATACATCAACCGTTGCCCTAGATGAACGAGGAGATTGCAATAGGTACATAGTGATAACCGAGAACAAACTATATGAAAGGTAGACACTTACCCACATGGCGCAACAAATGCAGAATGGCCCTGCAAGAGACTCCATAAACTATCAGCAAGACCTTTAGCGAGCTTAATTAAGTCTTCAGTAGATTCCGTGTATGGCTCTGCCAAGATAGCTTGGATCGAGACTTGTTTGAGGTAGTCGACAGGGTCAACCTCAATCCGAGGTTGTGAGGGCTCAGCGGCAGCCTCCATTTCCAATCACGAGGAGGAGTTAGCGATGAGGAGATATGGAAGAGAGAGATATCGGGCATATAGAGAGAGGGGCGCGAGCTACAGCCTTTGCCGCCCCTGACTCCCCTCCCGTCATTTTCAATCAACTCGCTCCCAGCGTCAAGAGTCAAGACATTAGGCCCATTTGGTTCGGCTTTGGGGAAATGCCATTGAGAGAATGCAAATACCTTTGAGGTAAAGGGGTTTTCTGAAATGTTACACCGTTTGATAAATTGTATTCTCAAATAAATATCGTTTGGCAAAACTCACATTAGTAATGGGCTTTTGCTATTGATTTTTTTTAATCTGAAAATCAAATCCGGCAACCGACCAACTGCCAGACAGCTAGAGGCCAGATTTGGCCAGCACGACCTTAGGCGACGCTGTCGTCTATTGCAGAGGCTAGATCTGGCCGTCGGGCTACCATATTCGGCCTCTGGATCGCTAGATCTGGCGGCCTAAGGTCACGACCTCAGGCGGTGGTCACTGAGGACACGCGACCCCCAGGCGGCGATGGCGGCTGCCGGAGAAGCCCGACTCTCAGGCGGGGAAGAAGAAGACGAACGGCGAAGAAGATGGGCAGGGAAGAAGAAGATGAACAGTGGCTCAGTGAACAGTGAAATCGCATCTCCAAAATACCAATGCTCAAAGCATTCGATTTGAACCGGCAGTTCATTTCAGCAGAATCTGAAGGCGAGCCCTACCCGGACGTGACTGCAAATCTGGTCGTTCACGTCTTTGGACTGTGGGAGAGACTCTGGTGCTGTTTACCCTGGGTTAAATAAGAAGCAAAAGAGGAACATCCCAAACATCATAAAGCCAATAATAGGGCTAAAATACATCGAACTACCGAACTTATAAAAATTACTACAAAACATATGAAGCATGTCCATTGGAATTACCAAATGAACATAATATAAGCATGATGTGTCCATGTGACCACCTAATGAACACAATACCTTCAAGCCATGTAATCATGTGGGCATCGGTGGCTTATCCTTCTCTTTCTTCCCATCCCACATTAAACATCACTTGTAATAGCAACTGCAGCAAACCAGTACTTTCCAGCAGAAAAGCTCACGATGTTCCTTTGACATAGTGAATACAGCTATACCATGAAAAGATGCAAGCAATCAGAAAATAGCTGAAAACCCCAAATATAAGTATACAGAGATACCGGGAACATATTAAAACATGTCGGCATCTAAGGTTGGGATCGGAGGACACCCAACAAAATAAGGCTCCATCATCTTTAAGAGCCATGATGTGTACCATCCCTGCTGCTATAGGTACAACGTGCAGTCATTTCTTGTGATGAAACTTAAAAGGCATGCTCCCGCTTTTCTTAAGATTCCTAACAACAACCACACGTCTTGGCATAACAAGCCTTGACCCCACATATAAACCTGCAAGAATACTGGATATAAAGCTTTTGTAAAACATGTATGGCAAATCATATCCAAAACAAATAGAAGGATGTCACTATTAATCCAGACAATTTCCTAACGCATGGTTCATCTCAACTACACAGAACGACTCGGCAAATGTGAAACCGAAACTTTGAACAAAGCCAGCATAAAGAATGAGAGCAGGTTAAGCAATATCATCACAATGAGTTACAGTGAAAGACAATGACCTCCCCATCTGCTCTTAGAACAATTGTGTGATACTTTGTAACTGCAACTCCAATAAAACCTTTGCCCTTCAAATACTCAATCAGTCTTGGTATGTAATTTGATCAAGAATTGGAAGTTCCATAACCAAGTTGATCTTCCTTGATGCACCCCCATGTGAATACTTCACCAGATTCAGAAACCACAACAGTGTGCGTATTTGCTGCAGCAACAATGTCACGCCCCGATCCTCTGAGCACGTGCCCATCCATCTGTGATCGATTTAATAGCGACGTCTCAAGATGCGTTGCCGATCCATTCATTTTAATTTGCATGTGGAAGCGAACAATTAAATCCTTAGACAATAACAGGATGTGATAGAAAAGTAGGACAACAAATTTTTCAAGCCATAACACACCTTTATACATATTATAACAAGTCATTTACAATACTAGCTGATATATATACAAAGTCTGCAAAAAGGGGGAGTGATAGAGGCTACAGATCCTCTAATCAGTCGAGTCTTCGACTGAATACTCTGGGGTCCCTGGCTCTGACAGACACGAATCCACCACTGAACCACCTAGTGGATCGGCCGTGCCTTTCCCAAAAGCCACTTCCAACACATATATAAGGACCTCAGATTCCGATATGGGACCCTCTCTCTATCCATTCCGCTTCTAACGATACCATGATTTGTATTGATGGGGTACCTTATGGGGTAGACATGCATCAACCCAGACCACGGACCTTACAAGTTCATATACCCATCCCCTTGGGTTTCCATGAAGAGGAATGAAACACTTATGCTCGGTGACCTTTTTCGCTGTTCAAAATGCTCGGGAGGAGCTGCCATCTAAAGACCTGAAAATGTTATCACACAATGGGGTGAGACGACGTCTCAACAAGTTCACTCCCTAAGTCCCAACTAGGAAGAAAATTATGCCCCAAGGCCTACCTAAGCATAAACACGAGTCAAAGGACTTACCTTTACCTCAATTCCTTCCTACAAGTCAGTATAATTTATAAATTCAACGAATCATTTCAACACCTCAAAGCATAGACTCAGATCGAGTCATCAATCAATCAACTCAGTCTATTCCATGTCATCAAGACCACCTCTCGGTCCACTCATTCAATACTATCTATCCAATTTGATCATATCAAGAATTGCTCACCCTAAACTGAAGATAGATAATATAGCTCACCCAAAACTGATAATAAACATAGGTCACCAAAAGCTGATAACATAGTATACTGCTCATCCTAAACTGATATATCAAGGCCCGCAGCCTGATATAGTATACTCTCAATGCTCACCAAAAGCTGCTAAGGTATACTGCTCCCCCAAAGCTGATATATCAACGCCCGCAGGTTGATATAATATACCGGTATATTGCTCACCCTAAGCTGACATATCAAGCCCACAGGCTGATATAGGGTGCGTTTGGGAAGACTTTTTGGGGAAAATCTTTAGGAAAATGCAAAGACCTTTGAGTTAAAGGTGTTTTCCAAAATGCAACTGTGTTTGGTAAATTGTACTTTGAAAGCCCTTTATGAAGTACTTTGAGCAAAATGGTGTTTGAGAAATTACATTTACAAAGGATCTTTGTGGTAAAAAAAAATTATCAAAAGAAAAATTAAAAAAAAATTGATCGACAAGGACAGCGGCCGCCGGCGACCTCCGGCGACCCCGGATCTGGGGCGGCGAGGTCGCGCGACAACGCCGCGACCTCCGGCGACCCTAGATCTGGGGCGGCGAGGCCCGGCGACCCCGGATCTGGGGTGGCGAGGTCGCGCTACGCCGTCGCGACCTCCTGCGACCCTGGATCTGGGGCGGCGACGCCGCCTCGACCTCCGGTGACCCTGGATCTGGGGCGGTGAGGTCTCGCATGGGAGGTCGCGCGACGCCGCCGCGACCCAGATCCGAGACTGACGAGGTCACGTAACCCAAACGTCGCCACGACCCTGGCGCGGCGGTCTCGCCACCCCCCGGCGTCGATCGTCTGGGCGATGGTCCCCAGCGACTACCTGCCCTTCGCCGGCGACCGCTTGCAGAAGAAGAAGAAGCTCGCGGAAGAAGAAGAAGAAGAAGAAGAAGAAGAAGAAGAAGAAGAAGAAGACGATGAATAGTGAGGGCAAAATCGGACAAACGAAAAATCAATGAGGATAATTTTGGAAGAAATTTTTTTTTTTTTTGGTCCCTCAAGCTCAGCACTTTCGATAAGCTGAAAGCCCAAGGTAGCCCCCAACCTCCCTTAGGCTTTCAGCCTTGTGAAGCTAGCATTTGGGGAATGCAAACCTAAAAACAAATGCCAAACACACTTGCATTTGCCCAAGGGGCTTTGGACCCCCAAAGGGCTTTGGGAAGTGGTTCCCAAATGCACCCTTTGTATACCATCTTGATCATCTAACAATTTCACCAGTTTTATCATACCCGATAAAAATTATTATGTGTGGGTACACGATCGGCCTTAGCCAAAATACAATTTTTTCCCTTTTAAAATCCCATTAATTCCAATAGCTCATAAACACATTTTTGGTGTTGTAAATCGACGCTCGGTATTTTCTAACTAAATACTGAAATTATTAATTTTTGGGATAAATACCCAAAACTACAATTCACACTCAAATTGCACAATTTAGCACTCAATTAAATAAACCAATCATACCGTCGCAATCAGCACAAAATTCCACTGACCAATTATCCCGGTCTAATTTTCGGAAAATAATTAATTAATTAAATAATTACCAAAATTAATTATTAAATACCAATAAATAGCAAAAATAGCAACTTAGGCCGAAAAATCCTAATTAAAAGTCGAGACGAGCCCGGAAAAATTCTGAACCTATCTAGATAAATACTACGACCTATCTCTTTGCTAATTACGCTACTCTAACCACCTAACATGCAATATCGAACAACTAAATTGCTAATACATTCTAACTAACCACATAATCCAAGCTTAACTTAAACTAATCAACTCTTAAGCATAATTAATTCCCTAAGCGGAGATTAGTGAGTAAACTCACTTGATTAACGATCCGACAAGTTCACTTCGACGGGGATGCGAAGGCGGTCCATAAACTCCAAAGCAAGGACACCCTTTGAGGTCGGGAAAGGCTCAGAAACGGACCTCGAAGCCCAAAACCCTTGCTGGGCTTTCTGCTCTTGCTTGATGGTCGAGGAGGTAGAACCGGTGGCTCGATTAGCTGGAAACGGCGAGAACGGGATAGCGGCGGCCAGGCGGCTTAGACGGGTGGCTCCAATGGTTGGACGGCAGTGGCGCTGTTTCGACGGGGGCCTGAGGGGCTCGGGGAACGCTGCTGGACGCGAGAGGAGGCGCAGAACAGTGGGACGCGAGCAAAAGGGCTCGCGGGGACGCTACGGGCAAGCGATGGCGGCGGAGCGGCTACGGTGGGCATCGACGGGATAGAGGGAAGGGAGCTACAGTTTCTCTAGAATTTCAGAGCTTCAAACTTGCTGGGAATGGAGGGGTGGTCAACCGGATGGGGGAGAAGGGAGGCAACAAGCTTGAGGGGGCCACCTTGGTCTCCCTCTCTATCCTGTTGTCCCCTTGACTTGGCCCCACCATGGCTGCTGGCTTCCTCAACAATTTTCCAGCCCCTTAGCTTGCTTAGGAAGCCTTAGAAGAGGTCCAAAAGGTTGAGGCATGGGGGGCTATAAATTTGCACAAGTTTTCCCCCAAAACTAGTTCAATTTCCCTTTGAAATAATTCAATTCGATCCCCATAAATTCCACCATCGAGTTCTCAATCAAATTGGTATTTTTCCTTGCCAATAGAACCAACTTGTATCCCAAAAACGTGATAAAAAAAGGTCCCCTAAATTTTCTAGACAAGAACGGCCCTATCTCGACTTTTTGTAAAAAATCTCGGTTTGTAGAAAAATCTTTGGAGGATGAGTCAATGTTCCTAAAATGACTCGTGACATGACAGAACTCTCAATTTCTAAAATCGAATTCAAATTAGCGGTTAATTTCAACCTGTCGCGATTTTAGCGTGACCTAGCCTATTGGGTAGCTTTCAGAAATTTTTAGTGCAAATGACCCGTGGTCAATTTTTTTCGAGCCACAATGAACCTTTTCGTCGCATTGTAACTCTCGGTGGTCGTGAAAATCTCGAGATTTCAAATACGGACACATGGTACCAAAATGACAGAAAAATCAGTCTAGTACCGGTCAACGAGAATTTTGCAATTTGGTGGAATCACCCACATTTAGCCACACATCTCTGTCGAACCGACCTATGTCTGATCTCTGATCGATTTTTAACTGTGCCGTAATGATCTCTACAGATGAGCACGGTCTAGTGGTTAATTCTTGGTCGAATTCTCAAGTCTATTGCATGAAAATCTCTTAATGACTTCCCCGGATATTTTAGTTATCTCAGGAGTGATCAGCTCAGAGAATAGCACTATAGGCGGGCCGATGAAAGGCCTGATTAATTTAATTGATAACATAACTGAAAATTTCAGGATGTCACAAACGGCAACAACTTCTAACTTAAGGGTGCTAACTCTACGAGGAGTGGGCTGAGTATCAACGGAAGTGTATCCAAGTTGACCCTCTGCAAAAAATCATAAAAGGGATTCTCATACTTCAATTATATCGCTTCACTTCAGCCAAGGAAGCAATGGGTATAAGAAGTGAGCATATCACCATTTCAGTTCTCTATTTCCCACTTGAAACACTAGAGCATAATTGAGGTTAGACTACATAAAATTCCAAATACAGTACAAAATGAATACTACACCATTCAGAAACCAAATGAATTTCACCGCTATTAAATCTCCAAGTGAACACTTCTCCACCCTAAGTAGCAATGATGGTGTGATGTTTAGCTACCGCAATTACTTTTACACGACGAGATCCTAAACCAGAAGTCACATGTCGCGGAGTGATGACTACAGCCGAGCGATTAAAAACATTTCAGCAAACACACTTAAATTCAAACAAGGCTATTAATCTTAAATGCGATTCATTGGCCAGGAAGGAAGCCAAAGCTAAATGCTCAATTTCTAGCCTAGACTTGTGCACACGCAACAAGTGAGAGAGAGAGAGAGAGAGAGAGAGAGAGAGAGAGAGGTGCAAAGAAATTTAGGTTGCCAACTATTTCAGTTAGTGTCCACACAACCATTGCCTTCACACAAGGCCACTATATCCTTTCCTTAGAAAGAATCTAAGAGTCAGAAGACAATAAACCACGACATAGCATCAATATTCTTGCTCCTAAAACGAATACAATGAAAGTAAGATCGTGCATTAATAGAAGAAGGATACTAATATGGTACCTATGGATGTCAAAATCAAGATGCCCAAGCCGACCACCTCTTCCAAATTCCCGAGTGAAGAGTTCTCCTCAAGTACTAACAGCAACCGCCCGATGACATCCATTTCTTGTTTTCTTTTATCGGTATTCCCCTGCCACTAGATTGGACGCCTGGGGATTGACTGATTTTTACAGCTCCATAATAATTCATTCCCGTGAGCATGGAAGGCATGCAATCTTTTCCCAATCTGCACCGCTCTCTCTTTGGCACCTCTCTTGCAAAATGGGACACTCAGTGATATCCAATGTCTTCAAGGAGGTAAGGTGGCTTATCCCATCAGACAAACACATCAACATTAAGCAGGCAGTAACGTCAAGAATTTGGAGAGAAGAGAAATTGCCAATCCATTCTAGTAAACTCATTAGATTCTTACACTGAGCAACATTGAGAGATTCTAGAGTGGTGATATGTTGAATCCCCTTGGGTAACGCCACTAGTTTCGGAAGATTGATGAACCC
The DNA here is from genome assembly GCA_017140595.1 of Eucalyptus curtisii. NCBI lineage: Eukaryota > Viridiplantae > Streptophyta > Magnoliopsida > Myrtales > Myrtaceae > Eucalyptus > Eucalyptus curtisii. The sequence goes on along the minus strand of CM029501.1, from coordinate 20,615,811 downwards.
AAGATGACGGAGTTTCGTGAGGGAACACCATTGGGTTCCATGCTCATCGTCATGGCTCGACACATCGAGTTCTTCACAACTGTTAATGGTGAGGTGTTGCAATGAGGACAAGAATTGCATGCCACAAGAGAGACTCCTTAATTTGTTACAAGAGATGAAGGCCAAGGCCTCAAGATTTATGAGGAATGGAAATAGAGTCTCAAGCATCGAGTGCTCCAAATCCACTGTGTCAAACATTAGCGTCTCTAATTTAGAGGGGGTGATGAATGTGGATACCGCCATCCCTTGTTGCAACCACTTCATGCTAATCGTGCTTAATTTCAAGGTTTCTATATGGGGAAAAAGTGGCATTGAATTCAGGTGGGGACAATCTGATATCCGCATGAAGAAAAGTTTTGGGAATGATGAATATGATTTGTACCGTTGATGATCCTGATTTGGTTCCATCAGTTGCCTTCTTCCCCACCATCCTTTCAGGTTCTGACACCGAAAGATTTTTAATTGCTCTAGAGACGGGAGCCAGGGGGTGTAGTATTAGATTGCTCCAGATCACTTATCTCTTCAACGAATTCCAACGCATCCAATTCAATGTCCATAGGAAATGTAATTCACCTAGGGATGGCAAGTACTTCCATTCTCTACATGAATCAACTGTGAGCTCAATAAGATTCGCCATGGAGGAAAGCCAGCTTGGTGAACTCCTATTCATACATTAGTTTATGGTCAACTTGGATAGATTTGGGTGCGGTCTAAAGTCCTCCCATAAGATCAATTCATCATTGTCGCTTTTCCATCTTGCTGCTCTGACGACCATGATAATTCTAAGCAACAGAGACGTTCCTTTTTCCTGCAAGTGACCCTTGTTTGGTACCGATTGAAGGAATTGCAAGTTTTTAAGAACAATGGTTCTGACCAATCTGTTTAAGGCACCCAGTTCATCTAAGCTCCCCACACCACTAGGTACTTTATGGTTCAAATTTTGGATGACATATAGGTTCAAAGTCTAAAGCTTAGACAAGTGGCTCAACCCGCATCGCATGTAACTCAGTGATCCACACCTATCAATCAAGAGGTATCTAAGGTTGACCAATTTCTTCAAATCTCTTGGAAGTGTTGTAAGATTCTTGTAATAAGAGAGCTTAAGAGTCTGCAGGTTCACCAAATCTATGATTGAATCCGCCAAATTCTAGATAGATGGGTTTCTACAAATATCAAGAAACCTTAAGTGCTTCAATCGACTCCCCAAGGAAGGAGGGATGCAAAAATCTTCACCGCCCAAACAAAATGGTTGACAATGCCTAACCTTCAAGATAATCTCATGATGGTCATTTGGAAAAAAGTTATGTTATGATTTATTCCAGTCCTTTATCAAAACAAATGTTCTTAAATTGGTTGCTTCAAGCAGCAAGGTCACTTTTTGTAACGAAGATGATTGTGAAGCAAATGATGCATGATGAATTCCTCTAATGATGCCGCCTTCATTGAGATCAATCATGTTGCCCTCATCTCTCGCAACTTTCAAGGCAAGATCGTGCATGAGAACGTGCATTTTGAACTTCTACACCTCACCAGTGTCATCATCAATCCTAAAAAATTCAAGGAATGATCTATAATTTGTTGTGTCCTTTATCTTGAGCATCTCCATACTCATCAATATTATGGAGGAATCCCTCTCCTTCTAACATTCCATCAAATAATTTACAAGTATGTCATAGTTTTTGGGGACAATGCTCCATACAGAAAGCACAACTTTTTGATCTCCCTTCTAAATCCTCGTCATAATTGGAAATTGTCGTTGCAATCCATTCAATCCAATTCTTAAAATTCACAATCCCAACACTATTTTTTGAAAATAAGATCACATTTTTTTAAAATATTGAGTCAATGGCTTCTCGTAGGTACAAAAATCGAGTCAAAGACATATTAGATGAAAAAGTTATGCTCGTCAAAGTTTGATCAAATTTGGCAAAAGTAGATTCCGACATAACTATTCCCGGTCTCTTCTAGGTCGTTGCTCCCCTCTTTCGATGACTCGATAAGACCTTGTGCCATCCAAAATTGTATCATTGTCCATGTATCAAAGACATAATCTTTTGGAAACAACGCACAATATGCAAAACAATGTTTTAAATGTGACAGAAGATGGTTGTAGCTGACCTTGAGGACTTCTATAATTCCTTCGGCCGAGTCATCTATATTTGAAAGTTCATGATCTTTGAAATTGAACCACACTGTTTTCTTTTTGGTGGATAAAAGATTACCTATTGTTTTGATGGCAAGGGGAATACATGCACATTTTTTAACTATATCTCGACCTATCTCCTCTAATCCCAAGTCAGATGATGTTTTCGCATCTCTAAAAGCCATTTTCTTGAGTAAGTCCCATGACTTTTCTGCAGTTAAGCCACATAGATTATATTTAACTGACTTCACATCTATAGCCTCCACGATTGACAAAGAGCGCATGATTATGAGTATCTTGCTCCCCCTTGAACCGCCCATTAGCAAAGGCTGGAGTTCCAACCATCTCATGCGAACCTCATTCCACAAGTCATCCAAAACAAGCAAGTATTTCTTTCCTTATTCCAGTCCTTTATCAAAAGAAATGCTCTTAAATTGGTTGCTTCAAGTAGCGAGGTCACTTTTTGTAGCGAAGATGATTGTGAAGCAAATGATGCATGATGAATTCCTCTAATGATGCCGCCTTCATTGAGATCAATCATGTTGCACTCATCTCCTGCGACTTTCAAGGCAAGATCGTGCATGAGATCGTGCGACCGGTGTCATCATCGATCCTAAAATATTCAAGGAAAGACCTATAATCTGTTGTGTCCTTTATCTTGAGCATCTCCATACTCATCAATATTGTGGAGGAATCCCTCTCCTTCTAACATTCCATTAAATAATTTACAAGTACGTCATAGTTTTTGGGGACAATACTCCATACAGAAAGCACAACTTTTTGATCTCCCTTCTAAATCCTCGTCATAATTGGAAATTGTCGTTGCAATCCATTCAATCCAATTCTTAAAATTCACAATCCCAACACTATTTTTTGAAAATAAGATCACATTTTTTTAAAATATTGAGTCAATGGCTTCTCGTAGGTACAAAAATCGAGTCAAAGACATATTAGATGAAAAAGTTATGCTCGTCAAAGTTTGATCAAATTTGGCAGTAGATTCCAGACATAACTATTCCCAGTCTCTTCTAGGTCGTTGCTCCCCTCTTTCGATGACTCGATAAGGCCTTGTGCCATCCAAAATTGTATCATTGTCCATGTATCAAAAACATAATCTTTTGGAAACAACGCACAATATGCAAAACAATGTTTTAAATGTGACAGAAGATGGTTGTAGCTGACCTTGAGGACTTCTTTAATTCCTTCGGCCGAGTCATCTATATTTGAAAGTTCATGATCTTTGAAATTGAACCACACTGTTTTCTTTTTGGTGTATAAAAGATTACCTATTGTTTTGATGGCAAGGGGAATACATGCACATTTTTTAACTATATCTCGACCTATCTCCTCTAATCCCAAGTCAGATGATGTTTCCGCATCTCCAAAAGCCATTTTCTTGAGTAAGTCCCATGACTTTTCTGCAGTTAAGCCACATAGATTATATTTAACTGACTTCACATCTATAGCCTCCACGACTGACAAAGAGCGCATGGTTATGAGTATCTTGCTCCCCCTTGAATCGCCCATTAGCAAAGGCTGGAGTTCCAACCATCTCATGCGAACCTCATTCCACAAGTCATCCAATACAAGCAAGTACTTTTTTCCTTATTCCAATCCTTTATCAAAAGAAATGTTCTTAAATTGGTTGCTCCAAGTAGTGAGGTCACTTTTTGTAGCGAAGATGATTGTGAAGCAAATGATGCATGATGAATTTCTCTAACGATGCCGCCTTCATTGAGATCAATCATGTTGCACTCATCTCCTGCGACTTTCAAGGCAAGATCGTGCATTTTGAACTTGTACACCTCACCAGTGTCATCATTGATCCTAAAGAATTCAACAAAGGACCTATAATATGTTGTGTCCTTTATCTTGAGCATCTCCATACTCATAAATATTGTGGAGGAATCCCTCTCCTTCTAACATTCCATCAAATAATTTACAAGTACGTCATAGTTTTTGGGGGACAATACTCCATACAATCTAATTCTTAAAATTCACAATCCCAACACTATTTTTTGAAAATAGGATCACATTTTTTGAAACTATTGGGTCAATGGCTTCTCGTACGTATAAAAATCAAGTCAATGACATATTAGATGGAAAAGTTATGCTCGTCAAAGTTTGATCAAATTTGCAAAGTAGATTCCAGACATAACTATTCCCGGTGTCTTCTAGGTTGTTGCTCCCCCCCGCGATGACTCGATAAAGCCTTGTGCCATCCGAGTTGTATCATTGTCCATGTATCAAAGACATAATCTTTTGGAAACAGCGCACCATATGCAAAACAATGTTTTAAATATGACGGAAGATCGTTATAGCTGACCTTGAGGACTTCCATAATTCCTTCGGCCGACTTATCTATATTTGAAAGTTCAAGCTCTTTGAAATTGAACCACTCTGTTTTCTTTTTGGTGTATAGAAGGCTACCTATTGTTTTGATGGCAAGGGGAACACCCGGGCATTTTTTAACTATATATTGACCAATCTCCTCTAATCCCAAGTCAAATGATGTTTCCGCATTTCCAAAAGCCATTTTCTTGAATAAATCCCATGACTTTTCTGCAGATAAGCCACATAGATTATATTTAACTGACTTCGCATTTCTAGCCTCCACAACTGACAAAGACCGAGTGGTTATGAGTATCTTGCTCCCCCTTGAACCGCCCATTAGCAAAGGCTGGAGTTCCAACCATCTCATGCGAACCTCATTCCACAAGTCATCCAAAACAAGCAAGTACTTCTTTCCTTATTCCAGTCCTTTATTAAAAGAAATGTTCTTAAATTGGTTGCTTCAAGTAGCGAGGAAGATGATTGTGAAGCAAATGATGCATGATGAATTCCTCTAATGATGCCGCCTTCATTGAGATCAATCATGTTGCACTCATCTCCTGCGACTTTCAAGGCAAGATCGTGCATGAGATCGTGCTGACCAGTGTCATCATCATCTGTTGTGTCCTTTATCTTGAGCATCTCCATACTCATCAATATTGTCGAGGAATCCCTCTCCTTCTAACATTCCATCAAATAATTTACAAGTACGTCATAGTTTTTGGGGACAATACTCCATACAGAAAGCACAACTTTTTGATCTCCCTTCTAAATCCTCGTCATAATTGGAAAATATCGTGACGATCTATTCAATCTAATTCTTAAAATTCACAATCCCAACACTATTTTTTGAAAATAGGATCACATTTTTTGAAAATATTGGGTCAATGGCTTCTCGTAGGTATAAAAATCGAGTCAATGACATATTAGATGGAAAAGTTATGCTCGTCAAAATTTGATCAAATTTTGCAGTAGATTCCAGACATAACTATTCCCGGTGTCTTCTAGGTCGTTGCTCCCCTCCAGCAATGACTCGATAAAGCCTTGTGCCATCCAAAGTCGTATCATTGTCCATGTATCAAAGACATAATCTTTTGGAAACAGCACACCATATGCAAAACAATGTTTTAAATACGACGGAAGATCGTTGTAGCTGACCTTGAGGACTTCCATAATTCCTTTGGCCGACTCATCTATATTTGAAAGTTCACACTCTTTGAAATTGAACCACTCTATTTTCTTTTTGGTGTATAGAAGGCTACCTATTGTTTTGATGGCAAGGGGAACACCCGGGCATTTTTTAACTATATCTTGACCAATCTCCTCTAATCCCAAGTCAGATGATGTTTCCGCATCTCCAAAAGCCATTTTCTTGAATAAATCCCATGACTTTTCTGCAGATAAGCCACATAGATTATATTTAACTGACTTCGCATTTCTAGCCTCCACAACTGACAAAGACCGAGTGGTTATGAGTATCTTGCTCCCCCTTGAACCGCCCATTAGCAAAGGCTGGAGTTCCAACCATCTCATGCGAACCTCATTCCACAAGTCATCCAAAACAAGCAAGTATTTCTTTCCTTATTCCAGTCCTTTATTAAAAGAAATGTTCTTAAATTGGTTGCTTCAAGTAGCGAGGTCACTTTTTGTAGCGAAGATGATTGTGAAGCAAATGATGCATGATGAATTCCTCTAATGATGCCGCCTTCATTGAGATCAATCATGTTGCACTCATCTCCTGCGACTTTCAAGGCAAGATCGTGCATGAGATCGTGCTGACCAGTGTCATCATCGATCCTAAAATATTCAAGGAAAGACCTATAATCTGTTGTGTTCTTTATCTTGAGCATCTCCATACTCATCAATATTGTGGAGGAATCCCTCTCCTTCTAACATTCCATCAAATAATTTACAAGTACGTCATAGTTTTTGGGGACAATACTCCATACAGAAAGCACAACTTTTTGATCTCCCTTCTAAATCCTCGTCATAATTGGAAAATATCGTGACGATCTATTCAATCTAATTCTTAAAATTCACAATCCCAACACTATTTTTTGAACATAGGATCACATTTTTTGAAAATATTGGGTCAATGGCTTCTCGTAGGTATAAAAATCGAGTCAATGACATATTAGATGGAAAAGTTATGCTCGTCAAAATTTGATCAAGTTTGGCAGTAGATTCAAGACATAACTATTCCCGATGTCTTCTAGGTCGTTACTCCCCTCCAGCGATGACTCGATAAAGCCTTGTGCCATCCAAAGTCGTATCATTGTCCATGTATCAAAGACATAATCTTTTGGAAACAGCGCACCATATGCAAAACAATGTTTTAAATACGACGGAAGATCGTTGTAGCTGACCTTGAGGACTTCCATAATTCCTTCGGCCGACTCATCTATATTTGAAAGTTCATGCTCTTTGAAATTGAACCACTCTGTTTTCTTTTTGGTGTATAGAAGGCTACTATTGTTTTGATGGCAAGGGGACACCCGCATTTTTTAACTATATCTTGACCAATCTCCTCTAATCCCAAGTCAAATGATGTTTCCGCATCTCCAAAAGCCATTTTCTTGAATAAATCCCATGACTTTTCTGCAGATAAGTCACATAGATTATATTTAACTAACTTCGCATCTCTAGCCTCCACGACTAACAAAGAGCACGTGGTTATGAGTATCTTGCTCCCCCTTGAACCGCCCATTAGCAAAGGCTGGAGTTCCAACCATCTCATGCGAACCTCATTCCACAAGTCATCCAAAACAAGCAAGTACTTCTTTCCTTATTCCAGTCCTTTATTAAAAGAAATGTTATTAAATTGGTTGCTTCAAGTAGCGAGGTCACTTTTTGTGGTGAAGATGATTGTGAAGCAAATGATGCATGATGAATGCCTCTAATGATGCCGCCTTCATTGAGATCAATCATGTTGCACTCATCTCCTTCAACTTTCAAGGCAAGATCGTGCATGAGATCGTGCTGACCAGTGTCATCATCGATCCTAAAATATTCAAGGAAAGACCTATAATCTGTTGTGTCCTTTATCTTGAACATCTCCATACTCATCAATATTGTGGAGGAATCCCTCTCCTTCTAACATTCCATCAAATAATTTACAAGTACGTCATAGTTTTTGGGGACAATACTCCATACAGAAAGCACAACTTTTTGATCTCCCTTATAAATCCTCGTCATAATTGGAAAATATCGTGACGATCCATTCAATCTAATTCTTAAAATTCACAATCCCACCACTATTTTTTGAAAATAGGATCACATTTTTTGAAAATATTGGGTCAATGGCTTCTCGTACGTATAAAAATCGAGTCAATGACATATTAGATGGAAAAGTTATGCTCGTCAAAGTTTGATCAAATTTTGCAGTAGATTCCAAACATAACTATTCCCGGTGTCTTCTAGGTCGTTGCTCCCCTCCTGCGATGACTCGATAAAGCCTTGTGCCATCCAGAGTCGTATCATTGTCCATGTATCAAAGACATAATCTTTTGGAAACAACGCACCATATGCAAAACAATATTTTAAATATGACGGAAGATCGTTGTAGCTGACCTTGAGGACTTCCATAATTCCTTCGGCCGACTCATCTATATTTGAAAGTTCATGTTCTTTGAAATTGAACCACTTTGTTTTCTTTTTGGTGTATAGAAGGCTACCTATTGTTTTGATGGCAAGGGGAACACCCGCACATTTTTTAACTATATCTTGACCAATCTCCTCTAATCCAAGTCGATGATGTTTCCGCATCTCCAAAAGCCATTTTCTTGAATAAATCCCATGACTTTTCTGCAGATAAGCCACATAGATTATATTTAACTCGACTTCGCATTTCTAGCCTCCACAATCGACAAAGACCGAGTGGTTATGAGTATCTTGCTCCCCCTTGAACCGCCCATTAGCAAAGGCTGGAGTTCCAACCATCTCATGCGAACCTCATTCCACAAGTCATCCAAAACAAGCAAGTACTTCTTTCCTTATTCCAGTCCTTTATCAAAAGAAATGTTCTTAAATTGGTTACTTCAAGTTGCGAGATCACTTTTTGTAGTGAAAATGATTGTAATGCATGAACCTCATTCCACAAGTCATCCAAAACAAGCAAGTACTTCTTTCCTTATTCCAGTCCTTTATCAAAAGAAATATTCTTAAATTGGTTATTTCAAGTAGCAAGGTCACTTTTTGTAGTGAAGATGATTGTAATGCATGAGCATGAGGTCGTGCATTTTGAACGTGTACACCTCACGAGTGTCATCATCGATCCTAAAAAATTTAAGGAAGGATTTATAATCTGTTGTGTCCTTTATATTGAGCATATCCATACTCATCAATATTGTTGATGAATCCCTCTTCTCCTAGCATTCCATCAAACAATTTACAAGTCATAGTTTTTGGGGACAATGCTCCATACAGAAAGCACAATTTTTTGATCTCCCTTCCAAATCCTCGTCATAATTGGAAAATATCGTGGCGATCCATTCAATCAAATTCTTAAAATTCACAATCCCAACAATATTTTTTGAAAATAGGATCACATTTTTTAAAATATTGAGTCAATGGCTTCTCGTAGGTACAAAAATCGAGTAAATGACATATTAGATAGAAAGGTTATGCTCGTCAAAGTTTGATCAAATTTGGCAGTAGATTCCAGACATAACTATTCCAGTCTCTTCTAGGTCGTTGCTCCACTCCTCCGATGACTCGATAAAGCCTTGTGCCATCCAGAGTCGTATCATTGTCCATGTCAAAGACATAATCTCTTGGAAACAGTGCACAATATGCAAAACAATGTTTTAAATGTGATGGGACTTCCATAATTCCTTCGGCCGAGTCATCTATATTTGAAAGTTCAAGCTGTTTGAAATGGAACCACTCTATTTTCTTTTTCGTGTATAGAAGGCTACCTATTGTTTTGATAGCAAGGTATATCTCGACCTATCTCCTCCAATCCCAAGTCAGATGATGTTTCCGCATCTCTAAAAGGCATTTTCTTGAATAAGTCCCATGACTTGGATAAGCCAAATAGATTATATTTAACTGACTTGGCATCTATAGCCTCCACGACTGACAAAGAGCGCGTGGTTATGAGTATCTTGCTCTCCCTTGAACAGCCCATTAGCAAAGGCTGGAGTTCCAACCATCTCATGCGAACCTCATTCCACAAGTTATCTAAAACAAGCAAGTACTTCTTTCCTTATTCTAGTCCTTTATCAAAAGAAATGTTCTTAAATTGGTTGCTTCAAGTAGGGAGGTCACTTCTTGTAGCGAAGATGATTGTGAAGCAAATGATGCATGATGAATTCCTCTAATGATGCCGCCTTCTTTAAGATCAATCATGTTGCACTCATCTCCTGCGACTTTCAAGGTAAGATCGTGCATTTTGAACTTGTACACCTCACCAGTGTCATCATCGATCCTAAAAAATTTAAGGAATGACCTATAATCTGTTGTATCATTTATCTTGAGCATCTCCATATTCATCAATATTGTGGAGGAATCCCTGTCCTTCTAACATTCCATCAAATAATTTACAAGTACATCATAGTTTTTGGGGACAATGTTCCATACAGAAAGCACAACTTTTTTATCTCCCTTCTAAATCCTCGTCATAATTGGAAAATATGGTGGCTATCCATTCAATTCAATTCTTAAAATTCACAATCTCAACACTATTTTCTGAAAATAGGATGACATTTTTAAAATATTGGGTCAATGACTTCTGGTAGGTACAAAAATCGAGTCAATGACATAATAGATGGAAAAGTTATGCTCGTCAAAGTTTGATCAAATTTGGCAGTAGATTCCATACATAACTATTCCCAGTCTCTTCTAGGTCGTTGCTCCCCTCTTACGGTGAGCCTTGCGCCTTCCAGAGTCGTATCATTGTCTATTTATCAAAGACATAATCTTTTGGAAACAACGCACAATATGCAAAACAATGTTTTAAATGTGACGGAAGATGATTGTAGCTGATCTTGAGGACTTCCCTAATTCCTTTGGCCGAGTCATTTATATTTGAAAGTTCACTCTTTGAAATTGAACCACTCTGTTTTCTTTTTTGTATATAGAAGGCTACCTATTGTCTTGATGGCAAGGGGAACACCCGCGCATTTTTTAACTATATCTCGACCTATCTCCTCTAATCCCAAGTCAGATGATGTTTCAGCATCTCCAAAAGCCATTTTCTTTAATAAGTCCCATGACTTTTATACAGATAAGCCACATAGATTATATTTAACTCACTTCACATCTGTAGACTCCACGATTGACAAAGAGCGCATGGTTATGAGTATCCTTCTCCCCCTTGAACCGCCAGGCTGGAGTTCCAACCATCTCTTACGAACCTCATTCCACAAGTCATCCAAAACAAACCAGTACTTCTTTCCTTCTAATATCTTATCAAGGAGCCTCCGTAACTCTTCCTCATTTTTATTCTCAATGCCTTCCTGATTTTTCTTCTTCTCAGGATCATCTTTGGCAGCGTTCAGTATTTTTTTGACAATCAGATCCACATCAAAGATTTTAGGATTCCCATGGCACACCCATATCTTAAGCTTGAAACATTCTTTCACTTTTTCATCCCTGTATACTAGATCAGCAAGCGTGGTTTTTCCCATTCCTCCTATACCGAGGATGGAAACAACCAAAACAGTATCTTCGAAGGAGGAATCAAGCAAATGTGTGATGATCTTCTCCTTATCCTTTTCTTTACAAGTATATTTTCATCGCGCTAAAAAATGGGAGTTCTCTTCTCAATAGGAAGAGTTGCCTCACTGTGATTATTCTCTAACGGGAAATTCCTAATTTTTTCAATCCGATCCAGTTTCTTCCTAAGTCTCTAAATCTCATCACCCACCTTGAGGCGATGTGCAAGCTGATTTGATTTAGAGAAGGAAAGGCGCACCTCTTTCGTCATCTTGTTGCCGGGAGTGACCTTCCGCCTCAGATCTTCAGTTGCGACATAGTCGAGCAAATCTTGTACATCGTACAACACATCCTTGAGACTCTTGAGCCAAAGCTTGACCTGGTGGTTGTGCCATTGCTGCCTCTTGGCGTCATCTTGTACATCGTACAACACATCCTTGAGACTCTTGAGCCAAAGCTTGACCTGGTGGTTGTGCCATTGCTGCCTCTTGGCGTCCAAAAGCAAAGCTTGGATGGTCTGGACGGTGTGGTCAAGGCTTTGGAGATCGTCCTTGGCACAGCAGAGCTGGATCTTCCAAGAAGCCGAGGACCCTCCAGGTTTCGCCATTTCGGTGGCGAGGCTTCTCAATATGCCATTGACAAGGCTGAAGAGAACTGCTTCCGCCATTCAGAGAGCAACAAGCTAGGCCGAGGAGTTCTTGAGAGGAGTTTTCAGATCTGATGCTTTCACTGTGAGTCGACAATGGCTGGGTGCGTTTATTGTATCGATCATTGCCCCTCTCTCTAAACTTCTTCATCCTGACAAGTCCAGCCCAGAAAAAATAGCCCAGCCCATAAAATATTCGATGAGTCAGATACTGCAGCCAACCATTCATCTATTAATACGTGTCGTCCGGGCCCCACGAAAATAATCCAAAATTGATGCAGACCCTCTCTCCCCTCTGTCTCTTTGTCGATCCGGGCCCACGTTTGCAGCAGACCCACGGACGCCGTCTCTGCGATACCAACAAGTTTATATTGATATTATTCAACTAATTTTATATTAAAAAGAATGAATATCAAATAAAAGTCATAGGTTAACTTAAAAGAATAGTTATAGATATTAGATATAATATTATGCTCATTTATCTAGCAATTACATAAATCGACCATAATGATATATTCTACATTAACTATAAGTTTTATAGATAATTATATTAGTGGTTATACAATAAAACGATGAATTATGATTTTAGCACAATCTTTGGTCATTCTTTATGGAAATTGAATTTCTTGTCCTAGTATGATTGGAGGAATATTTCTCATTTAATTCTCATACTTTGCTTGATTACAACACTTTAGTTGTTATACAACCTAGTAGCGACAATTTAAGTCCTTCCATCAAATTTCTGTTCAAAATGCACTAGAAAGCGCCGGGTAGCACTAACTATATTGACATGTGGGGCCTACTTATACAAACATCTTAAAACAAGTTACACTTTTCGTCTTTGTATGTTTACCAACAATCAATTTTAGTCCCCCTACATTGTTTTAGTGACAAAATTAGTCGTTACATTGATGTTTTAGCAAAAACTTAACAATTTCCATCATGTTCCATCCAAAATCTTAGTAAAGTGCCATGTCAAAATCAACTATTAATTGGTGATTCCTATGTTTTCAACTATGCACAATCAAACTGACAACCCATTAAGATTATTTTCACTATATGCGACAATATCATCCTCTTTTTTTATTGAAATTCACAGACGCATTTAGGTCACTCTTAAATCTTCTAACCATAACTTTAATTCAAGCTCTAATAGGCAAACTATAACAGATAGTTTATTAAAATTTGTCCAATAATTGCGATACCAACAAGTTTCCATCTTATTGATTGTAAAGACCTATTTATGTATTGATAATATTTTTTATGAAGTCACCTGAGCGAGAGCTATCTATGGCAAAGAAGATCCCTGAGGTGACAAATTGGGATTATTTGGGGGGTCTATCAAGAAGCGTAACTTGTGCAAGAAGGAATTCAAGCCAGACAAAGTTGTTTGCATGTATAGCGATTGCCCAGTTTGCTCGTCAAATTGTCATGACAATCAAATGGTGTTGGAAGGGTTCAATAGAAACGATTTTGGACTCAGCAAGGATGATGAAAAGACATGAAGTCCTTAAGGAAAGATTTAAACCGGTTGCAAATGTATCCTTTGAGACGGCTTTTGACTTTATTATATTGATGCAAGAAGTTGAAAATCTTTATTATTAACAATTGACCTAAGTTGCGTTCTTTTTTTTTTTTTCCATATGCATATAGTGAAATTAGCTATATGTAATTGTTAATAATTCCCTTGTAAAAAAATTGCTAATCATATACGTACATGGCACGTTATTTTTGAGTTTCGTCTGGTGGTTAAAATCATGAATTACTCTGTTAGCTAAATGTATATGTGGCTGTTAAAGTGGATAGTCTATTCTTGGCATCATGGGTCTTGGACCTTCAAGAAAAGAGAAAAAGAAAAGAAGGAAATGGAATCTAACTGGAATTTGAATGAGAGAGAATCTATTATTTGATAAATAGTTTTCCTCTACACCAATGACGTATGCATTCGAAAAAGTTAGGAAAATTATGGCATATCTCTCTATTAGAAGGAAAATTTGCAAGTCATTTTATCAGTCATTGATCCGACAGTTTTAGCCACTCAATCTCTTAATCTAGCCACAAGATTAATCAAAGATGGATCGGAAAAGCTCGCTTGCGAAAATATTTCAAGAAAAATACAACAGTCAAAGTAGGTGGTTAAGTGGGACGGTTAAGAAACCGTTTTAGTGGGGGGAGCCAAAATCCAACGGCTATTGGTGCGGACACACTCCAATTTGTTTCACGATTCACTATATAAAAAAGGGTTCCCAAGTAAAACCCTTACTTAAACCCTAATTAAATCATCTCCTCGCAAAACCCCCGAGTTCAATTCTTTTGGGCTCTTTCTTCTCCAAGATCCATCTTTGATCTCATCAAAAGATCTTCCCTTAGCGTTTCCTTTGTTTTTCCTCCCCATCTTCTTCATATCCGAAGGACCCCCATCTTCTTTTATCTCCTGACCAGCCTCCTAGACACACAGAGACTAGCAAGCAATCAAGATGTTGTCCCCGAGACATCACGTCATCGACGTCGAGCAATCCGAGAGTGTTGGAGAAGCCGGCACCCGGCCAGCCGCTGAGTCGACATTGGCCGAGAAATTCCTAGATCAGTGCGCCATCGCTGGACGTGAGCAAGATCCTAATCTTAATGTTGAGGAGTTGGTCGTCAAGAGTAACGTGGATCCGACTCGGGATGGAGGCCGGCCTGGCTTGGCCGCCAAATTCTTTATCGGGACACCTGATGATACCCCAAAAGGTGACACGAACATTAGACGAAATTCGACGATTGACGACCCCCATTTTCATCGAGTCGGGTATTCTGGGGAAATTCTTGAGAACTGTTCGTGGTGCAAGCGTAAGCTCCCGGAGAATGCCGATCTCTACATGTACGGGTGAGTCTTCTTTACCTAGTGATTCTTTGTGGCCCTCGAAAATTCGTGACTATTGCTGATCATTTCTTTCGTTTCTTTTTTCTTGCGTTTAATTGACTTGCATGTTCCTTTTATTTTTTCTTTTCCCTTTTCTTGCTTAAGCCACATGCATGAAAGCCGTAAATTTTCAGTGATTCTCAAGTTTAAAAAGACCCCAAACTGAATTTGTGAGAACTAGATGATGAAAATAAATCTAATATCTTTGTGTTTTTGTGGATCTTTTGGAATGTTTGCTTGGCGAGCGCAGGTACGACCTTGGCGCATACTGCTCCGTTGACTGTCGAAGAAAGCGGACGGCGTTGGACGGGTATCACATCGAAGCTGTAACAACAACGACATCGGATGGTAGGGATCGTATAGAAGACAAGCAATGTAGCCGGTGTCACCTACTGTAATATTTCAGTTCACTTAGGGGATGTATATACATGTACATATCGTGACATATAGAATCGCCGCAATCAAATCTACTTGACATGAATGGAGCAATTACTAATAATGTGTGACTTATCATGTATAAATTTTAGAGAACTCCCGTTAGGGAAAATATTTTTTATTTGATATTTCACTATTTTCTAAAATAGCTAGTTTTCTCGTTAAAATAAGGTCGGTAATTTCATTGCTATATATTTATATAATTTTTTAAATCAAATACCCATTGATTATAACACATTAAAACAGTCAAGTTATGTTAATTTCTCTTTAATTCATCCCTTTGTGCTTAACTTTTGCTTAATAGGAAAAAAGACTTTCTTGTAGCTCCCAATATAAGTATAAACACCGTCCTCATTGTCATTATATGCAGAAACATAGTTTTCCTATGGGTTCCCCTACATACGTCATAGATACTATTAGTATATTTTTCCCATGAATTATTTTGGCTTTTCTAAGGAAGAAAGATGCAAGTATTTTTTTTAAAATGGTTTAAAAATGATAAATCGACAAAAAGAAAATTTTAAACGGATTATAAGTTTAGTGTTTCGTGGAAACCGCACCTTTTCTCTCACAATACCACCTTTGCTCAATTAATGCTGACGCCGATACTAGCTAGTTTTCTTTGTCGTCCAACGTAATTTGCAGCAGACTTTCAAATTCTAATCAAAGGTCTCGATGATTATCAGTCTCAGAATCCTTATCCAGATGGATCTGCTACTATGATCAGCTAGTTCTCTATATATAACTCTTTCACATTCACCCTCATCACTCTCAAAACCTAAACACATCCCTTTGCTTCCTACGAACCACAACATCCTCAGAAACTGTTCATCCTTATATCTATAAGCCGATTCCGCCATTAAAGATGCCCTCCTCCGGACGCTATAGTCTCCACCTTGATCGTTCAACAAGTGGCGACATTGGATCTTCTTCCTACCAAGGACTCTGCACTGATGATGACTACATCCCAACAATTGAGAATAAGAAGCTCCAACCTCAATCCGCTATCATGAAACCCTTTCAAAATATGAAAACGGAGTCGAAGGGCTCAAAACCAGCCGCGCGATCAAATGCCACAAGACCCTCTAAAGCCCCTGGTGAACCCTCTCAAAATCCTAGTAACCTCCTGAAACAAGCCGCACCCACCCCAGCAGAATTACTATCCCATGTTTCGGAGGCCGATTCTATGTCGAAGGATGTGGAGCAACACTCGAGACAGCCACGACCACCAATGATTGAGGGGATTTTTTTTATCAGATCGCCCAAGAGAGAGGCGTCAGAAGCAAAGAAAATTGACGAGAGTAACGAATTAGGGCCATTCGGGGAGTTTATCAAGAAGTGTACATGGTGCAAGAAGGAATTCCAGCCGGACAATGATGTCTACATGTACAGTGATCAACCATTTTGCTCATCGGATTGCCGCAACAAACGGATTGCCTCGATGGGTTCAGCAGAAAAGATTTGGGCTTGGCAAGGAGGATCAGAAGATGATGAAGTCCTTGAGGAAAAATTTGAATCAGCTGCAGACATATCTTTAGAGGGGACTTGGTAGGGATTTATATTTATATTAGAGATTGATGCAAGAAGGGAACTCTTTACTATTATTCAATTTTACCTATCTATATAATGCAATTTTTTACATCTGTACAGTACAAACACACTAGGCAATTTTTCTATTCCGCAAGTGCTTCCAATAACGTGTGTATATATATGGGATTTTAATTTAACTAGGCAAATTGAAGAGGGATAGAGAAGTTCTTGACTTTTATATTTTGATCAAGTATGTTGAAAGTGGATTTACAACATTCCCACTAAAACCTATCTCTTTTTTAGGCTTTTCTTTTCGGAACTCAGTAACTATAATCACATTTGAAGGGACCCATCTACAGCTCACTTCAACAAAAATTGGATTGAAATATGAGTTTATGACCCAATTTTACAGTAAAAATCATTCTCATCATGTAGGGCTTGCGGGGAAGATTCTCGAGAGATGTTCATGGTGCAGGAAGAAGCTTACGAGAATGCCTATATATATGAGTGCGAGTCCTTTTATCTAAAGTATCTTTTCTCGCCCTTCCTTGTAATCACGGATTATCATCGTTTCTATCGTTTAATTAGTTTCCATGTAGTATATCTCTTTTCAATTCAAGTCTTTCTTATAAAAGTTTTTTGGTGAACGTCTAAGATGCGTTGGACGTATATTTTGAGAATTTTTTTATAAGCTGGAAGGTTGTACCCTTTTGCATGATGAAGCTGAGAAAAATATAATTGACGATTCTTACTGCAGGGGAAATTATGTATTTACTAAGTCAAATCATAAAGCTACTTGTACGAATTGTTCTTTCTACTGGCTGTACATGTTCTAATTTCCTTTAATTTGGGACGCGGATATCTGGAGTGCCAAAAATTGGCACGAGGGATACTTGAGTGTCAAAAGTTCGGAAAAATACACTTAAGTGCCAAAATATAAGCAAAATGGATCAATTAAGTACCAAAACGAAAAAATCATGCTAAAATGCTAATGTGACGCTTTTTCAAGAAAATAAGTGCAAAACGATGTCATTTTGCACAATAACGTGGCTAGATAAGCCGAAAACGATGTCATTTTGCATGCTGACGTAGAAAAAAAAAAGCCAAAAATGACGTCATTTTACCTCAATTTAAATTTTAATATAAATATTGATTAAAATTCTAAACTAAATTTTAGAAAAAGGGGATAAGATTGTAGAACAACAAGGGCTAAAGCCCTCGGGGCCTCACCACCATTGCCGAGAAGGGCCGACAACGATGGGGGAGAGTCGGCCGGGGTCACCAAGCCCTAGCCAAGGGCTGGCTGGTTAACCAAGGGCCGACGACCCTAGCCAACAAGCGGCAAGGGCCTACAAGCTCTCACCCAGATTTGGGGCGAAAGTCACGGCCCTCCCCTAGATTCGACGAAGGTCACCAACCCTTGCTACCTCAACCAAGGGTTGTCGCCTGCTATGATCACCCCAAATTTAGGCTAGGGCTTGCAAGCCCTCGCCACCGCCGACCAAGGGCCAGCGACCCCAGCCGACCCTCCTATGACCGTCACTAGCCATTCCCAAAGAACGGTGGGGAGGCGACTACGAGGGCCGAGCCCTCACCGTTCGCAATCTCATCCTTTATTTAAATTTAATTTAATTAATATTCAAATTCAAATAAGAGACAAAACGATGTCATTTTAGCTCTTTTTTACTAATTCAGCTCTCCAACAAGTCACGTAGACAAGTTATATTATTAAAAAAAAAAGTGCCATATGGGATTTAACAATGTCAATTGAAATTTTTGCTGGTAAAACTTTTTCTTATATCTTAAATTGGTTCTGTTTTTTTTTTTTTTTTTTCCTTATGATCCATCACATGTGTTGTTATCTTGAGGAAAGTTGTTATCTTGAGGAAAGCCCACCCTTCAATCTGTCTTTTTTTCGCCAAATAAAGATAATATTAGGAACAAAGTCGGAAGTTATAAGTAAGAATCCCTAATTCATTTAGTTTGGATTTGAAGGCTCAACATGACATGACGACGAAGTGATTCTTATGCACATATAATCCAGAGGCCTTAAATTAATGGCGTTTGAGACTTTAGCAATAGACCTTGTCAAAATCCTTTAAAATAACGTGTTAAACGAATTGTACAATATGGGTATAATATAATTCCTTTCGGAATTTGATTAAAAAGTATTGTTGTACATTCACGTTGGACGAGTATCAAGTGGATAAATTCAGTTACGTGATTATCTTTAAGTATACATGTCATCCATCCAATCATGAATGTGTTAAATTATTTTCACCAGAAAATAGACCCAATTAAAATATTTATTAATAATGAGTTGATTCTGTTCTTTGTTTCACTTGTTGTATTGAAGAATAGATGAGTACCTTGTTTTGGCAGTTCTATGGTGGACTATTTGGGACTCGTGATTGATGCAGGAAAAAGAAAAGATCCATATTATCTTGATGTTTGATAAATCAAAATGCATGATTTTAACGGTAGTCTTAAGAATTCGGTTCGGGGGAAAAAAACCAAGGAGATAGACTCGTTTAAATAAGTAATATAATATATTATATAATAAATCGAATTATGTGAATCTTTTCTGCGTGCAGACCCCTCTCTAATAAGTTTAGTATTTCATGAGAACCATCGTTTCCTCACATCCCACAGGAGCTCAATCAGTGATAAACCCTTTCCTCACAAGTTTCCTATTTGATCAAACTTAATTTGCAGCGAACTATAAAATTCTAATAAAAAGTCCTAACAATTGTCGGTCTCAAATCAATCCTTCTCCTTTTCGTTCTCCTTCTTTTACCCGTTAATTCTCTTATGTATCTCTCTCTCTCACATTCGCCCTCCTTGCTCTCAAACCTTAAACACATCCCTTCGTGTCCCGTGAACCAAAACATCCTCGATACTATTCATCCCGTTCGAACTGAAACCTCCAAAAATTGGTTCAGTCTTTGAAACTATGTTTGGTCGTTTAGATTTCTAATCAGGATAGGATATGAAATCTTATGATTTTTTTATATCATGTCCATTGTTTAGTGTATTGCAGTATTAAAATTGGATATATTCACATCATATCATGTAACGGCATATCATTGTAAATAGAGATTGTGAAAATCTCTCATAACACTATTCCTTAATTTATTTTTATTTTATTTGTTCTCTTTTTTATATTATTTTCTTTATTATTTCTTTAATCCCCTTTCATCATTCTTTAATAAAATTTTATCAAATAGTAAACTATACTAACATACCTAAAATACAAAAATACCTAAAATATATAATAAGTATAAATATATAATTTATAGATTAATGTTTATTATAAGATATAATTAAAGTTGAATATATAAATTAAAATAAGATTAATTAAAAATAAATTTTTATTACTTTATTTTTAATTTCTTAAATTAGAATTCAAATATTATTTATATTGAAATATAATTTCAATTTTATTAATTTAATAAATTTGTTATTTGAGAAAAATAATTTTCCTAATATGGACATTAGAAATCCTATCCACCTTTATCCCACCTCTCCCATGGAATAATTTTATCCAGCATATATCCCCATTATATTCAACTTTATCATGTCCTAAGCAAGTACCAAACGTAGGATAGGATAAATCATATTTTATCCCGAATTTTATCCCGACTGACAAACGCAGCCTTAGCTGATTCCCCCAGTGACGATGCGCTCCTCGAGACGCTATA
Organism: Eucalyptus curtisii; assembly: GCA_017140595.1. Taxonomy (NCBI): domain Eukaryota; kingdom Viridiplantae; phylum Streptophyta; class Magnoliopsida; order Myrtales; family Myrtaceae; genus Eucalyptus; species Eucalyptus curtisii. Next base: position 20,595,424 of record CM029501.1, on the reverse strand, counting down.
GCCCCACCTCGAACATTCAACGTTGGCGACATTGGATCTTCGTTCAATTCGAGAGTGTGCATCGATGATGACTATATTAAAAAGATCACGAAGAAGAAGTTCCAACCGCAATGTGCCATTGTGAGACCCTCACAAACCACAAACCCGGAGTCGAAAGACTCAAAACTAGCCGAGGGATCAGACGCCACAAGACCCACAAAGAATCCTTGCAAACCCTCTCAAAATCCCAACAACCTCTTGAAACAAGCCACGCCTGCCACGGTGGAGATACTATCCCGTGTTTCAGCAACCAATTTTGTGTCCAAGAACGAGAAGAGACACTCGACATGGCTGCGAGCATCGGTGATAGAGGGGATATTTTTATCAGGTCACCCGAATGAGAGCTGTTGGCAGCAAAGAAGATTGACGAGGATGACAAATTGGGGTTATTTGGGGAGCTTATAAAGAAGTGTACGTTGTGCAAGAAGGAAATCAAGCCGGATAGGATGTCTACATGTACAGTGATCACCCGTTTTGCTCGTTGAATTGCCGCGACGATCGGATCGCTTTGGACGGGTTCAATAGGAAAGATTTTGGGCTTGGCAAGGAAGATCAAAAGACGATCAAGTCCTTAAGGAAAGATTTAAATAAGTTGCAGATGCGTCTTTAGTGTGGTCCTATTAAGGCTTTGTTTTAGAGATTGATGCAAGAAGTAGTCCCTTTCAGTTTCCCGCTTTTTGTGGTTACTCTCGTTATTATCAGAGTTTCTCCTTACAAAATAGATTAATGATCTGTTTGCTGTTTGGTTCAAAAGAATGGGCATTTCAACATTCCTTTGACTCGACAAAGGGAAAAAAAAAAAAAAAAACATTCCTCTGAACTTTTATTTGGCTGGGTCTTCTTGAAGTGGCAGGGCATTCCAATGTGAAGGAATCATAATTCCATTCTAAATGTAAACCGACATAAATTAAGCAATTTGATTATCAATTAATAAAGATTATAATTGATATAAAACTAATTTCTTAATTTGAATCGTAAAATTCATTATCACAGTCACTTATCATATTTATAATAGTAGACCATTTCACAATTAGGAAGTAGTAAAATTGTGTTAATTTAATAAATTATCATAAAATAATCATTAAACATTAGTTATTCAAAAATTTAATTACGAAACAAATTTGAATAATAGAATATGTTCGTTATCATAATTGAAGATTATATTGATATTGTTCAACTGATTTTTTGTAAGAAAATGAATTTCAAATATAAGTAATAAGATAACTTTGAATGATAGTTATGGATATTGGATTGATTCATTAAGTTATATGTTTATTTAAAATTATAATATTATGCGCATTTATCTAGCAATTACAAAATTCGACTGTAATGATATATTCTACATTTAACTATTAATTTTAATAAATTATTATATCAGTGGTTATCCAATAAAACAATGAATGATGATTTTAGCACAATATTTGGTAAATCTTTATGGAAATTGAATTTCTTGTCTTGTAGTATTGGAGGGAATATTTCACACTCGATTCTTATACTTTGCTTGGTTACACAATTTAGTCTTTATACTACTCAATAGCGACAATTTATGTTCTTCCGTCAAATTTCCGTTCAAAATCCACTAGAAAGTGCTAGGTCAACACTGGTTATATTGACATGTGGTGCCTACTTGTATAAATATCTTAAACAAGTTGCACTTTTCATCTTAGTGCGTTTGGGAACAATCAATTTTAGTCCATGCATACCCACCGGTGGGCAGCTGCATTGGTTGGGCGTTCTCTCCTTCATCGCTGAGGTCGAGAGTTCGAACTCCTACATTGTCAATACACGTCTTAAGTGAGGGGCCATGGTGGTGGGGTCTTATGCTAGCTTCCCCGAAGTTTTACGTCTAAATAGTGGCTTGCGACGACGTCTGACGGTGCCACCGAGCATTGGAGGGCGGTGTGACCCTGTAAGGGAGTCTCCGGCGGTTCCTCGGTTACCAAAAAAAAAATAAAAAAATTAGTCCATGCATTGTTTTAGTGACATAACTATTTGTTAGATTGATTTTTCAGCAAAAACTTAATTACTTCGATCGTGTTCCATCCAAAATCTTATTAGTGGGTCATGTCAAAATCAAAAATTAATTGGTGATTCCTATGTTTGCAAGTATGCACAATAAAATTGCCAACCCATTAAGATTATTTCAGTGTGTGCGACAATATCATGCTCCTTTTTTTTTTTTATTGATATTCACATAGACATATTTAGGACTAGTACACGTAGGTCACTTTCCAAATCTTCTAACCATAACTTTAACCCAACCTCTAATAGGAAAATATAATGGATAGTTTATTTAAAATTCATTGAATAATAGCGATACCAACAAGTTTCCATCTTATTGATTGTAAGGACCTGTTTGCGTATTGAGGGTATTTTTTATGAAGCCACCCAACCAAAAGCTGTCTACGGCAAAGAAGATCCATGAGGGTGACAAATTTGGGTTATTTGGGGAGTATCAAGACGTGTAGCTTGTGCAAGAAGGAATTCGAGCCAAATAAGGTTGTTTACAAGAATAGCGATTGTCCATTTTATTCATCAGATTATCACGACAATCAGATCGCATTGGACGGGCTCAATAGAAATGATTATGGACTCAGCAAGGATGATGAAAAGATGATGAAGTCCTCAAGGAAATATTTAAATCAGTTGCAAATGTATCCTTAGAGAGGGCTTTTGACTTTATTAAATTGATGCAAGAAGTTGAAAATCTTTATTATTAATGATTGACCTAAGTTGTGTTTTTTTTTTCCAGCTATGTGTAATTGTCAATAATTCCCTTGTAATAAGTTGCTAATCATATATCTACATGGCGCCTTATTTTTTAGTTTCGTCTAGTGGTGAAAATCATGAATTACTCCGTTAGCTAAATGTATATGCGGTTGCTAAATTGGAGTATCTGCATTGACTTTTATTTGGTGTACTAATGGTGGATATACACCACTATACAAACAGGGCTCACATATTATCCTGTATACAGGTTTTCATTTGCTAAATTAGTTCAGTCCAATGGGCAGATGAAAATTTCTATTTCATGACTGCATGTGTACAAAATACTTCACACTGACAATTTACTTTTCATAAATTCCTTTTTTCTATAAAACTTATTTTCTGAGTGGATAGTCCTTGCTTGACATCATGGGTCTCGGACCTTCAAAAAAGGAAAAGGAAAAGAAGGAAATCGAATTTAATTGGAATTTGAATGAGATAGAATCTATTATTTGATAAATAATTTTTTCTCCACACCAAAGATGTAGCCAAAAATTTTCAAAAAAAGGAAGGGTACATATGGCTTATCCCTCCATTGGAAGGAAAATTTTACTTCAGTTATTTTATCCACTATCAATTCGAGAGTTTTAACCATTCAACCTCTTAAACTAATCATAAAATTAATCAAAGGTGGGTCGGAAAAGCTCACTTATAGAAAATTTAAAAAAAAAAAAAGTTGTATTCAAAAAAGGTTGCATGCGTGCTATCATCCAAAAATATTTCAAGAAAAATACATCACTCAAAGTGATTAGTTAAGTAGACGGTTAGGAAACCGTTCTGTTTCACGAGTCCTTCAAGCCTTATTTAAACATTCTATACAAAAGAATTCCAAAGTAAAACCCCCACTAAAACCCTGATTAAATCATCTCCTCGCAATCCTACGAATTCATTTCTTGTGTGCTCTCTTCCTCTCCAAGATCCGTCTTCGATCTTATCATAAGATCTTCCCTAAGCGTTCCCTTTGTGTTTTTTCCCCCACCTTCTTCATATTCGAAGGGCCTTCATCTTCTTTCATCTACTGAGCAGCCACATAATCAACGCAGAGGCTAGCGAGCAACCATAATGCCGTTCCCGAGACATCACGTCATCGACGTCGAGCCTTCTGAGAGCATCCGAGAAGCCGGCACACGGCCTGCCACCGAGTCGACATTGGCCGAGCATCCCCAAGATCAGCTCACCCTGGCCGGACACGAGCAAGATCAGCATGGTCAAGACTCGGCCGTTGAGAATAACGTCGAGTCAACATTGGCTGAGAATCTCCAAGATTGGCTCACCTTGGCCGGACACGAGCAAGATCAGCATGGTCAAGACTCAGCCATCGAGAACAACGTGGATCCGGCTCCGTCAATACCGTTTATCGGGTTGCACGATGCGCGAAAGAGCGACTTGATCAGATCATGTTCAGAAATCAGCGAGAGCCATTCTCATCGTGTAGGGTTTCCGAAGGACATTCTTGAGAGATGTTCGTGGTGCAAGAAGCAGCTTCCAAGGGACACCGATCTGTATATGTACGGGTGCGAGTCTTTTTATCTGAAAATTCTTCTCTTTCCTTTACTTGTAATTACTGATTAAGATCGTTTCTTTGGTTTGATTAGATTCCTTTTTTTTCCCTCTTTTCTATTCATTTCTTAATTATAATTTTTTTTTATTTTTTTTTGGAGAAAGTCTAAGATGTGTTGAACGTAAATTCTTTATATGCCGGAAGGATCTGCCCTTTCGAATGATGAAGCTGAGAAAAATATTGTTAAAAATTTTTGCTAGATATGTATGTATTTACGTAGCCAAATCATAAGGTTGTTTCTATGAAAAAGATATTATATCGGCTGCGCATATTCTAATTTTCCTTTGTTATTTTAGGGTTTACGGTATATATTTTCTAAGTTGAAATTCTTTTATTTTTCTGTGATATCTTTTTTTTCAAATAATAGCTTTTGCATTTCCTTGAGACCTTCTCAACAAGAGCAATTATCAGGAATATTTGCATTATCTATCAGAGTTTTACTTTTAAAGCAATTAGAGCACTATATTCGACCTTGCTGGATAACCCAAAAAAAAAAAAATCAATTTGCCATTGACATCAAAATCACTCCAAATCTGAATTTAAATAAGGATTTTTTTTTCTATAATTAGTTGCTACCAAAGGGTAATTCATAACTTTTAGCGAGTAAGATAATTACAAGCACAGCTTCTGAGTCATTATCCCCAGCATTTCTCATGGATTAAACAGATTATACCTAGCTGTATAAGGGGTGTTCTGAATCTTTGGAAATGCTTGAATCTTTGAATGCAGCTTCAACCTCGGGGTGTACTGTTCAGTCGAATGCCGGAAAAAGCAAATGGCATTGGACGGGTACCACATTGAAGATCATGCGCGTCAACGCAACCTTCACCTGTAGATTTGCTCATCCATACGCGTTCGCAAGGGATGGTGTGTCCTTGTATACCTGTTAAGTAGACAGATCAACTGAGCCTTGGTATCTGATTCCGTCCTTTATCACCATGTTGTGCAGCCTATGCCAGTTCTTGGGGTAGCTTGAAAAGCATTGCCTCTATTTTTTTTTTTTTTCCCCTCTCTTTGAGGGTCTGAATTTTAAGTAGGGGGAGAGAGCAATGGTGTACATTTTAACAATGTCAATTAAAATTGTTCTGCGATGTACAGCTTTTTCTCATATCTTGCGATGCTTCAATTTTTTTTTTTTATGATATGTTATTTGTGTTGTCATGTTGAGGAAAGCCCACGCTTTAAATTTCTTTTCCAATTGGTGACAATATTAGGAATAAAGCCCGGAGTTATTAGTGAGAATCCCTACTTTATTCAATTTGCATCTGAAAACTCAACATGACATGATGGCGAATTGATTCTTATGCGTATATAATATATAAAATCCGGTGGCCTAAGTAATGGGTTTGAGGGTTTAACAACACGTAACTTATGTAAAACGAATTATACAAAATGAATATGATATAACTCTTTTTTTGTATTAGATACATTAGATAGAGTTAGATTGAACAATGTTTCATAAAAAGTCTTTTACACATTCACTATTGGATACACGACATATGGATAAATTTAGTTGTACATACATGTAAGTTATACATATCATCCGCCTGACGATAAATGTGCAAAAAATCCTTTACACTGACTGTGGACCTAATAAAAATCCTTATTAATAATAAGGTGATTCTTTTTTCTGTTTCACCTCTATATATAATGCCAAGTGTAAGATCCAAACATAAATCACCTCCATACTTATATTCACATATTTCAAAATTTTCATAGATGAGCAACATTAGCAACTTCTTAATTCATATCAACTCAAAACATATCAATTGTTAGATCATGAAGCCTGTATGATCAACGGTTAAGATTAACTAGTAGGCTTGTATAGACTGAGCTCATGTTATAACAAAGGCCATGAAATTATTTTTTTCTTTTTTTATTTTTTGCCACATTGGATTGGGAAAGAGCTTGTTAAGTGATGATTAATTTAAAGACTCACAATCACCACTTAAGTTCTTCTTCAGTCCTTGTTTTCATTGGTTGCTGTTGGGCCGGGCTCAAAGTTGCAGAAGCACCCCTTTGGCCCATTAAATAGCCAACTACTGGAGTTGCATGAAGATTGAAGAATAGATTATACTGCCTTCTCTTGCAATTCCACGGCTGATTACTAGTGACTTGTGATTGATGCTGCGGATGTCAAAATCTAGAGTATTGAGTTCTAAGAAAAACCGAAGAGAGGGACTCGTTTAAATAACTAATATAAGTATGTCACATTTTTTTTTAAGTAAATCAAATTACGTCAACCTTTCCTTCGTATTTTAAGTACATGCTAAGCTATCGTTCAAGATCAGAAGCTTAATGTTAGCATAAGCAGAAATGAGCTGATATAAATTAGCGAGAGTATTAGAGGTTAATCTTCGTAATGTATTTATGATATCCTCGTAAAGTTTAGTTATGCACTTGATCTTTTTCCCTCTGTTTGCTCAACTTTTCCGTCAAAAAGGACTTGCTTGAGTTGTTTCTCCAGCTACAAATATGAACACCCTGCTCATTCTGATAATTACACAACCCTAGTTTTTCTATGATCCGCAACATGAAATTATGATCTGTCCAGCAAAAGCAGCCAAAGTGTATGTGGAAGTACATACCAATTCAAAGGGAATTTTTAAAAAAGCACCCCAGATTGTGACTCCCCAATTTGAACCGACAGATCAGCACACTGGTCCAGCTCTTTTCAAGGATTTCATAGTCACAGCAAAAGAAGAGCCAAGAAAACACGTTTTTTTTTTATCTCCCCAGTGAAAAAGGAAAGTTACTTGTCCTAGAAAAAGGATTAAAAGAAAGAGGAGAGCTTGAACAGCTCTCAGAAAAGCTTCACTGACATGTGTGAATGTGAGTCAAATACCCAAAAAATTTTACCCTTCTTTCCCATGTTCAGCGAAAGGGGAAAAGCTCACATCATTTAGTTATCCATCTCTGAATTTTCCTTTTTCTCATTTTTATCTAAGCCATTAATATTGTCTGATTTTAACCTCTTTAAATTGCGCAGATGCAGAAAACAAAATTTTAGCTACCACGGCACACTAACTTCTGTGAGATTTTAATGAATCATTGATGTGATGAATGAAATTAATCGCCAGATATAAATCATATCAGACAATGCCCTGTTTGCGATATTGATACAGTTCATGAGTTATAATCTGGTGCTATTAGGAAGACGTGCTTCGCTCAGGGTATAACACAAAAGAGTCACTCGCCATGAAGACATATAAGTCGTTTTTTTTTTTTTTCTATCCTTTTTTTCCAATAACAAGAGAAGAAACCCAGATAAGTTGTCTGATCAGATAGCTGAATTATGCCCCAAACCGATCTCGTAGGCTCGTGGTGCTTGCTTAGTGGAGTTCAATAAGTTTTTGTTTTTTTTAATACAGGAAATGAGTGAATTATGTGCAGCAGAGTCCAGGACATATGCAAATATTGGACTGAAAAATTTTAGGACTAAAGTGACTGCTATATGCTTTCAATATTCGCTGCAGAAACACTCCAAAAAAGAGTCAAAAAAGAGGACCAGCCTTTGACAGGCATGTACATGATGCAATGTCTCCATCATCCTCTTGTTAAGGAAAAGTGAATCTCACCCAAAGCCATGTTTTTGCTGCCACAGGGGACCAATGGATCCTGAAAATATGATGTTCCTTACTTGTCTGCTGAATTAAGTATTACTTGATAAGGCCTAAAGCTATTGAACAAACATGGGTTTTCACTTGGATTTGGACCAGAGCAGTGAGAATTTGTCTTGACCTGAAAAAACAGGTAAGGAGGCGAAAGTACTCACAAATTTTATCACAGAACATGGCAAAATAGAGTAGAGCTCAATCTTGAGTCAGAACGTCAATCACTTAGAAATTGGATTTTGGAATGGGCTTCTATAGTTTCCACTCCATGACTTAATGGTAGTCCAGAAATTTTGTTGATGTTCAATTCTTGGAGCAAAAACAATGAAAAACGGGTCCAGAATGCAGAGGACTGATGTGGCAAAGCCTCAGCTCGAGCAATTTTATCCGAGATCAAGTGAGCTGATTAAAAATTTGAGATAAAAACCCAAGTCGGCTGATCTATGCAGGCAATTGACATTGCAAGCAGCTTTTGTCATCCAGGCTTTCTCAATGCTCAGCAGTTATGCACACATACTGGAGGACACACCAAACGCACTGAGCAAAATTTGGCGCTGTTTATCAGAACTAGTCTCCACGATCTCTGCCAGAATGTCTATATTGTCAGGTCCAAAGCATGATCAAGTGACAAAATAATTGCCACACAACCTACTTCATCATCTTTGTGCTCTGTAACTGTAAGTATGATTAAAGCACTCAGAAAAAATAATTTTGGGGATTCAGAATAAGCAGCAGAAGCATCTTTCAGCAACTCATAAATAAACTTTATTCTTTGCTTGTGCATGTCAATCACTTGGTTTTTTTTTTCTTTTTTGACAAAAAAAATCAATGGGTTTTGGGCCTTTTGACTTCATTCTTACTCAGAAAGTCGTCATGAACCAGCAGATAAAAGAGTGTTTCTTGCTGGTCCTGGCCCTTTCTGCACATTAAAAAAAGTACTTGCATGAGAATTCAGGACCTAGCAAAATAAGGTTCCTTCATTTTAAATTCATTTATAGAGCATGCCTATTTGCCATGCGCAAGGCAAGGATAAGCCTTTTCTTTTTTCAATTTGAGACATTGCATCTTTACATAACCTCATTTTCCGTTCACATCAGCTTATTGACATGACTGAGCAAAGCCAAAGTGATCCGATGCAAGTTGGAACACAATCGAGCTGAACTGAATTACCTTCTCAAAAAATAAGACAGAACAAATAGGATGTCGTCAAATGTGGTGAGTGTTCTGTCATAGATCATCTCTCAATCCTTTTATTTACATGACATGGAACTTTACTTAGGTAATTCAAACCGAAATCCCATAGACTTGGTCAAGTGGCGGAAGATCGCAGCTTAAATTCTCATTGGTGCAACTACTTGAACTCAAGCTACAAAAAAAGTAACTCTGGACGAACGCCCTAACCACAGCGTGGATAACATATTTTTGACAAGCCGAAGAGACAAACTTAGTCTGAAATGTAAAGGCTAACCCAAGATACCATCTGACAATTGTACCAGGAAAATGACTCTGCCTCGTGATGTACTCCTCACTCATCTAACGGGTGCGGTAAGATGCAAGCCGAAACTCGGCGGTGGCCCAGCTACGAAATTGTTTGCCCTTAGTAATTGGTGTTATTGATCCTTTGTTAACGTGTCTAATTCACACAGATGTGGCTTCCTTCCTGTTCTTTCCCACGCTTGCATATACCACTCAGTGAATTACTACAGGAAGATCAGTACAATACTATTCGCTTAATGCTCTGGCTCAGCATATTACTGTGTGGCAGAGCAGGCATGCCCTGAGTTCTCCTCACGACAGGAGCATCTCCTTGTAAATTCAGGCGTGCCAAATCCAAGTTTCATTCCTCTGTCCTGGTCCCTTTTAAAGTACTGGCAAATGCTATTTAAGCAAAACTTGCGCTTCTTTTAAGACATACTCAAACGGGTACAAAGCCACACACATACCCCTCCAAATAAAGTAATTATGGAACCCTCCATTGGGGAGTTCATCAATCATGAAATCCATTATATCTGCCAAAGCTGCGAGGATTGTCCTCTTGCTGCTTTATGGAGTTTGTTATTTCACACTCACAGAGGATACCCTTAAACTAAAGGAGCATTTAAATGAAAAATAAAATAAAATAAAATAAAATAAAAGATGACTGTGAGAAGAGAGATGATCAAGAAAACTGCCTTTTCAGTATAATCATCAGCAACAAGACAAGCATAAGAACAAGAGCGTTTCAGCTTTTTCTTTCCATTTTCCTTCTTTTCTCTATGATCCTCCATCACTTTTAATAACGAAGAACCTTACAAAAATCATCAAATGCTTCACTTCTATATGCATTTAAAACAAAAAGGGGGAGTACCCAAATGATTGTGTTTTCCCGTTCTTCCTTCTCTTTTAAATTCACAAAAGGATTAAAAAAATAATCTCCTGAAGAAATTAGAATAAAGAATCAAATAATCTTTGGTCTGGAACTTGCAACTCTGGCCTGGTGAAGTCTCATCCTGCATGAAGATAATAGAAATCACAGTTACCTCTTAAGTGGCAAAGTTCGAGAAATGTAGTTCTAAGCACAGAAATATACCAAAAGATGATTATTACCTAGTCATTGTGGAGTTCGAAAACTGCTGTCACTGAAGATTATGCAACCGGTCATATGGCTTTTTAATTGCATCTTTTGTTTTGATATGTACTGAAGCTGTAAGCTCCGCAGCTAAGACTATGTAGATTTTTATCGTCGTGAGTAGGTTAGCAAAGTTAGCAGTATTTACGCCTGGTCAGCAAAAGGAAAAAAGGAATTAATCAAGGTGAGGAAAAAGATAAAGTTCTACAGCAAAACCAATAAAGGTAAAACAAGCGAGGGCTGAACCTTTTTCGGTTAGTGGGTGATGCAATGTCCCCATCATCCTTCCAGGGAGACTCTTTCAAGTGATTTCCGCCTGCAAATGGGGACCAGAAGTCCTAAACATGAATAAGAACATGCAAGAAAACTCCAGAATTTTGCTTGGAAGAGTGTCCAAACACGAAAGACTAGACTATTGGCCAACTAGTCGTACCTCTTTTGAAGAAGTCATTTCAGGTGACTTCGCCATAGACGCTCCAAATGCTCAAGTCTCCAAAAGATGAGCAAAATTCAGATCCTCTTTAGAAAAATGTATCCTTCATGTTTCTGAAACAGCTGCCCAACCCGTTGTAACTTTTGGCCCCCCAACAAGACAAGGAATATGATAAAGCTCCAGTATTGTGCCTGGGTTACATAATGCAAGTGATACTTCAGAATCAAAATGTCTAAAGAGGAATAGAGTTCCCGGGTAAGCTCCTATCTCTAATATAAACCAGTAGAAAAAGACAAGTAATCTTAATGACTTATAAGAGTTGCTCCTTTTAGAGAGGTAATTATGTCCAGGGTGACGGTTAATGCCTGGCAAAGCATTCGTGACCTCCAGAGGGAGGGAAGATAGAGAGAGACAGAGAGACAGAGAGACAGAGACAGAGTACCTGGTATTAGTCGCTGTTCCATCGTCGTTCAGAAAAAGCTTAATTCAGTGTATCCATGTGAATATGGAAGTAGTTCCTCGACCTGAACTCTCGAACTAGAATAGCTTGTGCTTTTCCTTAACCGTGTATGGCTTGATTCTACCTCAGCATAGAAAATGCCATAAACCGGTCTGTGGTCCGAGAACCTTGACTCACCACGGACATAGGATTGCTGATGAAGGCCTTCCCCATACCATAAAATCCGATCGCACCTTGAGAAACAAAGATGACTCAGATCAGCAAGCAAAATCACCCAGAAAGGAAACCTTTGATATTTCCATACTTATTAGACCAATTAAATAGGTCCATGTAATCTGCATAAACCCTGCTTACCATGCAGGTGTACGGCGCTTTTCCCGTGGATGCATATCATCCCCTGCATATCTGTCTGAATTGGTAGAGTACTTGTATGTTGGTGGAAAATAAATTTTCCCTTCATGCCACCCCACAAAGACCCGGCCTCGCCTCTGTTCAATCCGTAACTGCAACAATAAAATAGAGATGATTTAGATCAATAATCTACTTTAAATGAATGAAGAGTTATCATAACATAGGAGGAGGAGATAGAAATAGACAGAAGATCTTGGGAAGAGTATATGCTAACATGCCTGATCATTCTCCAAAAGCGCCCTCCAATTTTGCATCTCCACAAGTGCCTTGGCAGATCGATAAGAGAGGGCAATACGATAGTTCAAATCCCCAAGCCAAATAATCCGGCTGAAACAAAACGTAGTCAGATGATGAAGCCACACTAGGCAAAGAACACACTTGCAACCAACACAGCAGTGAAAACTTCCCAAACTCTCAGTTTCTCTTCTTTTTTTTTTTTTAAATCCAATTTTCTGTTTTTGTTTTAGTTACAGAAGTAACTTAAGCTCAATTTGGAGCAAGTCTTACTCATGCTCAAGAATGGTTTCTGGGGACTTCTCAGCCCCGGCACTGTTAACTTTGGGAAACCTTGTCTTCTTAAGAATTTCCATAACATCAGAGTTCCTTCTCAGCTCGTCACCCCCTTTCTGGCCCGAGGTTAGATGACTACATATGAAACAAAAGCTTGTTTGGTGCAACAGCATGCTTATTGAAATAGATCCCTGCAAAGCCACAGCCAATGCTTCACGTTATGTTCATGTGTGATTCCGATAATGCAAACCTGAGTCTAAGAGCACGTAAAGTAAAGCAAGCGCCGTATTTCTCAACAATACCTTATTTCCTAGGTAGCCCATCAATCCTCTACCAACGCAAGAGACCTTCATGTTCCGAACGTGGTCCCTCAGTTCACTCTTCACCCACACCGTCAAGAAGATGCCAACCATTTGCTTGCTCGCAACTAAGCCATATCTTGAATTCCCTCTTGTTCTATAACCATTTTCATTCGATGGAAACCCCCCACCGTACGACATCGGTGAATGCAACACCGTGCTTGGCGAATCTTCGGGTCCGAGCCCATTGTCATCGTCCGACGAACCCCATCTCGAGAAATCACTAGGCCGCGAAAAATCACTCCTCCGAGAGTAATCACTCCGCCGAGAATAATCACTCCGTCGGGAATCACTCCGTCGGGAATAATCGCTCCGTCGGGAATAATCACTTGGCCGGGAATAGTCGCTTGGCCTGTGGCCCCATCTAAAACTGGGGTCAAAATCACTCGCCCTATTACCAAATATCACCCTGTCACAAACACTGTACCGTCGATCAAGCCGCGGTTGGCCAATCGAAGGGTCGTTATCTCTCCAACTGGGGGTCGTTTGGAATGACCGGCGAGGGAAGAGAGTCGAGGCCCTGCGCCTCACCGATGCCTCGAAGTCTGCGTTTATTTCTGCGACTGGTTGAGGGATTGGAGACGGGGTGTAGCAAAAATTGCCTCCACTGGTTCCTGGTAGATTGTTTAGAGATTTACGGATGAGAGCCAGCCACTTCTTGGCCGGACCGCTGTCTTCTGCTCCCAGAATGTTACCAGCATTCAAAGGAACTATTTCTTGGAATCTGAATATAATTCTCATTAATGATCAAGGATGATAGAGTTATCAAAGCGTTCTTCTTTGTGATGAATTACAAGATCATACCCGAGTACATAAATGTCAGCTGGAGGAGATGCATGAAGCCATTCATCTAGGTTTAGATTCTGAGGTGGTGATCTTCCTGCTACGTTCCATGTGGCCACAAAAATGCTGCTCCAGAAATCACAATAACAATTCAAGAAGCTTAGTGGAGATAAAAGCACAGAGCGCGGTGATAATTCAAATTACTCTGGGGGCACAAGTACCTGTAGTTGTGCACATCTATAACTCGTGGATTATCGAGATTCATTCTCCTTCTCCGATGCTGCTCCGTGTTCTTGTTGAACTTCTCTGCATCAGATAATGGACAAAGAGTTTCAGGAATTATCCACGTTTCGACTGAGCAACACATGAGCTCGTTTGACAGGTTCTCCGGCCAAAAAAGATATGCGGTAGTTTGTGAGTGCAATCCAAAAGATACAATTTCAGCAATACTTGACCTGTTCTGCTTTTCTTAATTGTGCCCGGTTCTCTCCCCGATATGCTGGTCCGGAACTCAACATCACCTCCTGAAAAGAAACCCCCCGGGTGAATACACCATCCGCATTTAACAAAAAGGGGAAGGTGGTTGGAAAATAACACAATTTGATCAAGAATTGAGCTTCTATGAGCACATGTAAAAGAAATTTGATCGGTTTACGCAAACAAAAAAAAAAAACAATTTTTTGGGTTTAGGCAAGCAAAAAACAACTCCAAAGTTTCCCATGTTCTGGTGGTTGGGAACTTCAGAGTCGTATATCCTGTAGCAATTGAACATCTTTTCTGGGCTGAGCCTAAATTCCAAAAACATGCTCAACAGTAAACAAACTAATAACAAGATTTTTTTATTGCTAAGAGCAAGACTTATGCTTCAAAATTGACAGAACCATTTCATGGGGAGAGGAAATGTTAGATACCCAAAGAAAATCCATGAAAGGACTCGGGAGACCCACCTGCAGAAACCATTTCATCTGCCTGAAAGTCCTCAGGCTTGCACTTGATGTTGAACAGCTTCCTGACCATCCTCTTTGACCATGAGAGCTTCATAATTGAGATGCATACGTAAAAGTCAGTAGTCATTTCAAAGGAACCCGATGGCACAACTTCAACCGAGGCATACAGCAATCAAATCTACCATTAACACGGAACTATGATCTCAACCAAATGACTATCAAAGACACACCTTGCTTTTCTGGGAGTTGCCATCTGTCATTGTATCACAACAGTTCATGCAGCTGTGCAGTGTGCTCTGCTCTCTCTCCTCCTCTGGCTTTTGCTTGGAATCATCAAAGTTAATCAGAAACACAAGTGCCAAGAGCTCCTTCAGATGCTTTCTCGCTCCCTCAATGTACAACTCCTTAACAGGGGGAAAAAACTTGGATTTGCGTCCCCTTCTTGTATGAGGCAGTTTTGGGACAAATACCGAAATAAGCCCAGAAACAGCTGCAAAGAGAGGCTAAACACCAGATGGGTCTTCCAGGTTTTCCCTCTTCCGGGGCTGCGTTGGCTTGTATAAGACAATGGAAACAGAGGACAAAAGAGGGAAGAATCAGCAAATGAGTGAGTGAGAGAAAGAGAGTGTGCGCGCGGGGGTGTCCCTATGAGGATGAACACTTTAACGCAATGGTAAGTGAAGAGAGAGAGAGAGAGAGAGAGAGGTTGTCTTAAGAGTGGAACAAGCAAGACAATACGGCAGACACAGAGGCAGGAAAAAAAAGAGAGAGAGAGAACGCCTCAAGCTGCTTTTTTCCCCCCTTTGCCTTTGTTTCTCTCTCTCTCTCTCTCCCCCCAAGAAACAAACAGCCTCGTTCTCAGCAACAGCAAAGTAACAAATTTTGAACAGAATAAAGTGCAGGGAGAGCTTCGACCAAAAAAAAAAGGTGCAGAGAGAGAAGGCATTGGTCATAAGAGTACTCTTTGGTTATTAATTTTTCTTTCTTCCCCCCATCCAGAATGCGATTTACCCATTCAGCCCCAGATGTTCTTTTTCAAAAGAAGAGGACAATAATGGGGCAAAGACAGAGACCAACGGGCAGGTCCTCCTCCTTAGAGAAGCCATGGATGGCGAAACGACGCCCCTCAGCTCGAAAACGACCTGCCCATCTGGTCTTTAGGGCAGCTAGCAAGATCTGGGCACTCTCTCTCTCTCTCTCTCTCTGATGTGTACCTTGTGGCTGTTACTGTCCTACGCATTCATCTTCTTGGTCTTCCCTTCAAAGTGAAAAAGCAGTTATTGAGGGAAAGAAAATCACAAAATGAAATAAAAAAGATAAAAAGATAAAGGGCAAGGCAAGAACAGCGCATAGTTCCACATTATTTTCTCTCTCATGTGATTTGGAATTAATGTTTTGTGTGTATATGCGTAATGCATCGTATCTTGGCTTCCCTTCTCTTTTTTCTTTCTTGGGTATCATAAGAAACGTTACTCTCCTTTATAGAACATTCATTTTAAACTCATTGTGCACAATTGTGATTTGAATCTCTTGAAATCATTCTGTAATCCGTTGCATTTGAATTTTCAATTACTGCAATATTTGAATTGCAATACATAGTAAAGAAAGTATCATTCTTGATCTTTTGTTGAAGGTTACTAAATTTAGGAAAAGATTCAAATTTTGGAGGAAGAGCAAGCTTCAAGAATTTGTCCTCAACAACTAACATCTCACTCAAATCATTGTTTGCATTGTAATTGATTTAAATTATTTCATTAAATGGTGAGTGTATTCGTCTTCCTCACTTACTTATTTTTGGGTCACTCCAAGTAGTACACTAGTATCTATAGAGGAGGAACTCCCACATCCAATAGAAATTACTTGAGTACTCAAAGAGTCCTGAGTAATTAACATACAAAAGATAGATTGATCAGAAGGTTCAAAAATCGATCATCAAATGAAGAGGGCAATTTTTTTGTCACTTTCATAAAACTAAATTTATGGAAATGCCCATTAGCTTAGCTACATTGCCTCATCTAGTTTCACACGAAAGCATTCTAGGATCAACGACTCTATCTGAAGCAGGTAACATCTTTCTTTTTTCTTTAAATGGCTTGAACAATCCGTTCGATTCAACTTGACATTGTGCCGTTTACTCCTTTGACAGCCTTTATCTTGGATTGATTTTTTCCCAATCTATTGAATTTAATGGAATTGCATGAGTCTATACTTAGGGGCCATTCAATGCCCCTACTCTCTCGTGTCCTTCAAAACAAGAACACTATTCCCAAATTTAGGGTGTTTCTCTATTTTAATTTTATTTCCTCTTTTATCTTATTGATTGATTGATGACCCCTAAAAATGTCCAAACTCCTAGAATTTTTCCTTTTTGCTCGGCCCTATGGCACAGCACAGTGACTGCACGATTTGGTGAAAATGGAGTTTCTATGCAGCTCGACTGCCTTCCTCTAAAGGGAAAGTCGAAACTTGTGCACTCATGAAATGATTGACCAAGTTTACCGTTTGGTGATACGTCTGGAGTTATTGCGTATTAATTCGTTTGGTGACCCATTAAAATACTCAACGTCTTGAAATTGGGTTATGGGATGGTTTTGTTATATAGGGTTCAGTTCCTAAAATATCTGTGTAATGTGTGATTTATGTCGCTTATTCGTACTGTATGAAGAGACATCGAATTTCGGTGTGTCCACCTCCTAAAATCGCTATTTGCATTATACTTGTTCTCTTATTTGATAGCATTTACTTCCATGCTTCACTCAAAACTCTACCATAACATACGGCTAATCACGCCAAATTTAGATATGACTGCATACGCAAAGGCGCGTGCATGGAGTCTAGTTGAATCTGAAGAGTTTCTTTCAAAACCCACAGCAGTAATCCAAAAGGTTATACCAAACAAGTAAGAATACCGTGAAATTTTACTTTATTTTCTTGATCTCTCACTCCCTTAAACGTTAAATAATAAATTTTAACTTCTTTACTTCACTCTCCGGAACTCATACATTGTTTCAGTCATGAGCACCTTGACAGTGTTAATGGTTAAAACATTTTGTAAGTCCACGGGAGCACATGTAAGAATTAAATATTAGGGTTTATTACGTAAGAGGCGAGAGCTTAAAAGGTAAACCGAGAATATATCTAAAAGAACAAGAGCTCGAGAGTGACTCAATGGACTCGAAATATAGGGTTTACCACTACAAAAGAATGAGAGTGAAATTTCTCCAAAAAATGATTAGGGGCCGATGCGACCTCTTTAGAATAGACTGAAAGGAAAAACTGCTCTTGAATTAACAAGTGTCTACATAGATAACCTACTTCTAGGTGGATAGGAAAAGCACGTTTGAAAAGTGGTTTATTACATAACTTAGGGAAAAATTGTCCAAAAGGTCATAAATATATCGTATAGTAGTCAATTCAATCCTAAATCTTTTAATTATATCAAGTTAATCCTAATTTTTTTTTATGATTTATCAATTTAGTTCTAAACATTTAAATTATGTCAATTTAGTCCTAAAATTTTTCATGATTTGTCAATTAATTCCAATCTTTTTGACGATTTATTAATGTAATTCTCCCGACCAATTATTCAAATAATAAATCTAAAAGAAAGAAAGGTATAGCATGTTCATTTGTTAACCCTAGGCCTACGGTTACTTGACGATAAAGAATACCAAAGCATTACTCTCCATAGTGGAATATGCTCCCCCGCCGCCCACGCTGCTGTAGGCGGCTCCGTTACGGGCATTCGGCGACAAATGGTCTCCTGACCTTCGGCCTAAAGTACGTATGAACTCGAGAATTTCTTTAATCCGCTTTC
Source organism: Eucalyptus curtisii (assembly GCA_017140595.1). Classification (NCBI taxonomy): domain Eukaryota; kingdom Viridiplantae; phylum Streptophyta; class Magnoliopsida; order Myrtales; family Myrtaceae; genus Eucalyptus; species Eucalyptus curtisii. The sequence goes on along the minus strand of CM029501.1, from coordinate 20,577,116 downwards.
AGCTCTCGACTCCGTAAACCTGCGTTTCGGCTGTTGACCGGTCTTGAATCAGCGCGAAACACACTGACCACGCACCACGCCGCTCTCCAAGGACTGCCCTTTTGAATGATGGGGCATGTTTTGCCAGACCTTCATGATTGTCTTCTGGCCTCGGGCACTGATTAGGGACCAATGATATTTTTTTATATGCGTTTAAGGAAGCTAATCTTTTCTTTAATCAAAAGCGGACGGCGGACCAATTCCCATATTGGGGTAACCAAAAGTAATTTATACACCAACATATTGAGGGAGTCCTACATCTCTTTGTTTATCTTCCAAATGGATCTAGCTTTACAACCTCACTAACACCGAGTGCCGATTGATTTTCCACCGGTTTTAAGGGCCGATCGGGTCCCAATCGTGGGTGGATCGACAAGCTCCTCCTCTTAAAGTTGTCTTGTGGTGCTTTGGCTATCGAGATGATGCTACAGGCATTTGTCCCATAATGTTGGTGTTTCATTTCTTTTCTTTTCCACTCTTTTTTTTTTTCTAATTTTCCACGTCTCAAAGGAAGATGGGAAATGGTGTGGCTTTGAATAAATTTTTGCTAACGATGGGAACCACACAAGTATATAGCTTCGCAACTAAATACTTGGGCGTGATGTGTATATTCCATAACCTTTGATTTGTTGGAATGCACTGTGGGGAATGGATGCGTGTGTTCCATCTCTAACAGGACTAGGGATAGGAGAGACTGTGTGCCTCATGATTTTTTTAGGGTGAATTAGTCTAAAATGACTAGGATCATTCTCACTTTCATTAGAAGGTAAATTTGAGAGAACAACATGTCAACATCCTTTTCGAACCGTAATATGTCGAACACGTTCCGTCACGATAGTGGCAGACCCTCCACCTCCGGCCACTACTATCACCCTTGGGCCTTCATGGTGGTGACCTCAATCCACATCGTTGAAGGCCTTGATGTTCATCGTTGATATGCTACTAAGCTTCGTGGGTAGTGGCATTGGCAGTAACTGTTTAGCGCATTCGACGAACGAGGGTAATTTAATAATGTGTTTCAAATTTCAACATTAAATCATCCTTAATATATATATATATGACATTATTTTAATGTCACGAAAACTTAAGTTGGCCAACCTCCATGAATTGAATATCCATTCAATTCCTAAATATAGAGGATCCTAATATCTTTGTCGAAAACGGTTCAACACTGCAAAATTAGAAGATGTGATGATCTATCCAAGCCTTCTCTATTTTCCTCTTCAAGGTATAGGTCAAAGGGATCCTCTTGCATCACGACACACTATGGTAGCATTTTCCAAAAAAATTTCAACATCATTCAAGCGGCATACCCTTCTAGTTCTCCAACCTTTTCCTACTCCGGTTAACTACTTCAAAATTTTTGAAGTCGAAAAGAGAGTTGTTGGTTCAACGGCAAATAAGGAAAAGGAAAACATCTCCCAAATCATCAAGTAACTGGTTTTCTCATTTGATTTGCCGATCAAGTTTGCCGCGATTACGATACCCTATCGATGTTTCATCAAGCAAAGAATAATGCCCAATTGACTGCTCTACATATGCTGATCATATACACAACATGTATAGCACATGCATCTAGGGATCTCACGGGCAATCAATGCGTTGCATCATTCGCATATTACAATGATTATCACTGCACTGTGCAATTTCCCCAGTGCATGCAGAATACATGGCTTATGATTCCGCTCTTTTCTAATCATGTCTTATGAGTGGACTTCCATTTAGCTCGATCAAGGTTATCTAATCAGAAAAAAGGAAGAGGAAGCAGAAGGAGAGTGTACCCCATTGAGCTTCACTAAGAAGGGGTGGGTGATATGCTTTTCCCTCTTTATTAATCTCAAACAAATTTTTCTTTTTTTCCCCTCTCTTCCTTTGCGTTCCCCTCACTTTAATGCTTGATTTTTCCTCAAGTGGGTCATGGCATGTTTATCTCGAGGAATATGAGAGACAAGGGAAAAAGAAAGCGAACACTTAGTCATAATAATCCGAGGGGGGACTTTAAAGTGAACCATTTTTTGTGTCAAAGAGTAAACCCTAATGGGCCATCTCAGGCAAAGAATATCAGAGAGAGAGAGAGAGAGAGAGAGAGAGAGAGAGAGAGAGAGGGGTCATGGCCCGACAATGCGTCACATATTCCGTTTGAAAAGCTTGAGACTATGCTTTTTTTATTATTTTCTCACAAAATTGTATGGTTTCGATTCGATACCATCGACAATCAAAGTGAGGTTAGTGTTTACGGGTCAATGGGAGCATGATGGTGAAGGCGTATATTCGGGTGCGCATTTCCTCGGTACGTCATCTCAAGGACCATAGAGAGGAAGAGCTGCCCACAAACGTTGCGGGCGTGAGTGATTCTCTCTTGATTAATTCCTTTTGGTGCATGTGCATAAATAGCCGGATGAGGGTCTTTCTGGAACTCCGAAATTTTGGTATGCGTGTGATTGACTCCGTGTACCAAATCGAAGGTATCTTAAATTCGAAGCAGGATTTAAGTTTTCGCCGGATTGAATTAAAGTTTAGATTGCGTATAATCCTTTGAGTCACCTTTCTTTATGTTTGTTCATCCAATTGGAAAACCAACTCGAATGAACTTATGTACAAAGGCTATAGGAAGGTGAAAAAATAGCTATGTTATCAAATTTACTAAAAGAAAAGCAACTTTCATTGACATAGTAATCTCTATATGGCGTTATTTTAAAATTTTAAAAATAATAACATCACAAGTGCCTAACTTTCTTATGACGATCACTTAAATATTATAATTTTTTTTCCAACTAATTGAGAAGTGTCATAATTTCTATTTAAAAAAAGTTTTAGTGAGTGTCACAACTTTTAATTGAACACTTGAGTGCCATAATTTTTTTAAAAACGCTCACCCAAATGCCGAAAATCCAACGTGGCATGACATTTGGTAAACATAAATAATAATAATAATAATAATAATAATAATAATAATAATAATAATAATAATAATAATAATAATAATAATAATAGCACTTAAGTAATAACACCCAAATGAGCACTGTAAATAAATTATAACACTTAAGTAAGTGAAAAAAAAAATATACATATATAACACTTAAGTAAAGCATCATACGAGAATTATGATATTTATGATGTCTTTATCTCCAGTTTTTTCGTAGAAATTTCTTAGCTTTGAGGTAGAATTTCTTAAGGTCCACTTGATAACCAACATGGGAATTGAATCAACGTACAAATTTAGACATCCGTCACTTTTGGAGGGTGGTTCGACGGGTCACTTCATCTTTAAAGCGAAGAGTACGAATCTCACACCCCTATCATTTTTCCTAAATACTGCTTACATGGGTCCATCGACCCCCTTCTAAACAATTTTATTCCACCCATGGACCCATACGAATTGTGGGTTTTTCCATATGTCTAAAGCACAAGCAAATAAATGAAAAGTTAATATTCGTTCATGTCTATTTTTAATCTTGTAGAATCTATTGAGATCGTCACTCACTAAGAAAATAAACTGAGGCTCCTAGTTTTCATAGATCGTAGGGGATTTGGCAGAAGTAGGTGATGACAAAACACATCTTTTATTTCCCTCGAAAGCAAAAGAATATTACTTGCTTTACTTCTCGTTACTCTCGATCCTTTGATTCGTTCAAACGTAATTGCATCTTTAAATAATTATACCGCGCTTTGACGATTTCTTGGATCTTGAACCCGATCAGCTTTAGATTCCTGCCATTACAAAATGTTGTGCCAAGAATAGAAAGCTATTCGAATCCAGGAATCTTTCCCTTGTCTTTCATTTCCCACATGCATAGAGAGACATGTGATTTTCGAATGCGTAGCAAATTCCATCCGGTGTGCTTGGATTCAACCGAGACATGATGAACTATAGTGATTCTTTTTTAGACTTGCTCACGCACATAGGACGGGCTCCGATACTTGATATAGGATCTCGAAGTCTAGAATGGGGTCGAAAATTCACGTAAAATCAAATGGGCCACCCCAAGCCGTCCTTCCACAAATGATTCTCCAATTAAAGGTCTCCACATGTCGTCCGGAAAAATCTAGCTTTCATTCTTTATTTATCTTGGGAGCTGAAGTAATCTATCTTTCTCATCTCAGAAAGTATATTATGTGAATTGAGATTCTTTAAAATTAGATTGCGTCGTGCATAGTTATCCTCTTGAGATGCACATCGTCTATTAGGTATGTTGAATGATGCTATCCTTTGATGTCGTAGCCTTGATCTAATGTCATTGGCCGGATGCGACCCCAGATGGGGGATTGAGCAGCGCCACGCTTTCGTTCGTAATGGTCCCAATTGTAGCCTCCTCTATATTTGCTAATAGAGGAAGGAAGAAAGACAAACAGTGAGAGTGGCGTCATGAGATGTGACCAAATGCCTTCAGCTGTATTTGCACCGAAAATTAACTAGGTCATCGATATGGATGGACACGAGACTCGAGTACAAGTTATTATTAAGTACGTGAGCCATTGTCGATGACCAAAAGAAAGTTATCATATTGATGTACATCGATGACCATTAATCAACTGTCGATACAAGACGGCGTATGGTTGATGATAATTAGAATAGAGTTAGCCAACAAAGATATTAGTTAAAAAGGTCAATAAATTACCAATTGAAACACTAAGAGAAGATTGGATATCTCGAGGGTGTCCAGATGCAATTACAGAATTTCGAAATTTGAAATCACTAGTGAATGAAGCAACAAAGTCCAGTAAATCATGGAATAAGTATGGATGCGGCTATACATGGATGCAAAGGATCAAAACGCGATTTTAAGGGAGCAATCACCTGAAGACGAGATCTTGGCATCATGAGAACATGGGCTCAAGATTCTCGAAAATGTGGAGAAATGGCTATAATTGCAGGTGGACTGCTCCTAGACTGTTTTGTCATAAACACTATAAATACCACCATTCGTCTATTGGAGACCCCCCGCACATAAACTAACATGTTATCTTTCAATTATTTTTCAATTCATGCATTGTAGTTATACTTTCTAGACCCATAATGTTGATTAAATTTTGGCGTGTTTCTTAGGTGTGGTTTCCAAATCCATGTTGTCGATTAAATTCTAGCATTGCATCTCCATGTTCTTAGACTTTGTCATTGATTAAATTCCAACATAGTTTGTATACGTTTGGTTCCATTTAAAATGATTACATTCTTAGACCTTGTTGTCAATTAAATTTCAGCACAATTTGTAGTTCCATTTGATGTGAAGTTATTTTACCTATGATATTTCTTATCCGAAATTGCTAGAAACCATTTCTTCTCTCATAAAAATTGAAGAACTACTTTTAGTGGAAGATATTTAGTTGGAGAGTTGAATTTCACGAAACATCTTTTCAGCATGCTCAGTGGGACTTGTGTGGTTAATTTTAGGAAGTACAACGGTCAGGACTAGAAATCAGTTGGATCCTGACAAAGCTGGTAGTGACAACTCATTACCGCAACCTAGTAATGACAAGATAGGACATGATATTTTAAGTAATTGACTGCTTAACTAGTGGCAGGACAAGAGAAAGGTGGAGATGTTAACATCCCAAGACAACTCACTAATAAGCAGAGAAGGCGATTAGAGCCAAGTCTTGTGTTGTTGAAAACCTTAGGAGGATGTTTGAGGAGTGCCAGATGATGAAATACCTCATTGATGTGGTCAAACCAATGATTATCGATCCAAGCAAGGAGCTTCAAGCCAATCAACTCAGATGCAAATAGATTCTACACCTATCGAGTATGTTCTCTCATCGGCATATGCTCAAGTTACCTTCGTTGATTAGGACAAATAGTTCCAACCCAACCACCGATTAGGATTCTACAAAGGCCTAAAGTCATTGGTCTAACCCAGAACAACTAGGTTGTCCCTATCAATGGGAGTAATTTACTTTACCCTATTCAAGTCAATTTAGGGGATAATAACAATGGCAATTTGGTAAATCAGAATGCTCAACAAAATATACCATTGCCAAATGTGGAAAATATACAACTAACTGGGCCAATTCCTTATGTTGATAATGCAAGGCTTGTTAGGATAGTACCTTAGCCTAACATGGTACCTGCTAGCCGAGAACAAAAGAAAGAATCTCCCTGAACTCAAGCCTGAAATCAACAGTGAGTTCATAAATGGTCCAAGCCTAAGTACCCTTGAATTCAAAATTGCATCTATAAAAATAGTGGAAGATGAGGATTTAATTGTCAATGAAGAAGAAAGGGTTGAATTCCAATTCATTGATGAAGATATAATGAAATTTGAAAAGCTCCTAGTTCACAATTCCAAACATCTCAAAACTAATAATACATCAACCAAAGTCAACAGTAGACCAGTGTCCAAGGTTTCGGCCGATGGAGGATCAATGTTGATCTCATCCACATAAGTATTTCAAGAAACTTGGGAAGAGATACAACAAAATCTTCAAATGTCTAGCTCTCAAACTTCAAAGACTTCCTTCTTCGTTGTCGAAGCTAATGGCTCATATAATATGTTGTTAAGTAGAGGCTAGATCCATCGAAACCCATATGTCCCATCTTCTCTTCATTAAATACTGGCCTTTTGGAATGGAAACAAAGTCGAATATGTTAAAACCAATCACAATGACCTAGGCAGATGCATTGAAAGTGAACCAAGATCGTAATAGAAAAGTCATCAACTGTTCTTATGTCATCGAACCCCCATTTTGTTGTTTCAACAATTGGAATATTCATTGAATTCCTAAAGATGAGCAGGCAGGTCAAAAATAGATGTTATCTATGGAAAATCATGCATTGTTGGAAGATCTCAATAAAAGATATATGATTCACCTGGCTAAATAGACAAAGCAATCCATTGACACTGCCGATTGCGTAGTGGATTTGAAGAATCACCATTGAAGAAAGATGATAAGGTGGTAGAGGCTTAGGATCCATTAATCGAGATTGATATCGATGATATCAACAAATTTATGTTAGCACATTATTAGATGAAAATTTTAAAATGCAATTGGTTGAATTGCTTAAGAAATACGATGATTGATTTTCTTGGGATTATCACGAGATGTCGGGACTAGGAAGAGATGTAGTAGAACAAAAGTTGCCGACTAAAATGGGGTTTTGACTTCACAAGCAAACTCCAAAGTGGTTTGCTCCTGAGGTCGTTTTGAAGGTCGATCAAAGAAGAAATCAAGCGACTATTAGCAGTGGAGTTCATAAAAATAGCTTGATATGGCAAATGGCTTTCCAATATAGTACTCTTGAAAAAAAAAATGGGAAGTTGAGTGTATGTATTAACTTCAGAGACATGAATGCTACGACTCCTAGAGACAAGTATCAAATGTCGATGGCTGATATATTACTAAATTCAACATCGAGTAATGAAATTGTATTCTTAAAGGATGGCACTTAGTATACAATCAAATATTTAGGGCAAAAGAAGATGTGCACAAGACTATAAGAAGATGTGCACAAGACTATGTTCAAATGTCCAGGGGCCATTGGTATGTTCGATGGCTACTAATGCCATTTTGGATTGAGGAATCCTAAAGCGACATACCAAAAGGCGATCAATTTCATCTTCCATGATATGATTAGGGAATTTATAGGATTCCATATCAATGACATCATCGTCAAATCAGTCTAGGTGTGTCGGAAGGAAGGAAGCCAACTATGACATAAACATGTAGGAGAGTGATCGACACTAGTCACCAAGAAAAAAAGAAACAATTGATCAACAGAAATCAAGGGCTGATCACAACACCATGTCTCAATTAAACTAATTAAACTAAAGTGTTTTATCAATACCAGCCTCCTTCCAAGTAGAAAATATTTAGTTTTGGGACACCATTCTCAGATACCACCAAAAAAAAAAAAAAAAAAAGGTCTACATCAAAAGAAGGAAATCCTCTACACTGAGGGGATTCGATGTTTGAAACATCGGCTTCTAGAAAAGAAGTTTCTCTACACGTGGATCAGGAAAACAACATCAAACGGCAATTGGAATATCAAGATATTGCCTAAAACAAGAACCCCAGAGAACATCATCAAGATATTCTCTAGGATAGTTTTGAATTTTAAAATAGCAATTGTCGCAATACTCGTCTTCTTGCAACTTGTCAAAGTTAGCAATATAATCTGTAGAGGAATATTTGGAAGTCTTGGAGCCATCAAAGCAGTAAGGAAGTGGAACATTGAGGCCAAGGGTTTAGTCCGAAGGAAATTAGGGTTTAAGTCGAGAATGAAGAAGTAGGAGATTAGGGTCCAAAAGGAGTAGTGATATGTAAAGATATGATTCACAATGATGACGATTCATGAATCTTGTCAATTGAAGTGACATGTTTGAACACTACAAGATAGCCGTCAGAGAACATAGTACGAAGTGTCGAAGGTACATTACACACCCTATATGTATGAAGAATCGAGACTCATATATTTTGAATATTTAAAAGAATCAAAGTCACTTTTAATTATTTTAAAATGGAGCTTATATCTGCATAAAAAGTTAACTAGGTCATCAACATGGATAGGCACGCAACTAAAATACAAGTCATTATTAAACACGCGAGCCATTGAAGATAATCATAAGAAATGTTATTGATATTGATGTACATCGATGGTGATCAATCAACCATCGATACGTCACGGCGTATGATTGGTAATTGTCATAACAAAGTTAGTCAATAAGGATATTGGTTAAAAAGTTCGATAGATTACCCATTGAAACACCAAGAGAAGATTGTATATCTAGATGGCATCAGGATGCCGAAATCTAAAATCACTGACGAATGAAGTAACAAAGTCCAGTAAATCATAGAGTGAGAATGGATGTGGCAATAGATGAACATGAAGGATCAAGACATGATTTTAATGGAGCAACCTCATGAAGACGAGATCATGGCATCATGAGGGCATGGACCCAAAATACTCAAAGATAGGGAACCATGGCTATAACTACAAAAGGGCTGCTCCCAAACGATTATGTCATTAAAATTATGAGTACCAGTGTTTGTCTCCTAAAGACCTCCCTCTGGCACACAAACAAACAAACATGTTTTTGTCAATTCTATCACTCTAGTTATTGTTTCTAGATTCACGTCATTGACTAAATTCTAGTGTGTTTCTTAGCTATAGTTTATAGATCTGCGTCATCAACTAAATTCAAGTTGTGTATCTTTATTGTATATCTTAAGTGCATCATCATCGATTAAATTTCAGCATTGCATCTTCATGTTCGAGGTTTTGTCGTCGATTAAATTCTAACATATTTTGTATGCATTTAGTTCCATTTGAAGCGATTATATTCTCAAGTTTTGTTGTCAATTAATTCGGGCATAGTTTATAAACATTTAATTTCATTAGCGGTAAAGTTATCGATTTCTTGTTTACTTGTGATATTTCCTATCTGGAATTGCTACAGAACCTATCTCTATTAATAAAAACCTAATAACAACTTTCAGTGAAACATATTTCCTCACGAAGTCGAATTTTGGTGAAACAAATTGATAGTGATCATGGGGATGCATTGGCAAAGGCAACATCACGTCAATAAAAGCACGAAGTTAGGTGCTTGTAAATGGCAAAGCCGACTGAGGGAGGGAAGGAGGAAGGGAAGAGATAGAGAGAGCAAATCGGTGAGAGTGGTGTCATAACAATGTGACCACACAACGAAGACCGATATTGATCATGGGGATGCATTGGCAATAAGGACATCACATCTAAGGGTGATCGGTGTTAAGGTGGGCCAGTTCCCATCATGAAACCAAGAACCATATCAAAAGGATTGATTCCTAATTTATAGAATCAAGAACTAACCTACCATGATCCTAGAACGGGACTAGTGTCCAGTATAATTCCTGAGTGGGTCCAAGAACCGGCGTAACATTAATAGATGAGCAAGAGCAAGATCGAGTTTTTTGGTATAACCAATACTAGCAAAGGGCTTGATCGGCTTTTGCGGCGTTCGGCAGAAATGCTTGGCTTGACTCGATCTTGTAGATTTACGGCTTCTTCGTCGTGATACTGTTAAAGGTCATTCTTTGGAGCCCTAAATTAAAGATGAAGTCTACTCTTTGAGCATTAAATTGAAGACAAAGTCGATTCCTTCGTGCCCCTAATTCTTTGAACCACTAAAAGGCGTCCATCAGGCGAATTTAAGAAAGTAGGAGATAGCATCTTTTTTTTCTCAAGCGCATCTACTGGAAGACAACCTCTATTATAGGAACTGAAGCTCTCGAGCCCCAATTGGACAAACTGAGCCCTAATTGTTTGAATTTTCTCTCAAGAGCTCGAACGGCTTCTTATTTTCAAGAATGCATCAATAGAAAGTAAAACTACGAAAACAAAAGAGGGAAAATTTACGAGTACCTAAGAAAATCACTAGTCCGTATGAGCAAAGTGCAATCTCTCTAGCTCGAGCTGATCTTAGCAAACTGAGCATCAAATGTTGATGACAAAGACGAACTCATACGCATCGTCGGAGACAAGCGGAGGGTCCTTATTGGAGCAGTGCACATATAGAGGCAGGAGGTTGACAATAGGTTTCCTTACCAAGTCCTACACACCGAGAGTGTGAATGATAACTATTCTAATTAAAAACTGATTTCTTGATGAGAAATAGATTTTTTATTTCTATTCTTGAATAAGTTTCTAAACAAAAATACGCGTTTGATAATGACACAAAATTTATATTCCCAAAATAAAAATTTATTTGATAACTACATAAAATTTCTTCCTCCCAACAAACAACGCCCGCCAACTGGCAGGGGATGGCAAACGGCAAACGGCAAACGGCAAACAGCGGACGGCTGGCAGCGGATGGGCGGCCAGTTAGTAGCAAGAACAAATGAAGAGAAAAGTTTTGATTTCTCATTTCTGTTCCAAAAATAGATAAGTTATTTTGGGAATAAAAATCTATTCCAAAAATTAAATAAATGAAATAGTTTTACTAAACGGATTTTTATTCCAAAAACAAGTCGGAATAGAAAAATAGTTCGGAATAGAAATAAAATGATTATCACGCATGCCCTGACTTACCCAACTCAATTGCAACCACGGCTTTGATTCGGATAACTCATCTTTAACTATCATCTCTTCATCGAGATTTGAGATGAGATTGCAAGAGGGAGGCGTCAAGCAAAAGTGCACACTAGAGGCTTAGGGTTTTAAGTCTTGACTCAACTTTTAAGAATTTGTTTTGTAATAATAAGATTTAAAGAAAAAAATAACTATCAATCTAGTCTGGGCAATATAGGTAGTTCGATCCCCACTTGGAACTAGGAAGTGGACCCATTATTACCAATTCCAAATTTTAGGAACTAGGAATCGGCTGGTTCAATGCGTTCCTCGCTCTAGTGTTCACCTCTAATCACGTCAATGGAGGCACAAATAGAGTGCTTGAAACAATGCAAAGGTAGGCATGAGAGAGAAAAGATATGGCGAGGGGCAATGGGGATTTTAGAGCTCCTTTTTCAAGTTTAGGGGTAACTTTTTTCAAGATGAGGATAATTTGGTCATTTGAAGATATATGCACATTGTGCAGCAAACCTTTAACTTTAGTGAACTCTACAGGATTATTCAAGTGGTAAGCATGTTTGTCCTCATTGCTCAAGACAAGGACTCAAATCACCACACTTGCATATTCTCTTAGGGTTACCCATAGGTGCACAGACTTGTGTATCTCTAGTAATTAATCTCGTGTGTGTGGGATGAGACCATTGCCACATCCAATGAGGATTAATCGGGTGTTCAAATAGCTCCAAACGCTCTAGTATTTGTATCCCATATTATGCAGCATTTGTGGCATTACTGAGTGACTTTCTTTTTTTACATGGTAGGCAATAAATAGACAATAAGTTGAGCATCTTTTTTAATAATTTAGGGTTACAAGTATAAATGACCGACCACTACGAGACTCATTAAAACCCTACAAGTATCATAAATCGATTGAGTACATGTGTTTCACCTATGCATGCAGCATTGATCTAGAGCAATGAAATACAATTGATAGAATTTGAACAAGTGATTTTAATTTTAGAGCCATAAATTCCCGATAAGTCAATCAATTACATCAATTCTAGGTATAAGAGATAAGCATTATACTAGGTACATTCTTTTTCCTTCCAATCTTATCACTGTAGATTAATTAATAGAGTGCGGCAAGATCTTTAGCAGCATCCCAAATCATTCGCCCAACTATCTCTCCCACTTGACCTCCTGAATCTGAAAATGACTCTCTCTCTCTCTCTCTCTCTCTCTCTCTCTCTCTCTCAGAGTAAGGCAAGAAGCCAATATATTAATAATTATCCAACATGGATGCATAAATTGCAAAGCTCGCATAGCCTTTCTCCCAGTTGAAAAAGGTTGGTTTCTTCAGTCGTATCACTTAATTAGAGCAGAATCGAGCTAACAAAAAGATCAATCCTATTTTAAGCGGAAAATGAAAATAGAAAAAGGAAGAAAAGAGAACAAGAATGTTCTAAAATTAACCCTCTAGCTCCGATTTCTTTGAGTAGACTTACCCCAAACAAATAATTTCCACCATAAAACACCAGTATCTTTAGGAGATGTGACATGGGCTATGCGTTTCTTTCTTTTCTAACAATAAAGACGAGGATAATCATTACATCATTGAACCATTATGGTTCATGCTAGAGCAGCCGTTGGAAAAAGCCAAATTCACAAGTGGCTGACCAAAAAGGATCACAGCCAGTCCCGGACCCATCTGGGTCGTCGCACAGAGATGCATAAGATATCGTGAAAAACTAGGTCAAAAAAAACACAAACACATGGAATTCTAAGAAGATTTGGATGGCTTATCGTGCCGCTTTTGCTTTTCCTTTTCTCTTTTTCCCTTCCTAAACTGCCCTTTGTACAGTTCATACTACTGTCCAATTCGATCTAAAGGACAAAATCTTGATTTACGAGGCAGTCAAAGGAGGAAGTCCCACATTTTGTTTTTGATTTGCCCTCAGATTCTCTATCACTTTGCCTTTTGCGGCTTTTGATTACTGCCCACCCCATAATTCTTCTTCTCTTGCTTTTCCTTTTGTCATGCCAGGGCTTCACTTTTATCTGATTTGAGCTATGTTTTGGCGGTCTTCTTTTCGTTGTTTATTTTTCTAGGGTTGTGCCTCATGACATGCCAAAACTCCATTCACATGTTGGAATCAAGCTTTCTTTACTTCGCAGTTTCATTCTTTTGATGAAGACGCAGCTCTCTTTTCTGTGGATTGTTCACTTGCATGCTTGTTAATAGATAATTCTGTTTTTGGTTACTTAGACAGAACCAGGAATCACGCAATTGACAAAGAACCTATTGCGTAATACTCAAAGAAAGGAAAGAATTGCGGCTAAAATGAATTATATTTATAATGATATCTCATGTAAAGGATGTCTTAAGAGTACTTTTTTGGGGTAATAGGCAACATGCATACAGAGAGAACGAGAAGCATACATTGTGAAGAAGAAGGGCCAATGTTCCCTAAAGCACTTGTTAAACATAAGGCTTAATACCACAAAAAATCCCAAATTGATACACAATTGATAAATTTAATTCAAACTAATATTTTGACTATAAAAAACCCCAAATTACTACGTCCATGAAGAATTTATCCAAACTAATTTTTTGACCCTCATAAATCTCAAATTAGTACATTTGTGATAAATTTATCATCTGTTAGTTTCCGTTAAATTGGATTAATACCACAAAAAATCATAAAGTGATATACCTATGACATATAAAGAGTAAACCTCAAATTGATACATTCGTCAATTGTTATATATCATCAAATTCAACAATTTATCAATAAAATTTAACGGAAACTAACAGGGGATAAATTTATCAGAAGTATACTAGTTTTGAGTTTTTCATGAAATATATATATAGACACACACATATATACATATCTACTTTTTTCCAAACATACATTATTTAAAGTACCATTAAGAACAATCGTTGCACGCCAAAGTGAACATGCAACATAAGGTTCTAAAGATCAATCAATTGCAAAATATTTATCTTCCACAATCCTAAGTAATTTATCCCACAGCAAGCAAAACATCCGCATTTCACAAAACCTCATCATCAAATATAATCCATTTGCTAAAGTTACTTATAAAGTACATTGATTAGAATCATACCCGGGGCTCCAATATAGATGCAATGTATTTTCATGCTAAAATAATCGGAAAAGCCGTCGCGAGAAATGAGGCGACATAATGGACTGGACCGGATAGGGTGAGGTGAAAAAGTTGGCAATAATGAGTAAAACCCATGATTATCCGGGTTTCAGAGTTGGAGACTACAACCAACCCTCTGCTTTTATATGGGGAAAAGAAGACCAAATCTCACTTGAGTTCCAAATAATTGTGGTATTCGAATAATTTAGTTGTTGGTCGGTCAACAGTGATGAGATATGTTCCTAGGTTGCTTATCTTAATTATCTCTTCGGACATTTTTTTTTTTTTGTGTCTCTAATAGAGTTGGTACTCCTCTTTTCTCTAAAATGAAGCCAAATTCCATAAATGGCCAAAACAGAATGTTGGGGAAATTACCAAAAAAAGCTCTAAACCCACTACATTTATGTCAATTTAATCATAAATGTATTAAATTGGCCAATTTAATCCTTTGATAATTTGTCAATATAACAATTTTGGTCGGATATTGATCATGTGGATATTGTCCATCCTATATGGCATAACTAATGTTAACGTGAGAATCTTTTTAAATTTTTAATTTTTTCGAATTTTTTCTTTTCTTTTTTTGTTATTGTTAGTTTTCTACCAAATTGGCTGGATTAACAACAATGACAAATTATCAAAAGGTTTAAAACTAAATTGGCCAAATTGATAGGTTTTGAACTGAATTAGCACAAATGTCATAAATTTAAAACTTAGTTCTCTCGAGAATATTGGGTTTGTTGGCCATTTGGAGGTTGGACCACTGTTCTAATTTTAAAAGAGTAATTGCAACCTCTAAAGGAAATGATAATGTGAAAATGAAAGCTTAGATAGAGAGAGGTTCTACAAATACTGGAAAATAAATTTCACGAGGTATTGTGCTAAAATTTCCGTTCGCAATATGTTTTGACACCCCCCTAATCTAAAATCGAGTGGAAATAGCTTGTGATGGCTTTCAAAAGTAAATGGCCGATACAAATTAAGGCATCAATATTTTAAGTAAGGGAGTTTGTAACATCCCAAATCTTGCATCAACTCTTTTGAAGGGCTCGGTTCATGTGGATAAATGATTCAACTTTTTTTTTTATCACAATATCATTTTTTTTTTTGGGGTTTTGCTCTATGATACAAGAACATTTAACTTGACTATTTGATCATTAGAAGGAAATAATTTTGAATCCACGCTAGAATTTACAAGCAAGATAAAGCTACTCTTACAAAGAGCAAACAATTCATACATCAAGAATCTCATCACGTCAAATTCATTTGAATCAAGCTCAATCGGAGCACTTTACATGTCCTATTTGACTCAGCTGGATTAATACGATTCTCTCATTGCACATGCGTACACAAACAAATCCTTCAGCTGAGGAGGCTCGAGGTGAAGGTCCCTCGTTCAAATTATATGGACAAAACTTTAGGGCACGAAGGGATGGCACAATGAAGAGAATGTCTGTACATCAACCTCAGCGAGTTGCCCCCACATTCGACAGTTGATGGGAATTTATGACATGGATGTGGACTCGAAAGGCTAAATCTAAGGGCATCTCAACGCGAGAAGAGAGAGAGAAGAGCCTTTCACTCGCTCGCACTCCCTCCAATCCCCCTCCCTCCTTGACAAATCCTGTGGTGGCCACTCAAATCTTTTCCCCATGTGTATATATCTCGAGCATTATACTACGCTCACCTTCCATTTTGGCCACCAGGGATCATCGTGAGGTGGCTGTTCATCTCTCGGTCTTGTCCCTTCCCCCCCCCATGAAGTCCCACATTCTCGCAATTAATTTCTTATTGGGGGGGATGAAAGGTATGCCCTCCGTCGGATCGGCTGCATGCATTTAATTTTGACGAAAGATGTGGAGAAGCTGATGGCTGATGGCTGATGGCCTACTGTCTAGTAGTGTAGGCTGCAGGAGTCAGGGCTTCCACTGTTTGATGAGAGGTCGTTTTCGATGTCGAGGTCTCCTGCTCTAATCTCAATGGAGTCATAGCCTCCCATGATCACACTAACTGAGCCACATGATTCATAATTAGGGAATGTGCCCGGAAAATGTAGCTCGATCTCATCGGCGCACAGGGTATCGAGCACATGGAACTTCTAGAAATCAAATGACGACGTTCGAGACGAAAAATTAAGTGATATGAGAATCACGTATATCCTTAGGTACATCCACCATTCAAAAATTGTCATGTAACGAATTACGTTACCAAGATATATTAATAAAATGTGTTTAAGTGTCTTACATGACAAATAATGAGCAGTTGGTGTGCTTAAAACGGGCGGTCAAAGATAGACCATCTTTTAGCCTAATGCTTCAAAACACGTGCCGTATTGTCCAAATAATGATATCGGAGGACCCCCAAGTTCGGAATCTAGATACGCCTTGAGATCTAGACCAAACAAACGTTGGAAAAGGAGAATTTTTATATGACATTCTCTAATACTCCACCTCATAATTGTCCATAGAATTTATAATAATATGTTGGCCAAGTGCCTTGCCTTGTGTATCAAAAAGGTACTCCTCGGTGGCCTTTCCATGTCAATTTGTTCAATCCTCGACCGCGTTGCACCATCCGAACAGTCAACTGGGCCTGGCCCATCAATGCCTTCCGAGCCCAGTGCTTGTGTACATTTTTTATGTTTGGGCTCATGGAAATGGGCCCCAGAAGATTTTCCAGGCTTTTCTTATGAGGCAAAGTAATTACTTAAGTATTTTGCTAACATTCTCATTTTTGCTTTTGGCAATCAGATAGAAATATAACTAATATACATGTTGTAAAATTTTGCGAAGTGTATAGATTCTGGTGAAGTTTATAATATAATTCTCAGGTTAATCATTTTTTTTTTCCAATCATGCAGCCGAATTTTATTTTATTGCTTTTCTAAATCTTTGTTTTCACATTAAAAAATAGCAGAAACTCATGTACGTACAAAGATGAGCAGAAATAAAGCCAATTTATTGCTTAAATGATTTTGGAAAAAAGAAGATTTAAGTTTGTCGAGACTTTTTGAAAAATTCATGCGATTATGTAATCTAAGAGCAATATTTTATTTGATAAGGCATTATTCTTACCCTTTATATGACTAAATTCATCATATTTACACTAAAAAGCCAAATTGTCATCAATTATTCAATTGTAATTTAAAGTGATAACTCCATTCCTCCTGTTGGGGATCCTCAAAAGCACACTTTTTTTGTGAATTTTTTATGTCATAATTTCATTAGTCTAAAGTATATATCTAGTCTAGTAAATGATTTATCTTTTTTCCTTACTATTTGATGAAATACTTTTTATGGAGCATGGAAAATGTTATAGTTATATCTAAGAACACACATATATCTAAGAGCACACTTAAATTATCATGCACAATGAGGTATCTCGCATTTTTTTTTTTTTGGTCAACACTTCATGGGTAATATTATTTTTTATCAATCTAAATTAATGAATTTCACTGGCCTTTTTATTAAAAATCTTATCTAATTCAATTTTTTTATTTAATTAAAGTTTCACGTTGGAGAATATAAGTGTGATTTTATTTTGGCAAATCTTCAAAGAGGATTTTTTTTTCATCTAATTATCTCAATATTATATGAAGATAAAAGAAAACTAATAAAAAGGGATTTGATGGTAATGTGCACGGCAAAAGTGAAAATTTGTAATCAAGTAATTCTGTTAAAAAAACTATCGATTTAATTATCTTATAAATTCTTCTTGACAATTTATACATAAATTTACTCGACAACGTAATAAATAACTAGATTTATTAGAAATTTCTCTTTTTGACGAAACCAAATTTGACAGAAGCAAAATCCAACAATAAACATTGCACTTAATATACATGAGATAAATCTTTTTGTTTATGGTAATAAATCCTACATAAAAAAAAAAAAAGAGGAAAGTAAATAACTATGGGCACCATTTGAGGAAATCATCTTGGCCATTTTTCAGTAATGTTGGTTGTGTTAATTATTAAAGGCAAAATTAGCTCAAAAAAGCCGAGGTTTTGAGTTTCTCCACCGCCTGTTTTCACCCCTTTAACCCCCACCCGCAGTTCACAGAGCCGCCCGATCTCCGCGCTCTTCCGCCCGCCGGCCGCCGCCCTCCGCCGCCGCCGCCCGAAGCTGCGCCGCCTCCAGTTGCCCTTCGTTCGCTTTCCTTCCTGCCCAGGTACTCTCTCTCTCTCTCTCTCTCTCTCTCTCTCTTCTCTCTCTTTCTCTCTGCGTCTGTGGGTGTGGCTCGATTGCTCTTGTCGGACGGGTTACCCAGTTGGTCGGAGCAGGTTCTTTTCTGGGCCCGTCGTTCGATCTTACCATTTTTCCGTTCGCCGATTCGTGGGCAGCTACGGTTGTCGGGGAAAGGAACCCGCTTCGAGCTGTGATGTGAACGTTTCTTGCTCGGTTGCCCGCGCTGTCCGTGATTCGAATTTCGTTTATTGTGTTCGTCGTCGCGGTCGTCGTTCCTCGAACGGAGAAAGAAATGGTGAAATTTTGTTATGCGGCCGTTGTGACGGGGTGAAGCGGGGCAACCTGCTCGGCTTGCGGCGATTGGGGAATTTGAATCTTTGCCTGCATGAGCCGGAATGTGGGCATCCGCGTTCGTCGATGGCTAATTGTATCGTTCGCATTTTGTTGAATTGTGCGGGCTCAGGGCACTCCCGAATTGCCTTTGTAAAAGCAGAGCATGCCCAGGTTTTAGGCTGAGGAGGATTGACGTGGAGGAAGCAGTGATTGCATAGCTCTGATGCTTATAATTCATCAGTTATAGCTGGAAAACTCGGAGTTCCCTTCAGTGGGGCTTGTGTATTGTCTAGGACAAATGGTTACTCTCGATGGTTTTATTAGTTGAGCGGGGGAAAACCTCTTGTTTGCATGAGCAAGCCGCAATTTTTGTAGTTTCTGAGCAATCTCTGTCTTATCCAGGTCTGGCCATCTAAAATGCTTTCAAAGTCCCAAATTGCAAAGCTTTTATCCTGTTCGATTTCTCGAAGAAAGACTGATTTGTATGTTGCTTCAAGTTGCTACTTGTGCAACTCCTTTTGTACTCTCACTAAGCCGCCTGAAAGAAATGAGTCACCGGAGATCCCAAGTTGGGTGAAGTGCCTTGATGACAAGAGCCATGGAAGTCCTGATGCAGATGATAATTTTGTGATCCCTTCCCTCGCTTCTTGGGTTAACAGTTATGGACCATATGGTCGTACTGAAGTTGCCAAGGTTACATCAAGTGACAAAGAAGAAATTAATGTTGAGAAAGTCTGCAAACTTTTGAGGAACAGGTATTCATCACCAGATTGTGTTGTTGCAGCTTTGAATGCTAGTGGTGTTGGTTCTTCAAGCGGGATGATTGAACGAATTTTGAAAAAATTTAGCAATGATTGGATCCCAGCTTTTGGTGTTTTCACTTGGGCAAAACTCCAAATGGGTCACCATCATCCATCTGTGTTATGTGATCTAATGGTTGACATATTGGGGAAATCAAGAAAGTTCCATTTGATGTGGAAGTTGGTGGAGGAAATAAAGACATTAGAAGGTTATGTTACACTGGCAACTATGAGTAAGGTGATGAGAAGGCTTGCTAGAGCAGGTAAGTATCAAGATGCAATAGAGGTCTTTAAAGAAATTGAGCAATTTGGTGTTAAGAGGGATGTTGCTGCAATGAATGCGCTAATGGATGCATTGGTTAAGGAAAATAGTGTTGAGCATGCCCGTGAAGTGTTTTTGCAGTTTAAGGCATGTATCCCATGTGATATCCATAGTTACAATATTTTGATACATGGACACTGTAAATGTAAACAATTTGATAATGCAAGAAAAATTTTGGAAGAGATGGAGCAACAAGGATTCGAACCTAATGTCATTTCTTATACTTGTTTTGTCGAATGGTACAGTCGTGAACAGGATTTTCATAATGTAAATGCCATTTTGGATGAAATGAAGAAAAAGGGTTGTTCGCCAAATACCGTGACCTATACTATTTTAATGCAAGGTTTGGGGAAAGCAAAGCAAATAAATGATGCACTGGAGGTCTATGAAAATATGAAGACCATCGGTTGTGCTCCAGATCCCTCCTTTTATAGCTCATTGATTTATATCTTGAGTAAAGCTGGTAGATTTAAGGATGCGTGGGATGTATATGAAGACATGGGGAAACAAGGAGTTAAATCAGACTTGTTGACATATAACACAGTAATAGCTGCTGCTTGTGAGCATTCACGAGAAGAGACTGCTTTGAATATTCTTAAGAAAATGGAAGAAGATTCTTGTAAGCCAGATCTCAAGACATATGCATCTCTAATAAAGATGTGCTGCAGAAAGAAGAGAATGAAGGTTCTTCAATTTTTGTTGAACCACATGTTTAAAAACGATGTCAGCATCGAAGTCTCAACGTACTCTCTTTTGGTACGTGGGCTTTGCAAATCTGGGAAACTTGAGGAGGCTTGTTTGTTCTTTGAAGAAATGGTGGCGAGAGGAATAGTACCATGGGAAACCACATACAAATTGCTGGTACATAAGCTTGATGGAATGAGCATGGGAAAACAAAAGGAGCACATTCAGAAGTTAATGTCAGAGGCAAAAGAGTGGGCAGAGATTTAACTGTGTTTGAGAGGAAAAAGCTATTCGGATTTGTACTTTTTGTTATTCAAAGGAATTTGCAGTTTCAATGTCTCTCAAATGGTTCCTCTATTCTATTATTGGCTACAGAAGTTGACCTGTGCTGTGAATAGAGTGGGGGATTAGCATGACTATACTAGGTGTCAAAGGTATAGCAAGATAGTCCAAAACACATCTAGGCTCCTCTTTGTTTGGAATTTAATTAAATGGCTGCACGTGTTTTTAGCATGTGATGCTTGCACTGTCCTGTTAGTAAAATGAATAGCTGCCGGCATTATTCCTTCTGCCATTTCTTTCTTTGAATGCCTTACAATTTCAGCAGGGAAGCTGTGTGCAGATAATAGGTGTTAAAGCTTAAACAAGGACACTCCATTTTTTGTCCATATATGTTGGCTACTCTTCCAATGTAATCTGATTCTGAGGCTGCATATGTTGTATTGCATGTGAGGATTTCTTTGGAGCGTGCTCGAAGAATAAATGGCCACTTGCATCACCCTTTCATCATTTCAATGTTTTTAGTACTCGTGTAGATCTTTTTGTTTTTCTGTATTCATTTATTTTTCATCATAAGTAAAGCTTCTTGTACAGGGTAGGTGATCTTTTTATTTGCTAATAAAGGCAATGCTTTTGCCTCCACGTCACTCATGGTCGGTATTGTCAAAAGCACCAGCCAAAGCATGGTCGCCTTGCCTGCTGTGAGGTGAATCACCTTCACGTAGGCACCGCTTAGGCGAGTGCCTGTACCAAGGCGACACTTTGCTCAAGTAGTTTGCAGCTAAGATTGAGACTTGTGTTGGCAGCTGACAGCTAATTGACTCTCATGGCTTTTCCTGTTTAGATAAAATGAAAAGGAATATGCCATGGGGTGACCAGGTGGATGTGATATCATCTGACGGATCTACTTCCTCAGATGTCGAGATGGAGGCTACTGATGCATCGCGTGGCAAGTTCCCTGCAATTCCCATTACAATAGAACGTAATTTTCAAGATGCAACATCAGAAGGTACTTTTATACACGATAGTGGTTATTTACAACGATAATCAATGAAGCCTTGCCAATGTAAGGCATGGGCACTGGATGATTATGGTTCTTTATGTAGGGGATTCATGAAGTTAACTGAACCACTAGGTCAAAACTTTCTGATGCAGGTGACTTGATCAAAAGGGCAGAAACGTACCAGCAGTACATGAACCAGATCACAATACCCACCCGCCGTGGTTCCCTGATTCCATTTACTTCCTGGATGGGATTAGGCAAATCGATCAAGCAACTGTACAGACAACCATTGCATTACCTGACCAATGTCCTTCTTAAGCAGTGGGACCAAGAGAGAATCGGCTCGGGGACTGAAGATGAGCCACTTGACATGATCATTCATCCCGTCAAAGCCGAAGCCATGATTTGGCTCGTTGAAGAAGTTCACCGGCGCACTTCATCTCACTATTACATTGCTAAGCTCTGGGAGTCAGATCCGCTGTACCATACCTTTGTTGATTCTGTATTCCCAGAACTATGAGCCTCATTCTCAGAGACTCATTGTCCTTGCCCTTTTGCTTCCCCAGTAGTCCTGGACTGTTGTAATCCTCTCTGTCTATAGCTCTATCACTGAACTGCACCCCTCTCTAGTCTTTGAGAAGCCTGGTGGACAGATATTTTTGGCGGATGCTCCTTTTCTGTTTAGAGAATCCCCTTGGAGGTGGAACCAGATGGATTCGTTTAATATCAGTCCTTTTCTTTTCTGTTCATCTCTCTCCTATTTTTGAGGGCGTTTCCATTGAAGTTTAGGTTTCTGAATGCCCGGATCTTGATAGCGGTGGCTCTTAATTTCTTCAATACCGAAGTATTAGCGCAAGCATATCTGTTTTTGTTGGGATCATTTCTGCAAGAACCTAATCGTATTTGTTTCGATAAATATGCTCTTCAAACACTTGAACCCGCTTGGATCACATCTAAACAAATGGAAGCCTCGAATTTTTGCTTTGGGAAATTACGATCGTATTTACGGCTGCTGCAGAACATATGTGTAGCAAACATGTTTTTCTATTGTCTCGGTTCCTTTTCTCTTGATGCATCTGAGTGTTCTAAAATGGAGGACAAACACCGATGGATCATGCCCATGCCTGCATATATTGATGGTTCTTCAGGCTTCAGCAGCCATAAATCAGAGGAAGACTCCTCATCTTATCAACGCATTTAGAGCATATCATTCCAAGCATTGGCATGCTCTTTCTAACGTTCTAATGATTGAAATGTTCCGCATTTAGGAAGGCGCAAGTTTTCACTGTATTCTTCTCGTGATCTCATAAGCGATAGTGTCTTGATGAATCAAATACTTGCAAAAAGGATTTCACCGTCTCTAATGAACCCTTCAGCCCAGCATCTACTAATAAAGCGCTCCGCGGTTAAACGACAAAAAACATTTAAATGTGCGTTATGCTCATTCTTACCGTCTTGAATTCAAATTATAGTCATTGTGTGCCCGATGCGCGATACGACTACATGTTTTAAGTCTACTTGGCTTGCGTTCTAAGCCCGTTATTTGGAATTTGGAAGCTATAGAAACCAAATCCTAGACAAGTTCAATGGGACTACATAGACCCTTTATTGCATGGTTGATGGATTCTGAGACCGAATACATGTTGCATTTTATCTTTTCTCCCACAAAGCCGACCAACGCGTGAACAAGAAGAGAAGAACTTGATACCTTACCCTTGATTGCTCTTATTTTCCATGTCTTAACACCGCAGAAGAAAGGCTAAGAAAACAGCACTTGGAAGAAACAGGGAAAAAGCTCTCAAGAGCTAACTACTTGTTATTTACATTCGAGCTTAGAGTGGAACAAGCAGACGATTTGTCGGAGAGAGCTCGACATATAGCTTTTATGGTGTTTGGTGTAGTTCTACAGCAACCTCCGAAAAGTAGAGCACCGGCCTCACGCCACTTGCCTACATACGATACAAAATCCTCGTCCACCACTCCAGTTGATGGCTGCAACGAAATATAACATCCAGGGTCACTTCTATAGTCTCCAATGAGAGATTTGTGAAAACGTAATAATTTAACCATGGTTCTATCCCTAAACAAACTTAATTGACTTCTGAACAGCACAGTAGGAACAGGATCAATTCAATATCATTCTAAGGAAGCTTCTCACTCAAAGCATTCAGCATAATCTGGTTTTGCAGCAACAACAGGAGGTGTTTTTTTTTTTTTCTTTTCAATCGGGTAAGGTGCTTTACACATACCATCTTCTAAGACTCTGTATTGGCACACAAAAGATGATTGTCCCAGAATTTTTTGCAAGAATGCAATATCGAGAGATTTCATGAAAGTGGAAACTGGTCACCAAGACATAGCAATGAAAGTGTACATGCCAAGAAGTTTATTGAGAAAAAACTTACCACCCATTCTTTGTGTTCTGCATCATACGTCTCACCACTGTTTGGGTAGACGAGCACGGGTTTTTCAGTTGCCTGCCAAATTCATTGATGCCAAATCACAAAACTATAAGAATTTGTAGGTTCACTCGGGACAAGTCCTGACAAGAGTAGCACAAGGCACCAAGTATAACGAAGAGAAATAAGCTCAAAAGGAAACAAAAGACACAGAATCGGATTTACGGTTTATACCTTCCTAATAGAAGTTATAAGCCCATGAATGTATCTAGGAGGGGTACAGTTGATCCCAACAGCAACAACTTGCTTGCATGAATCTGCAATGGCTGCACACTCTACCATAGAATCACCACTGACCACATTAATTCCATCCTTCGAATTAAAAGAGAACCATGCTGGGGTTGTTATATGCTCTTCCTGAAGAAGCTCGGCATAAGCCTGCAATAAAGAAAGAAATATAAGCACACCTACTCAATATATACATCAAGGCTGCATGAGACATGACTACATGACATCCACAGGTGCAAAGCAATCAAATCCACCAATTCTAGAAAGCATATCTAGTTTTGCATCAAGAAGGCAAATCATCAGACCAAATTGCTATATGGTAGTCGATAGAAGGATACCCTGATTTTCAAAATTGGACAAGCTACTTAATAAATTAGTTTTGCATCAGTGACACGATTGGACATTTTATATTTGCCCAAGGATCCATCACAGAAAGTGAAGCCTTGTGAACAAATATGAAGGCATCCTATCGGAAGTGATTGGTTTATGGACTGTACATATATATAAAGCTGACTTTACTCAATTCTTTTATTGAATTGTCCTAGGACTGTAGGCTTCAGACAAGCAAAATAAGGAAGATCTCGAGAAATTGCGAAGGTCAAACAGCAGCATATCAACAAAAATGTCAAGCAATTTTATATTTGCCCAAGGATCAATCACAGAAAGTGATGCCTTGTGAAAAAATATCAAGGTATCCTATCTATGGACGAACAAATATATAAAGCTGACTCAATTCATACCTTTGCTTCCAGCTTATTTGGAATAGTTTCAAATGCAAGTATGTCAGCTCCTGAGTTGGCTAGAATTTGTACTCTTCTCCGGTGAAATTCCTTCAATGTTTCAAGAGTAATTGCATCTCCATAGTCGCCACTATAGAGTGGAGCAAAGTAACAGTTGTTATTGTAGGAACTATATTGTAACATTTATTACGCTTGCTCATAATATTTATTCTTTTTGAAGATACATAAATCATCAGCAGCCAACGCTTGCAAGCAACGTGTTCAGACCTCCACACCCTCTGTGAATGCAGGTTTATTGGGATAGTTAAGATTAAGACACATGATCACTCAGATAAAGAAAAAATACAAACTTTACCTATATTCAGACCCATCAGCCAAGTAAGCTCCATAGCTTCCGATAGAAGCGGCGACAAGAACAGGACGTGTTGCAATTCTTTCATTTTCCGTGAAGTTTAATGAATCCTTTGCACAATTTTCTTCATATATCTCCCTTGCCTCACATGCAATTTCAACACTTCTTTTGAGTGAAGTTTCAGCTTCTTCTCTTGACAATCCTTTGGCCTCAAAACCTTGAATCGTGGCCTGTCATTTTTAAACAACTCATGCAGCATCAATATCCAATAATCCATATTTTTGGCTAATGTTTTGCATGAGTACTGAGAAGATAAAAGTAAAACCTGATAAGACGCCGTTAATATAATATTTGCTCCAGCTTCAAGGTAGTCCAAGTGAACCTGTAATGTTGAGCAAAAGAAACACAATAATAAGATAAAGGATAAATTTCTTCGTGGTGCTCCTTATCGCTACACATGGGCTCAAATGCACATACTTCATCAGGACAACTACGTTCTGATATTGGACAGGACATGTGAGATTAACAGTTCCAGTGCTTCACATTTTTGTCCACAGCATGACAAAGTCCAGAATATTGTCTGTTTTGCCAGAGGGTTCGCTCTTTTCTCAAAAGATCCTGGAACATTATAAACTTCTTACACAACCAGGCTAGCAGTACCTTCCCAGAACCTTTCCTTTTTTCTTTTTTTTTTTCCCTCTCCTGTACAACACCTTCCCCAGGTCTTTAAAGCGCCAGAAATAGCACAACCCAGTGGAAGGAATCAATACTTTTTTCTTCCCCTACTTCTCGTTGTATCATTAAAGCATGTTGCAGAAATAAACCAGAGAGAGGAATCGATACTTTGTTCTTGTCATGCTTCTCGTTGTATCATTAGAATATGTTGCAAAAACAGACAGCACAATGAAGAATCACGTCGTCATTTCATATTACATTCCACTATTAAGCCCGGTAGGTTCATCAAAACAACCAAAAAAAAAAAAAAAAGATCCACCAGACAAAGACAACTGTCCCACAAATTCCCAAGGATACCATAAATAAACATTTAGATGGGCAGAACGTCCTTACCCAAGTCATTGTCAGAACGAATAAAGTCTTGTGCAGAGCAACATGAAACGGTAAAAAAAAATGTTACCCACTTGGTCTGACGACATAACAGCTCGTTCCCAAGCTTCAAAGTCAGATGCCAATTACGAAAAAAATTTGCGAACACATCATTTTCAGGGTGCAATCTTTAAGAAGTTCCCGGAAAAAAAAAAAAAAGGGCCTAATACAGGAAATCATAGTTTGCATTATCTCACTCTAACTAAACATAGTAGATCATGCTTTTCTTCAAACTCTACACCAAAACCACCTCAACAAACATCGCCCCCCTCACTTCCAAACTCCCCAAATCTCACCATTTCACTCGACCCGCGAATTCTCGACGCAACGCGATAAAGAAACAACATACGCATACGAACGGCAAAGTCCAATTTTTCCGGAGAGAGATCCCGCGACGAAAACACGACGGAAAGGAACGATTTTTTCTTTTTTCTTTTTTGTCGCTTACTCTTCTGACGAGCTGGGGTGAAGTGATGAGGCACTTGGCGCTCCAGAGGGGGTCGTTGAGATCGGCGCCGTGGCGCTCGAGCTCCGTGGCGAAGCCGCCGTCGATGATGGCGTGGCCGCCGCACCGCTTGAGGAAGCCCGGCATGAACGACGGCGCGTCCTCGGCGACGAGACCCATGCCCGTACCGCAAAGAAAGAGATGGAGAAAGGAGGAGGAGAAGAAGTGGGTCGGCGGGATTTTGTGCACGGAACAAAACCCAGAAACCTCGTCACGCTTCCTCTTGTTCTTGTTGTTGTTGCAGCAGAGAGGGAGAAAGCAAGGAGAAGCTGACAGCTATGGCTGATTTGCAGAGACCAGGGCAGCGACGTATTTATGGAGAAAACGTAGAGGGGGGATGGAGGCGGAATGACTGTTTTGCCCCTGGCCGGCCAATCGTGTTACTTGTTCCGGTCTTGCCGGGGAGATTGAGCAGACGAGTCTTTTTATTTTTATTTGGGGCATGTGCAACGCAAGTCTTATAAGAAAGTATATTGGCTACAAAATTTTATAAAAAATTTAGAGTTAAGTCGCAAAAAACTTATCAACTTGATTGATTAGTTATGATAAAGTTAATACCGTTATTTTTTTCACGGAAAATGCGACGTATACTTTTGACGTCATTTTCTAAATGATTTTTTATTATACACATGGCTTTTTTAAATTATTTTTTATCCAATTTTTTTAAAAATTAGATTTAAAATCTTAAAATGAAAAACTAAAATTTATTTAAAAAACAAACCGTTAAAAAAAAAAAAAAAAAAAGGCACCGGCGGGCATTTCCGCGGCCCGCCGCCCATCACCGGAGTGGCCGGCGACGGTCGTCGGCCCCAGGTGAGGCCCGACAACCCCCGGCAGGTTGGGCGAGGACGCCTAGATTTGGGCACGCCGGCCCTCACGGGGGGCCGGCGACCCTCGCACTCCCCGCGGGAGGCCTCGCCGGCCGTCGCTGGGGTCGCGATGCTCGCCAAGATCCGGGCGTTTCGATTCAGCTTCGTTGCACTCCCGACGCCGTGCCCTAACACCGTCCCGATTTGAGTGAGTGGGTTCCGGAGGGCAGGGGTTCCATCGCCGTCACTGCATCGAACTGCTGCTGCCGAGCCGTGCCGCCATAGCCCTGACGCCGTCGCCAGCAAACCAGCCATGACCCTTTGCGGTGTTGGGCGCTACCGTTCCCCGACGTCCTACCACCCCCCCCTAACGACCTACCGTCATCGCCCGGCCGCCACCGATGACTCCACCCAATCCCGCGTCGGGGATGCCCAGATCTGGGCGAGCATCGCCGACCCCAAGCGAGGGCCAGCAAGGCCTCCCGTAGGGAGGGCGATGGTCGTCGGCCCCCCGTGAGGGCCGGCATGCCCAGATCTGGGCTTCCTCGCCCGACTTGGCGCGGGTGGTCGGCCCTCGCCCGAGCGAGGGTCGGCCACCCCGCCCGTCGCCGGCCACTCCGGCAATGGAAGCAACACCGGTGCTTTTTTTTTTTTTGCATAGTTTTGTTTTTTCAAATAAATTTAGCTTTTCCTTTTCTATTTTTAAATCTAATTTAAACAAGAATAAAAATAATGTTAAAAGCCACATGTATAATAAAAAATCATTTAAAATGCCACGTAAATTAGCCACGTCGGCGTTTTCCGTTAATAAGTTTGACGGTGTTAATTTTAGGACTCAATTGAACCAATTTGACAAGTTTTAGAACTTGTGTTGCACATATCCCTTTTTATTTTTATAGTGATAGATTATTATTGACAAAGAATATATATATATATATTGGCTACTTTTTGGCCAATTTTTAAAAAAGTTAAGATGTAGCACTTTTTGAGAATAGAAAAGAGCCCCACTTGACGGAATCGAATTTCAAAGTCACCAAATATCCTCCTCAAAAATAAACGAACAAATTTTTATTAACGAGTATATTCAAGGTATTGATTAAGTAATTAATAATCGACAAAATTTCATGATTTCCAATGTATTGATTTTTCTTGCCATGGTTCGGATTTGGGTGGGAAATAGGGGTAATTAGTTACAGGATAAGTAGATTTTGGAGCCTACCTATTATGACCGCTTCTAAAACCTTCTCTGTTTTTCTGGTCCAATTATAGGATTTATCCGAGAACCTATTTTATTTTTTGTTCCTTTCTTGGTTCACTTTTTCAATAAAACCATATGAAAATATGAATAATGAAATGATTCAAAGTAAAAAATGAATCACAAAAATCATAATCCACCAAAAATAATAATTCATAAGATGAGTACATATTCACGTACAACTATATAAAATGTTCATGTACATAACATAAAATATAAGTTATAAAACTTAATTCCCCATTTATCCATAAAAATTAAGGAAAGAGGAAAAACTAGTGAGGAGTTATGAGAAGGATAAAAGATGAAGGAGTTCTGAGTTTAGAATACATGGGAAAAGAAATTAGGGTTTCGATTTTTTTTTAAATCAGTTCAAAAATAAAGTGGTCCAATTTGGCTTCCAATTGGGCATTCATTAAGAACCTATTCCTAGACCGATTCCAATAAAAACCAGTTCCTTGACTTATTTTCAAGCGATCCGATCAAATTCCCGAGTTGCATACCCTTAATAAGTTAAATCCAATTTTAGAAGGTGCGGGGGAATTCAAGAAATTTCCTTCCATATACTTTCTTTTTAACTTTTGGAATTTATGATATTATCCATTATTTAGGAATTAAAACTTGTCGTATCACCATGCTTGGACTTTAGTGCAATTTGCCCGCGAAAAAACTTGAAGTTGACAATTTCTTTATCCGATTATCTTATAAATAGTAGTCATGTCTATACACGTGTAAAGTAGTGTTTTGAGATATTATTTCTATTTTTATTACGCTATGCCCTTAACTTTGAACTCTCGCCATTCTTCAACAAATTAATAAATTTAGACTTCACTTTCAAGCTATCTAATCTTGGACATAACATCGGACATGTTGAGCGGGATGCAAAAGAAAAGAACAAATACTCAAAAATGGAAAAAAGAAAAAAGATGGAAGAAGCCACAAGCAAGCTCTCTCTTGCCTGGCGATCGGACGTGTGAAGATAAGCTACAGCAGCCACAAAAGCGACATGTGATTAATATATATGAAACCTTTATTATTATTGTTATTATAAAAGAATGAGATGAAACTTAGGATTGACGCTCGAAAAGTCGGAAAATAAATTGTATCAGGATGGCAAGGAAATTAACAAAGTGGGTATATATATATATATAAAAAGATAAAAATTCATATACGCATCCATGAATGACTAATGGCCTTATCGTCACCAGCTCAGACACCAACTTCCACATAGCATTCCAAACACGTCATTTCTTTCTATTAAAGTTACATGTGACTTGTCCCATTTTCGAAGGCTAATTTCATCCCTCGAGCTTTCTTCTTTTCTTTTTTTTCAAATTTTCTTTTATCAGTTAGTTGTTCATTGAGTAATCGCATATTCCATGAAAGTATATAGCCTATAGCATGCAACAGGAATCTGATGCCAATGATAATCTATTCGCTCATACTTTCTAACTTTATAAAAGGGGTTAATGCCATTGAAAAATTCGCATGAGACATATTCTCTAGATTAACTAATTTTTATCTTACAGAGAATCTCGAACTAATGATCCAATCCAAATCTATCGTTGGTCAGCAGTAGGCTCAATATCTAGTCAAAGTGCATAAGATGTGTCTGCACACATGAAGACAAATCTAATGTGGAAAATGAAAAATTTGACATTGTCAATCCATGTGTGTCAACGTGTGTGCAATTAAGTGGAGGATATACTTGAGTTGGCACTTTCAGTTTGGCTTTGTAAGGTGGAGATGAGCTTAGGTTAAACATGTAACGGAGATTTTCTTTTTTGTAAGACGAAAATTGATTTTGGATTAATGTGTCAATGGAGATATCACTTTAGACTTTTTTTTTTTTGTGAAACGAAATATTATTATATATGAATAAATGCAATGCAAGTTATTAGCTGGAACTTTTTTACGGTATTCATTATTTTTTTTCAAAATTTATGTTTTTAGTATATATATGATTAGACATGTGTGTATTAACTATTTATGAGAGTTTTTTTTTTGGTCAGTATTTATGAGAGTTGACTCGACATGACTTTTTTTTTTTGGCAAGAACTCGACATGACTAAAGCGTGGAAAAATGGGAACATGGTTCCTAGTGTCCACTAAGGTCACTTGTCTTGAAATGACATTGGCCATTGTTCCATTGTTCCTTTCATTTTTTTCGCTTTTACAAATATATAAAAAAAAAAAAAAAAAAAACCAGAAATTCTGAACCGTCACCACCTCAGTGATACGCAAGTCAGCCTCTCATTTTCCAAAAATATCTTTTTCAAAAATCGCAGGGAAAAGCGACATTTTTCTTTTCTTTTTCCTTCTACAAAATATTAGATTGTTTTTTTTATTGTTTTAGACGGAGTCTGAGCCTATGACGACCGACAATTTCTCAAAAGCGCCGTGTCGTGTCGGATCTTCACGTGTCCAACACTCTCGGACGTTCGGTCAACACACGTGTCGAAAAATTCGACACCTGGCGTCAACTTTTTCCGACACTCTCCGACACTCGAGTCGAAATTCGACAAACGAGTTTTCTCTACGTGATTCCGATATCGACGTCAATTTTAAAAATTCAATATATATATAAATGAGATATATAAAATATATATATGAAAAAATAAAACACAATAATAAAAATAATATATGGAGAAAGAAGAAAAACATAGTATTATCTTCTCTTCTTACTCTTATTTCATGTGATACACAATTCACCCCTTAAGCTTTTTTTTTTTCTCCTCTTCCAACATATCTAACATGCGAGTCCAAAATATGGATTACTTGTTTTTTCTCCAAATTTTATGAATTATTGAAATAAAGTTGAATTTGTCACATTGAAACAATAAATTATATTAATAAATGGCAGATTAATATTTTTAGTGTAAATTCATTATAAGCTTATTTATTTATTTATTTATTTATGAATTTGATTCAAATTAATTTGATTGAAATAATCATAAAAATGATAATTTATTATGTATATATAAAAATATATATTTAATATATAACATGTCCCAACGTGTCGGAATTTTCTGTTTTTTTATAAACAACATGTTGGCGTGTCGTCGTCGTGTCGTGTCGTGTCGCGTGCGTCAGTGTCGATGCCACTTAGGTCTGAGCATCAGTTTAACATTATTAGCAAGTAAGCAAGCTCAACTCGAACTCATTCATTAATCATTTAGTTACTAAGAAAAAGAAAGTTATTTACCACGATATCATGATATTTAGATTGCTGAATGACTGACTTTTCGCTACTTTATGTTTGTATTGGTCTTCACATGTACATTAGATACATTAAGGCCATGTGATCTTGTGCTCCAAAGTCTGATATAATTCTAGCTTACTGTTATATTACAAAATTTCAAAAAAATATATATTATTATCAATTCTCAATAGTAATTAAATTTGTCAAACTGGGTTATAAATCAATTTCTTAAGGCTAAGTTGTTACATGGGCTAGTTTTATATAATACATGGATTATATATGGGTTTAGAATGGTAAAATAAAAAATAATATGGGTGTTACATTAATTCACAACTTTCTTAGACCCAATCCACCTCTACGACTCTCTCTCTTGCCTTCACTGCATCTCGCCCTAGCTCACTTCTCGTTCTCACCTTAGTTTGAATATGAACTTTCCTAAACTGAGTTATATATAAAGTATTTTAGTGATATAGATCGAATTAGGTATAAATAGGATATGGGTCGAATCAAGTACGGGTTATTTAATTTGCATTACATAGAAATATATTAAAATGAGTTAAATTTGTCAATTTTGATTGAACTATTCTTGATATGACCCACTCACTTGACAGGTCAGTAGTAATGTCTAGAGATGTCTGTCCTTTAACTAAAAGAGAAATCAATGAATGAACCCGGTCGTTAAAGCGTCCATATTCTTCCTTGATTTCGTAAGAGAAGTCCTCTCTCCTATTCTCTGTGAATCTGGCCTAAACTTTGTCTAGATTCGACCTATCTATCGCCATCTACCCCGCTCAAAAGGGCACTATGGCAATGCGTGCATCCAATCGATAAAGTGTTCAAGGAAGAATTCTAGATTATGTATTTGATTCGAATTTAATTATATTTGGGTCACAGAATTTAATAATACTGATTTACCCTTTTTCAGCTAATTTAATTTCATCAATCAAGGAAGCCATTCGTATATTGAATCTTAATTGATTCCTGTTAAACCAAGTCACGATTTTGACTCTGAGAGCGAAACTCGACCTGAGATGAAAGGAAGCATGGAGTTAATTTTTTACAAGTTTTGGACCCGGATCTCAATTTAGTTAACTTGCTGATAAGGAAATATTCCCACGTCTGAAGCTGAAATTGGCAAGGGAAAATCAAAAGGAAAGTCTGAACTTTGACCGAAATATTCGGATCTCAACTTCGTGCATTGAAGTCGGTGAATAAAATCGCAAAGATATAGGAAAGTCCAAGTCGGGTCGTCCTCCTTCTCCAATTCGGAAAACGAGAATATATATTTTATATTCGATCGTGGGAGTTTTAAAGGTGCTCCTAAGGGGGTTTTTCTTGGGTGGGTTACCCCCAAGAATTCCAGTGTTTGTAGCCAATTAAATCTTATGGTAATATTTGTGAAATTGAAAGATTATTTGTGAAGAATTATGAGACTAAACATTATATAAGATATCGGATATAATTACAATTTGGGAGATGCTATAGTTATGTTTGGTTGTCCAAATTCCTAATCATGATAAGACTTGATAATATACGATATGAAATCCATAATATTTTGCTATATTTTATAACTGTTTGGTGATTGTAATAATAAAATCGGATATATTTACATCATATCTCATATATTGTTTTGTATAAATGACATATCAATATAAATTAATCACAAATTTTACAAATGGAGACAATAAAAATCTCTCGTAACACTTTACCTACTATATTTTTATTTTATTTTCCTTTCTTAATTTCTTTTTTATTTCTTTCTTTCCCTTCCATCGTTCTCTAATAATTTTTTTTAGATAGAAAACTAAACTAATAGACCTAAAATACTCAAACACCTAAAATATATAAATAAATATATATTTATTTATTGAATTTAAATTATAAGACAAAATTAAATTCAAATATATAAATGAAAATAAGATTAAATTAAAAAAAAAGTAAATTGTTATTTTGAATTTCTTATATTAGAATTCAAATATTATTTATATTGAAATATAATTTTAAATATGTTAATTTAAGAAGTTTGTTATTTGAGCAAAATAACTTTCATATTTTAGATATTAGAAATCTTATCTACCTTTATTTCACCTTTCATATTGGATAATTTTATCCGACCTATATTCCTCTTATATCCAATTTTATCTTATCTTAAGCAAGCACTGAACATGGAATATGATAAAATTTGTCCCAATTGCCAAATGCAGTCTAAGAGTATTTAAGTAACTCAAGTGTATTTATAATTTTCATTGTATCGCTTGATTTATAGTAAAATTCGTTGTTAATCTCCCCGTGAATGTAGATTACTATGGCCGAATCACATAAATCTAATTCAATTTATTTTATTGTTCTGTCTATTTTATTATTCAATCACTTCCTCTCGCAACAATTGCAAAACCCACATATGAAGCATTCAAAAATTTTGAGAATGTTAAGTACATGTCGAATTTGATAAAGACCCATATAAATATACAATAAAAAATACTTACTAAAGATTGGGCAAAAGTTAAGAGAAAAAGGGAAAGAAGACAAGAAGAAAATAGAAAATTATTTCCTACAATTTAGAAATCATTTGATTAGTGTAGATAAAGACAGGAACAGGCAGACAGAAGTGCAACATGGGATTTATTGCGCATGCGACGTGACTCTTTTAATTAAGATTAAGAACGAGAGATAAAGTAGAAGTGACGAAACCGACGTTAGTGGAAGACCAAGTTGCTCTCTTGACTCGAATTCCTCGTACATGTGGCAGTCATCCTCATCCGGTGCGTGAGCGCGACTGGGTGATTATGACCAGCAAAGAATTTCTAATCCGTCAAAACACTACGCAGCGCTCGGATAGTCTAATCAGATCACGACGATCTCTTTATCATATCACAGTTAGGTATGACAGAAAATGAGACGGAAAATTGACAGAAAATGAGAAGGAATTGGAGGAATTTTCTGTATTATGTATTGCTGTGTTTGTACATGTATTACACACCTATTAATAATACAAGAAAAGAGTACGATAGGAAAGAATATACAAAATATGTTGTTTCCTATATTACTGTCCTAATATCCAATCTCACGGATTCATAGAATCAATTGGTCCGTATTTAGATAATTAGAATCAAAAAACAAATCATATTTCCAACAAGGTAATCATTGAAATAGAACTAAGGATCGATGTACTCGTGAAATCCGTCGGCGTGATCTTCTCCCTCTCTTTTCTGGAGCACCACAAGCGCCTTGCTGTGCTAGCATGGATCGATGGGTCAGTACAAAACCTTCCGAAATGCAAGGTAGGAGAGATGGGAATGTCCCGAAACGTGCTAATTTGAGAGGAGATAGCGAATCCGACCCACCCTGTAGCCTCGAACGATTCCAAACTTTGAACCTAGACCTCGACTTTACAAGTCTCTACAACTACTTTCAAACCTGAAATTAGTTAGTTTCATGTTTTAGGGTACCCTGTGCTTTTTTTAAAAAAAAAAATTATTAAGAATTTTAAATTCATTGCAACCTAGAGTAAGGGTTTTATAATCGACGTGACCAACTACTTCCTCGGTGAGTGAAGACAGCATCGGTGGGTATCTAAGTACTAAGGTCCGCATCATAGAAATTATTTTTTTGTACTAAATAAATACAAAAACAATATTTAGATTCCTAATCTTTGGGGTTCCATCCTAGTACACACGAAAGTGAGAAGAAAAGCAAGATACTGATCAAAAGTTAGGTGATAAAAAATAATTATTTTGTGAATTATCTATTATCCATACATCAGGTGAATATTTATTCGATAGCTATTATAAAATAAAATAAAAAAGCAGCAGCATTATGTTTTGTCTTCCATTAAAAGATGCATCCCCCCCTTGCATTATTAGCCGCTCTTGTCCATTCAAATGTGGGCCTTGCGGAAGTGGAGAAAAGCACTAGGAAGAGAATAATCTCCTATTAACATTCTGTAAATTGTGTAATAATAAATAATTAGAATGCAATGAATTATTGCGATGAACTATATGAAAGCTTAGAAAAACCATTACTAATGTAGTCGATATAATCAGAATTATGATTATTACATATATTGGTTTTGTTAACAAAATATATGAGTTTGTTGTGATTTTTAAAAATGTCATAAAGATAATTAATGCAAATAGAAAAAAAGGGTTAATATCATTAAATAAATAAATAAAAAAACTCAAAACCCGTACATTCATGATAAATTCATTACAAATTAATATTTTAAATATTAAAAATCCTAAACTGGCATATCTTTGATAAAGTTATCTCAAACTAATTTTTTGACCACAAAAACCTTAAACTGATACATTTTTGATAAATTTACCTCAAACAATCTTTAACCACAAAAAAAAAATCCTAAACTAATACATTTTTGACCAATTTACTCTTTTTTAATTTTTATTAAATTGGATTAATACAACAAAAAAGCACAAATTAGTACAAATGTAACAAACATAGGGTAAAACTCTAAATGTTAACTAACATGTGTCGTCCAACTCAATCATTTGACAATAAAATTTAAGAGAAGCTTATGGTTAGTAAATTTGTCATAAATGTACCAGTTTAAGGTTTTAAAGATGTTAACCTAACCAAAGCAAGCCACACAAGAATAAATCCATCATACCTCCAATTAACCCAAAAAGAATGTAAAGATCTCGTCCAACAAGGACTTATTGAGCCCATAAACTCACAATGGGCATGTGAAGCTTTGGATCAAGGATAGAATAGTCTACACTAGTGTCTATGAGTGCAATGAGGGGAATGGGTTGGGATGGAATGAGTTGGATTGGAACATATGAATTGAAAGAAAGAGGTTTTTCTTTAATGACCTAGATGGATGAGAACCGGTCTTGGCTTGCTAGAGGGGATGATAGTTCATCAAAAAGAACATACTTTAATAGGCATAATCATCTCCTTCATCTTCACTGTTTTATGAGAAAGTTTCTATGGCACAAATCGTTTTGTCGGAAGGTTTATCTTCAAGAGAGAAGTCTGACTCAAGATCATCTTCTGCTAGAGAGATACCAATTTTTTTTTTTTTTGGATGGCATCTACAAGATTCATACTTCTTTTGTGGGCTTGTCAACAATTTTTGCAAAATGTCCTTTACGACCATAGATGAAGTAGTGATATTTCTTCTTCTTTGTACTAAAATGATCTCCTTGATGGTATTGGCGATTCTTTTTAAGGAACTTCCATTTTTATTTCTCTCTTCTGGAAGAATGCTTTTGGAAATGCTTGTCTTTTCTTGTTTGGACAATCACAAGAAGAATTGCTATGGCGACATTTGATTTGGAGACTTGGCCTTTTGCAGCTTTGCCAAGCATCTTGTTGTTTTCTGAGAATTCCATGAATGCCTTTTTCTTGAGACCTAATTCGTCAAGGGCTCTATGACTCCCTTGTTGGATTTCTCCAAGGGAAGCATCTAGGGTTCTTCGATTCTTTGATTGGAAATACTTGTCAATCATATTGCTAATTTGCTTTGGCACAGATGATAAGAAAACTGGTTTGAGAGTGAACAGCCTGATGGTAAGAGGAGAATCTATGGACACAAGAGTAGAATATTCTCCCAAGCAAAAATTCATTACCATTTTACA
Source organism: Eucalyptus curtisii (assembly GCA_017140595.1). Lineage (NCBI taxonomy): Eukaryota > Viridiplantae > Streptophyta > Magnoliopsida > Myrtales > Myrtaceae > Eucalyptus > Eucalyptus curtisii. The sequence continues at coordinate 20,539,066 of CM029501.1, read as the reverse complement.
TTCAAAGAAATCTTGGCCATTAAGTATGGGATTAAGAAATTTGAATTCCATCTCATAGGTCATGATTTTCTTATCGAATTGGACATGTCTTCCTTTCCCTAGATGTTGAAATTCAAGTAGAAGGCAAGTCCACACCCATAGCTTCTAAGGTGGGCCAAATGGTTTACTAGATACTCATTTAAAACTAAACACATTGCGGGAAAGAAGATGCTTGCGGATTTTCTATCCAAGGCATATCAAGCCCCAGTAAGTTCCATCAACCTATATGCAAGTACAACAGCTAGTAGCCAAATTCGAGCTCAACCAATGTTGCCAAAATGGTTGGGCAAGGAATATCCTCTTAAAATCCCAAGACTCATTCAAGACAATGTTGTCTTTGAAATCTTAATTGATATGTTATGGGTTAATCAGCAAGAATCTTCAGCAAATATGGTGGATTATGTTTGAGACCCTTGAGATTACATCCTAAGGATCCATTCATATATCCTTTGACCATCTCACCCACGGACCCATTTCTTGAAGACCTTAAATGGCTCCTTTGGTATCTGCTTAATCTATATACGATAGCTGTTGAATTTCCTACAGCTAAAATGCCTGTCATCATTAACCAGATTATCCGAGGATAGTCAGATTTTGCACATTTGGGAGAATTCCTGTCATGGTTTAAAACTTTAAGAATCTAGAGATTAGTTTTCAAAGGACAATCGAAACTTTGTCGGCTAAATCTAAAACTTCACACCTCAATCATCTTTCATAGGTCGTGGATGTTTCTTAGGCCAAGTGGAGATCTTCACCGAACTCTGGCAAAGATTGGTGTCTCTACAAATTCTTGGAAGTGTGTTTGAAACTTAAGCCCGTTGGGCATAATCCTAAGATCCGAGATATGAGTTAGGATATCCAAGCCAATGATAATGTCCCGATCTAGGAATGGGGATTCAATAATCCAAGTAGTAATGGTGCACTTAGGAAAGAACTAGATTTTATGGGTTTACTCCTTATTTGGGTTGTAGAAGTAAAATACTAGGTACCCGATATTCTTTAGGAAGAAGTTTTAAATCAAGGATAGGGGAATATTCATTAGTTTGAGGAAAATTTGTCATAAGTGTACTAGTTTATGGTTTTTAGTGATAATAACTCTAGAAAAAATAAACAATTACGTCGCATGATAGCTTTCGTAAGTAAGAGCGTTATGTAAATTAGCATGCATGTACAACATAAGATTTGTTTTTTCTACATGCGTGAAAAATTGATATAATGAAACATAACAGGAATTTTTATTAAGAGCTTTCAATTGATTGCACATAGGACAGGGGTTTGTAGTTGAGACGTTACTACTTTACTCGATGAGTGAAGACAACACGATGGGAATTTAAGTACTAAGGTCCGCATTATATAAATAAATTATTTCTACCAAATAAATATAAAAAATCAATATTTGGATTCCTAAACTTTAGGGTATCATCCTAGTACACAAGAAAGTGAAAGGAAAAGCAAGATATTGGTCAAACTCAAAAGTTAGGCAACAAAAATAATTATCTCTTGAATTATTGTCACTAAAGAAAAAGCACATCAATCTATTGTCCTTATATCAGGTGATTATTTTGTGGATAGCCAATATTTTTTTTAAAAAAAAGAAAAGGCAACAGCATTATACTTTTGTATTTTATTCAAAGATGCATGCCCCCCCTTGCATTATTCGCCGCTCTTGTCCATTATGTGGATCTTGTGGAAGGGGAGAAAAGGACTAGGATGAGAGTAATTTCCTTTTAAAATTCCGTAAATTGGAGACTAATAAATAATTAAAATGTAATGAATTATTGCAATGAAACATACGATGGATTAGAAAAAAGGGAAATTTGTTCAAAAAGTCTTAAATTTATTATACGGAAGCCAATTCAGTCATTAATCTTTTAATTGTACCAATTTAATCATAAACCTTTTGATAATTTAACAATTTAGTCATAAAACATTCAACAATGCTAGTTTAGTCCCAAGCTTTTGGATCATTTATCAATTTAGTCCTAAACTTTTTAATAATTTGTTACTATAGCCCTTTTGGGCAAAAATTCAAATAATATGTTTAAGACTAAATTGATACATCTTCAAAAGGTTTAGGATTATATTGATACAATTGAAAATTTTGAAACTTTTTACCGAAAAAAAGAAAGATTTGATACTAAGTTGATAAATCGTCAAAATGTTTATAATTTATTTGAATACTGTATAATAGGTGTAAGACTTTTTGGATAATTATCCCTTTGGAAAAACTCTCGCTAATATAGTCGATGTAATCAAAATTATAATAATCACATTTATTGGTTTTGTTACCAGAACTGTGAATTTGTCGTGGTTTTTAAAAATGTCATAAACATAATTAATGCAAATGGAAAAAATAAATAAACAATTCTGTCGCACGGTAGTTTTGATAATTAATTCCACTACGTAAATTATTTGCATTGCTGTAAGACAGAAACGACATGAAAAAAATTAGCATGCATGTAGAACATAAGATTTCTTTTTTCTACATGTGTAAAAAATTGATATAATAAAACATAACAGGAAATGTTAAGAGATAAATTTTGCATGGAAGGAAAAATTAACTTGAGATTTGACATTGTTATTAAGATAGAAAAAAATCAATATGGGACAAAAAATTACAATTAGATTTGTTAACATCATTAAAGAAATAGAAGAATAATTTACTTTGCCGATCAAATTAAGAACAACGTCTATTAATAATTTAACATGTACAGTAGCTACAAATATAGGTGTAAATTGTATTATAAATTGATACCTTCCCATGCTCTTATCCTTTTGAAATTGACGAGAGCAAATAAATTCAGGTCAAAAGCTAATTTATCGAAATTTTGAATGTTTTACAAATTTAAATGAGTTTTTAAAAGTTAAATGCAGAACATATTAAAAAGATTGTGGCTCATTAAAAAGGAAAAAGAAAAACCTGCTCTCGCTCCACTTTGTACATTAGTATAAACGCACTCCTACTTTTGTAAATATTATTTCTCAAACATTCCATTATATTACTAAAATTGAACATGCAATCAATAATTTTTTCCTATCTTTCCCTGCAAAGTTTAATAGCAACGGGGTGCAATGATAAGGATAGGATGGAGGTTGGGATGCGAAACGTAATATTGGTATAATCAATTTGAAGATTCGTTAGTCACCAAGAAAAGTGATATTGTTTTCCTTTATCAAAGAAACACTACATCAAAATATAGAAATTTAGACTTTTAACATTGTGATTTTGGAACCAAAAGATTTGAAAAGAGTGTTTCCAAAGGTCAGGATGGGAAGATGTATATGTTGACCATATAAATATAAATTTTTTAACATAACCCAAGAGACTATTAATTAAAACTTACGTAGTTATTACAAAAATTTGGAAGTTATCTATTTTTAATAAAGACTGATAGGAGTTCCAAGTCGAGTGATGCGACCGTGCATTTTCCATTGAAGCTCTTGAAGCTTTTCAATGGCAGAACATTGATGAACAATACACAGTCACTTTGCCTCGTGACTTTAATCTCTTGACTGATATTTAGTTTATGAAGCTTGGGGATCTCCGTGCAAATAAAAGATTGGGAATATGACGTGAATGATCTTTGAACTTTGATTCATAATATAATGTTATCTTTGGATTTTTAATTTGTTTAATGTAACCCTTGAATTTTAACCCAATGCACAATACCATATAAACTTTTAATTCGTTCAATGTGATTTTTGAACTATCGATAAATGTTCAATTGTTCATGAACCTCATACAACAAATTAAAAATTTAATGACGACATTGCACAAATTAAAAGTCAAAGAACGAAATTATACATTAAATCAAAGTTCGATTGCTATTTATGTTATTATCCCCAAAAGATTTTGAAAACTCCTATAAGCCTCCACTAAAGTACTTGATAGATCATTGAAGAGAAATGAAAATAAAGTGGCATGTATTGTGGTAATGAAGCAGAAGTGAATGAGAGAGTTTCATTCTACAAAGGTCGAATGGTGCAAATAAGGTATGCGATCTTTCAAGAAACTGGTAGTTTTGAATGAAATAAGGAGAGTTGAGAAAGACTGGCTCTCTTTAACAGTAGCAGAAGTGTAGCACAACTGGTTCGATTCAATCCCAGAAACTAGTTAAAGGCCGGGAGCATCTCATTCTATATTTGACCAAGAAAAGAAACACCATGAATGAACCAGAACCACATTGAAAAGGCTTTGTTTTGCTCTCCATTGTATCATTAGGGAATCCTTCCTCTTGCCTATCCTAATGAAGCTACACACACATTTCCTGTACCCACTTTCTCTTTGATAAATCATCGAGACCTGCTAGATGGGCCGGAACTATACAGGCGAGACTTTCTAAGAATATAGCAGAATTCAAAGCATCATCAAGTACCAAAGTCACGCAATCGCACGTTCATTTGAGTACTCATCACAGATTTCTCAAGGGAAAAAAAATATATATATCTTTACCCTTGCTCCAAAGAGTGATTCAATTGTGGATCACCAAACTGAAATCAAGGCCCTCGGGCGGGACCAAAACAGATACAACTCGGAGCCTGATCTTCAGGTATCATACCTCCTCCTTTGCTTGTATCAATCACTTCCAACATCCTAACTACCTCCGCCATTTCGGGACGCTTCTCCGCATTTCCGTCCCAGCACTTACGCATAATGTTCGCCAAAGAACTGGGACAGCATCTCGGGATTTCAGGTCGCAAGTTCTGTATAGAGGAAAAAGAAAGGCGGGATGAAATTCTTAAAATAACATCAAATCTACCCATTTATGCCAGCAAATAGAGATATAATGTTGCCGTGGACCATTAGTAGGCATACATAGATGTTGGGCAAGTGAGATCCTTAAAAGTACACTCAACTATCTTCATCCATCTAAGTTGACTTCATTATTTATTAGGAGAAATCATTTGAATCAGAGTCTAAAATAAGCTAGGAAGAGTGAGAAATGTAGTTGTCAACCATAGGGTTTCATCAGCAGCAATTCGGGAATCAAAGCAACATATTTGATTTTGTAGCGTGCAACGTAACATCAGGGCACGAGTCATGCATTTTATTTCTAAAGCTGCAAACAGAATATAAAACACTCGCAAGAAAGGCATATGAAGTGATGAAGTTAACAGGACAACATGAAAATTAAAGCACATTCAATTCGGAACAAAACAACCTTAAAAGATCATGTAGAAGCAAAACTCGCTCAGAAAACTGACCTGACGAACGACAGCAGATGACACATCAGCAAAACTTAGATCAGGATACGGCATATCGCAGCAATAAATTTCCCATAAGCATATGCCAAAGCTATAGACATCACATCTTCTGTTATATGGCTTACCATCAAGAACCTACAAGTGCCAGAAACTCGTCTTGAGAATGTAGAAAATACATCAATTATCAGTAATTTCCACCTTATGAACAAAAACATCGTTATAACAAATTTCTCGTGGTTGATGGAAATTTTTCAGTAGCATTAGCAGGAGCAGGAGCCTATCAAAGGAAAGCACAAAATAAATTGTCTTTCCTATAAAGGAATCAATGGAGTTGTTGAATATTGATGGCCAAAAGGAAATTTCTGAGAAAGAAAAACAAATGAAGGCAAATCTCATTGTTCAATTTACTGTTTGTCCTTGTAAGTGGAAAAATTGCATGCAGCTACCAATATGTTTTCCCCTTTCATCTTCCCAAAATATACCAACTTACAAAACTAAAATGAGATGGCCTAGTTAGTACCTCTGGAGCCATGTAACCAAGTGTACCAGTTTCACCAGTCATATCGCATGGATTTTGAGCTTCAACACGCGCTACGCCAAAATCAGCAATTTTTAGAGTTCTTTGGCCATCCAACAGCATGTTTTCCGTTTTGACATCTCGATGTACAATCTTCTTCGAATGCAGATAGCTCAAACTGCAATCCAATAATTTTCATATGATTAAGAAATGCAACATGACAAGCTTCTAAGAAAGAACTTATTTCGGCACTCACCCTCTAGAAAGATCTAAAGCTAGCTGGATAACAACTTTGAAGGGAAGTTTCTTTCGCCTATTCCTTATCAGGTACTGTTTTAAGGTCCCACCAGGAAGAAATTCTACTACCACACAGCAAGCTCTAGCCGGAAGTGAATTCTGATGCTCGTTTGAAGGGGTTTTAGATGGAATCTTAAGATTGGAAGTCCCCATTGATGCTCCAACAAACTGCAATGGCATAAGACTATAAAAGGTAGAATATACGAGTGAAATTTGCTGACAAAGAGAATTGAATTTGACAGAAGGAATTAAAAAAAAAAAAAAATTGGCACTTCTGAAAGGAAAAGCTATCATAAGTTCATACAGAAAAAAGAAGAAGAGATAACTGCACATAGAGGTACATGCCTTCATCTTCTACATAGTGTGAAGACAAAATCTTTCATAAAATGCACATAACAAAGAAAAGAGAATGAGATTGTACTTTGGTAACATTAGGATGATCAAGCTTGTGCCACACGGCAACTTCTTGCTGAAATGATGCCCGCAAGGCAGCAGTTTCAGCCAATGTCGAGACACCATCATCGCCCCAGTCTAACAACTTCACTAAAATATGGAAAACAGAGAAGTAAGAAAGCCAAAAAAGACGCCATAATGATACCAAGAACAGAATGTAAGCTGAATTTTAAGTCATGAAAAAGTGCACAAATATACAAGTTACTGGAGTTCAGTAACCAAATTATGCCAAATAGGTTGCAACAAATGACAGGTTATATCTAAAGCACTGGATCACTGATTTGTCTCCTCCATCTCCAAGCAATTTATCTCAAAATATCGTATCTGAACATCATCAGGTAGTTCCAACCTGGCTGAAATTCTGGAAATTAAAATTGGCGCCTAGCTAACACGTGACTGGGAAAAGCCAAAAAAGTAAGAGCATATTTTGCCAACAATAAACCTCGTGGTGAAGATATTAGGAAGAAAAATCCACCTCCAAGATCACTAACCTCTGATTTGCATATATTCTATCCCTCAAGTGCCAATTGCAAAAGGCATTTTGAGATTATATTCGGATTTAGACTGTCTCCTCTCAATTATTTTAGATAGTATTTTAACTTGTGAGCCACAATTTTATCTCAAGCATTGGGACATTTCCATGAATCACCAAATGTTAGAGCATGTATCACAATTGCTAAGACAGTGATTACTGCCTTTTGACTCAGGATTGGCGACAGTTATCTCCATTAATCTTCAATTAACTCTCTGAAGTCTGCCAGACCATCACCATCGGCCTTGGCGCTCTATAAACAACAACTTTTACTGTCGTTTGGTTGTACAAATGTTCAAATTCCATTACCACAGATCAAGTCAAACTGACCTCCCCATTTAATCTGAGCCATAAATCCTATAACGTCTTTTTATATCTTTCATAAGCATATCACATCCAAGTGCAAGAAGATACAACACAAATGGAGCAAAGCAACCCTCCACTCGAAAAAGTCTGAGCTAAAGCTGGCGGGACATTTACAGACTCTTCATCAGAAGAGCTAGGTCCTCAGTAAGCATTTCACAGAATTGGCAGTAGGTGAAGCAACAGCTCATGACATGGCTCTTGAGCTCCACGGAGCTTTGACATGTAGCAAAAGCACACAAAGAATTTCCACATTCTGATTTACCTTTCACCTTACAAAGAAATGATTATGATAAATCTCTAGGAAAGACTAAATTTTGAAACAAGAATAAGAGAAGGTTAGAACTTCATTACCTGCAACATCCTGGTTATCATAGGTGCCCCTGTAGACAGTACCATAGGTACCCTGAGAAATGACATTTCTTATGTCCAACTTTACCAAATCAATCTCCCACTCTTCTTTAGGCTTCTGGTTCTCAATGTTTCTCGACCAAACCCTGCTTAGATGCTTCTCAAGCTGTATGTCCAAGCTTTTCAGATCAAACTTGTCGGCTCTCAGATACAGGTCTTTGCCGCTCAAACTCCCACTCCCCTTCCCCTTTGGAACCACAATTCCCTCTTCCTTCACCCCACCAACTCCCTCAGTTTTCTCCGAATCCATCATTAAACAGAGCAAATTCACAACTTCGAATCAGAATGAATACAAGAGAACTACAAAAACATCATAGCCCGTATATAATCATGAGTTGGTCCATTTCAAACACAAGAAAGACAACTCTTTGGATCACGCATGATACCTATTCCAATGAAACTGGGCTAAACCCTTCAAAAGCGAACTCCGGATGTCCTCTCAATGATTTTACCAGACAGAAAGATAATTCTTCTCATCGTGAAAGTCCCACCAATGAGAAAGGAAAAAAATTGGAGCTTTACTATTCGGGACCCTCCATCAATCAAAACAATCACGACCCATCTTTCGTGCCTGAAAACATGACAAGATGACCAACGTAAACCATTAAAATACGACCTCTGCGTGATTCTTCCCAAAGACCATTGACCCAGAATTGGGAACTTTTAGAAAAGATCAAATGAGGAGCCAGAAGGAGGAGGAAAAAAGACATGTATATGTAGCTGCAAGCGAGGCCCAACGTTTGAACACCGCACCAGGGAGAGAGAAGAAAAACAGAGAATAGAAAAACAGAGTCAAAGAGAAAGACAGACACCGACGGAAAAGTTGACTTTGGAGGCTAATGAGATGGAGGAGGATGACGGGAAAGGTTTAAAGCCCCAGTCGGTGGTGGCGGTTGGTGCGGAGGCTTATTCAGATAAAAAAAGCAATGAGAGACGGGGCTCTCATGACATCATTCTTATCATCAGCTTCCAAGACCACCAAACCAGACCAAACGACAGGAGGAAGGAGGAGGGGAAGAAATGGGGCGCAAAAGGAAGCACAGTTAGATTCTTAAAGCTGTCATTTTTGCCGCACAGAGAAAGCCAGAGACGAGATCGTTTTGTGGATGAGGATTTTCAAGAAGTGGGAATGTGAGCCACATGCCAATAGAAACGAAAAAGAAGGAAAATATCAGAGCTTGAGAAGGAGCCAGAGAAAGAGAGAGAGAGAGAGAGACCCGTATGTTTGAGCTAGACAACCTAAAATAAGGCCCCCACCACCACCAGACTCTGTAGAGAGAGAGAGAGAGAGAGAGAGAGAGAGAGAATGGCAAATCTTGACCCTGTTCAGTTCAGACAAATTCCTGTCTGCCCCTTTTTATTTTTGTCATCAGGTGTGAATTCTTTTGTAGTTTCGGCTTCGCCTGTGAGTGGATGAACGAACACGGATTTACCTTTTGCCGGCCGTGGTACCGCCCCTGTCCTTCCTCCTCTTTTTGCTCTTTCTCCTTTAGGTTTTTCTGGAGGCGGGGGAACAAATGGAGTATCTTGTCTTTGAAGAATTATTCCATCATAGCTTAAAGGTGCTCCCGGAACTCCCTGTCTTTCAACCATTCCAAATGTGCAAAACAAGGCATCAAGGCCTAACAGACCGATCTCTGAACAGGTCCGTAGTTTGACAAAAAAAAAGAAGAAAAAACTGGTCCGAGGGAGCGGAACATGGAGATCGGCATGCATATTACATCAAAATGTGCAGGCCAGGCCAAAGTTGGGCAAACGGGGCCTTTCTCACGTAAATATATTGCTTAAGTCGACGCACCTATCTTTTGAGCCTAGGCAAGCCGCCACCTGTTTATCAATTCTATTTTATTACACTGGACACATCGTTTCGTTTTACTTTGTTTTAAAATGTCAACGTTATTTTCTATACTTTTATGTAAAAGTTTTTTTAATGTCAGTTACGCTAATCGATATTGTAATTTATTATTTTACGGGATTAGTCTAATAAGATGAGATATAAAATTTCTTAATTAGTCTAATATGAGACTAATTAGTGTGGGCCAAGTTGAACTTGATCTATAATGAGAGGGCTTAATTGGAAGTGCTCAAGTTTTTCCTCTAATTTTAACATGCACAAATATTCTCAACATGGAAGGGGGAGATGGGGGTTCGAATCCCCACATTCTCAGGAGGGGTTGGGGTGGGGACGAATTAATTTCAGGTATAGATTTCGACTCCCACGCTCTACAAGGAGGTAGAGCAAAAGTCTGAGAGCAAGAGTTAGAATAGGAGTAGAGTAGGATCGACAAAAAAAAAAGTGCTAAGTGTGAGAGGTTTTCTCATTAAGCCTATGATATAAAGGATAATAAAGGAGAAGCACTTATGTTTTGAATTATCGCTTTTCCACATCAAGAATGATAAACTTCAAAACAGACGCGTTAATATTTCTATTCGATAATATGTGTTCTTATTCTAATTATGAAGATTGTGGGATTGCGTTTTCGCGATTAACATTTTTATCATAATAATGATGTCAGATAAATGCCAAACTTATAGCTCTGCAAATACTTGAGTTATGTGGTAACGTTCTATTCTCACAATATTCGACTGTTCTTATATTACTCCTAAGAGTTATAAGCAGGGGTGTGCACCCGGACCGGGTATACTCGGGAATCGGACCGAACCACCCGGAAAACAGGGTTGGGAACCGGTTCCAAAATTCGGAACTGGTTTAAATCGGTCCGGGAACAGGTTCCGAGTGATTACCCATCCGGAAACCGGTTCCCGGATAGGTTTTGTAAATAGAGGTCCAAAACCATTTTTTTCCCCCGATTTTTATTTTTACTCCCGCAATCACACGACATTTTTCCTTTTGGCTCTCTCAAATACGCATGACACTCCTTCTTTGTCGTTCCTCTTCCTTACTTGCTTCCCTCCCTCACTGGCTTCCTCTTGCACCGTTCGAGTCCGACGGACGGATGGTGTTCGTCGTCGCCAAATTCTTATGTACCACATGGATTGTCTCACCTAATTTCTTTTTTGTAGAAAGAGTTATGCTTGCATAAATGAGTAGCTTCATGTAGTAGTTGTGAGAATAAGACTAATATTAGACCCATGTTTGTTGCTAATTCTTTGCCTTATGATTTTATTTATTATAATTAACCCCGTGGATCCATAATTTTTCGTTTAATCAAAAAGTTCATGTATTTATTTATTACAAATGCTTAATATTTCGATACAAATTAGGAGGATTACATTATTTTCTCGCGTATTAATATAAAATTCGAAGTTGTATAAGATATCGGGAGATTGCAAAACAAGTTTAAGTGAAAATAGGGTTGACCCTGGAACTGGATCGGAAAAATAGGGTGGGTCAGGTATATGGTCCAATACAAACAGGATTAAGTACAGGGTCTAGAAAAAGGGAACTAGTTATAATAGGGTCGGGTACAGGGTCCAGGTCTAGACCCTACCCACCCTGGATCCGATCACCCTTAGTGTAAGGCTATAAATTTAACAAATAACATTTATGATATTACTTCAAAAGTATTTGTGAACACACGTAGAGTGCGCATGTGAACTAATTATAAATCTGAAGAAAATTGTCCATACCCATCTCCAATCGAAAAGGTGTATTCATTTCTATGTCAAATGAATGAGAGAACGTAGCGGACAGAAGCTTATAGAAGGAAATTACTTACCCATGCCTACCGATTTTTCTCCTTAGGTCGTCCGCCTTGTTATGAGAACTACTTTTGAGAATGATAGCCGGTAAAAGGATATCATCTCTTCCATGAATCCACCAACTCGAAACCTCCAATCAGTTAGTGCCTTTCTCATTCAATACGTAATGTATAAAGATTCTTGACTTTTTGAGGCAACGGCTAGTCAATCTCAAACGCCGGCAAATATGTGATTTGTTTAGTTGTGACTCAAATCGTTAATCGCGTTATTGAAGCACGTACATTCATGCTCCTTGCGACGACAGAACGAGCTCATCGTTCACGCCAGGTTTGGCAGAAGTTGAAAGCTATGTTTTTTCCTCTCTTGTTTGGGAAGCTAGGAGAAGGTTGACGAGTGAAAATGAAGGAAAACATGATGATGGGGCCGCACATGCCACAGATTTGACAAGTATTATATTAAAAGCAACCAATTGGATGAGCTCAGCATGTTGAGTGGATCATGACATTTTCAATTTCGAATCTACGCAATGTGGCACCGAATCTAGCGTGACGATGGCTACATGATCACACACTACATATTTGAATTTAATTATGTTTCGCCTTCAAGCTACGTAATTTCGAGACAATAATTGGACGTTGCCGTGCCCCACAATTCATTATCTTATCCTTCTTAGGCCTACATTGACCAATGAACCATTCGTCTAAGGCCGATCTATGTTAGTACAGAACATATGATGGGAACGACAATGACCCAAAAAATGTGGCCATTTGGCTTGGTGAATTAGGAATTTTAGGCCTGAGATATCCATATGACCTATTGGAGAGGTCTATGACAAATGGCGAATGACCTTACGATATTGGATTACAAATCATCTTTGAAAAGAATATGAAAATTGCACCATCATTTTTAATAGGACCATGGCTTGTTTATGCATTGAAAAGCCAATCCCGCCAGTAAAGAGTTTATCTTAGACTTCTAGCATCGATCCATAACACCACTTTCGTGAACCCAATTGTACTTTCTTTTGTTGTGCATCTCTCACATTTTATTTCAGACATCCGATATCTTGCTACGATTTTTTTTTTTTTCCAGTTAGTGAAACCTTGTGACGATACGATAAGTGTACTTGACTAGAAGGCAGGAATAGAAAGTATAGCGGGCACACCATTTACAAGGAAACGTACTTCAAAATAATGATACCTTAGTTTGTTGATTTATTGACATTCTCCGATCTTCTTCTCTAACTTAGTTCTCATAAAATTTATAGTGGCGCAAGCGCTTTTTATATTCACTTGATATAGTGCAAACGTCATGATTATTGAAACACTCAAAGATTTTGAAGATGAAGAACATTGTTGAATCCGAGTCCATGTGATCAATTTATCATCAAACATGAAAAAGATAACCATAAAAGTACGGATATATGAATCTAACTATATATGTCGAGTCTTCTATAATCTTGTTCACTATCTAAGATTGGTGGGGATCTATGATTGGCCCATATTTTTATAAGAGCTTAATTCGGTTTGTTCGATGTTCAGACAGACCAAGACCAATGTGGATTGGCCCAGGGCCCATGTTTTCCCCATACCCAATGTTTCTAAAGTTGAATTACGCAAGACCTCCCTAAGATTGAATACTTGGTCCGTTATTGCGTGGCATGTATAGGTTGCATGACCTTCGTGTCGAGAGAGATTGTTATGCAATCAAAGATCATGCCATCGGTAAGACATTTGGCGTAACGAGTTAAAAGTGATACTTACATACACATATCGGGATACCGACATCGATTTAACTCCTCATATGTACCTTTTGACAATGCCTAGATGTGAGATTGTTTGCTTATGTGAGGATAATGATGGAACTTACATTTAAAAGTAGAGTTACATCGACATTTTATTAGCTTGTTATATCATGTCATCATTGAAATACTTGTCGGAGATTTAATGTCCAGTCGTTCTATCCCTTATTCAATATAATCGCACTCTGTTTTAAGATCTCAAAAATGAAAATCGCAAAATTATTTTCAACGGTACGTTTTGTTTAGTTGGACTTATGCTGTTTAGTTCTTGTTTTTTTTTTTCTATGACTCATGCAGATTGAATACTCTTGCTATTATTCAACATGGAATCCCTCAAAAACGTTTGAAATATACAAAGGGAAAGGTACCAAAAACATTATAAACCTACGGCATTGTTACCAATTTAGTCTTAAATCTTTCAATTAAACCAATTTAGTCTTAAAATTTTTCACATTAGTACCAATTCAGTTCATCCAACCAAATTTGGCCAACCGGCACTAACATGGACGCCGGACACTAAAGTGGCAATTTTAAATAATATTTTTGAATTTTTTATTAATTTTTTTTCTTTTTTTGCCTTTTCTTTTTCCTTTTCCTTTTCATTTTCAATCCTCTTCTTCCTCTTGGCCTTCTTCCCCAGCAGTGACTAGAAAGCCTCTAGTGGCTCATCAATGTTCACTGGCCGACCAGCGTCTATGTCAGCACCGGCTAGCTAAATTTGGCCAAATGGACTGAAGTGGTACCAATGTAAAAATGTTTAGACTAAATTGATCCAATTGAAAAATTTATGATTAAATTGGTACTAATGCCATAGGTTTATGACTTTTTTTGATACTTTTCTCAATATATAAATATAGACAAGTAAATTATAAAAGTTTTTTTTTATCGCTTTTAATACTAAGAACATTAGTTTTTTCTTTTAATGCAACGATGGGGAAGAAGGGCATAGCGGTGTGCTTGGGAGGGTGCCAGGGACGGAGCCGAAGAATTCTTTTAGCACATTCAGATGTTACTGTGTATTTGCGTGAGAGCCCAAATTTGTAACTATACAATACTTTTCATTTTTTCGCCAAAATGAGTGAAAACTATTAATTCTCTCAATAATTTTGTGTCGAATTTGAATCATACTATGATATCGTGCTGGAAAACCGTTAATGATAATGGAGGAAACAGTGCAACGAATTCATTGTTTTTTGTTAATTTAATATAGTTATCATCTTCTTTGCTGCATTTTGGTCTGTTCATAATTGATGGGGTCAATTTCACAGCATGAGTTTCTTAGTAGGGTCAAAGGTACAAAAATAATTTAAAGAGAACTTACTATCAAATGTGAAAACTTAAGATGTAATTAGCAAGATGAAAGGAGGGGAAGGAATTGAGTTCGTATCTTTTTCTACCAATAGGTTATCAGATAGACCCATAACGCACATTAAACGATCGATCGGTTGGAGGCAGGAGAAGGGAACAAGAGGTGGTGATAGACACTTCGTTCCCCTATTAGGGTACATTTATTTCGCGGAAATTAAATGATTTGAAAAATATTTTCTTAAAAAACGATTGCTTATATCATTTACAAAAATGAATGAACGAATAATAATTTCGTTGCGTACGAAAATATATAAACATAATAAAAACATTTCTCATTCATTAATTATTTCAAGCAATACAAACGATCATTTTTGAGAAAATATTTTCTAAATTATTCATTTTTCTCGAAATGAATAGAGTTTTAGTGAAAATATCTCAGCCGCCTCAGCACAAGTGCATGAGAAATACTACCAAACCCCAAGTTAGACTAGCTAAGCGGCAAAGTAAAACTAATCCTTATTTATGCACATCGAGAAAAAAGCTAAAGAAAATATGAACACTGAAACTTTGGAGTAGACTATGCATCGTGCACCAACTCCCAGTTTCACATAATTTCACTCCATGCAACCTCTCCAAAGTCAAAGTAAGTTTAGAGTACATTTTTCCATGCAACAGGTGCCGAGACCAATATAAATCTCCCCTAGTCTTTCGAGAATAATTAGGCCCCATGTAAGTATTGATGCTTGGGTAGTGGAGTTGAGAAAATTGGAGGAATCGAATTCATATGGTGCGCCTAATACACTTTTTTTAATTTGCATGTAAGTAATGATGCTTGGGCGGTGGAGTTGAGAATATTGGAGGAATCGAATTCATATGGTGCGCCTAGCCCACATTTCTTAATGGGGGAGAAATGCCAAAAAAATCCTAAACCTTTTTTTGGTACCGATTTAGTCTTAAACATTTTTACATTGTGTCAATTCAGTCCTTTCTTTGGCCGGATTTTGCTAACTGGACTTCGGTCGACTGACGTGGCCTGATCGGTGTTGAAGTGGATAACTTTTAATAATATTTTAATATTTTTGATTTTCTTTTATTTTTTTGATTTTTCTATTTTTCTTTTTCTTTTTTTCTTCCTCCAGCCGGCGAGGTTGAGGTTGACCTCGCCAGCCACCTTGCCAGTGGCCGCGAGGGCGGCCTCGCACTGGGCGACGAGGCCGCCCTCGAGGCCTGGGTGACGAGGGCAAGGGCAAGGAGGCGGCCTTGTTGCAATCGCGTCGTCCCCTACTCGCGCGCCTGTCCGCGCGTCTTCGCCTCTCGCGCTCGTCACCCGCGCCCTGCTCGCCATCCGTCGGAGCTAATCCAGCCGCCTGCCGTCGCCGTCGAGTTGGCCTCGCGCCGAGCTGGCGGGGCTCGCCCTCGCCGGCCATGGGTGAGGCTTGACCCTCTCCAAATTCGGCGAGGGCGAGCCTCGCCGCACAGCGTGAGGTCAACCTCGACCTCGCCGACCGTTGCCTCTGGCCGGTCACCGAACTCCGACAACCGGCTGGAGGAAGAGAAAAAAAAAAAGAAAAAAAAGAAAAATAATCGAAAATATTAAAATATTATTAAAATTTGTCCACGTTAGCGCCGATCAGGCCACATTAGCCGGCCGGCGTCTAATTAGCAAAATCTGGCCAAAATTGGCCGGAAAGGACTGAATTGACACAATGTAAAAATGTTTAGCATTAAATCGACACCAAAAAAAGGTTTAGGACTAAATCGGCACAAAGACAAAATGTTTAGGACTTTTTTGGCACTTTTCCTTTTCTTAATTTGCATATTTAGAGTTTAGTATTTTCATAAACGTTATGGTTTTTTTGAGTGACAGGTCATGGGTATGTATATCACCCATTTTCTTATTTAATCAAACTTGCATGTCGGTATCGTACGTGGTCTATGACCCGCCAACCATAAGTGTGATTGAAAAAAGTTTCTTTCGATCGAATATAACGGAAAATTGAACCCTTTGCTAAGGACGAGTCACGATTCTTTGCTACTCAATTATTTCATGATGTTCAAAAAAAAAAAATTGTCTAATCACTAGTCACTCCTAATCCCCCTTTAACTTTCACTTGTATCAATTTGACTTTCGTACATGGAGAACACCCATAAGAATATATTTTTCGTTGCACGTGAGCGCACATATAGAGAACATAAATGGACAAACGAAAAGGACTTCATCGGGAGCAACTAAGAGCTCGATAATGCAGCAACCCTCACTCCTAAACTCACAAAACCCATGCAAGAAATGGTTAAAACACCCAACCCTAGGTCAAAACAAGTTGCGTCATATAATAGCATCCCCAGGTCTTCTGATAAACCTACCGACTCATCGGGACTTGCGGAAGCTGAAGGAAAGAGAAAAATTTGCAGGGTTCAAATGGCCATGGTTGCTCAAATTCAAATTGTACCTAATGAGTTGGGCGTTTAGTGCCCTAGACAAGTAAGTTAGAACCCCCATAATCTTTTCTGGGAAATCCCAAATTGTCCTATAAACTTATAATATTGAAGACCTGTGTCTTAGTGTGGTTGTCAACGACCAAGGAGAAGAAAAGATCCAGCAGAAGTATGACAGCAATCGAGACAAGAAAGGAGAAGAAAGCCAAACCCTATCAAAATAAAGAATCAAGAAAATATTCGACTCCCATACGGGGGAGCAGCTGCAGGGCTGGCCATACCTCATCTGGAGCATTGAAGATGCTCTTCCCAATCATTACTTACTCTTTTGTGGCCTGTCCTGTCGTTTTCGCCGGAGGCTTGCGGTTAGAGGAGCATCGTTCATCAGGGTTCAAAAGTGATTAGAATAAGGTGGTGAAGGATCTGCTGGTGATACCTGACAGACGCTAAAGTCGCTGGATAGTTTGTATGCTTTGCGGTTGTGTTCTTGTGGCAGAAATTTGATTATTTTAAAGTGGAGTGCCTTGCCTGAACTTATGCTTTTGGACAGTGGGATTACCTAGGACTTTCCCCCGTATGTTTCGGTCGATCCTGGTAATGTCAACTGTGTCAGAGTGAGCTGACCTTTGTTTCCGCTTTGTTCACGGAGAGAGAGAGAGAGAGAGAGAGAGCATTGTTTTCTGGTTACCATCTTGTTTTCGGGCTATTACATTCAATTTACCCCAACAAGTATTTGGGCGATTCTATTTATTCTACTTTAGTCAAATATATAGTATAATTGGCTCAATCCGAGTATATTGATAACAGTGTTGTGCGTACATGATGTGATGTGAGAATGATTATTGAATGGTATCATATATACTTACCATATAGTAGGATAGCTATAAAAGGTTTCGAATCCGTGTGGTAGAATGTTCTGCACTTGTAACAAGGCAGTGTTTGTGCACTTGGCTTAACTAGTGTATTTCGGCCTAATTAGGCAAATGGAGATGGAAGATAGAGAAGTAGGCGCCCAAGTCGAACCACCGTAAATCCTTTTTGCAATTTCTCTTTTCCTAAAGGTTTTTAATTTTGCAGCATAAATTGCTAGTTTACTTGCATGTAAAAGCAGATTTTTTTTAAGGGTTGGTTGTACAAAAATTAGTTTTTACATATTTGAAAAAACTGATTAATCCTCCTCTCTTGATTGCATATTTGGACCTAATACTCTTCGTACCATTGTATATGAGAATAGTATTTTGGATGGCCTCATTATGAATGTGATATGATCTTAATATATATAAAAAAAAAATTGCTAAGATTTATGCCCTTCATTCTTTGGCTTCATGGTTCATTTTCAACTTGCTTCTTGAAAAATGATAGCAAATTAGCCAAATTACGTGATAACCATTCTTAGCCAATGATGCTGGAACGGTTTCCTGCAAAGAATTTTCCAATATTGTCAAAAATACTGAAATAGTTTAACAAAATTTGGTTTCCCAAATCTATGTTGCAGCCTTATTGCGCATTGAACATAACTAGCTTATTTAAATTCCCACTTAAAATTTATTACATCACTTATCACATCAATTTTTTGACTTGTTTTTCATGTACTAAAAAAAGGAAGAAGGAATTTTAGAATATGCCATTTAAATCCATGGGACCATGGAGTAGGTAGTGGGCTCCGTAGATCTATGGAAATGTGGACCACTCTTTTACTCCTAATGAAGCTCTAGGTGCTTTATTACTATTTATTATTATTATTATTGGTGATTAGGAGCTCTTGGTATTTATTTATATATAACATAAAGGTTTTATTTTTCCAGCTCATACTAACACCCCCATCCTCACCGTCAATCGTGAATCCTCCGATTTTTCCATGTCAATATCCCTATGACCTCGACCCTTTTACTGGACATTAATTAATGTGTGATGTAGACCGTAGTCACATGACCGAGAAAAGCCCGAATTGAACGGACGCGTGCATTAGCCTATCCTCCAAAAATGTTTTGGGCGCCAAAATTGCTGGTCGAATAGAATACCACCCACATGAGGAATCTAACCGTAGCATTTTGTTGCTTTGTGTGGAATATAATGAAAAATTGGCTATAGCGAGGAAAAATTATAATGTGACGTGAATATAGCTCATTGGATGACAGAAGATGATAATTTGGAATTCGCCCTGAAAAATTTAGGGTTGAATTTCTTTACCGAGGACTAATAGTCGTTCAAAATCTAAGCCAAAATTCGATCGAATTATTAATAATCTCATTTCGTCTTTATTATTTACAGTTTTTATCATACAAATTGATCATCAATAATAATCGAACGGCTCCCACTTTCGAATGATCAATTTCGGCTTCCCATCCCTAGACGTCATAAAATGCGTTCAACCGTTTGGCTTGATAAGTAAACTCTTTAACAAACAAGTTAAACTCGATCCAAATCAATAAAGAAAGTCGCATCGACGGTTATATTTCCAATCGGGGAAAAAATTTCAATAACCAACCCATCGGAACAATCTCTTCATGACGACTAATGGGAAATTAACGAGGCAAAAATGATTTGAATGGTAATTTTTCACAAAATGGGGCATCATGATATTATCTAAGGATCATATGCATGATGATGAGTGCAATTCAATTCAGAGCCGGTTTTCGTAGGGCGAAATTGAGGTCCCATCGCTGGGCCTATATATATATATATATATATAGAGAAGGACAGGTGGCCGGAAAGGACAGGGTGTGTGTGTGGGGACATATTGCTTTTCCTTTCCTTTCATTTTCTGGTTCCGTCGCCGAAAAGTCGTCAGTCTCTCCGAAGGACCGCGACAAAAAAAAATCCTTCCCATCTCCCGCCTTCCCGCTTCGTCTTGAATCTCTCTCCTCCCTCCCTCCCTCCCTCGCTTCCCTCCTTCCCTTCACTTCACTTCACTTCGCCGCACGCTCAGCACGCGCGCGCAGAGAGACACTTCGCACAGAGAGAGAGAGAGAGAGAGAGAGAGATGCGCAGCGGCGGTTGGTGGGTCTCTGGAGATGGACACGCCTGAGAAGACCCAGATCGCCGCTCCCCCCGTCTCTGCCCACGAGGTAGAATTCTCGTCGCGTTCCGGTTCTAGGTTTTTCGTTTTGTGGGTTTTCTTTGCGGACCTCAATTGCGCGGTGCGCTCGGGGGTCTTTTCTTTTTAATGGGTTTTCTTTGTGGGTGTTTCATTTTTTCTGGGTTCCTTTTGTTCTTCGTTTGTATGGCGATGCGGCTGCGCTCGGGGGTCTTTTCTTTTTGATGAGTTTTTTCTTTGTGGGTGTTTTCGTGAGGAAAGGTTTGCCCTTTTCGGAGCAGAAACGGTTCGGCCTTCTGAAGTTTTCTTGGGTTTTGTCCGTGTGGTTTGATGACTTTGCTTATTGATCTGTTGTGCACTTTCGGAGATCACCCTGTTCACTCTGCTAGCAGTACCTTCCGATGGTTTTGGTGGTAGGGATTGTTGAGATGATTTCGGGGGAGAGAATTGGTTTTTCTGCCCGGCCGATGCAACTTTATGTCTAGAAATAAGGGTTCTTTTTTTTCTGTCAGTTCTCTTCTCTGATTATTTCAGGGGGAAAATGGTGATTTTGCTGAGTGCGTTCTACCAATAACTCATGCCAAGAGAAGATTTTTTTTTTTTCACGCTTCCATGGTTTTCCTACAGAACTCTGCTGTTTTAAGCTATATTGTAGTTTAATTGGTTGGCGAAATCGTTTGCTTTTTCTGTGCAAATTTTTGGGCAGCCTTGTTTCGCTTCATTTTTTTTGTCTTGTCATTTAAGGTATTTCTTTTCAGCTATTGTTGCTCTTCCCTGTTAATAGTGACGTTTAATCTTCATATGGTCTAATGTTTTTGTCCTTCTATCGGCAGGACTCCCCAGTTTTTAACTTCATCAGAAGTCTCTCGCCTATCAAGCCCGTGAAATCCACACACATAGCTCAGACTTTCACCTCACTTCCTTTCACAGCCCTTCCCTCAGTTTTCACTTCGCCTCATGCCAATTTTCACAAGGACCCGAGTTTTCTGCGGAGGTAATTGATGGCATTGCATATTTTCTTTGCAAAGCAAGTGCGTTGTATCATCAGTAGTAATCACTATACATCTCGTTCCTTGACTTGTTCTTTTCAGGCATCAAAGCTTAGATCCATCAAATCCCAATTGTTCTTCTGAAAACCACAATAGAGTCTGCCGAAATGGGGATTTTATTAATGGCATTTCTCAGAGAAGCAAAAACTCTGACAAAAAGGTTTCAGTTGAAGTTCATGCTGAACCATGCAAGGAACATTCAGATTTTGCAACTGAGTTTCCTCAGACCTCGAGGTGTGGCTTCTATAACCCAGAAGGTAACATGACAACTTGTTCTGCTGGTGCAGAAGCTGCAGTAGAGACTGCTGGTATGTCGACCCCCATTATACCGGTGGCTGTGAAATCTCCTGGGAAACCACTTCCTGAAGGTGAAGGTCAACAACAGAAAGAATGGCCAATTGATGCTAGTGACTTGTTCATTTTTAGCTCTCCTAATGATGTTGAGGCATTTAGGGAGCTTCTTCAGAGATCACCTGATTTTGGAACAGTATGTTTAAGTTCTCTCATGTCAAGGTTCACACCCGATGATGTCAGTGGTTTTGAGAGATCGCAGCAGGTGGATTTACCGTCTAGGGAACAACAACAAATAGAACCCCCATATCCGACTGATGAAGCCTACGGGCAAAAGGAAGCGATTAAGAATCTTGATTACCATAATCTGGATAAGTTTTTGGATAAGTATATGTCAATCCAGCTGGACAAGAATTCGCACAATGATGCAGGAACATGTGTGCCTTTTGATTACACGGTAATGATGCCACATTTCTGGTTAGTTGAATTCAATAGTCTACGTGTACATTATGTGGTGCTTATAGCGAATCCCTCATTTTCCACTGTGTCACAAGCATTAGTTATCACTTGAAAGGTATTTTCATAAGTCCAGTTATTACAAAGTAAAACTTTATTTGCTATGGTTGTCCAGTTGTTACATACTCAATCTGTTCTTATTAGATGCACACACTACTATATTAAGTGACACTCCTGATGTACTTTAGTAGTATCTCCCTGGTCTAGTGTAGCTAATGGGCATCTTTGCTTGCACATCATTTAGTCGACAATCTTATGAACTAAATATTTGCAGCCTGTCCCTAATTTCCATCGGGGCTTGAGGAGGCGTTGTCTGGACTTTGAGATTGCTGAGCTTCGTAAGCTCTCTGGTGATGATTCGGATTATAGTCACATGGCATTATCTCAACATGATGAAAACACTCTTGTGAACGATGGGCAGCTGCCTGTTGAAAGTGAAGGTGATCCCTTGAGGTGCACGTTACCTGGAATTGGTCTGCACTTAAATGCTCTGGCGACCACTTCAAACGACTACCAAAGTGTAGAACATGGAAATTTGTTGAGTGAAAATCAGTTGATGAACACGCAAATCTCTTCTAGCTCATTGAATCTTCCCAATTCCCATCAATCTCTTCATGAATCTTTGACTTCAGTTGCTTCTGAGGACATAGGTTCTGCCGATAATGGAGTCCTAGTTGTACAAGATGGTTCGCAGTCATGTGCATATCCTGACAGTGAAGAGCTTGACCACAACAGTCCTCAGAAAAAGAGGCATGTCTACAACTATTAAACCTCGGTGTGAAAAGATTCATTTTGATGCATACAATTGTTCAATTTACTTAACATGAAGAACACTACTTGTTGCTTCACAGGCGCAAAGCAGAGCATTCTGAAGATATGGCCTGCAAACGCTGCAACTGCAAGAAATCAAAATGTCTGAAGCTGTAAGTAATGTTTCCTTTTGAGACTGATGAATAAGTGAATGTCCCATGATAAATATGTCAAGAGTTAGTTTATATGTAACTGACATCTGGATTGACAAAGAATAACTTCTCATATGAGTCTTAGTTAACCATGAACTACTCCCAGTCTCCATCTTTTATTATATGCTGGCTTATATGTGGGATGGTTATGTTGTGTTTTGGCCAGGTGGCCAATAAATGTGATGAGCACCAATCACTGTGTCAAGAAAATTGTCCACTAATCCTCTTTCTGTTTCTTGGGCTTCAAATTGTTCTATTGTCTGGATCGTCATGGTGCTGATTGCATTTCATTGGCCTCTTTCCATTAGCAAGTGAAACTTAGTATTTTTTTGTTTTTGCTTAGGTAAACAGTAATCGGGTTCCTAATTTTGTTTCTAAAGAATGCGAAGATGGTCTTACGGATTGCATATATATAAAACGAAACAAATGCATAAAATAGAAAGTCATCTTTTTCCCTGTTCTTGTAGTTACTGTGAATGCTTTGCTGCTGGTGTCTACTGCATCGAGCCGTGCGCATGCCTAGACTGCCTCAATAAGCCTATTCACGAAGATACTGTTCTTGCAACTCGCAAACAGATCGAGTCACGCAACCCACTTGCATTTGCTCCTAAAGTTATTAGAGCTTCCGACTCTTTTCCTGATACTGGGGTAAGACACATATTCCTTAAAGTCTATCAATGCAATCAGAACTGCTATCTCATGAACAAATATTCATGCAGGATGATTCCAATAAAACCCCTGCTTCGGCACGGCATAAGAGGGGATGCAACTGCAAGAAATCTGGCTGCCTGAAGAAGTATTGTGAATGCTATCAGGTTCTTACTTTCTTCTTCTTCTTATTATTTATTTTTTCACATCGTATAATCCTATCTAAACACTTCATTCCTTTGAACAAAGGGCGGAGTTGGTTGTTCCTTCAACTGCAGATGCGAAGGTTGTAAAAATTCATTTGGTAGAAAAGACGGTGAGTGGATACGTCTCTCTCTGAATCTTTGTATCTTGCTTGTATTAATTTTTTCCATATGGACTACTTTAGTTGCTATTTGTGATTCTTGTTGTTAAAATAGTTGTCGTAATGTACCCCAGGATCTACTCTAAATGGTGTGGAGGCCGAAATAATTGACGAAGGGAAGGAAAATATCGGAAAAAGCGTGGGGAACCAAGGTTCTCTGGAAGTCACAAAACAGAGGGATCCAATTCAAGCAACGCCATCTGCATATTACGGGTATCATCATGTAGCTTCTCTTTTGCTGATAAACTTCGACAATGATACCAAAAACACTAAATGGTCCTCTGTGTATACCAGACCGTCAATTCAGACTGCATATTCAGCAAAGAATGAACCGCCACGATCCACATCTTTGGTCACCACCAGCTCCTCTTCAGTACTTCATGCAGGTCAAAATCAGGGGACACATAAACATGTTGCCCCGCAGCCTGAGTTTGAGAAGGATTACGACGATAATAATAATAATAATAATAATGGTAACGCTGGTGGCAAGATGCCAGAGGTGCTCCGAAGCAACGACACTCCCAACGCAGTAATCAAAACTGCTTCTCCCAATGGCAAGAGGGTTTCTTCGCCGCATAGCGACTTTGGTTCCTCCCCTCCACTAAGGAGTGGGCGGAGATTGATTTTGAAATCTATACCTTCTTTTCCTTCTCTCACCCAGCATTGAGACGGTGAGAGTGACTTGTAATAGTTGGCAAGTGGCCTTGTTTGTGGTAGTTGTATGCTTTAGAGGCCCTATTGTTGTATCATAAAATGTTTTTCCTTTGCCCATAAAAACTACCTTGAGTAATTAGATAATTTTTTTTTAATCGTTTCTTGCATGTATTTGCTTCTGCCCCTGTAACTATAGAGGTGTAGCTGTAGATTGTACAGTACCCGGTTGTTCCGTTAGTAACTGCTAAGGTTGTCTCATAGGCGCTATTTATTCTGAGCTCATTTGATCTTCCGTATTTAAGAGTTGGTGTCTGGTGGTTGCTTGTATGGACAGAGAGCTAACAAAGATATAAACACTAGTGTAACTAAGCCACATACAAGAACAGAGACTACCGTTTAACCAACGAGTTCGATTTGTAAATTTTAGTCCTTGATGCATTGGTACTAAGCTTGACTTGCTAAATGCATAATGTTCGATGTGTTTGAACTTGATTTCATTTGACTCTGATGCTCCGCTGTTCCCAGTCTGGTTTCAAGTTTGGAACTCCATCTACGAGCTTCTTCGACGAAGTTAAAACCTGTAAACAGGATCATTTCCACACTTCTTATTCTTATGAACATATATAGTAATGTCTGCAGAGGTTCAACTGGCACATAAAGCTCGAAGATCATTTAGCTTGATGCTCGCATCACTAGAATTTGTCTCCAAATTGAGAACTGTTGCAACCGGAGCAGTTCACAAAAATCTCAACTACTGACAACTCATCTCCATGAAAGGAGCAGATGGTGGCAAGTTTTGCATTAAGGCCTTCCTTGGCTAACTGAGGCTAAAGTTCAGTGGTCCAGGACTTGGGAGACGGTTAAATTTGAGGCCCACTATCATTGTGAAGTAGATGGTGGATGAAGAGTTAAGAGATCAGAGGCCTCTTCTTCATGAAATGGTCGTCATTTAATTTTTTTAATAATAAAAACACTATTTTTTTTTTTTGGAAAAGATTGTTTAAAAAGTCCTATGGCACAATTGAAATGTTTAGCACTGACTTGATTGCTTTATAATAGGGTAAAGATCTTTTGGGTAATTTTCCCACATTTTTTGCTAGCACATATCCATCACCATGTTTATTTTATGCAATTACTCCTTTTCTCTATGGTAAAAGAGCGATAGCCTTTAATTATAATGCTTTTAATCAATGGTGGAAAGAAGATTAGACAACCATCGTTTCGAAATCATTCATTTCCTTCCGATGAACACCTCGAAATCATACTAACGAATCGTGCCGACATCTATTCATCATTCTTCATCGAATCTCTTTTCACATGTGAAGCTGACATCGCGTGCTACGTCAGCAAATTTCAGAAATAGTAAATTAAGAAAGAGAAGTTAGAGAGAGATTCTCCATAGGCTTCAAGTCCACAGAGGTTATACGCTGGTCATAATCATCATCTTCCCATTCCAACACGAGCGCAAGTACTACCCTTTTTTTTTTAACCTTTTCTCTGTCCTCCCAAAACTTGCCATCAAGAATCTGCAAACACGATGGACAGCACCGAATGAGTCTCGTGCATGCAAACCCTATTGATCATTAGTAACTATCAGAGTCTTGTGGGGGTGTCGGAATGAAAAGAAGTGGTGTCCTGGCTGGCTTCTTCACTAGAACACGACAAACAAAGACACCCATGATTCCAGTCTTTCTACATATTTCTGGGTCCCATGCACGTCGATTTTTGCATTCCCATTATCTTCATCGCCTCCCTCTCTCCCTCTCTCTTCCTTTTCTTGGTGATTCTGAATGCAATAATGGAGGTATGTGTTGGACTTGAATTTGTCATTTTATGAGCGCCGATCGAGGGCCAAAGTTTCTTTTTTTCTTTCTTTCCCTTCGCTTGCTGACTATTGATCTCGTGGAAGAAAGAGGAAAAGGCGCCTTGTATGTCTCCGTACTGCTTTTTTGGTGTCGATTGTCTTAAAAGCAGAGTCCTCCCTTCTGTTTCGACGGAGGAGTAGACATCAATAAGCCCCTCTGTAATAATTCAGCCCCGACCAGTACTACCGATCCATATGATGGAAATAAGATGGAAATCGTCGCTCTTTAAGAATCAAAGAAAAGGGCCATTCTAGATCAAATGCTGAGACTATGTTACCTGTTGGATCAAGTGGGTTCTTACTTCTTAGTTCTTTGTGACATGGTCGAGTGCATGTTCACTGACTCTCGAAAGAAGTACTTAATTCGATAAAATCTTCACTTGCAAATGCCCTTGTTGGATACTTGTTGCAGGAATGTGAACTCTGTTTTGTGCTGGAATGACTCAAAACGATGGTAGGATTCTCGGTTACTCCTACCTGATTAGGATGTTTTAGAGAGTTTTGACTTGATAGGTTTAAATCAGGAATCATAAAAATGACACATCCTTTTTAGTAAGATTAGTTTTTGACCGTGTCCTCCTGACATATGGCAACTTATCATTGGCCCATGTGCCCATGCCATGGGGCAATTATCCACCGTTGATTCCCTACATTAGGACAACCACGTGGCAAGATCTTGTCAGCCAATCAGCTTATTCATCTCACTTGGGTGTCCCACCAATCCACTCATTTGGGACGACTGGTGCATATTGGATGTTACAGGCTTCGAGTGTTTTTCTCAACTTTGACATCTTCAGACTTTGGACTTTGGCAGCATCATTGAGAAGAAACTCTCCATAAAGCACCCATCGTTTCTCGTCTGCCACCTGATATTCGAGTCTACGAGAATTGTCTGCTTCTCCTGTCACACTCTCTGTACTTCATCTTGTTTCTAGTGTTATTTCTAAGAGATGCTAAGGGCGTGTTTGATAACGCTTTTATTTCCGAGAATAATTTCTGATAAAAAATGATTACTTTTTATTTTATTTAGAAACAACCTCTAGCGATTTTAAGGCGTTTGGAAGCGTCCAAAATTTTTATTCTAGAATAGAATTGCGTTTGGTACCATTCTAAAAATTTCTAATTCAAATAATTTTTTTATAATTTTATTACTTTTTTTTTATTCTTTTCTCCTTTTTCAAGGTCCGTCGGTTGTTGGAGCGTCGCTGGCCTTCGGCGAGGCCGTGCCTAGATCCGGCGAGGTTGAGCCCTAGAGAGGCCGAGCTCGCCCAACTGTCGGTGGGGCTCGACCTCGCCAGGCGATGCCAACCTCGCCCAGCCATGGTTGGGCCGAGCTTCGCCCGACCGGGCGAGGCTCGCCTGGCCACCAACGAGCCTTCGGCGAGCTCGCCAGGCCTCGCCGGACCTCGCCCAACTGGTCGCTAGCGACCGGTGGCGGTAAGCGGCGGCAACGACAGTAATGGCGGCGGCGGCAGCAGCAGTAGCAGTTGAAAAAGAAGAGAGATGGAAGAAGAACAAGAAGAAAGAAGAGAAAAGAGAAAGAAAAAGGTTGGCTTGATTCTAAAATTGTTAGAACAAAGAATCAACTTTTTTCTATTTCTCGGTTCTGTTCCAAATCTATTTTCGGGAATAAAAAAATAGAAATTTGTTCGTGAAAATAAAAATTTTACCAAATGGAATTTTGTTCCAAATTTACTTTCGGGAGCAAAAGAATAGAAATTTTCACTGTTTAGCCGGTTGTCAAATGCACCATAAGACTTTCGCAACGCTAAAGAAACCTCGAGTTCAAACCTTCTCTACAATATCTATAGTGCGTAAGCAAACACAAATCACGAGTGTACATATCTTCTTTCAAAATTCGACCTTTTTCTGGTAAACAACTAACTATTAGAAAACCTTGATCCCCCCTATCTAGAAAGACACTTGTAGAATTTTGGAAAGAACTTTCTACAAATAAATAATCTCAACACCGTATATAACTTTTTTCCATACCCGAGTTAACACCAAAACAATGGGTCAAGTTCAAAAAAGGAAAAGTATTCCATTAGCTTTCTTAGAGGCTGAGCCTTTTTCTCCGTCAATTCTAGGTGCGACAGTCTAGCTGACAAAAATGTTAGGTTACATTGATTGAATTTAATATGAAATAAAAGGAGCTGCTATCTTTCAAAATCGATCGACTTTTTAACCCAAAAAAATATCTAAAGAAAACTTTGCTTAGCAGGATGCCTAAAGCCACTGTAAGTCACCTACCACGCTAGAAGTAGAATAAGATGTGTCGAATGGCTCTTCTCACCTGTTCATTTCCCCCAACCAAAACGATGTCGACGCTTCACGAATTGACAGAATACCGTAAACTCGGGCAAAAGGAGAAAAAGAGATAAAGAAAAAATCAAGAAGTAATCAGGCAATACTTCTATTATTCGGAAAGAAGAAGGAAAAAAAGGAAAAGGAAAATTGTCGTGAGGATCCTTTTCGTGGGGACAAAAATTGAAGTATCCAATGTGCGTGAGGGCGTTGTCTGTTCCTTGGCATGATTTCTCCATGATTGGTTTTATTATGATGATCACATCAATCATTTCAGGAAAACTGACTGATCATTCATAAATCTATTTAAAGATGTTAA
The DNA here is from genome assembly GCA_017140595.1 of Eucalyptus curtisii. NCBI lineage: Eukaryota > Viridiplantae > Streptophyta > Magnoliopsida > Myrtales > Myrtaceae > Eucalyptus > Eucalyptus curtisii. The sequence continues at coordinate 20,510,033 of CM029501.1, read as the reverse complement.
TTTAATTCTAATTTTTTCAATTTTATTAATTTAATCTTAAATTACTATGTGAAATTCAAATGTAGTTCTTCCGGACCACATTGAAATTTCATGCAATTCTTTAGCACTAAATTACTAACATTAAAAAATTTATGACTGAATTTATATCAGTATGATAATTTAGAACCGAATTGATATCATTACAATATATTCAAGATTGATTGGGCAATTTCCTCATATTGTTTGTGATCTACCATATATCTCATTCTCTGAAATGTGGGTTGTGATCTACCATATATCTCATTCTCTTAAATGATTATATTTTCAAATATGTCCAAATGGACTTTGGAATTAAAGGAGCTAGCTATTATTGGAAAATTACTAAAATTATTTTAAATATATTGTAATTGTATCAATTGAATCATAAATCTTTTTTATTTGTGTCAATTCAGTCCATTCGACTAATTTGACAAGTTTTCTTTTCTCTTTTTTCTTTCTCTCTTTTTTTTTCTTCCCTTCATCTTCATCCTCCAATAAGTCATTGGAACTGGGCAACTGGCCAAAGGCAAGGGCTAACGAGGGCTTTTTTTAGTAATTCTTCCTGCAATTACCCTTTATTCACTTATCTATGTTGTGGATTGATAGAGGAAACACTCTTGTGCATTGCACAAAATTGGGTGCTATGGTGAACCCATGAATTGTCTCGATAGAGAATGTTGATCTTTATGCCTTCTGATGAGTTCCAAGGTTACTCCAATTCCAGATCGAGATTGTCTCTTTTTCGACATAGATTGATTAGTTTCTTTGCATGTGAACTCGACTTCCTTTTGTAACGAGGAAGATTGTTGTGGTACTTTACGAGAATGATTATAAATCGTATTTTGTTATTTCTTATTTTGGTGAAACATTGTGCCTTTTCGCAAGACATGTTGTTGACCGCTTATACACGAGTATTATTTGTTTTTTTTTTTAAAGAGATGGTTGTTGATTATTTTTCGTCGCGTTTCCTTCTCTTCTTCATTGTTTTATCCCATGATATCAAATAGATTCAAATTGAAATTTTCTTTCTATACAATTTGCTGATCTTCCCTATTTCTGTTCGAGTCCCATCAACAAAGGTAACCTTAGATAGTTATGCACCGGACCTATGAAGTGTCCCACTAAACTAATGGAGTGGGTAAAAGACAGACCAAAACTTGGATGAGTGGCCCAAATATAGAATCACTTGTGCATACAGAATTGAGAACAAAACCTGTGTTGTGTACCTAATCCGCCTTTTACAAACAAGTTCGTTCCTTAACCACTTAATTAACCAAGTGAGATTAAATACAAGGATACCTTGTTTGCCGCTAATTAAAGCAAGGATTAGGTACCATAACAGGGATCGGCTTAGTGATGCGAGGGCTCACTCACATATAGTATGAGCCTCATCATCGCATATTCAAATGCTCTAATTGCTCCTTGGTCTCATAAGATAATGGTTCATTCGCGGGTGCAGTGTTGGCTTCGCTTGTAGCAGACTCAAATTAACTATAGCCCTACTTCCACTGGCACTGATAGTGGGGCAACTGTGAGAAGTTCGCTCTAAGAAATGGAAATCATGGCTTCCCACATATGTAGCGTTGTCGACATAATACAATACTGTTTCTTTATAAAATTAAACACACACAATAATTATGAGAACCGATGATACATACCAAACATAGATTAACTTAATTGCTATAAAATTGTAGCCGAATTAAACACGAGGCGAGTTACAGATTACCAAATCTTCATAGGACAATTAGTTCTTATCGAGGGTACCTTGTAGATTTATAAACTATTCTTCCCAAAATACAATACCTTGAACTTGTTTACATTAGAACTACGTAAACATGACTCAATCGAACTTTTTCTGAAAGTAGCACAATGTTGTGTATGCTTCTTTCAAATGAAAAGTAGTTGATTTCAATTTACAAAAGATTGAAATGACATGATCTAAGAAGATATGTTCTTTATGATAAATCTATTAATGACAAAGAAAACTACTGCAGAAAATGAAAGAGACATGTCTTTTAAAGAAGGAAAACTGTTGTTGAAGATGATCTAGAGACACATGCTGAGCCATTAATCCATAATTACAACAAGTAGAACTAATTGTACATCCCTCCCAACGGGTTGTATTCCCGTGGGTTGATGGATGTATGTCCCATCGTCCAACGGTATCTTGTTCCACCAGACAAGCATTGCCTTCCTTGAATCCTCTGATCGAATTCAAGGATCAAGACCATTGGACTCCATCATGTTCTGAGGCTCTGCATGCGTCCTCCTCCAATCAACCCATGTGGTCGCAGGACCCACGGTGTTTCCCCAAAACGACCATGGTCTGAATTCCTAGCGTCGAGTCATCACGTGCCTGATCATAACGTCAAATGGCGCTGTCGCGGTCAGTACTGGTCACCGGCCACGACTTTCGTACTTCGTGCATTTGCTGCAATTCATTGCCGTGTTAGGTAGTCGTCGAGGGATGTGAAGATCGTCCGCGAGTTGTGTGTTATGGTGATCTTCAATGCGGAAAGTTCCATGTGTACTCTTCAGTCGGATATATGGAAAACAATAGGATGAGGACGATTGTAGTGTCGACGAGTATCAACGAATTCTACGGAAGAGTATTTCGCTAGTCAGTGTAAAACGACGGCATGAGTTGTGTTGCACGTAATAACGTCTTTCGGGAGGGCACGAAAAACACATTGAGGATGATTCTTGCTTCATGTGCGGAGCGTTTTTTTCATGGTATTACTCGTATGATCGTTTCAACTACTTGTACTGATGAGACAGGTTAGCATTTTCATTGAGACTTTCGACCGTAATGTTTGGAAAGAATTACAAAAAAAAGTTCTAAACCTTTTGCAATTATTCTAATTTACTCCCCAATCTTTTTTTTAACCAATTGAGCTTTAAATCTTTTAATTCGTACTAATTCAATTCATCTTGCTAATTTCAGTCGGCTGGCACTATCATGGATGTCCGTTGTCCTACGTGGTATCATCAGCGTTAACATGAACAATTATTAATAATATTTTAATTTTTAATTTCCTTTTTCCTTTCTCTTTCTTTTATTCACATCCTTCTTCCTCCAGTCAGTCGTCACGCTCTCATTGGCCTCAAGCAAGCTTGGCCATGGCTGTGTGAGGCTCAACCTCGCCAGTTGAGGCTCAACCAACCTCTAGCCTCACGAGAGGCTATAAGGGTAGCCTTGCCCAGGTCTCTCCTCGGCTGGCGAGATTTGAGCCTCGCCGGCCATGGCCAAGGCCAAATTTCGCCAGATCCGACGAGGTCATGCCTCGCCCAACGGTAGCAAGGGTCAAGCCTTCATTCTCTCTCCTTTCAAGCTCTCACCTGGATAGACTGATGAAGTGATCTTTGCCTTCCGCTCCAAGAACAAAAGAACCGTGTTGGTTGAAGTACATTACTTTTGAAATGGTGAGAATGTTAATAGATAATAAAGTTGAAGGCAGGTGCAATGACCTAGGTGGTTGAGTGTTAGATCATATGCCTAGTATTCCTATAATTTAACCCGGGTACGTAACGCGCTTCGGCTTCGTCTTGACTCTTGATGATGACAAATTGACATATCCATATGGTGGATATTCATATTGCTCCGATCCGAGTGAGAAGAGTTATTTCTTATGGTCATTCCTGCTCGTCACCCCTTTGACTAGCCCTACCCCATGATCCCTTAGTTATATATCCACTGTCGTTTGTACATTGATTTACTCATTCCGACTATATTAATATGCATATGTGCTTATTTAATTTATTACATCCATCTATCCTAAACCGATCATCTATCTTTCTTAAGCTAGAGATTAAGACATTCTAAAAATGAACTCTATAATATGCATAAATAATATAATTTTAGGAAAGTGTGTTAGAAAAGTCCTAAATTTATAATATTTGTGTCAATTTAGTCCTATTTTTTTTTTTAATTTTACCAATTTAGTCTTAAACTTTTTGACCTAGTGTCAATTTAATCAATTTTAGCAGTTTTGGCCCGATATTACTGATGTGGACGCTAGTTGGCCTATGTGACACCACCGGCATTAACGTAGACATTTTTTAATAATATTAATTTTCTATTTTTTCTTTCTTTTTTTCCTCCTCTTTCCTCTAGTGTTGACACTCAGCATGGCCAACTCTCACACAAAAGACGCTTGGCCTTGCCAAATGTGGTAAGGGTGGCCTTATCGGCGCTTGTCCTTTCCCACTTGTGGCGGCTCGGACTACCCTTGCTTAGGCAAGGCCAGCACTTGCCAACCCTGGAGAAAAGAAGAGGAAAGTAAGAGAGAAAAAATCGAAAATTATTAAGATATTATTAAAAATGTTCACATTAATGCCGGTCGTGTCACGTAGGATGATCAACGTCCATGATAGTAATATCCGGCCAAAATTACTTGGAAGGACTAAATTGGCTCTAAGTCAAAATGTTAAAAAATAAATTGACACAGTAAAAGAGTTTAGGATTAAATTGACACATATGCAATAGGTTTGAGATTTCTCCGGCACTTTTCCCTACAATTTTACTGCTGATATAATAAGATCGACTTTATATTTAAGGAAAGACAATTTTAGATGTTAGCATTTTACTGCTACTCCAAGCAAAAATCAAGCTCAAAGTGGTGAGACTGTCGCTATTGCTATTGGATGACTCCTTCCTTTCTTTAATCTCTTCTTCCCTCCAGTTTTTCTTTTGTTTTTTTCCCCTGAGGCCCTGAGGTTGCTTCTCTTTGCGTAGATATGAGCATCGAAAGGAGCTTCAAACGATAAAGAAACAAACCTGAGATTCCACCAAGAACGATATCTGGTCGCTAAAAGGTCCAATAACTCCACGATGGTCTCAATAAAATTTATGTCCTTCTCCTCTGGATTTAGTTGCACCATCCCCACCGCCCACCCCCCACCTATGCGAAAAGAGAACCGTCGCTATAAAGATATGAATCTCTTCGATTCGAGGCCTTTTGGAGAGATGACAAAAAGGAATGGAACCACCACCGTCCTTAGAAGCCCCACCTTCAGAAAGGGCGACGCCCCACCTTAAAAAAGGTGACGATTATTAGCCAGAATCCATCCATTGATTTCGTGTGCGCCCATCTTCTTCAAAGAAGAAAAACTGATCGGAATTGCTCGGTAAAGAACCATTTCACTGTGTTGAAACTACCGATCAATCTCAAGAGAGACGAAGATGAGCATTTCATGATCTAAGTCGGAGATTTTGGGTAGATGAAAAACCTCATTTTTTTTTATATGCCTAAATTGAGAATTGAACTCGAGATGGGTAAGACGGAACTCCCCTTTTTTTTTTATCGACATTTTGATTCTTTGTGTTTTGATTGTGATATTCTATGCAACGTGGCTAAGGTTGCATGTGCATCTCTTGCTTAATGACTTACTTTTATAGGATCATCATAATCTATGGTGCCGTCTTAAGAGTATTTTAATGACTTTTATGTATAAACAGGAATCAAGTGATAATAATTTTGTGGAAAGGAAATCCATTGTTAATTGCCTTGATAGACCAACCGTTCATGCTTTTCAATTACATATGTCCTTTGCCTATGTCATTAGCTATATTGAAATTTGTGACAGTTTAAGTGATTTGGCTAATCTAACGGGGGCAAGAAGTCAAAATGCCAACAGCAACTTGCTTCGTTGGAATTATGGTGAATGAGTGCACGCATTTGACTTATAGGGATCACCTACTGACTTCAAAAACTAATTAGAGAGCTGTATTTTGTTTTTTCCCCTTGAATTTAAATATATATTTTTTGGGCTGGATGGACTTTGGAACTTGGATGTCAATCAATCGATCCATTCAAGTACGTTACTTTGCTGAAGTCCATACAGCATGACCATTGCCGAGAAAATATATTATTAAGTTCTTCGTTATAACTCTCCGAGGAACACTTCGTAAGGCCCTTGAAAACAGTAAGAAAACTTTTCTATGCAAAGTGAAAATCAATGAATATTGACAACATGTATACTATATGGCATGTTAAGGATATCTAAAGTATAACCGGCTAGTGCTTCTTATCAAACGTCGCAACACTACTAACTAGTGTTCAAAAGCCATCATAGTCTTGTAAGTATGAACCTTTGTATTACATAAAAAGGCGACATCTTAAATACGAAAAAAGAAAACATTCTATTGGTAAAACTAAATTAAAAGAGTAATATTAAAGTCACTCTAAACAAACAGATCCTTTTTTTTTTTTTTTGGCAAATTTAGAAGTGTCTAGGTAATTTAGATGCAACTCATAAAGGTCCATATCGGTGAAAAGATTTCCAGTCCTCAACCCATCAAGTTGTACTTCCTCTAAAATAAGCTGTGGTTAGCCTATGCAAATCAGTAATTAGTCACTAATCCCATTCATTAGTAGCTCACATATAGCCTTGTAGGTGAAGTGATCCTCTGCATCTTCACTGCCCAAGCAAAAAGAGAGAGAAGAAAAGCAAAGTGGGAAAAGGTAAGTTGTTACCCGTGTGCAATGTGAACAGCCATCCTAAAGCACAAGAAAAGCACCTTGTTGAGATCTGAAGCAAGGGGCAGTTTAGTCACCAAAATCTGTCACAAGGCACAAGAAACCCTTTTGCACATGTGACGAAAGTGGCGACAAGGGACAGCAAAATCTGGGATTCACGGTTTCTTTTTATTTTTATCTCCTCGAAACCCAATGAAAAGCTGAATCATTACCACAGTTTCGCAGAGCAAAATCATTTGGATCTTAATGCCAAGTGCAAAAACCTTAGGCTTCACCCCCTAAGACAGTCCAATTCCCACTTAAAAAAAAAACCAAGAGAAGACACAGTGTAAATAACTGTAGGTAAAGCTTCGGGTTTTTTCAATTACGTCAATTGAGGTGCAAGTTAAAGCTCGACTATAGAATTATTTTTACTCAATAATATGAGTAATCACGTGTATATCATGTAAAAGAGAAATTTATTTTGAATGTATTCTATAGCTAGCTATATAGGAACTCTTGTATTTTTTTTAAATCATCATGAATTTCATAAATTTTCAAAATGTGGTTGAGCTGATTTAGTAGATTTAGTATTAAAATGTTGAAAAGTCAAGCCCCCCAAATCAGATTCTACTCTTCACTCCCATTAATTACTTACCAAAAAGTCCAACCGCCAAATTAAAAGAGGGGAAGAAAATCTGGACAAGTCTTTCTCCATGGTTAAACTGGACTGTCATTACACCTTGCCATTCTTTGCCTGTTTCAGTCTCTCTCTCTCTCTCTCTCTCTCTCTCTCTCTCTTCACAACGGGCAGTACACACAACCCAATCTTGAAATATAATGCAAGAGTGACCCATCAATGAGAGAAACAGAAAAATTATTCCAGTGAGAGAAAGGAGGGAGTGGAAATGGGGTAAGGTAAGAGGTGTAGCAGCTGGAAGCCTAGTATCACAGCTGCTGACTCCGGTGATTGGCGCATCTCCTGGTTATACATTTTCACTCTTTCGGTTCGTGCTTGATCTGAGAGCTTCAAGCTCGTCCGAAAAATCTCTTTCTAGGTGATTGTAATGCTTCCTGATCCGCAAGCTGAAGTCGGTTCATTTGCTGAGTTCTGATCTTTTCTGGACGAAGCCTTTGGTGGGTTTAGGTGAAAAGTTTGCTCTTGGGCTCAATTTTCTCTTCCTTGACTTGGGTTTTGGCTTGCTGATCCTAAAAGAAATGAGCTGTTCTGAACTTGGTAGCTTTTGATCTTCTGTTTTGTGAAAACTGATTGTAATACAGTTCTTGTTTGTGCTTTGGCTCACTTGCAGGAAAATTCAAAGCTTCATGTTCCTTTTATTTTACTCGGTAAGTTTTATTGCTTGATGTTTGGAGTAAACTCCTTGTGCTGCATCATGGAGCATTCTGGATTTACTTTCTCATTTGGATTTCTTTTGCTATGTGTCTACTGATTGATCTGTGTGCATAAAGTTTAAAACTTTTTTTAGATACGTCAAAAATGTTTTGTTTTGGACAAATCATTCATTCACTGATTTTTTAACCTACCGCGTTATTAACTTCCACTTTTTATTTTCCGGATTTGTGTTGGCTGCTTTAGGAACATTTCGTTGTCTGAATTTGAGCTTATCCTTGGTATAAACAATTTATGACCCTTCACTCTTACCCCCAGATTAAGCAGCACCCAGTTTTGGATGAGGCATTGCCATTTCTTCTTCCTATTCTTTCCATACGTGCTTTGATTTCCCTATTGGTAGAAAGGAGTCTAGAGCGGCAAACGCAAATTGGTTTGGAAATCTCCAGTTTATCAAAAATCCTCAGTGTTTTCTTGTGGTTGACAGTCAAAATTCCATACACTATCTCTGTTATGCTCACATTTGCTTACGTCTTATTTCTCAGTTCCCAGAGAAAGACTCATATGAAAAAGGCTGCTAAGTTGGAGACTTGGGTATTTTTACTCTGGCCTGGATCTACAAACTAGGCCTTTGTCACTGGTCCAAGGACGAGGCTTTTGCTAAGTCGAAACCAGTTGCAGCACTGTTTTTTGCTGTGGTGATGGCAGCTCTGTTACATTCCGAGTCAAGACGCTTGTATTCTTGGTGGTGGAGTAGCCACATTAGGCCAAAGAATTCAAAATGGCTTCAGGAAAATCTCACCGGTAATGTTCTGCATTCATGAAAAGTCTTCCTAACTGCATTTTAAGAGGATCCTCTTCAAATGGCTTTTCAATCTACGAGATGCTAGCTTGTTCTTGGGTCGATAATGATGCGTCATGGAAGCACCTTTGCTGCTATTGCACTCTCATTGACTGAATGTCAGGAAGAACTATTTTCGAAGGAAGAACAGTTCTTTTTGAAAGCATCCCCACTTGAAGAGCAAAAAGATGGGCTTATTGTCCCTGCAAGAAGCTATAATTTACAAACCCTAAAAACTTCTCGATCATGTGCCCCTTATACAGACCTGAAGATTTTGTATTTACTAGAGTTTTGCTTGCGAGCTGAGTTACTATGTCTACTACTTAAGTTATGTATTGTTTTTGGCCGACAAAAAAGGGTTTGAAATGATTTTGCTGAGCTTGTCGCAATAGATTGTTCATTATTTTCTGATCCTAGAGTATATATGTTTTGGTTATTGGACACTGGATTGGAGGTCTTCTTCATATTTCATCTGCAGTAAGGAAATGTCAATTGTTTTTTCTCAACTCTCGTTGCATCCAAGTTCTACTGTTTCAAGGATCAGTTCCAGTATACCCCACATAAATTGCAGACCTTGCAATTACTATACCCTCAATGCCAGAGCAGCTTAAAAATGCATTTTCTTGAATACGTGTGTGACATGCACATTTCACTACATTCATGACCGCACTTTTGCTTAGCGTTTCTTTTTTTCTGCAACCAGATATGGATGCCAAAGTCAAAGCAATGATCAAACTTATCGAAGAAGATGCGGACTCTTTTGCGAGGAGGGCAGAAATGTACTACAAGAGACGCCCAGAGCTGATGAAATTGGTCGAGGAGTTCTACCGTGCTTATCGTGCACTCGCGGAGAGGTACAACCATGCCACAGTGGAGCTTCGCCAAGCCCATCGAACTATGGCAGAAGCATTTCCTGATCAAGTACCTGATGTACTGGCTGAAGATTCAGCATCCACTTCATCAGGAGGTGAGGTTGATCCGCATACACCAGAAAGTTCTCACCCTCGCCGGGCATCATTTGAAATGTATGATTCAGATAGAGATGCTTCATCTCTCTCTTCAAACAATGCATCTGGTGTAAAAAGACATGGAGCATACTCAGAAAGCTCAGGTTCCACCTCTTGTATAAGTAAGAAAGGTCTGAAACAGGTGCATGAGATATTTGAGTCGGATGAAGTGACTTCTCAATATAGGCCTGCTGATGGAATAACCAGCAGAGGGTTGAACCTCCTGAAATTTTGCAAAATGGGTTGTCGCAGTTATCTAGCGAGAATCAAAATCTTAAAATCCAAGTCGCTTCAGAGTCTGAACGTGCAAGCAAGGCAGAAATTGAGGTTCAAACCTTGAAGAAGATCTTGGCTGAGATCCAAGCTGAAAAGGATTCTATGCTGTCACAATACCAGCAAATTCTGGAACAGATATCTAACCTGAAGAGAGATCTAGACCATGCTCAGGAGAATGCAAGAGGTCTGGACGATCGAGCAAGCAAAGCAGACATTGAGATAAAAATATTGAAGGAAGCGCTTGAGAAGCTTGAAGCTGAAAGGGATGCTAGCCTTGCTCAGTACAATCAGAGTCTAAGAAAGATATCCAGCCTTGAGCTGCAGCTCTCTCGAGCTGAAGAGGATGCAAAAGGTCTTAGTGAGCGAGCTATTGCTGCAGAAACTGAAACGCAGAATCTCAAGCATGAACTTTCCAGACTAGAAGCTGAAAAAGAAGCTGGCCTACTTCAGTATCGACAATGCCTGGAGACAATATCTGTTCTAGAAAGTAAAATTTCGCTTGCAGAGATGGATGCTGGAAAGCTATCTGAGCAAGTTGCGAACGCAGAAGCAGAAATTCAAAAGCTAGAGCATGCTGTTGTTAAATCAAATGAAGAGAAAGAAGCAGTCGCATTCCTGTACAAGCAATGTCTTGAAACTTTGGCTAGGATGGAAAGTGAGCTCTCTCGTGCTCAAGATGATGCCAGAAGGCTAAATAGTGAAGTTGCAATAGGTGCCGAAAAGTTGAAGGATGCTGAAGAGCAGCGTCTTTTATTGGAGAAGTCAAACCAGTCTCTGCAGTCTGATGCAGAGAACCTATCACAGAAGGTTGCAATGAAGGACCAAGAACTTTCTAGGAAGCATGAAGAGTTGCGCAAGCTTCAAGAACAAATGCAAGATGATCGCCTTCAATTTGTCCATGTTCAAGCAAGTTTGGAGACTTTACAGAAGCTGCACTATGAGTCTCAGAAAGAGCAGAGAGATCTGGCTCTGGAAATAAAAAGCGGGCTTCAGATATTGAAGGATTTGGAGACATGCAAATATGGTTTGGAGGAAGAGATCACTAAGGTTAAGGAAGAAAACCGAAGCCTCACTGAACTCAACACATCCTCCGCCATCTCGGAGAAAAATTTGAAGAATGAATTATATAGCTTGAAGGAGATGAAAGAGAAGCTTGAGCAGGATTTCGCAACACAATTAGCACAAAGTACCGCTCTCCAGCAAGAGATTTTTCAATTGCGAGAAGAAATTAAGGGCTTAAATGGGTGCTACAAAGCGCTTCTCTCCCAAGTGGAGTTGGCAGGTCTCGACCCTCTATGTTTTGGACAAACAGTGAAGGAGTTGCAAAGCAAGAACTCTGAGTTGAAAGAGATCCAGAAAAGGGATAGAGATGAGAGAGAAGTTCTTTATGAAAAGTTAAAGAACATGGACAAAATTTCTGAGAAAAATGTGGTGCTTGAAATATCCCTGTCCCAGTTAAACAGTGCATTAGAAGAATCCAAAGAGAAGATCCAACTGTTACAGGAAAATTGCCAATCATTGCAGGGAGAAAAATGCAGTCTTGTTGCTGATAAAGCTGCTTTGCTTTCTCAGCTACAGATTATCACTGAGAACATGCAGAAGCTTTTGGAGAAAAACTCATCATTGGAGAGTTCGATATCTGCTGCAAGATCTGAGGCTGAGAGCTTGAGAGAGAAATCGAAGAGGATAGATGAATTCTGCCAGTTGCTTATTAATGAGAAATCCAGCCTCGTAAATGAAAGAAGCAACCTTGCCTTGCACTTGGATAATGTGGAGCAGAGGCTCGGAAGTCTTGAAAGGAGGTTTGACAACTTGGAAAAAAAATGTGATAGACTGGAGAAGGAGAAAGAAACCACTCTTTGTCAAGTCGAAGAATTGAAGGGCTACCTTGGTGTGGAGAAACAAGAACGTGCAACTTATGTACAATCAAGTGAGGCACGTTTGGCAGGTTTGGAAAACCATGTACACTTTTTGCAAGACGAAATTCAACTGAGGAAGAAGGAATTTGAGGAAGAAGTGGAGAAAGCCGTAAATGCGCAAGTTGAGATATTCATCTTGCAGAAGTTTGTAGAAGATCTGGAAGCAAAGAATTTATCCCTCTTGTTAGAATGTCAGAAACACGTTGAAGCTTCGAAATTATCCAATAAGTTGATTAATGAACTGGAAAGTGAAAATCTCGAGCAGCAGGTAGAAGGGGAAATGCTGGCAGATGAAATTGGAAGGCTGAAGACCGAAATTTATCAGGTGTTCAAGGCTCTTCAAATTGATGCAGAAGTAGGGCGTGAAGGTGAGATCACGAAACATCAAATACCTTCCCAACTTGACCGACTGCCTTTTGTGCATATAATGGACAGAATAGGGCAATTAAAGAAATCGCTGACAAGGAGCAAGGATGAAGAGCAAAAGTTGCTGGTTGAGAACACCGTGTTAGTTGCTTTTCTCAGAGGACTTGGATTAGAGTGTAATGAGCTAGAGTCAAGTAAAGACTTCCTCAAGCAGGAGCTCAGAATCATGACTGAGCAATGTATGATGCTGGAAAAAGATAAGCATGAGCTTCTAGAGATGAAAAACCTCTTGAAATTGGATCTAGGCAAGGCAGAACAACAGCAGGAGGCACTAGAGACTGATTTAAAAGTGATGCACAAGAAATTGGTTGATGTGCAGATGACTTACCAGCTTTTGCAGGAAGATAACTCCAACAGACTAGTTGAAAACCAAGCTTTGCTGGAGAAGATTACAGATTTGGAAGCACAGAAGCACGCCCTTGAAGAGGAAAACTCTGTGATAGTCCAAGAACTTAATTCTCTTGGTAACCTCTCTCTAGTTTTCCAGAGCTTTGGAAAGGAGAAAGCTGAAGAACTAAAAGCTTTTGCTGCTGATCTTTGTGGCCTCCAAACAATTAACAACGATCTAAGGGAGGAGATTGAGGTGTTGAGGAAGAAACTAGAGACAGAAAGGGCAGAAAAGTCACTCCTGGTTGACTCGATCGAGAAGTTGGACAGAGAGTTCAATGAAGTGAGAGACTTCAATGATCAAATAAACCACCAAATTTTGATTGGCAACGATTTTCTGAGAGAGAAGGCAAAGGAACTTTCGGAAGTAGACCAAAAACTGGAGCTTTCGCGGTTCTCGGCCATTGAATTGTCAAGAACTGTTGAGGAACTAAAAAGGAAGCATGAAGAGTCAAGAGTGGGTAGAGAAAATGTAGAAAAGCAGATTCATGAGTTATCTGAAATAAGGAAAAGACAGGAGGAGCAAATTGAAAGTCTTCTGGAGGTCAAACAGAATCTGGAGCTCAAAGTGAACACATTACAGAATGAAATTGAGGAACGCAGGATTCGAGAAGAGAATTTGAGTTCAGAGCTGCAAGAGAGGAGCAATGAGTTTGAACTTTGGGAGGCTGAGGCTGCAACTTTTTACTTTGATCTCCAAATTTCTTCCGTTCGAGAAGTTCTACTTGAAAATAAGGTTCAGGAGCTAAGTCAAGTCTGTCAAAGCCTAAGGGATGAAAGTGCTATGAAGAATGGGGATATTGAACAGATGAAAGAAAAACTTGGGTTCTTAGAGAGTGAAATTGGTGGACTAAAGAATGAGCTATCTGCATATGTTCCCATCCTATCGTCTCTTAGAGATGGGATGACATCTCTCAAGCCACAATCCAATTTCTGGAAGCACCAGGTATTGTTCATCATCGAGAAGTTTGCATTTCAAAACTAGCTGAGTAGATAAACCGAAAAGTAATGACTGAATGAGAAAGTCTCTTCTTTTCCTGCTACAACCTAATATTGAATTTTATGAAAAACCAGAGAGTAAAGGTAAATAGTAAAGACATGCAACTCGTTCTTTTTCCATGCCTTTTAGATGCATCATACAGTATAATTGCCCATTTGAGCAACGAGCTAGTTCAGCTGAAGATAATATATTGTTCTGTTATAATTCTCTCCAGCATGCAGAAATGGCATATCCATTTCCTGAAAATGGACATGCCAAGTTCCTAGAAGAACAAAGCTTTACAGTACCAGCAGTCTCAGATTTGCAGAAGATGCAAGATAGGATTGAAGCTGTTGAAAAGGCTGTCAGGGAAGAAATGGGAAGAGTCGGGATGGAGAAAAGTCAAGATGCGCTTGTGAATCTCGAAAATGACTCGCCAGAGAGGAAGGAGTTCCACAAAGAGAAAATAGTAGTTGGAAATGAAATCAGCAATGACCAGAAGCCAACCAAGTCCAAATGCGAAATTCCTCCTTCGCAGACAGGGCAATTGATGAAAGATATTCCACTTGATCAAGCTTCAGATTCTTTGCTTAATGAAATCAGCAGTAGAGATGAAGAAAGACCAAATAATCAGATGCTTGAAGATGCATGGAAGAACAGTCTAAACCCTTCGTCAGAGCTAGAAATTGAGAAAGAATTGGGCATTGACAAGGTCTCGACCAGTAGAGAACTTGGTAAAGAGAGAAGCAAGAAAAAGATCTTGGACAGACTTGCTTCGGATGCTCATAAGTTGACTGGTCTCCAGGCGAGTGTGCAAGACATGAGAAGGAAAGCGGAACTGAAGAAGAGTAGCAAGAGGTCACACAAGGTCAAGTACGAGACAGTGAAGAGGCAGCTAGAAGAAGCGGAGGAGTCAGTCATGCACCTGATGGTCATGAATGATCATCTGGTGAAAGATATCGACGTGAACTTATCCTCATTGGATCAGAAGGATGAAGTTGAGATGGAGGAAATTGAGAGCGTCCGGGAGCAGAAAATAAGGGAGCAGGCGAAGAAAGAGAGTGAGAAGATTGGCCGCTTGCAGTTCGAGGTGCAGAATATCAACTACGTCTTGCTGAAGATGGAGGACGAGAAAAAAGGCAAAGGGAAGAGCAGGTTCTCGAGGAGCAGGACGGGCATCGTTCTGAGGGATTTCATTTACAGCGGATCAAGGAACGGGGAAAGGCAAAAGAAGAAGGCCTGCTTTTGCGGCTGCAGGAGGCCTAATGCTGATGAGTGATTGAAGCAAGTGAGCTGCTGATGTAAGAGTCACAAAAGTTGCCTGTTTTTAGGGGCTGCATTTTGCCTTCTGTTTCATGTACTTGTAATATGTTCTCGTTAGGTGTGAAACAGTTGGTCCTTTGTGTTCACTGGGACCAGAATAATTAGGAGCAATGGGCGCTATCAGGAGAGAGTTATGTTTGCGATTCTGTCTAGTCGTAATGTACATCCTTGCAGTAGACCATTTGCTTGTAGATGGTGATCGGCAGATTTTAACGGCATTATCTAGGAAGACTCTCTCGGCTCAAGCTACTTGGTGCCATTTTTCGTTGTAATACAGAATTTGTGGTATCTGGAATCGATGTACACAGCTTAAGCTTGTAACTAAGGCTAGAAGATGGTCATTGAGTAGCTTGGATTTGGATGTGATGTGATTTCCAGTTTTCCACGTCTCTATGTTTTTGACTCCTTGATATTAAGTAGCTACTTGGATTCCAACTATGGCAGTGTAATCCCACCACAGAAGCAGCAGAACAGAGAATCCACCGTATAAAGTTACAAGGTAACCGAGTTTTATTCGTACGGGAATGTTCTAATCGACCAATACCCTCCTGTTGTAAGAAATACCAGTGGCATTTCTCCCTTTGAACGTGATAATTGCTTTGTAGATTTTCGCAGTACCAAAGAACTGCCATGAACTAACTTTACCGAAAAAAGAACTGCCATGAACTAGACAGAAAATTCACAAGAAATAAAAAACAAATGACACTGAGGGACATTTGATCATTGAATCAAGAATGCTCAACATCCTTGATCAAATGCCAGAAGCACCATCATGAGGAGCTTGTTTGTCGTAGCTAAAGTCCCCTATGTATTCAAATGGATAAAAAACTGATATTTGTTCATTCGGCAGAAAATATGACCTTTTTGAGAAATATTTTTCAAAAAGTAATTTTCCAAAAAAACGATAATATTTTATGTTGTTCGACTGAAACCTGAAAACAAACTAAAAATATTTTCTGCTGTTTGATAGGGAAATTAGATTTTTCAGAGAAAAATTACCAAATATCAAATTTTTAATTATCTCTCTTTTTATTTTTATTTTTCCTTTTTTTTTGGCTAGTGTCTTGCCACAGTGACCAGCAATAGGAGAGGGACAAGCTCGTTGGCCTCTGGTGACACTCGAGCCTTGCTCGGTGGCTAGCCATTGACCAAAAAGATGGAAAAAGAAAAGAAAAAAAAGAACAAAAAATATAAAGAATAAAAAATTCAATTTTTTAAAATATTTTTATAAGAACTAACATTTCATAATTAAGGACTTAGACTCGAGCGCCGAAGATCAACGGATAGCCTTTGTGTACCAAAGTTCAAGTATTTAGGACCCAAGCATGTTCTTTATGGACCCGAGCTCAGGTCCGGAGGACTTGTGCACAAGCACCACGAGCTTAGGCTTGACCTCGATGGACTAGGTGTGGGCATTAAGGCCCACCTACTGGAGATTTCATCCTGAATGCCAAGACTCAAGAACCAACTTCATCCTAAACGTTGAGACTCAAAAACCAACGTTAAAATTTTGAATTTGAGTGCCAATACTTAGTTATAATTTAAAAAACATCCTCCGACTTTTCAAAAAGATTTAGAGAGAAATCCTTTTATTGACTTTAAACATATCTTTTCCTTTAACTAGGAAAGCATTTTCCGATGACTCATTTATCTAAACAAACCAAAAACCCAAAAATGAGGAAAATTATTTTCCAAAAAATGTTTTCCGCAAAACGGAGCATTAATTTTTTGTGGTAACATACGCAACAAGGGACATGTTAAAGGATCACAAATTGGCTAATACTGGGATACCGGGTTGCAAACAATTTTAGACCATATATCTGAAAGATCCCATGGAAGTATCCCACGAAAGAGGCTCCACAAAATCTGGCACATCTTAGACTCGTAGTAACGGCTTAAACAAACAACCAATTACCCATAATTTAGATGGCTGTCGACAAAAATCTAAGGGTGTCTACAAAATTAAGGAACAAAATTGTCTTCTCTTACTTGATGAAACAGTTAAAAGGTGCTTAAGAGAAAAATTTTCTGCAGGTTCACAAACAGAACCTCCCTTCAAATGGAATGTAACTCTCACAAAAGGACACATTCTCAGCATCTCAGTCACTCTACATTCAAGCTCCAATAACCTCGGCAGGTGCCTCTGCCACTGTTTCATCAGCTGGCCTGTCCAGCTTCACACCAACATCTTCTGAATAATCTCCATGAACCTACAGAAAGACCAACAGAATGATCATTAGCATGGCTCTGACATTGTCGAAGATATCAGGCCAAGCAAAGATCCTTTACGGCGAGGGTAAATTATCAACAATTTTAATCTTATTTTTGAGAAAGATCCAGATACCCAAATGCTGAAATGGAACATCATGAACTCTTACATGCTGCACATATCATCAAAGGTGGCAAAAGTAAAAAGATTTTTCCGTCATTTGAGATTCACGCATACTTCAAGATTTGACATTTTTTATAGGTGATCCAACAGGGAACATACCTCCATCAACTTCCCAAGGTCAAACTTAGGAGCTTTCAAGATCTTCACTTTCCGGATGAACACATTCTGTAGAGGATAGATGCTTGATGTTGCCTTTTCAATCTCCTTTCCAATTGATTCTGGAATGAACTTGCGGACCAACTCTTTCAAATCACAAGATGTTGCCTGGTTTACCATGATTTCCCTCATCTTCCTACGTATCTGAAAAGGGAGAAACAAATAAAAGTTACTGTTTAGTTAATCAAACGAAATAGTATACATTCTGCTGCAGGAACTTTCAAATAAAAAATTTACACGACAGGACTAAAATAACTTTGGCCAAGTTGAAGATATGCTATCTATGGGAAGGCACAGATAAATCACCCACATCCTAATTTCTCAAAATTTTAACAACATAATATGATCCCAATATTGAAGAATAATGTCGAAGAAGTTATGAAATATCCCAAAGCTGCATGAATTACAACTTAAGCTATGTAATTCAACTAGTCAGTTATGGCTCAAGACTAGAAAATAACCTGTCTAATCTGGCTAGACTGAGCATAGCAGGTCCTCTTGACTTGGTTAGGACGTCTCTTAGTGAAGCCAATGCAAAACATCCTCAATGTGTAATTATCTGTCGTCTTGACATCAACATGGGCTTCAATCAAAGTTTGCCATTTCCTCACCAAGGACCTCAGCTTATCAGTTGTGAAGTCCATGCCCTAATTTACCATAGGAGAATAGTGAGTCAAGAGAGAGTCAACATGCAAATAAAAAAGTACAGAATCAAGCAACAGTGAACATAGACATTACCCAGAAATTAGTCAGGACATTTCTACCCTGGACATCTTCACATCTCAAACGGATCTTCCTGTAGGCGTGGTCCTCATCACCTTGAAGGTCAGCAAGCGATGTCTCAAACACTCTATGCTTGAGACCTTCTGAAGCAATCTGCAGAATAGGCCCCATTAGTCTTGCACATAGATACCCTTTTTTAACTCAATATGGACATGCATAGGTATTCAAATCCATAGAAGGCATTTACAAGGAGACAGAGTGAATGGGGCCAATAATAAGAAAACAATGTCACTTAACCTACACCTATGTGCACATCCTGATTAACAAGTAATTTTTACTCCAAGAACCAGGTCATTATCACCACGACTTGTGTAAGTGTTGACTGCAAATTCAAATCTATAAGGCTCATTGGTTTCACAGGATATCATGCATGATGCATGTATGTTCTCATGCAAACATCATTTGATGTCAAACTATCAATCATGGCAGCTCCACAGAGATTTCCCAAAAACTAAGACCTCTTCCATTTTGGTAAGGATAGAATATCAGTTGATCAAGCCCTCAACAAGTCCAAAACTAAACAGCAAGAAAAACAATTTGATGCTTCTTCGGAGGGAAGTAGTCAGGAGAATACAACCTAAACCCAAGTTCCCAGCTCACGGAGACAAAAACTTCACAGGAACAAACTTCAAATGAGAATACATCGATCTGATGCATAAATTAAAAAAACCAACAAAATCCCAGTCCACATCCAGAGCAGATTTTCTCCAGGAAAAAAGTCCAATCCATCAATAAGTTGTCCCTTCCACCCTTTTTCTTAATATCAAAAAAATATAATCGCGGTCCATCGCCTACTTATCAAAAGGCCCCAAATGAAAACAAAAGAACAGAACAAAGCAGATAAACTTTTCCTACGGTATTTTCACAAAGTCTAACGAGTAATATCCAGTGGCATTGAACCGAACTTAGCTGAACTCCACACAGTACCATTCACAACATCTTCAAACGATTTTCGGACGCAAATACAAGAACTCAGCCAAGCACCAGCTCACAGATTCACGCCAAGACACGACAAAAATCGCACCTTTGTACCCTGAGTACGAGAAACGAGTGTCTTGCCCACGTTCTTGACGGTGAACACGGACGGCGCCTTGATATCGTACCAGTCCTTCTTCGTGAACGGATCGACCCTGCACCCGCCAGACCAGACAAGAAAAAAGATCAAACAACAGCAGAACCAGCACCCCAAAACAGGCACAAGAACCGAATCAATTTCCAACAAAGTCGAGGCGGAATTGAGCACTCACGCCTTCTTCTTCCCACCCTTCTTCCCCTTCGAGATCCTCTTGTTCTTCCTGCATCCAACACAGAGAAATAGGGGACAACGTCAGCCCATTTTCAGGGAGGAGACGAACATGGTAAGGCCGGACATGGGCAAGAGCGACGAAGAGAGGAGAGGGAGTACCCGACGGCCATGGCTGGAGGAGACGAGGGTTCCCCGGTGGTGGCGCAGAGAGGCGGCTCCTACGGCGGATATTTGCAAACCCTCTTGGACGCTCAAAAACCCTAGTCTTGCCAACTTACAAGTGTATATATATACGCTAGTATCAATGGACCAAAAAAATTCTAAGCCCAATAAATCAAAGAATTGGCCCAACAGCCCAAACAAAAGCCCTTGACGATTCTAGAGGCCCATAACTTTAGGTGTTTCTAAGGGTAATATGAGAAATGTGCATGTCTAAATATTTATAGGGATAATAGGTATTTGTAGGGGTAATGTGGAAAATGTATTCCAGATGTTTCTTAGGATTAGATCACCACTGTCAAATCAATGGGAGATCTAATGGTTGTACTTAGAAGGGCTCAAGTATAAATAAGAGTCTCCTGCCTTTTGGGAATTCAAGAGAGTTGAGAAATAAGAAACATTGTTAAAAGCTCCTCTTTATAGCTCTGATATTTTGTTTCTTGTCAAGAGGAGATATGTTCGGAACCATAAATTTGTCAAAATAACAATTCACGAAAGAAGCTTCCTATTCAGAGGGAAGAAAATTGAAAAATACTACTAGCTTTAGAAATTCGAGAGAGTTTATTGGCAGCCTCGGCGGTGATCATGCGAGCACATAGCGAACATGGGTGGCAAAGCTAAAAGTAGATTCCAAGAGTTTGCTTTGCTGGCTTTGTTGGAAAGAACTAATGAGAGAGACTTTTATATTTTTAGGGCTTCTCAATTTAAGCATGATTTAATATTTTCATGGTTTGGTTTGGCTAACCAAACTAATAAAATGCGAATCGACAAAAAAATGTGGTTTTTTTCATTATCCAAATCGAAAATTGGACTAAAATTAAAATATACGAAATTTCGGTTTGGTTCCGTTCAATTTGGTTCTGACACCCCACATACACCCCCAGAAAGAGTTAGACGTTGTCTCCACCACATGAGTCTCACATGGAATTAATCTTTTTCCCCTTTAGATCCTTTGTGATAAATTACTTCAGTCAATAATACATGTGTCAATATGGATCTTGATCGATGGATTTGATTAAACCCACATGGAACTCATCAATTTCAACCATGTAGAATTAGTTTAAAACAAATATAAAACTAATGTAATATTTTTTCTTCCTTCTTTAGAAAAGAAAGGGTTTTATCTTTTTCTTGGATTATTGTTTACTTCATAAAAGGATACCTTACAGATTTAACCACATGGAACTTATCATATTTGCAGATTTAATTTAAGACATGTTAACCTAATGTAATATTTTCTCTTCCTTTATTTCAAAAAGAATTCTTGAATCATTAATTGCTTCTCAAAGTTTCATTACTCGACGAAATAAAAACGAAAGGATGAATTTGGGTAGTATCATGTTCGTATCTTAATTATGGTCATTTGTGCAACTTTTGCTGAGATGAATGGACTTTAGTTTATTCAGTCGATCCATCTATAAATTTGTAGAAAACATATGCATTTAGTGGTCCCTCAACAATTCAAGACAAGTACCGGGAGGTCTCTCATGGTGCTACATAGGATATTTGTAGAATATGCAAATAGTGCCCCTAATTTTGTAACATGTTTTGTCGCAGTTAAACTTATTTTATATTACCTAATTTAAAATTTTGATTTATATCTATGCACATAACTATAGTGAAGAAATATGTGGTTCAATGGTGCAAAGAATGGTGATTGGTTTCAAATCTATGTTTTTTCATAGTGTATTGACATAGACTGTATTTGGTTGTCCGGATTTTTAATCAAGATGAAAACTGGATACTTTAAGATAAGGAGTCTAGAGATTTTATCATATCCTATCTATATTTGATGAACTATAGATTTAAAGTCTGATATTTTTATATTCTATCATATACATTGTTTGCTAGAAGCTGAATATTAATTTAAAGAACGTATATGCTAATACTTAGTACCCATGAAATAATATCAATCTATCATCAAGAAAAAATCATTCTCATGCATAGTACTCGAAAACCTTCACAATTAATTAGAATTACAACCCTCAATGCAAAAATATAAATAAAAAATGATTTACATAGTATAAATTTTCATTGGCCACAACTGCTTAGCATAAGTAACCCTTATAAAGTAATCCAACATTCATGTAGCAGGTGTAGCATGTTTAGTTTCCACAAGATGCATTAAGCAGACTCTACACCAACTAAAAATTAAAGGCCATAACTAAAAAGCAAGTTGCCAAACAATTAACTTTATTCCACACAACCAAGAAGCACCACATATTTGGCCATAAAGTTGATATCTCAACAAGCTTTTAACGAGCACAAATCCACTACAACTCATCACCATAATTCTACTTAATTCTTCGAATATCACAACAACTATGAACAATGCTCCAAACTTCATAAGAAATAGCACATTTAGAAAAAATATGATTCCAAGAAATAGCAAAAAGAACATTGTTCGATATTGCTTAATGTCATAAAACAACAAAGGGACTACACAATAGACCTATTATTTATAGATAAAATTAGGTACAACTTTTTACTTCCAATTCACACAAATTAACTATGACTCATCGCTCCAACTCTACCTAATTCAATGAGTACTTGGGAAACTATAAACCAAACTCTTCAGTCATTCTCATCTCTCATCTCTTTGAGAAGTATTTCCACAAATATCTTCTTGTTCTAATATGGAAATCCAATAAATAGATGAATGTTCTTTGGATCCTTCACAAATTTTTTTTTGCATACTTTTATTCTACCCATAGTACTTAGGGACATTTGAAGAAGCTCCTCATTTATTTTTCTTTTATTATTGCCCAAATCTTTAGCACGTCCAATGCGGCTAGCAATTGTTTCTATCCTCTCGTTAGTATTTTTCCAAGAAAGAGCCAAAAGTGCCTACAATCTTAACTAACTCAACTACCCACTTTGTTTGTTTAAGCCATTTTTCTTCTTAAAAGATTATAATTATTTGTATATGAGAAGATGATAGCAGCGATAAGTTTTGACTTGCACCATTAGTTGTCTCATCATCATGATTCTCACCTTACTCATATTCAACAGCCGTAGAGCTTTTGAAGGGTCTTCCCGAGATTTCCCTTAACATAGTTTTTTTAGAATATGGTTGCTAGTCGACCATATTGCGGGAAGGCCTTTCTTCTCAAAGAAGAAGTGCCTGGATAGGTCTACAAATAAAATATATTATGTTAATAAAAAAACAAGTAATAAAGAATAAAAAAATGAGAAAAAGTGACACAAATTTTGCAATATTTTTGTCAACTATCCTTTGAATGAATATCAACACAATACTTTTCATGATTCCACCCAAAGCCACTTTGACCCTTCAAGTCATATATTTGATTGTACATTTTTTTTTTTTTCAAGTTTTTCATCTTTGACTCCATATGAGGATTACCCCTGATGCCAAAATTGTGGAACTTTTCTTCAAACCACTTTTCTAATATTATCATGTAACCACTCTTAAGTTGTTATCAGTTTTCATTCATAGCGTAACTAGTTCTTCAAGACCATATAGAAATGCATTTTACTCCTTTATTTCCATACATGTTGGTCTCTTTTTGTTTTCTTTCCTTGAGTATGACTAAAATCACTACCTTCTGTTCCTAATAATGTGTGATTGTTGTTTGAAATTAACATGGATTTCTCACCTCAACTAATATAACCAAGACAACACATAGACAAGCCTCGATGATTGTTGTTTAAACAACAAAAGGATATGGACAATGGGCTAAGTCGCAGACAACATATTAAAAACATACACAACATTCATAGCTAAGAATTCAGCATGTTCTTAACTTGTACAACATTCATGCCAAAAAATCAACATATTTTTAAACGTGTACAACAAGAACAATAATGAATCTAATAAATTTAAGCCATGTATAATAAGAATCGTATTTCCGCGAGCCTATAATGTGGTGGGTGTACAAATTCAACAAATAGCACATTTTGAAATGAATATTTTGCAAACTAATAGTGATAACCGCAATAAACCACCATGTACCTGCACATACATTGTGAGCACAATGCAAATGATGCTCCAACTTGAGAGAGATGCTACTTTAAAAATATGGATATATTGATGTCATACTTACGAGTTATGCTAATACCCAATTAATAACAAATATGGGAGTGTGGCCTAGTCTAGGTATGCTCAAATTATTAGGAGTTTGATGCATTTAATGAAATTCCTCAACCTAATATAGCTTATGTTGTGTGTAGATTGAGCCAATAGATATACACAAAATCCCAACCATGATCATTGGACTACCTTGATTATAGTAAAGAAATAAATGAGAAGAACCATAAAATACGACATTTTATATAATAGATTTCCAACTGTATTAAAATGACACAATAATGCTAATAACATCTTGGATTTAGATAAGACAAAATTCATTTGTGAATATGTGTTTATCCTTGGTGGAGTTATTGTAACTTGTAAATTAGCCAATAACAGATTTTCTTTTAGGAATGAAACAGACACTTTATATATTTATGCATTATGATTGCCAAGCGACAATAGCCATTTCAAAGAATAAAATTGGACACATAAAGTAAAACCGATACCTTATGTGAAGATGGGATATGTCGATTGATTATGTGAAGTTAGAGGCAAATATGGCCGATCCTCTGACTAAACCTTTGGGAAAAAAATTTAATTAATGATACATCGTGGGGAATGTGACTTAAGCCAGTTGAGAAAAATCAATAACGACGATAACCCAACCTATGTGATTGGAGATCCCATGGATTAGGTTCATATGAGTAATAGCAAATCTTAGTAATCTAGTGATACACAATAATAAATTATTGTCCCACTTAAGGTGATAATAGAGCAAGATTGCAATGAAAGAGAGCTTGATTTAAGCTCATAATGAATTCCGTATCCATTATTTTTGGTGTATTAAATTGTAGTATACATTTGATGGAATCACTTATATCAGTATGGAGCAAGGCTGCTCATACGAGAACTTTGGGAAAATCTTTAAAATTTTCATGAATAGACCAAGCATGCACATGGTCTATTAGTGCAAAATTGTGTTGAACAACTAAGAACTTGTGGGGGTGTATTGAAATTGTGAAAATTGATAATTCACAAAAGAAATTCTTAGTTCATAGAAGTTTCAAACTTCACCACTAATTTTGTGATTTATATTTCATTTTTTCTAAGTCTAATTCATAGCCTAGTAGGCACTAGTTTTGATGCATTACGTTCAATTGAGTTTAACCCAACATAATGATTTCATTTCTTCAAAACCTTATCAAATATGTGGGGCATTGTTGATATTTCAACAGTTTTAAAAGTTTGAAAGCCATTGATTTGTAACGGTTTTGAGAACCATCGATTTGATGGAAAAGTAGCTTGATTTTTAAGCTTGGTGAATAACGTAAGAGTTTTCCTAATGTGAACTACATTAATTGATATTGTAATTTACCATTTAACGGTTACCGTTTTACGGGGTTTGGTATAAGGTGAGATAAAAGGTTTCTTAATTAGTCTAATATGGGGCTGGCTAGTGTGGGCAGAGTTGAGCCTGGCCCATAATGAGGGGGTCTAGCTGGAAACTCTATAAATAGTGCTCAAGTCTCTCCTCTAACCCTAATTTTTACACGTATCCTCACCTAAGGGACGTTTACCTAACGCTAAACGTGAGGGGGGCGTCTCATTGAGCCAGTGATACGGAGGGCAATAGAGGAGAATGATTTGATGCGTGGATCCCTTTGATGAGTGGGTAATCCCTTTTCTGCTTCCGCTTTATGTTCGATGGATCCCAAAACAGGTGCGTTAATCTTTCTACTCAATTATGCACGTTCTTGTTCTGATTATGGAGATCTTGAGATTGCACAATTTGCGTCCATCATGTGGTATCAGAGTAACTATAATCTTAGAACTTGAACGCATAAAGTTTTTGCCATAATTTGTGATTTTCAAAATTTTTTTGTTCAATAAAAATAAAATTAAATCACAAATTCGGACTGGGCTCGATGAGACGAGCAAGAAGGTTGGTGGCGCGTCGCCGGGGGAGGCCTCATGCGCCCTCACGCGCTCCCACGCGCGTGAGCTCCACGCGCCGCGCACTCAGGCGGCGCGTGCGGGCGCGTGGAGCGTCCGTTCGGTGCGTGACCGGCGGCGATGGACTCGTATCTTCATCCTTTATGTCATGGTGTATTTATTTTACACGTTTGATGATTTTATGGATGTAAAAATACATACAGAGCCCTAAATACGTGTATTTTTAGTGTATTTTTGCATATTTTTCTTGTATTTTCTGTGATTTTGGAAATACAGATGTTGGATTACAGGTACGTTATCATATGAATGTTATAAAAGTATGATTCATTAAAAAAAATTATTGTGAACTAAAGTTGGCTTAATGAGATACGATCATTAAGGGATGTTATTTGAACTATGTATTGAGATGATGAGAAACAATAAAAGGTTATGAAACTTTTGTTGCTCATATATACTCCTTTACATGCTGGTAACTTTTGAATGATGGACATCTTAAGAACCTGTGACCAAATTGATTGTATTAATTAACACATCTGCTGAATGTGGGTAATGCATGTCCGTTAAGTCATTGCATATTGTACCTAAACTCATCGGTCACCGGTTAATGTCTATTAAGTTGAATATTTTTTATGGTTAAGGAGTATGACAATATTTACGCAGAGCAATAATATCTATTGTTAAAGTTTAGATATTTGGTTATCTGGTTTGACTCAATTAATAGGCCATTGGTTGATTACAATGATAATTTGTTACTTAAAATCAACTATTAGCCTTGGAGTCATGTTTTACCTTATGAAACTCATGAGTGATAATGGATAAGCTATCAGGCTTGTCGATTTGGTGTACCCTATATTACTATTGATGTTAATTTGCGAGAGATCTTCTAGATCATCATTCTTTTTCATGTTGTTCTGGTAAAATGTAATCGGGGTGCATAGGAGATGATTTCTTCTCCGTTATGAGAAGTTTCTTGCGTTACTGTGATCGGTGATTTTATTGGAATCTGTCTTTCAGGTTCACTATATATATGATTAAAGATTTTATTAATGAATAAAACAATATAATTAGCATGATATGTGATTTTGGTGATATGCTGCCCCTATCACTAAAGTTAAAATCACATGTATATGGTGTATGTGAGAAATAAGGTTTATATTCCCGATATGAGAGAGTTTCAATGAGTCAATTGAGTAGTGACCGCCAAAGTGGCATGCTTGATTGGATTTGAGAAATTTCGGTCTCGTATATTGATTGGGATGTCTCCTGGTCTAATGCATAGTCATACTCCCAAAGGAGGTGATTGTATATTAGTTCATGGAGGGATACATGATGGTGTGGTGGTGGAGTAACTGATCTTAGTGGTTCATATTCCCAAAGGTGATGAATTCACGAAAGTTAGTATATATTCTCATAACCACTGTCATGTGGGGAGTGTACAACTGCATGTCATGTATTTTGCCCAAAGGTGATTATATGATTTTGCATGTAACTCTCTGGATGTGTACTTGTACATCAAGTTACACAATTCTCATATGATGCTAATTACACACATTGCTTGTTATGTGAGCAATAAGGTTTATATCTCGATATGAGAGAGTTTCAATGATTCAATTGAGTAGTGACCGCCAAAGTGGCACGCTTGATTGGATTTGAGAAATTTCGGGTCTTGTATATTGATTGGGATGTCTCCTGGTCTAATGCATAGTCATACTCCCAAAGGAGGTGATTGTGTATTAGTTCATGGAGGGATACATGATGGTGTAGTGGAGGAGTGACTGATCCTAGTGGTTCATATGCTCAAAGGTGATGAATTTACGAAGATTAGAATATATTCTCATCACCGCTATCATGTGGGGAGTGTACAATTGCATGTCATGTATTCCGCTCAAAGGTGATTATATTATTATGCGTGTAACTCTCTGGATGTGTACTTGTATGTCAAGTTACACAGTGCTCACATTATACGAATTATATACATGGCTTGTTTTTTGGTCACCTTTCTGTAATTAATAACTCAACTATTATTGAGGTTTTTACTGCTACAAATTTTAAATTGTGAACATATGATTTGTTGCTTGAGAAAAGATCAATAGAATTTGCTTACTGTCCATGAAGCGTTCCATTCTGAAACACTTGAAAAGTGGTTTGTCTGTGGATTGCACTGCTATAAGATGATGAAAGCCATAGTGACTTGTAATTATGTCTTGTCTAATATCAAATTTAGGACACATCTGCAAAGATTGTGTTTAAGTCCTAATGGCATATACATCTCGTATATGGTTGAAGAGGTTGTTTCCAAAAATTTTCTGTTTAAGGAATAATCTCACACATGTCTAAAGGAAGAGTAGAAAAGTTGGCATTGCTGATATTATGTCTACTCTTAACGGTTATTTAAAGACTTCTATTGATTATTGTGGAAATAAAATGACCGAGGTAAAGAATAAATCGGTTAGAATTAGTCTTGAATGTTGTCAGGCTTAATAGTGGCCATGAGTATTTTGGCAAGTATGACAATACTAAATTACTTAAAGGGTCATTTGTCAAATACTTGGTAAATTCTGGGGTGGTAATTTAATTACTATGCCTGAAAATCCTGACACGAAGATTTGGCTAAAAGGCATGAAGCACCATAATGAACATGGTGATAAATATGATTAGTAAGACTAATTTATCCGGTCTTCTGAGGGTTGATATTGTGAAAGCAACTCTTTTCACATACAAAAGATGTTTTCTTACCAAAGTTATTTCATAAACTTCTTTTGAGTTATAGACTGGACATAAATTACTTGAATCATATTAAATTTAGAGGTGTCATGTAAAAGTGAGATTATCTAATCCAATTTCAAGTGTGTTGCAATTCAGATCCAATCGGAATTATTTTTTATCTTACTCAGATTGTTCAAAGGAGTATTGATTATGACCCTAATAAAGGTACAAGAATTATGGAATCACATACAGTAAAGTTTCTAGAGATCGACATTATTGTAGATGATAGCTGCTCTAAGACTATTAAAGATAATAGTGCGATGGAATATCATTGTGTCTTTGTCTTTACCTATACAGATAATTGTGGTATAGACAATTGTGAAATCTCCTATACCATAGACTAAACTTGTTGAGATTCAAGGTACTATTCTTGATATAGTTATGATGAAATTTCTCAAGCCTCTCAAGTGTAGAATGAAGTGGTTGTAACTTTGCTAAGGAGATTTGTTATGGAAAGACGATCAGTTATACCATCAGACTATATAGTTTATCTATGAGAGCATGATTACAATATCCACTACATGGTTGATTTAGCGACAAATATATAAATGTCGTTTCTTGTTCTCAATCAAATATGTGATTAGATGCCATAAAAGATTATAAAGTTTTCACTCTGAAAGAGATGTGGATAGTTTATAATGAAAAAATAATTATTTCTTTATAATATCTTTTAAAGATTCTTTCAGAGTGAACGTGGCATTAATGACTCTTTTTGATAAAAACTTATGCCAAATAGATACGAAATCTATATAGTGCAATTGGAAGATTTTGCAGCACATGTTTTAAGTAAACTTGTATGTAGACTGAAAAGTCTTATTCATGGTCTTAAGCAAGTTTCTAGACAATATTATTAAAGTTTCATAGTGTTGTCTTTTTGTTTAGTTGGAAACAAAGTAATTTAATATATTGCAAGGTCAGTGGGAGGAAATTTATTTTTCTCATACTTTATGAATGTGATATTTCGTTTATAAGTAATGACCTTGAGGCATCTCTTGTTCTTTGCACTAACATCCGTAAGGATTGTTCTTGTCATACTATATTAGATTTCTCGGAGGATATTTGTTGATTGTATATTAGAAATATTCAATATATATCATTACAAGCCAGGAATTGCTCCTGTTGTTAAGGGTGATGGACTGAATCTATCACATTGTCCTTATTTAAATATTGAGAAAATCTAGTTAAATGATGTACCTTGTGTCAGTGCACTTAAAAGTATAATGTATGCTTGAATTTGCACTAGACTAAATATTGTTTTTGTGACGGGACTTCTAGGCAGATATCAGTTATATTCAAGACGCGATCACTGCGTTGCTGCCAAGAAGGTTTTAAGGTACTTAAAGATGACAAGAGATTATATGCTAACTTATAGACATGTTCAATTCTTGCAGCTAGTAGGGTATTTAGATGTAAACTTTGTTGGCTGTTATGATGACATGCGATCGATAACATAATACATATTTATGTTAGTAGGAAGTGCAGTAAAATAAAGTTCTATGTCTACTATGTAAGTAGAGTTAGTAACATTCTTTTAGGTTGTTACTTGGACTATTAGGCTCCGGAACCTCATTAAGGAGTTGATCGTTTTTAATTTTATAAATTGACCCATACGGTTGTATTGAGACAATAAATTTGTAGTATTATTATTAACTACAGAGGTCTCAAGGGGTCTATATATATGATAGTTAAATTTTTTGAACATAAAGAAACGGTATAGAAAGGTGACGTTATAATATAATATATTTCCATAGATGATATGGTTGCAGATCCACTAACTAAATGCTTACGTCCATGTGTATTTAAGCGACATGTCATTAGCATGGGCCTAGGAGCATCATGAGACACTGTTGTTTAGTGGGAGCTATTTTGGCTTTACTCTGATAAAGTTTATATCCGTGCTCGTTACATTTAATAACGGTTTGATATGTATCAACTTTTGCATTCAATAAAATATTTTTGAATGTGTTGTTATTATGTTGAATACATATTGATAAAGTCTCAAGGTATTGTATAAACCTTGAGTGAAGGCTAGGGGCATCCGGTTATTAGCCTTGTGCATATGTCTTGTTATACATAAAGAAATGTTAACCGTAAGGACAATGCATATGTGGGTTCGTTGGAACCATAAAGACATTCTCTAGTGGCACAAGTTTTTTGTGACGCTTAAGGTAAGAGAATAGACATTGTCTCGTGGCACAAATTTTTGTGACACTTAAAGTAAGAGAATGGTGACTGACAAATGGGATCTCTTTATGAGAGATGTTATCCATTTGACACACTACCATATTGAATCAATATCAATAAAGTTGAAAGCACTCGTAACCGTGGAAGGCTCTGTGTGTATACATGCAATTACCGTCATGATTCGGTGTTTGAGACTTTATGGGATATGATTGGCTATTAAGAATTATCTCTAGACCAAAGTGCGCACATACAGTACGATTTCAATTAATATAGTCCAAGTGGGAGAATGTAAGAGTTTTCCTAATGTGGATTACATTAATTGATATTGTAATTTACCATTTAACGGTTACCGTTTTACTGGGTTTGGTCTAAGGTGAGATAGAAGGTTTCTTAATTAGTTTAATATGGGGCTGGCTAGTGTAGGCCGAGTTGAGCCTGGCTCGTAATAAGGGGGCCTAGTTGGAAACTCTATAAATAGTGCTCAAGTCTCTCCTCTAACCCTAATTTTTACACGTATCCTCACCTAAGGGGCGTTTACTTAATGCTAAACGTGAGGGGGCCGTCTCATTGAGCCAGTGATACGGAGGGCAATAGAGGAGAATGATTTGATGCGTGGATCCCTTTGATGAGTGGGTAATCCCTTTTCTGCTTCCGCTTTATGTTCGATGGATCCCAAAACAGGTGCGTTAATCTTTCTACTCAATTATGCACGTTCTTGTTCTGATTATGGAGATCTTGGGATTGCACAATTTGCGTCCATCAAATAATGGATAGACGACTGATTTAATTTGTTTCTCACCAACCCTCTATTTCATTGACTGTAAGTAGAACCTTTACACCAAACTCCAAATATACACACCTCAACTAAAAAATTCTCTTATCTCTTTCCACTTTTTTTTTCCTTTATTTACTAGGTTTTAAATATAATTTTGTTGTTCTCGTTCTCTCTAGTATTTTATGTAAAATAAAGATAAATGTCTATCATAACTTGGGATGATAACCACTAGAGCCTGTTGCACCGGGTTTCATTTTCCGAATGACATAATTATTCTTAAGGATAGTGTGTACGTGTTTCAAACAATTAATTTTATTCTCTATTTTTTTTTTCAATAAAGGCCGATTATGGCTTCACTGGTCTGGCAAATTTTTTTAGTGCGGTATGGAATTGACACATGGCAAATCACATTTTTCTTTAGGCTATTTTTGGAAGCATGAGAGATTGGAAAATGTAAAGAAATTCTCTCAAATCTAAAAATTTTCCTTCCTCTCCATACTCACAAAAATTTTATCCTATTTCTTAATGAACTTTTTTTTTCTCCCCACTTTCCAGATTAGTTTCCCCAATAGAGCTCTGGGTACTAGAAGATGGGTATAGTCGGGGGGGAAACAACGGGTGGAGAGGACTTCACCACCACCAGCCGGCGACTTCTCCACCTTCACCTCCCCCTTCTCTATTCAATGGTTTGTCTCTTTTGGAAAGAAGAGGTCTGTTTATCGATGTCTATTGAGGCTGACGTGGCATCACCTCGACGAGACTTCGATTTCACATGTTTGTCTCCATCATATGTTTTGCCACATAAACGAAGACATCGATTGTTCATCGAAACGTTAGGTAGGTAATTACTAACGTGCATCAATTGGAAGTCAAGGGCTTTTCCATGCATTTGATGGACGGAATTGAAGTTTGGTTAATTTCAATTATAGTCACGCTTATGGTATAAATTGCCATATGCCCGTTGTCGATTTGGCAAGCCTGCATCATCATGATAAAGGAAAAGCTAAAGTTTTAGGCTTTGTTCAGATATGCAGAGGAAGCAAATTTCGAATTTTTCTTCCACTTCTTCTAGCAAAAATTACAAAATTAGGAGGCTTTGCTTTCTTCCGCATAGGATCGCTGACCCAAATAAGCCCTCAAGTCAATTAAATTCTTACTATATGGCCACCAACTTGGATTACAATAAGTTCCTAGTACCTGCAGGAATATAGTATGAATATAGATTGGCCATATGAACAGGAGAATTTTGCCTTTATTGAATGATAATTGTGGTAGGTGTGGGCAAGGCAAAGAGTGTTGCACACAAGTCCTTCTCGAAGCGGGCAAATTCAAATAGGAGCAAACAGGCAACGGCACTTTTTATAATCTGGTTTTATTATTTGACCGAGAGAACAAATTACAACGATCTTTATTCGTTTAAAAGAAAAAATTAGCGCCAGCACATATCTTGCATTGCGGGAAACCTTGTATATATAAAATACAGAAATCAAAGTAAATTAAAATTTCCACTTTCTTTGCTCATGCAAACAAAGGGGATCCAACCTCAAACACTGCTCTACAAGAAACACAATAATAGGCTAAGAAATTAAACCTATAAAGGGTAGTTAGGACAAGTCTTTTTCTTTCTTTTTGTTTTCTTGCTGGAAAAAAAATCTGTCTGTGTCCGGCTGTCATGATTAATAGTGAAAGTTGGCGGGCAGCGACGGAGCAGGAGATGGCGATTGCAGAGGCGGCGACGATGGCGAGCTTCGGGGCCAGCAGCCATAGGCTCCACAGTCAACAGGGTGTGAATAGAAGGCGTCACATTCTTCGGCTGACCTTTGGAGTGGCCGATCAGGAATGCAGTTCTCTCTATCATCCTCATTTGGCAACTTGAGACATATCTCTGGCTCTCCACAAAAATAATTATCTGAATAAGTGAAGTTTTGCAACTTAGGCAAAGAGCATATGCTTTTTGGGATTTCACCGGATAGCTTGTTGTGAGCCACATTCAATTGTTCCAAGCGCCTCATGTGCCCGATCGTGTCTGGCAACTTCCCGACCAGGTCGTTGCCACTTACATCGAAGACCGTGACGTTCTTCAGCGCCCCGATGTCTGGCGGCAAGCACCCAGTCAGCCCTGAGTTGGTGATGATGATCTGGTTGAGGGTCTTCGACATGTTTGATATGCTCGAAGGGAGGCAGCTGTTGAGGTTGTTGTTCGCGATGACGATCACGGAGACCGGGGAGTTGCCGATGTTCGGCGGGAGGCTGAAGCTGAAGTTGTTGTTGTTGATGAACAAAGCGTCTAGCTTCAAGTCGAACACCCTAGCTGGCACTTTGCCACGGTATCTATTGAAGCGTATGTCAAGGAACTTGAGGGAAGGGAGGTCAAAGACCACGGTGGGGAACTTGCCGGAGAGGAGGTTGTTGCTCACATCAAGCTCGAAGAGGAGGTGGAGGTTGCGGAAGCTCTCAGGGAGAGTCCCGTGGAAGCGGTTCGAGTTGATGTGGAACAGTGCGAGGTCGGCGAGGAGGCCAAGGTCCTCCGGGAGCGACCCCGAGATGTTGCCATGGTTGAGGTCGATGCCGGCCACTGTGGTGAGGTTGTGCGGGTCACCAGGGGCCGGGGCACAAAAGACCCTGGTGTAGTTGCACACCTCGGGGCCACACCAGTTTCCGGTGATGTTCTTCGGGTCCGAGGTGATGGCATGCTTCCAGGCTTGGAGGGCAATGTAAGCATTGAAAAGCCTAGGGTTTGGGAAGCTTGGAGGGAAACTCAATGGAGGCTGTTGGGCATGGGAACGAGTTAGGGAGGAGAACGTGATGGAGAGGACGATAGCCAAGAGGGCTAGAGAGAGACGATCACGAGGGTTTCTCCTCATTCTGGTGAAAATGATCAGAGATCAGATTGGCGTGAACAGTTGACAGATGAAGACAGAGGCTTGATTGGTGTTATTTGGAATTTAGGGAGCGTGAGTTGGCATTTATAGAATACGTGGGGATTGACATATCTTCGAAGAAGGGAAGATAGCGCAATTTTCGAAATGATTTTATGGAATATATAAATCGGACTACAACCCTTGACTATAATCTCAGTTGAAATCTTTTCTCAGCTATTTGCATAAAAAAAATCTAAACAGTGAGGTCATGTGTGCTTATATATGTTAATGTCTTGTTGGAGTACAGAGGGGTTTTACGCTGTGATTTTGACTACTCAATGAATGAAGAAAGCGGGATGGAAACTTCTTCGGCACTCTCTAATCAACCATCATATATATATTTAATTCGAATGGCCCTTTGTTTAGTAATTGTTCATGCAAATGGTTGAGGAGGCAAACGTAGGTGAAGTCAGGTAGTATTGGTTGTGTTGAATTTATGAAGCGATTCGACCAAACACGCGGTTCTTGGCAATTTTTTGCAACCCCCCCCCCCCCCCCCCCCCCAAAAAAAAAAAACACTAAATAATTAGATGTTATAGTAGTTACCCTAAAGTGGGACCTCCTAGTTTAAGAGCTAATTTGGCAACTTTAGCCTATTTTGTAGTATTTTCTAAACTTCAATGTTGGCTGCTCCAACATGGACAAGTTTAAGACAACTAGGATCATGATGAACCACTTCCAGGCATCTTCATCTTACACTCATGTCAACAATAAGTTTGTCCATCATTATATCAACAAAAGAAAGTGACATGAGACATATCGAGTTGTGTCAGACTTCGACTTTCCTAGAATAATTTTTTTTTTTTTTTCATTAAAGAACTGGTTGGTGATCCACAAGGCTTTCAAGTTCGATCATAGAAAATCATGGTGGTTATAGGGTTTTAATAAGTGAATCACCTGCAATCTCCAGTTGCAAGGGACTGACCATCGGTCACATAATTCGGCACCTGGATTTTATTAGGGAGAGGACACGTTCAGTAGCATTGAATAGGTAAAACGGCACGACATTTGCATTAAAATAATTGGCTTGCCCAAGTAAATAGGTTTGGTTTGATGAAGATGTGTTTGTGAATGAAATTTAGCTTCTGTTGTGTGCCTGTATGCATTTTAATTCCATTGATTAACCATGGTCAGTGCCTGTGAAGGACAACGTAACCTTGACTCATTCCTACAATAATAAGACAAAAAGAGAAAACAAAAGGAAGACTTTTAGAAATGGATAAAGTTCCAGGAGATTATCCTTTGTTTAGAAACGCTATTTTCCATCCTCGGGATAAATCCCATTTGCCGAGATGACCAGATTTCCGACCTTTTGGAAAATACAATCCCAACAGTCGACTCACCCAACACAAACCCTAGCATTCATTTCCAACTTTCCAAGCCACCGCATTCCCTATAGCTCCCAGCTTCCTCCATCCATCATGAACCGCCATTGTCGGACCGCGGCTATCGTCGTTGGAGGCAACCCTCATTCAGCTCTCATTCATCGATGCCGCGTCTCCATCTCTCTCACATACACAAACCATCAAGGTTGCGAGTCACCACGGGCGACTTTCATTTGAGGAAGACACATACCGACCACTTCAGCGACCGACCCCTAGATTTTAGAGAAATTTTACGAAGAATGGTTGACATCCACCACTTCAGGGAAATGTCTCATCGTGTGAAATATGTTCAAGTATAAAATTTATTCTAATAATGAAAAGTAATGTGAAACCACCTTCAAGTAGACATAGCCATTGGGAGGGTTCGAGCCGAGCTGTACTTTGAAATCACGCCTAGGTTTTTGCACAATCTTGCTCATTGTAAAAGTTTCACATCTAAATTTTGAGTGCATGCGGGGCTTAACTCTGGTTTTCTCACTAAATGCCCTTGCTCAAGCCCGTCTAAAAATATCATTATGCCCTTATGGCTCTCAGGCGGGGTTGGGTCGTGCTCGCGAACTGCTAGGCCTATGATTAGATGTATCGTCAATACAAATAGTAATTTAATGTGGCAAATATCGATTCTGTTATCATTGGAACAACTTAACAACTTTAATTTATAAGACGGGCATTATAGTATACCAAGCACGAAGTTGAAGTTTCAAGTTTGTAGAGTAACAAACCAAGTTATTGCTCGAGATGGCCAAACGATTAGGACCTTGCACTTCAATAAGTGAGGTTTTAGTTTCAATTCTTATTCGATATAATCCTCAGTTCTCGCATGAATGTCTTGTCTTTGACCGAATCGGGAGTACAAGCTTAGTTCATTGCCTAAAAGCTATCCCAAAGTGTCGCTGCTCTATGCCAAAAAATAAAAAATAAAATATAATGATACATGTATACCACCCGGCAGAGCAGGTGGGACTTTTTGAAGGGGCCCTGGACTCATTAAGCCTGCATTATCGATTTAAAGGCATGCAGGCTTTTGCTTTACAAAAAGATAAAAATAAAAATAATATATTTTGCTTAAAATTCTACTTCTCCTCATTAGAAATAACTGTCTTTAATCGGGATGTCAATTTGAGATATATATTAACTCCTACTTGCCAGTAGAAGCTTCTCTTGCTCTTGTATGTGCACGCGTGAAAAAGATGAAGCTGGGAAGAAAGGAGGGCCGAGTCAAGCACTCCGGAGTTTGGTAGGAGGGAAAAAAAGAATTGCTCGAATTAGAGAAAATAAGGGGGAAAAAAACTAAAATCAAATGGAGCAAGTAATCATCACTAAATAAATTAATTTTAAAGATACATAGAAGGAGGAAGAGGTGCAGTTTCCGTTGACCTGGAGCTCATGATCAATCCAATCATGGAAGTTCCAGAAATCAAAACCCTAATTGGACAATTCTTCTGTTGTTGACTTGGGCAGATTAGGGTAGCTGAAGATGACGGTGCAAAGTCATGAAAATCAATTACAAATGATAATTAATAATTAGAGAATATGAGGAGGTTAGGACAATAAATTTCAATTTAAGATGATGCCAATGTAAATACTGAGATTGGCTACATGAACGAGTGAGGGAAAATTATTCAAAAAGTCATAGACCTATTGTACGGAGGTCAATTCAATTTTTTACCTTTTAATTATGCCATTTACTCCTAAACGTTTCACCTATACCAATTTAGTACTAAACATTGCGATGATTTGTCAATTTAGTCTTAAATATTTTGATAATCTACCAATATAGTCATTTTAGCCAAATATCCAAATTACATGTTTGGGACTAAATTAGCAAATCTCCAAAAGGTCCAAGACTAAATTGACACAAATGAAGGTTTGTGACTAAATTAACCAATTGTTAAAAATTTTATTACTAAATTGACATAATTGAAAAGTTTACGATGAAATTAGCTATCATACAACAGATTTAAGACTTTTTAAACAATTATCTTGAATGAATGATACGATGTCAAAGGCTATGACTAGTTAAGAGAGCCATTTTGTTCAACGAAGTGTATAAGTTAAGCCCCAGAGCCATTTTGGAGTACTTTTGTTTGTCTTGTATCTGGCCAATCGCGAGACTCATGTTAATATACCCAAAAATTTTGAGTTAATAGATTTAGGCATCCATATCTCCATGTAATTTATGAAATTTCTAAAAGATAAAGGAATACCTTTTATTTTTCAAATTTTGCTTGAAAGCTTGAGAAAATCGCTCGTTTGAGTTCTATTTGAAGTGACTTTATCTTCTGTCTCTCATCTTTTATAAAAAGTTAAAACATAATTGAAACTACCTAAAACTTGCAAAACATGCAAGTGTTGATATATAATATGTGTAATTCTTCATAGAAATGTCAATGTAAATAATATTTGATTCTGGTAGAAATATAATAAGTAAATAGTTTCTTGAAATGCGATAGCACACGGGATCATTTTGGTTCAGCTACCGGTAAATACACTGTGGGATTTTTTTTTTTAAATGGGAAACAATCAAGGAAAAGGGAGAAATTGAGAGGCCTAAGAAAAGTCAACTAAGATTAAAAAGAAGAAAAAAAAGACGGAAGAATATTAATAGGTGCACTAGTCAATAACTTCCAACCGATATCTTTCAACCAAGATACGAGAAACAAGCAATGATTGGTTCAAACTTGAATTGTTATTGCAAAATTTTGGGAAG
Source organism: Eucalyptus curtisii (assembly GCA_017140595.1). Lineage (NCBI taxonomy): Eukaryota > Viridiplantae > Streptophyta > Magnoliopsida > Myrtales > Myrtaceae > Eucalyptus > Eucalyptus curtisii. Next base: position 20,471,525 of record CM029501.1, on the reverse strand, counting down.
ACTAACTGCAAAACAAGTACAAAATATATAAAATATAAAATCCTGAAACACGCATGACTGGATTAATTAGGAAATACGAAATAACTAAGTACAATTATATGTCAAACGATATATGGAAAACAAGAAGAAGCACAAAGTAAATTTGCCATTACCCACGGCAATATCAAGAATTTTTTTTTAAAAGCATAAATAAATTGAAAGAAAATAGGAAAAAAAAAAAAAGCAGAGTGTTACAAAAAGTGGGCCTTATCTTCATTCAAAGCAGTCAAAGCAAAACGAAAAAAATATAAGAAAATTAAAAATAAAAAAAACTGCAAGCACCGATAACCATTTGACACGTGCCTATTGTCCTGAAAGTCCTAAATCTATTATACTTTTATCAATTTAATTTTCAACCTTTCAATTTTGTTAATTGAGTCCTAAATTTCTTCATGTTTTGCTAATTGAATTCATTCAGCCAATTTTGGCTAGAAATCACAGTGTGGATATCGCCTGTCTTATATGACACGATTGGTGCTAAAATAGACATTTCTTTTTTAAATTTTTGTAAATATTTTTTGAATTATTTATTTATTTATTTATTCTTTTCCTTCTTTTTCTCCCTTAGGTCGACGAGGTTAGAGTTCGACCCTCGCTTGGTCTGGGCGAGGGCATCATTGCCTTGGCCGATCACAAGCGAAGGTGTTGACCCTCGTCGGCCAAAGGTCGGGGTTTGCTGGTCCTCACTTGTGGCCGATGAGACAAGATCACCCTGGCCTAGACTAGATGAGGTCGCTTGGCAACTTCGCTAGCCTAGGGTTAGAAAAGACAAATAAAAGAAAAAGAAAAGATAATAAATTTTTTTGAAAAAAATTATTATATTATCAAAAATTATTTACATTACGTCGGTCATGCCATATAGGATAACTAGTATCTATGTCAGTAGTTTTCGACCAAAATTGACTAGATGGACTCAATTGACAAAATATGAAAATGTTTATGATTCAATTGATAAAACTGAAAGATTTATGACTGAATTAACAAAAGTGTGCAATAAATTTAAGACTTTTTTGTCACATTTTGACGTCAAAATGTGATAGCCGTCTTGGTCTTTCTCCCTTGATACGCCACTTTAATGTTTTTAATGATCTTTAGAAGCGGTCTCCAACAGCAGAATCTGGCGATGATGTGAATTTTCACCATTTTTTCAATGTAGTACAATTTATTTGTTCTAAATAGAATGAGTTTAGGCAACTATCAAACCATATGACCGGGTGCAACATGATCATGTGAAAAACTTCAGCAAATTTCAGACAGTAGTCAAGACGGGGCAAAAGCCAAATAGAGACCACGCAACCAACGAGGAGGAATGTGTCAAGTATACCCAATCAACAGAAGTCAACTCAAATGCCTAACTTGCTTGGTCATTGGTTTATCCTTCTTAGTACATGGTCTATTCTCTCGTTTTCGTGCGGATTTTCTCCGGAAATGTTTGGTTCGTTTGTTGAAGCGTCATGTCGGTGCTTTCAGACTTTCCAGGAAAAAAAAAAGAGGAGAAAAAGAGTGGGTTACCAATCCATTTCTTGGCCTAGCTAGTTGGTATATTAGAGGATGATGTTTAGTCAAGCATCACTTTCGTCTAAATTCTTTGCCAAGTTGAATTTAAAAAGTGGTAGATTTTGTGTAACTATTCAACGTTTCGAAAAAGGTTAAATGGAAGAAATGAGCGTGAGGCATAAGGTCAAAGAAAAACGCTCGACTTGAAGATTAATCGAGTTGATAGAAACTTGATACCAGAGCCGTAGAAAAAGTGATACCAAATTCATGTCGTGATGAAGGTAACTTTTCTGGAGTAGATTTAATTATTGGACAGGTCCGCACCTTTAGGCTCAAATTTTGCACGACTTTTCCAAGGCTAATCCGGCCTAAACTTTCGAGCTTAATTACGTACCCGGGCTTGCTCGACAGAAAAGGCAGGGGTAGGCTGAGCCCATCCACATTAGCAAGAATAAGGACACGACAATCATAATTTTCTTATAACGTTCACTTGAGGGGTCATAACTTTGTTTTTTATCACTTGAGTTCCATGACTTTCATACAACGATCACTTGATGTGTCATAAATTTGTTTTTGATTAGTGCCATATAATTTTTCAATTGGTTACTTTGAGTATCATGACTTTTTAAAAAAGTTCACTACAAGTGTCACAGCATATCGGGTTTCGACACTTGGGTGAACATTCTAGTGAATATTTTTAAGAAGTCATGACATTCGAGTGATAAAAAAAAGAAGTTATGACCGTACACAAGTTATGACATTTGTGGTATCTTTTTCTTCACATTAGTAACATGCATTTTTGTTGTAACTTCAGTAGAATAATACTTGAAAAATGAAAATTTACTCATATGTAATCACCTATAGTAGGCAAAATAAATATGGCGGTCAATTTCGAATGGGGAAATGAAAAATAAACGAGAAATTTTCAGGAACCAAACATAAATGAGTATTTTGGTCAAATTAGACTCTTTCACGTTTACCAATAGTAAGTACGAAAAACATCAAAAATGCGTCGGAGTGCTCACAACTTTATCATTTTGCATCCTTTATGTTTTAAAATTACAACTTTGGGCTATTATGCGAAAGTGAATTAACTAAAATACACTTAATAGAAAAAGATCCTCAAAGCACCTACATATTTAAGCTGTGTTTGTTTAGGTTTTTGGAGAAAGTTTTTAGAGAAATGCAAAGAGTTTTAGGTTAAAATAGTATTTAATTAAGTGTATTGAGAAGCAATGTTGTTTGAAACAAACTACACTTGAAAATGATTTTGCTAAAATTTTTTTAGCTCCTATGGACCTTCCTTGAACTAAAAGATTTTAGAGGGCTTTGGAAATGCAATTGCATATTCAGAAAAGCTCTTCAAAAAATTTGTCAAACACCAGTTTCATTTGTTAGGGGTCTTTTGTCACGGACCCTGATACTCCTATGAACCTCAAGTTGAGTTTGCCATCATCCTCCGTTGCTGTCAGCAGGGGGTTGCTGTTACCATTGCCTAGCCTCCTTTCTCTCTAGAGGGCTCTCTCTATGTGCACTTGCGCGCGCTTGTGTGCACGCACAACACATGTTTTGATGACCTTGATCCGAGGCCCATGGTCAACCATGATCCGAGGTCGCAACGGGCTCGATAAGCCCTCGGCAAGGTTGGCTAGAGAGAGAGAGAGAGAGATGTATGAGGGGTCTTGCACTATGATGTGTTTGTAACTCATGTATTTGAAAGCACATATTCTAAAATTTCGGCATATCAAAATTGTGCGGGATAATTTTCAAAAAGTAACTAATATGTAGGAAAAGAATGACTATCGTACATATTATATTTTTTTTTTTTTTTACCAAACACCTTATGGACTGTTACAACATCTAGTTTTACTACTACTATTGATCTATCGTATTATTGCAAATGGGAATTCTTTTGTTCAAACTCTCCACCTTATTTTTTTTAAATTAATTCCTTCTGAAATAATGACACAAATGATTCATGAACTTTGACCAAATATATAATGTGATGCCTAGACTTTACATGGATTCAATGTAGCCCAACATTGAAACTTTCTTATAGTTCACGGACTAAATTGAATATATACTGAAAGTTTAGGAATCATAATAAACAATTAAAAGTCCATGGACGACATTATATGTAGTTCTTAAGTTCATGGGCTGCACTGAATAAATTTAGAATTTAAGGATCATATTATATATTAGATCAAAGTTCATAATCTATTTGTGTCATTTATCTATTTCGTTTTAAGAAATGATGGAAAAAGATTCCAATCATTCCTCATGCATGTATGAAGAAAGTTGGAAATTTATGGAAGTACGCACACTAATATGACCACTAACGTGGCTTTAAGAAGTCCTACGCTAAGAAAACTCTTGAACCACTTAATTTGAGGAAAAATGGTGCAAATGATTTCAGAACTTTACTTTAATAGGCAATGTAGTCCTTAAATTTGTAATTTAATCAATGTGATCCCTAATTTATGGTTTAATGTGCAATATGATTCAAGAACTTTTAATTTGTTTGATGTAGCTTCTAATGTTGGTTTAATTTCGATATAGTTCGTGAACTTTTAAACACTTTCATATGTTTTAGGGATTACGTTGAACATTTATTAATAATTCATGAACCATATTAAACAAATTAAAGTTTAGGGATGACATTACTCATTGTGTTAAAATTTAAGGATTATATTACACAAATTATAAGTTCAGTGACTATTTAGACTATTATCCCTCATCTTTCTTCGTAGGGGACTAGAGTAACCTAATTACACTAATTACTCTGGCCAACATAAATGATATCATAATAGTGTGTACTTATCTTATAATTTATAACTGAAACTCCTTGTGTCCTCACTTTATATTTCTTCCACGTTTACTTTCAGCATGGAACTAATGATGGTTAATAGTGTAGTTTGACATGTCTTCAACTTATCATTTGCTAAGTAACTATCCACTACTTACCCACTTCTTTTGACTTCCATTTACCATTCTTTTTTTCACACATAATCAAACAACTTGCGCATAGCATATGCTTAAAAAAATTAGTAATGCATTTTTTCTTAATTATTGGGGGATGAAGGGATGGAAACTTGGTTAATAGAAAACATATGGAACACCCTCCAAACTCCCTAATTGTTAATTTTAGACGTTTCAATTGTGTAGACGTCTCTGTACAAAAAAAAAAATGGTACAATTGATGGGAATCGAACATATGATCGATTTTTAAATAAATCTGGAATCGCTTTCAATAGTGGTTGTCCACAGAATTTGAAGGGGAATATGGCTCAAGAACTACGTGTCCCGATTATAGAGAAGACCGGGAAGTACCTTGGAATACCATCTGACTGGGTCAGTCCAAGAAAGACATGTTCACTTAGATTTTGGCTAGAATTAATATTAAGATGGAAGAAAAATTTCTCTCAAAAGCAAGTAAAGAAATATTGATAAAGAGTGTAGTGCAAGCTGTTCCCCAATATGCTATGGCAATATTCAAGATACCAAATTCTATTTGTAATACTATAGAGAGGAGAGTTGCATCATTTTGGTGGAAACAAAGCGATGTTAGAAGTGGAATGCATTGGAAAAAATGGGAAGTGATGAAACTTCAAAAAGATGAAGGAGGCTTAGGCTTCAAAGATTTGCAAACCTTTAATAGAGCCATGTTGGGTAAACAAGCTTGGAGATTACATCAGAATCCTTTAGCACTGTGGAGTCAAATTCTTAGAGGCAAATACTTCCCGGATGGGGAATTTTGGAAATCAAAAGAGGACTTCGACCTTCCTAGGGTTGGCAGAGTATCTTAACCGGGAGAGAAGGTATTGAGCTGAAAGTTAGATGGGTAGTAGGGGATGGAAAAACTATAAAAGTCCGAGAGGACAAGTGGTTACCCTTTGGCATAATTGGGGGTCCTACAAACAGGGATGAGCCACACAAAGTGGCAGAACTGATAAATGCTGACACAAGGAAGTGGAAAGAGCAAACTTTGCGGAACCTCTTTCCGGAAAAAGTTGTCGAGGAGATATTAGCAACCCCCATTAGTCCCTCCCCCAAGGCGGACACCCTATACTAGATAGCAAACAAAACTCGAAGCTATACAGTCAAGAGAGGCTACAACAATGAGCGATCCAAGTCCTTCAATGCAGCTAAAAACACAGCATCCGCCTCATTCCAGCCACCGAGACAACTATGGACGAAAGTACGGAATATCCGAACCCTCCCCTCCCAAAAAAAAAAAATTACGAATCTTCCTATGGAGCATATGTCAAGACACCTTACCAACGCGTGAAAAACTTTACAAGAGAAAGTCTTTTTGGATCCAATATGCCCGCTCTACTCCAAGTACCCTGAGACGATCGAACACTTGCTCTTCTCATGCGGCCGGACATGAGGAATATGGTTGGACCAAGCTTTGAAGAGTTTTAACAACCTGCAAAACATCCCCAGAGCAGACAAGTGGTTACCGGATCTCTTCGAGGACAACAGCCAAACCCACAGGACAACAGCCGAAAGCTCAACTGCAGTAGAGGAAGTCACAACAATCCTTTGGTTCATGTGGAAGGCGAGGAACAACGTGGTATTCAGAGGACAGCCGCCGATTCCCACGACCATACTAGAAGAGGCAAGAGCTCAAGCCATCACCTACCTCAGATGGAACCCACAAAACAATAGATCAAAAACCAGATCTAGAAAGGAAGAAACAAAGTGGACGCCCCCAACAAACTCAAACCTGAAGCTGAACGTGGACACATCTTGAGCAAGGAGCAAATCCCGAGCTCGATCGCTGGGATCTTGAGAAACTCATGCAGAATGGTGGAGGGAGGATTCACGTGTGAGATCCGAGCTGAAACCCTAGCTTTTGTAAAAGGTTTGAACTTTTTGAAGCAAATCCAAGAGGCTCACGTGTGGGTAAGTTAGGAGAAAGGAATAGATTTTGTTTGTGAAAGTGACAACTTGACGGTAGTGGAGAGCATAATGGGCTGGGAAGAAGGACATTGGGCCATGAGGAACATAATCAATGAAGGAAAAAGAATTCTAGCCCAATTCAGTCAAGCAAAGACGAATCATTTCCCTCGGGAAGGAAACCGAGCTGCCGACTGGATAGCAAAAGCACATCAAACCAAAAAACTCCCTCTTAACTGTGCGTCTTCCTATCCCCAGCCTCTTAGGGATATTTTATGTTCGGAAGTATGTTTACCTTTGTCTTGTAATTATCGTATGAAGGAATGAAAGAAATCACCCGTTTTCGACAAAAAAAAAAAAAAAAAACATATGATCGATTTAGATAGATGATATCTAGTTCTTGCACTGGAAATTCCCAACAATCCGATATTTATGCGAATCCAAATAATAAGGGAGAAATGAAAGCGTTCAGAGAGGATGAATCGCTCTCACAACAAAACTATAGGCTGCTCTTTTCCTTTCTTTTTAGGTTGAAAATCCTATTTTCTCACAAATAACAAGTAAGCAAATAGAGCACAAATTTCTAATAGGCTAGGAAGTTGGCTAAGTCTCAAAGCCAAATCATATGTGGCGGTCGTGAGTTCGAGGCTTCATGGTGGGATGCTGTGGCGCAACCGTTGAGGTCACTCGCACTCGTCCAAATCTAGGTGAGAGCAACAAAGCCTTAGATTGTTCCTTTTGATGGTGACCGCCCCTACTTAAAAAGAGAAAATCTAAACTCTTTATTTAAGTTAAGAAAGGATTTAAAGACTCATTAGGATTTAATATTAAGTACAACCTTCTTACGATCAAATATCCAATGCGAATGGCTTACAATAGGACTTATTATTATTTAGAAAAAAAAAAAGCCACATGGGACTTAAATATGTCCTAAAACTTTCATCTAGACTCTCGGATGTAAAATTCGAAGATATTCCATAGGTGAGGAAAGAAAAACTTTATCTCCAATTGAAAGACACATGACGTGTAGGTACCATATGTTAAAATAAAGAATACATTTAGACTAAGCGCTTGGTTATCGGCCTACCGTGGAAACCCTCTATCGGAAGCTTGCTTCCTATTGATTAAACATGTGTTCCGCACAGTGTTTAGAATCGACACTTCTATCCAGTGTTTCCTGGTTCTAGACACGTTCAATTTTTTGGTCTATAGAAAGGTGCATAATTATCTGCATTTTTTTTTGTAAAATATTAGCATTTAATAATCCTAATTTATTACAAGTTTGAGGATTTTAATGCTTTTTGAAAACAGAACACTATTGAGATAGAATAGGATGTCATAGAGTAAAACCCTCTCTTTCTTCCTCGCTCTGGCGCTGCTTCCAAGCCCAGTGAAGCACTCCGCTCTCGCTCTTGCTCATTTCAGTCCAACCGGCGAAGAGACGTCCGAAACGAGAGCCGGTTTCCAAAACCCTAATCGCCCATCGGACGGAACCCGCCGATATCGAGAGAAAAATCGGTGCTTTATTCGGTTCTGCTTCGTTTCGCCGGCGCCGCAAAGATGGCAGAATCGGAGGCCGCCGGATCTGCGGGAGCAACCGAGGCGTCCCTGAAAGACAAGGGCAACGAGTTCTTCAAAGCCGGGAATTACCTCAAAGCGGCAGCTCTCTACACTCAGGCCATCAAGCAGGATCCTCAGAACCCCGCTCTGTACAGGTCTCTTCGCCCTGTTTGATCAAGATGCTGCCTTTGAGTGTTGTTTCGCTAGTGCAGTTTGGAAAAAGTGGTTTTTGGCAACGATCAGGACGTGGGTTTTGTTGCGTGCTTTGGTTCTTTTGGTCTAGTGGTTCTGTAGTCGACTTAATGCACTGGCGTTGCTTTGCTTGTTTGTGAAAGAGTGTTTGGGGCAGGTGGGTAAAAAGAGTAGGTTTTGGGAGCCTTTTCTTTACCAATGTAACCTATTTCTAAAGACTAAATTTGAGTTTAGGGGTTGGATGATGTCTTGGGTGATGATGGCTATTTAGTTTTTGAGGAAGTGTGGGGGAAATTTGAGCTGAACGTTTGCTGCCAATGGATGAGCTTGACTTGTTATATAGATGGCTGTGACTTTTACAATTGTATCTTTTTCAACCATACTTAGTGCCTGGGGGTAACTTCTGGGAAGGCGCAATCTTGAAAGTGATAATGTATTCTAGTGTTTTGTGTGTGTGGAGAACTTTGAAGAATATGATCTTGAACTCTTGATTTTGGTGGTTTGTGTACCTTTATCTTAAGAAGTCTCTGTGCATCTTGCAGTTTTACTTGTTGACCATTGCGGTAGAAAGACATGGAGTGTCAACGAGTGGTGCCCTTTGATAGAAAGAGATATGCTCAACTCAGTGAAATTTATGTGGCTTCTATTTCTTTGCTAAGAAGGAAAACTGAATGTTGACAGTTGCCTAATAGGATGAAGACAGAACCAGGAAAAAGAAACAGGATTACTAGGAATCCACATTAATTGCTATCTGATTGCATGTCTAGAAATGAAAATTTGGTTGATTCAGTGGCCACTGTCATCATCACTCTATTGATCAGTCATGGTACTTTGGCATGTCTGGTAACAACATTGAAGTGAAAAGATGCAGAATAGCACCAGGGAATTGTTTCATAGTAAAATCTGCAATTTTTCCCACTCTTTAGTAGTAGAATTGACAACAAACTTCTTTTGTTAGATAGCACGTAGTTTACTTGGCATCTTCAAGACCTGGTTGTAATTTTCTGTAAGACGTCTGGGGCTGAGCAGATTCCATCTTTCAGATTGGCATACAAGCATAGTTTCTAACTTTCGTGTTGTTTTTATAGCAACCGAGCTGCTGCCTTTCTGCATTTGGTCAAGCTCAGCAAAGCACTAGCTGATGCTGAGACAACAATCACATTGAATCCTCAGTGGGAGAAGGTACATTTTATGCGCTTCTTGTGTCTATGTGGCTGGATGTTTCTTTTCTCTTCTTATTCAGGGAAAGTTGATGTTTGTCCAGGGCTATTTCAGAAAAGGATGTGTATTGGAGTCAATGGAACGGTATGATGAGGTATTACTTGAGAAGACCAATCATTTCCTTTTTCTCTTTTATTATTATTTTTTGCTTTAGACCAGGTCTGTTGCGCTTCAACAAGTTTGTTTCCTTATGTTCACATGTATAGGCCTTAACTGCCTTCGAGACTGCCATGCAATATAATCCACAAAGCTCAGAAGTAACAAAGAAGATTAAGAGGTTGAACCAGTTGGTCAGAGATAAGAAGCGGGATCAGGAGGTTGAGAATTTGAGATCCAATGTTCAGATGGCGAAGCACTTGGAACCACTAAAGTCCGAACTGGTAGGCCATTTTCTTCACTGGCTGTCTTTTTAGGGGAAATGTTTGTAAGTCTTATTTGCTATCCTGTTCGTACACGTGCTATTTAAATTTAGTTGTCCATTAGTTTCCTGTATTAGTCTATCAAGATTTTTAGTATCCTGGTTTTTCAGACACCTGATGAGGTCTATGAACTTGGACATAGTTCGTTTGAAACTTTTTGATGATAAATCTGAATTTCTCTCTTTTCTGCAGTCTGGGAAGTATGGCCAGAAAGAAGGATGGGAAGAAGTACTGTCATTTGTCATTGAGACATTGGAAACAGCAGTTAAATCTTGGCATGACACTTCTAAGGTTGACCCTAGAGTTTATTTCCTCCTTGATAAAGAAAAGACAGACGCTGAGAAATATGCTCCTGTTGTTAATATTGATAAGGTAATGGGATCTATTTCAATATTTTTTCTCCAAGTTATATAACATAGTCAACATCATAGTTTCTTTTCATAATTATCCTGGCAATTTTGAGTTTCTTCACCCTTCTATATTTGTGGAATTAGACTCCAATTATGATATGGTATTGTATCGTGGTTTGACTTCTTTCTGTATTTTTTTGCAATGTGCCAGGCATTTGAATCACCTCATACCCACAGCAGTTGTTTTCCATTTCTTAGACAATATTCCGAGGATTCGTTCTCCAAAGCAGCTTGCTTAGTTGCTCCCAAAAGCATTATTTCTTACCCCCAGGTACTATTAATGTCTGCAAGGTCAATGTGCTGATATTGGTGTATGAAATGTTGGATATGCTTTCTGAACTGTGGTTATACATATTCAGTTTCTGGAAGGATTTAATTTCATTGGCATGCACCAAAATAATGGTTTAGCATACCCAACTGGAAGATGGCTTTTTTATTTATCTATTCTCAGTTTTGTCTATCCACGAAACCCAAATTTATTCTCCTTTTTTGTTCTTCCTTCTGTGACTCTGTCTCTCTTGGTAGAAGAAAATTGAGAACAAGGAATTTGGAATATGTATGGAAGAGTAGATTAGAAGAGGACGTTGTACATAATAAAAAGCATTTGCATGGAATGTAAATTCTTTTCAGACACCTAATTACTTGTCAAATAGCAATGCTCTCGACCAAGAAAAATAGAGTTGGCAACAGCATCCCATCCTTTGGGGTTGGCAAAATTTTTCGCAATATCATAAAATGAGAGTTGCTTTGGCTCTTTGGCTGGAATCCTTCAGAATGATAATCACATCTTTTGGAGCATCTTTCATCCTTTCTTGTTTAATCCTCTTAAGTACATTGCTATCGTACTCTGTAATTACTTTGCTTTCATGAGAACTTGTTATTGACATTCAAATGTTTGTAGATTTGGCTGGCATGAGAAGTTTTCTACTAGAGGAAATTCACTCTAAGACTAGATCTGGCATTTATAAGTTGTCACGAAGTCTATTCTGACCTTTTTACTAGTTGCGTGTTCTTCGTCTAGTATACATATGTTGACATTTCTGAAAATACACATTCAAAGGTATGGCGATGGATCTAATTTCGCCTGGTTGGTCAAATGATATTCTGACAGGTCTGGAAAGGCCAAGGTTCAAGGAAGTGGAAACATGGGCAAAATGATGGGTTCTTTGTCCAATTTGAATGTCCATCCACTCGGAAATTATGGTTTATTCCTAGTTCTTCTGAAAGAGGGAAGACATTGTGCAGGTTTTTTCCTTCTCCTACTCCACTTCGGTCTCTTGCATTCATGCTTCTGTTAGTATAAACTGAGCATTTCTGTTTCTCATCTGTATCCTTTAAGTAAACAAAGAGATAAAAGCCAAAAGAGAGTACTGGAGTGTTCTTTCCGCTCGGATAGAATGTCAAATGTATAGATTCTTATTCTGCTACTACTGTTTCTGCTTGATATATAATTACCAAGGAACTTTAAAAAATCCTTAATCTTTAGTATATAGTAGGTCGTAATATTTTTGTGATTGGGCTTTGGTAGAAGGAACTTACTATGTACACATTCCCTTTCTCTCACCTTTAATGTGGCCTAATTATGTGAGTGTATACTGGTGTATCTCAAACCTACTTTTGGTAGAACTGTACCCTACTGCGAATTAGTTTGGTGCATCTGAGTTTCTTTTTTATGAACTTCTGGAGTCTCGGAAAGCTATGCATGTTCTTTGCCTATTTTTCCCGTGTTTCAGAATTTGGAAAGCAAGCTCTTTTATTTTTGTCCTCCACTATATGATAACCTTCTGGTTGTGTTAGCAATCTTAAATAAGGTAATTACTAACACTGGAATCTCTTTCTCCTCTAATGATGGCGCTACTTTTGCAATATTTTACGAATTATCAAGTGGCTTCTCGAAACATCCCCTTGAAAATCCCTTCAACCAATAATTGGATTGTTTTGTATGGTTTAATCCAAAAAATATTGTCCCAGAAAAACCTGGATAAGAAGGCTGTTCGACACTTTAGATGGCTTAGAAATTTCAATTACATAACTGGAGAAGCTGGTGTGTATATCAATATTCTGTTCAGAAAAGAAAAAAAATCTAGATATTTTGGACTGTACGTAGGTAACATTTTGGGTGGTCAAGCCAAAAAGAAAAGGTAACATTTTGGGAAGAGTGTCTTCCCTAGCATTTCCTTTGACTGTTTTATAGTGTCCTTTTGCACTACTATCTAGGTCTCAACATAATCTCTTGGGAAAACAAATCACTTCTTATTCTTCAAGCAAACTTGACCTTTTAATAAGCTGAGTCATGGATCGACTTTCACTTGTTACTTTTTGCATCAAATCTTACAGGTCATGTACTTTGATATATTATTAAATCTGAAATACTTGAAATTTTCACAAAATGCAAATGTCAATTTGTAGAGTTACACAATTTTTTTTTTTTTTGTATTGAAGTTTGAATAATTTTTTAAATTTTAACAGAAAAACATTAACTTTTTGCTTTTATTTTAAGTTGAAACGAACAGGCCTCGGCTTGCAGCTATCTCTTTTACAGTTTTTAGATGGTATTATGCAATTGGGTCATATTTATCTCTCTGGCTCAAAGTTCGAAAACTAGTATTTCGGCACCTATTTCATTAGATGCTTCAACTACTTTCCTCTTAGCACTGATGTATTATCAGGCTTGGAATTATTATCTGGATCTGATATTGATGAACTTGGCTTTGATACTATGAGGGGGTTATGATAGGGAGTAATAAGTGATCTGAGACAAGTATGCTATTTTTTAACAAATGACCCTTCTCTTAACCTCAAAAAAGGGATTGCCTTTTAGTCTTCAAACGCCATTAATGTATACCATAAGGCATTCATGGTCTCTAAAATTTCTAATCCACAAGATTCACGATATGGCAAGTGGAGAGGATACTAGCACGGCTAAACTCATCTTATTGGACTAACAAGATAATTCTAACTATTTAATGCTATCGAGTCTTGGCGAAGGAAGAGAAGTGTTTAGAATATCGTTGTAAAGTGTATATAAACCGATTATTTTAGCCAACTCTTATTCCTCAACTTCTATTAGAAGTTAAAGGCTAGGGCATTATAGACTTTTACATACAACCACATAGGCATCTGCAAGATGTTCTTCTAGAGCAATAATACAAACTTCCCTCTTTTACAAATGGAAGGACAATAATAAAAGCACTTTGGCCAAAAGCAGCGGTCTGCGTAACATGTGGTACACTAATACAAACCTAGCGAACAAACTGCTTTATTAAAGTTGATACTTTTTTACGGGCTCGTGATATGGGTCAAGATTCAAGTCTACGTGATCTAATTGGAATATGGATTTACTAGGCTAGTGCTTTTTCCTGGATGGAGCTTGGGGTCTCTTTATTTTGAGTGCTGGAGTTGGATCCCAAAGGCCATATGCGCGGTCTGGGATGTGGTTGCTTCCTGTCCGGCTTGTTGGCATATGATCTGTGTTGAGACTTGGTTGTGGCCAGCTATCTAAACTCATAATCCTGAGCTTAAAATCTCATAATTCGTGGGGTCTTGGAAAAAACCCATTAGTTTTCATGGATTGCTTCTGTATTCTTCCAAAGCTTGGTGGATGACTTACCTCTCTGGTCGTCTCATATGTTTGGAAATAATCGTATGGAACTTTTTCTTAATAAGCACAGGTCTATATAGAATGTGGGATGGTGTGATTCTTTTTGTAGGGAATTCTCTCAATTTCTCTATATTCAACTTTAAGATCCACAAAACTACATTTAAAGGATCTGTATGCCTTTGCAGTGGAATATGCACAATTAAGTTGCTGCGAGGTGCCAGAGTTGTATAAGTGAATGTAGAATCTTTCGCAGAGGTTTAAAACATTGATGGTCCGTTGAATATAATGGTTGTATTAATTTTAGGATCCGGATTAAGGTCAAACTCTTTGAGAAACAACTTCTTCCAAAACTCAGGAATAAAACCACTCAACGACTTTTACAAAATGACTGAGATCATTCATCAATGGAATGATTTGTATTAGTGTGATATCATTATGTGGTATGGTTGGGGTTCTTTATCCTTTTTGCTTGAGAAGTTTTTTGAAACCTTTGCTTGCTTTCACTTTCTTCAGATTACATGTGAAGTATGCCTCCTTTCAAAGCTTAAGTATTTTATCTGGTACCACTTTCACCTGCTTCTCAGAAGTCAACCTTCTTCCCTCTTTTCTTGAACCATGACTTGCTCTTTACATTGTCACCTGAATAGAGACCATCCATCCTATTTTTTGCTAGAACATTTTTGCATATTAATTGCTTGTTGCTTTTTCAAAAGGCTTGTTTTATGAAGCTCAAGTGGCATATTGCAGACCAAATTGGCTAGAATAGACCTCTTTATCTTATGTTTCTGGATCCCATGTATAGAAATCGTGTCTTTATCTCTGGAGCCTCAATTTACATGAAATCTTGCAGGGATCCTGTGGAATTGGACATCAGTGCACATGAACTTCTTCCACGTCTGTTCAGGGGGAAACAATCCAGTACTGAGAAGTAGTGCCGAGTGTAGCTGCTGGGGCTTTATCTGAGGAACATGTCGGCTGATTGGAAGAATGGGCCATGACAGTGAGCCTTGATATGACGTGACCCTGTTTTGGATTTGGTGAACGCCTGCAATACTGTGCTTAGCCCATGCACCTCCTTCTGTTGTCTTGTGGGTTTTGCTTCATTTTTTCTAAGGCTGCATTTCATTATCACTCTCATGATTGCTTTTGATGTTAAGCCCTTTGATTTTGAGCTCTCTCTTGATGGTAATGGGCAGTGTGAGGTCTGTCTTCATAGCTGCAAGTGGTCTTGAGGTCACCTTGAAGCTGCTGCTAATTTCCACAATTTTTGTAGAAAAGCTAAAAACCTTTTTAGGTCTAGGGTTCTCATTTGGTTTTTGATACTCCGATTATGTCTTGGTTTTTGTAAGTTTGCCATGTATTTATGACAATATATATGATGCTGAAAGTTGGTTTCTGGAGTTGTTCCTGATCTCAAGGAAGAATATATCAATTATTAGATTGTTTTTTTTTTCCTGCTGACGTTGCAAGGAATTTCATTTTTTTCTAGTCAACTTACGTGCATTAATGTCACATGCACTATTGTTGATAGTTGTGCTCGTCTTATCAGTTCTACAGTTTTTCACTTACTGGGAAGTCGACTTTTGAGGCGGTTATCTTTGTAATATATTGATCTGTAACATAATATTACCGCAGAATTCACGTCTTCATTGATTGGAAGGTTAAAGGATAAGAATGTGCAGTGGTTCCTTCTCTCGAGTATTTGCACATCAATCTGAAGTTACTGCTTTGGGATTCGATTGTCATATTATTTCTCTACCAGAGGAGCACGTGAAAATGGGGGGACTTGGAAAATTCTTGCATGGACCCTTAAGTACTTCGCCTAATTCTCATAATTCCCATGTTCTGAGCGAGGGAAGTGAAGTAAAACAAGAGCCACTGTCTGAGGTTATGATAAACTTTAAACCTAGGGTATATTCAACACTTATCTAAGGTCTGTTTGGTTCTGCTTTGGGGAAATGCCAAGAATGCAAATACTTTGAGGTAAAGGGGTTTTTCGAAATGTTATACTGTTTGGTAAATTGTAGTCTTAAATAGCATTGAAAGGTAACTTTAGCATAAATACCGTTTGGCAAAACTTACATTACAAATGGGCTTTTGATTTTATTATTATTATTATTTATTATTATTATTTTTTTTTTTTTTTTTAAATCTGAAAATCAAATCCAGATCTAGCCTCCAGACCGCTAGATGCGGCGGCCGAGGTCGCCGGACGCGGACCACTAGACGCGGCGCCGAGGTCGGAGGCACGACCTCAAGCGCCGAGGTCGCGAGGCCGAATCGGCGGCCTGAGGTTGCAAAGGCTAGATTTGGCCGTCGGATGGCCAAATCTAGCCTCCGGACTGCCAGATTTGGCGGCTTGAGGTCGCGCGGACCTAGGTGACGCTGCTTGGGTCATGGGTCGCGCCACCCTCAGGCGATGGTCATTGGGACGTGCGACCCTCAGGCGGCGGTGGCGGCCGTCGGAGAAGCCCGATGGGCGGGGAAGAAGATGGCCGAGGGGAAGAAGACGGCGGAAGAAGAAGATGAAGGGGGAAGAGAAGATGAACAGTAACGTGGTGAAATTTTGCGTTTCCCAAATGCCCAATATCCAAAGCAGCTCTGGATCAATATTGAGCTTTTAGTATTGGGAATGTTGACATCGGGCAAATGAGCTTTCAAAAATACATGCCAAACGCAAAATATTTTCCCTCAAAGTCCATTGGGAAAGTCGAACTAAACAGGGTTTAGTAGATGTCAATCACTTGCTCTCGGTTAGCTTCGTTTTTGTTGAGTCTGCTTTTAGTAGTTGGACAGTTTCTTGCTTTATTCTTCCATCTGCACTATCCCCACGCTCCTCGTCCTCACGGTGAACGAGAACCATGCGATGCTTATCTATGTGAGCACCAATCCTCGATTGGTAGGAGCCAATCAATTCTCTGTGCGTGACGAATCCTATGACATTGGACAATTGAGATCCGTCAGTTAGCGTCGCTTGTGTTTGATGCCATCTCTTTCAGGAATCATATTTCTCTTGTGAAAATGATCCATCATCATATGTCATGGAAAAGCTGACTCTCCCACTATTTGAGGGAGATGAATGACTTCTGTGGCTGTGCCCAAGTTCTTTCGTTTTGCCCGGACCCAAAGAGCAAGAAAATATAAAAAAAAAAGAAGAAGAAAATTAAATACGAAAGTCATCGGCTTTGATCAAACTGCAAATCCAGGCTGATGCTATGAATAGTTCTTATAATTATAGCACCTTTGACCTAAAAGGGAAGCTTATTTTCATCGAACACTTGCAGCTTTCTGTTCATGCATCCAGTGTGGTCCATGAAGTTGTGGCTAGTACTAAAGCGTAGATCTTGGACATAGACATTTCACAGGCTTAAGGAGTCCACTAAGATCCCATCAAGAAAAGACGAGCATATAAGTCAGAAAAAAAAGTTTCAAATCAGATCTTGCATTCAACTTTAGTACATAGGACGAAATAGTACTACACTGGGAATGATTTCTTCAAGCTTTTCCTTTCCAAATAAATGGTGGAAGCTCTATTCCTCTTCTTCACATTCTTCTATTCAATCAAACTCAATTTGGCTACATCAGTAAGTGGGGACACTTGCATCTGTGGTTGTGGTTTGCGTCCTCTGCGGTGATTTATCGATCCCTCTAGCGTAGATCATACATTACAGTCTTGCGCACTGAATGCGACCCCAGCATGATTTTGCTTGTGAGTGTGGAGCATGAAGTTGCACGCGCCTACAGCCTCTCCGACTGTCAGATAGATCCATTCTTCACCAAGCGATTCGATGAACTTGGACTTTTCTAGCTTCTTTATCACCTCGCTTCGTGGGTTCGCTATAACAAGCTGAAAAATCATGACGGATGCAACCATTTAGCTACTCTCCAGTTATCATAGAAGAAACAAGAGGGATTTTCTTTACATGAATCTCGAAGATTTTCTTTTACCTTTAGTCCTCTTCTGTCGGCATTTTTCTTGGTTTCCTCGAGCATGCTAATTCCACTGGTATCAATGCTTCCGACGGCTGTAACATATCACAAATAAGTTAAATCCAACTATGTATGTTCTTTTACGGCAAAATTGACAGTAACTGAAGATAGAAATTTTCTTATAATATGTATATACCGCTCAAGTCTAGTACAATGTACTGCAAGCTATTTTCTCCCGACGCTTTCACCCTGTCTTCCTCCTCGTAGATCCACCTTGAAATCCTAAAATCACGAAATACCCCGATTTCTGCTTAAGGTCGAAGCTCGATGAAAATAGTAAGTAGGGTATGGGGTAATGTGGCTAGATGTACCTCTCTCTCAAGTAGTTTGCATTAGCAAAGTAAATTGGTGAGTCTATCTGAAGGATGAGGACTCCAGGGACATGCTGAGCATTTGGGTATTGATCAATGCTTCTATAAATCATGGAGTTGGGAATGTTGCCCAATGCGAAAGTCCTTGGCCTAGCTACGGAGATCAGCACCCTAACCAACGACAATACCACCTGCAAGTTCATTTCAATAACATAGTCAATCTTAAGATTCTGAAGCATATTATTCGGAGAGTTCATTTCATTTTCACGAGTTGTCGAGCAAGATATACTATGACCGCATACACAATCGTAACTGAAAAGGCAATGAATCTCTTGCATAATAAGTTGGGTCGTGCTTTCTCTTTCGTTTTCCTTACCGCAGTGACCAGGCCGATCTCGACGCTCCCGAAGACGACACCAATGTACGAGCTAATGCAGACAACAAAGTCGAACTTGTCGATCTTAAAGAGATGGATCGCTGCCTCATAGTCAATGAGGCCGAGCATGGCGGCTATGATGATTGATGAGAGCACCACGAGAGGAGTGTAATGGAACAGGGGAGTTAGGAATAGTAATGTAATCATCACTGCCGTTGCCATCACAATGTTGGACACTGCACTCTTGCACCCAGCGTTGAAGTTCACTGCTGTTCTTGAAAATGGCCCTGTAATCAAAGACAAACACATGTAACACATATCAGTTTGATTTGTTGCAATTTAGAATGAATATGAAACTTTCGCTCATCATGTGTTTGAGTTAGTTTGCTGGAGGAAATTAGTACCTGAGGTTAGGTAGCAAGAAGTGCAAGAGCCTGCAATGTTCATCATGCCAAATGCTATCATTTCTTTGTTGCCATCAATGTGGTAGTTCTTGAATGTGGCAAAACTCCTCCCAACAGCTACACCTTCCTGCACACCATCCATTGATGTTAAGTCTATTTCGCTCACATCCATTACTATGCATTATATTGCTATTAAATACATTAGACAAGCAAAGGATGCTAGTCATGCAAGTAAACTGGTGTTGATGTTTTGTAATCTGGGGATCCGATTCAGAGAAGAATTGTTTCAAAAGGGGACTTGAAGAGTGGGAACTTACAGCAAGAGCTATGATTCCAGTGACGATTCCGATTTTGATGGCGGTCATCAAATGCGGTGATCCGAATGCCAGTTCCGTTATAGATGGCGGATTCAACCCTTTCTTCAGGTGCCCGATCTGGATTTAGAAACAAACATTAAAGAAGGAATGTAACTATACATCACATGCCCAAAATGAATCTCTTTTCTTGTGGTATAAACAATCAAAGGACTTTGAATGAAGCGTAAATTGTGTGTCGTGATTGAATTTTTTTGATGAGAAAGTCCATCTTAGATGGATAAATTCTAACCCTACAGACATCTCATTAATCTCATAAATTAGGTAAGCTGCAAACCTAAAGCTAAAGGATTATAGCCTAAACATGATATTGTTTGATGCGCGCCTAATAGGCACATATGCATTCGTTCCTCGATCACTAGATCGGTCCATGTAGTCGTTATCTGAATTTCCAGCTTTTAATTTCCTTTTTAAAATTGACTTTTAATTTTTCACAGAGAGAGAGAGAGAGAGAGAGAGAGAGAGAGAGAGAGATCTTCACCACTTGAACTCCATGTTTCTCAGCATGACTGAAATAGACGATGACGCTCCCCAAAATGACCGAAGTGAGAGGCGCCATCGCATTTATCCAAAAGAAGGCTGGCCTCTTTTTGCTCTGCTAACGTTGACATGTATAGTTTGCAAGCAATTAATTAAAGCCATCATATCCCAATAAATATGTTGCAAGAAGATAATATGCATGTAAGTAATCAAGAGAGTTAGGAGTTAATAAAGCGTGCCGTAGTTCATTTTTATAATTTAAACCATTAGACCAGGACACGATTCATGAGTTAAATTATTGCAAGGAGACCATGCGCATGTACATAATCTGAGAGGGAATCACTGAAAGACTAATGTCTTAGAAACTCTAAGCATGCTTACAAATTACCACACAGAAGTTTATTCAGATGTGGAATACAGTGTAGAGTCTATATATACTATACCAAATATAGCAAGATCTTTCCTTGAAAAGGTTAAAGTAGACATGAATGACAGTGTGAAGAGCACGAGACTATGCGATGATTTGTCGTCCACTCTATTGGTTCTCCGGAGCTTTTGCAGAACCCACCTAACGCCACTGAGCTTCATGGATAGATTAGACAATGATCAACTACAATTATCTCAATAACTAGACTCTTTATCCTTTGTTCTTTCTTTGATCTTGTTCTCCCGTTTCTTTTTCTGTTGGGAAAGAAAGGGCACCAACAATTTGCCTCTCGAAGATGAATTCTTGACTATTGGACTCTCTCTCTCTCTCTCTCTCTCTCTCTCTCACTAATTTGCGAAGTTTTAGGTATTAATATGGTAATAAATCCTTGTCCATTGTCGCCGACTCTGCTAGGTTATTTTTTCAACTAATATGTTCATCTTGATTATAATGATGAGAAATTAAAACGAACATATATAGTGAGCTTAATTATCAACTATTAACTTAACATATAACCTCACTCATGAAGGCGAAAAAATTGCATTTCTTGAAACTCAAGTGAATAAAATAGCATCAGTCTATATATTTGCATTCTTCTTATACTTACAAGGTGCCTGGTGAGCAAGAGAAAGAAGAGGAAGCAGCAGCCCATGACTCCACTTTCCCATCGCCACTGCAAAAGAGATAAAACAGAAGTAAATTAAAGACGTTAATAATGATATATGAGAAAGTCCCAACACAGAATGATAACGTCAATGGTTGTCGTTGATATTTGGAATAAAAGAAAAGAGGAAGAGTTCAAGAACCTCGTGGACTTGAGTGATGACGGAGTGCATGACAGAGACGAGGTCGGTCTCGTGAGTGAAACGAACCAAGCCAAGCATTCCTTTGAGCTGCTGAAGGCACACCACCGTCGCTGCTCCTCCCATGAACCCGACTATTGTGGCGTGTGACAGAAAGTCCACTACGAACCCAAGCCTGTAAGCATAAAAAAACCATTAAGTCGATTACAAAGAGAAAAGGACCAGCTAAAATAGCAGCTAAAAGACGTTCTTGTGTCCGAAAAAAGAAAAATAATTATGACCAGAGGACAACTTTTTTCCTATTATAGAGTCTGATATTACGTGAGACTGGAAAGGGGAGGGAGAAGTCGTAGTTTTCTCGATCTCTCTCGTCACCGTTTCCGGTTGTCAGAGCGCTGTACAAGACCTTTCAATTGCAAGGGCAAGGCTCTTGTGATATAGACTTTAGTCTATTTGGGTTGCATATGAAAAATAAAAGTTTGGGAGAGGAAAAAGAACATCATAAAGCTCGTTCGTTTGCTTTAAAAGCGATGGATTTGACCATCTACGGCGTGGAAAATGGATTTAAATCCCTCTCGAGTAATCGGTTCATCATATTACACTCATGGGACCACGACAATTTCCAGAAAATCGATTAGCGATTGAGCGACGCGTTGCCTTTATAAAAATTTATGTAAATAGAGTCAATTTACCCCTCGATTGAGCCATGAGAGAGAGAGAGAGAGAGAGAGAGAGAGAGAGAGAGAGAGAGAGTACCTCAAGAAGCCAAGAGAGGCTTGGAAAACACCAGCGAAGAAGGTGGCAGTGAAAACCAGCTGAACATATTCTTTTGTGTGCTCAGTTGGACTCACTTCCTTGCTTAGCATAGTAGATATGAGCAGCGAGGCCACCGCTACCGTCCCCACGGCCAAATCTCTCGAACTCCCCAACATTGCATACACCAATGGCGGCACAAAGCTCGAATCTGCATTCATCAAGAAAGAAGACTTCAGAAAATATAGTTTTCCGATAGTGAGATGGCGAGATTAAGCTCACAGAAGTGGGCGAGAGATGAAATGAAGACAAACACATAGTGACTATATGTTACGACAATTGTTTCGTATGTAATGGCACTCACACAGTCCGATTATTGCGGGTAGGCTTGCCAGTTTGGCGTAGCTGATCCCCTGGGGGACAGCAAGGCTGGCGATGGTAATCCCCGCGACGAGGTCGGCCTTGAAGGAGTCGAAGGTGTAGCGCGGGGCCCACTCGAGTATCGGGACGAAGTACTGGAGCCCCAGGACGAGCTTCCGGGACCCCGGCTGGCCTCGGAACTGCCGGAACGGGTCATCGGGGAAGAAGGTCTCCTTGAGGGTGGTCATGAGCGACTGGAGGAAGGGCTTGGGCGGGGGGATGGCCACCTTGTGCGGACACTCGTAGTCCATGTTTTCCATGTTGCCCATTATGCGGGAGTGCCCAAATGCGCGTAAAGAAGCCAAATTCAAGCTAGCAAAGCTTTAGCAGCAACGCTTACAAGGTAATGTATATTATCTGCAAATATCGAGCTTAGGACTTAGCTAAGAGTTAGGCGGCTTTTGAGAGAGAGAGAGAGAGAGAGAGAGAGAGAGAGAGAGAGAGGAAGGGAGGGAGTATCGGAGCGAGGTTGGGTTGGAGATTGGTAGTGCATGGCAATGAAGGTGAGGTGGGTATATATAAAGGAGAGATGAGGGGAGAGGGAAAGGGATCTTTGCAAATGCTGCTTGGGTCCCATCCCAACACATGGAATGTCGTCAACTTCGTCACAACTTCCCCCCTACCTTCTATGGTGACTATTTTTTAATTTTTTTTTTGTTTAGAAATATGATTAAATGATAGGTACGCTTTTATTCGATGGCGAGGTGACAGAAATAATCTAAACAAACATTTTCGAGCATGAAAATCTTCCGATTCATTAAGTACGTGTTATATGACAAAAAAAAACACCCACGTAAATTCATTGTATGGATAGCGGTACAGACAAGATTAATCAATACCTAGAGTCAAGGAGCTTGTGCATTTGGCGTTTCGATGCTTCTTGGTATAGGACCACATGTTAAGATGAGCATGTGAACTATTGATCAAGGGCATGACCTGTGGGGTTTTGCTTTTCTGATAGGCGACCCCGCTTTGTGCTGGGTGTTCGTATAAGAGAGATCATAGATTGAATGAAAGGCAGGTAAACTGGTGGTGTGGAACCATTTTTAGTGAGCTAATCTCCATAAATTGACGGTTTGAGAAGCTGATATTTTGGCATATTGTGGTCAAGCTTGATGGCATGAATCTCATGACTGACCCGAAGACGTGTTGGATGCAATTCGCTGTACAAGCCAGTCACAATGGTTTTACCCTTATGATTAATTTTTTATCAAGATGCTAATCACTACGTTTTTAGCCAAAAGGCTCAATTGACTCCGTTAAAATCCACGTCATGCACTAACTTATGCTTTTTAATCTCACACTTACTTTTCTGGTTGACCATAACCCTCGCACTTTCTTGGAAAAGACTGGTAATTTTTTAACGGCCCTAAAGGCAGATGCAACAGTAACTTCAGTCGAACCAAAATCTTGAGCGGAAAGCACTCATCACTTCCACTCTCGAATCAAAAGTATACGTAGGTGCCTGCTGAGCAATTTCCATTTTCTCACGTCGGCGAAAGGCAGGCGTCCAATCGATTAAGGTCGGACTTTCCAGTTACCGGTCTAGAGAGAGTTAGATGGCGTAAATGCATGTGTTCTTTAATTCACATACAGAGTGTATAGAGAGCCTATACCGAGAGCATCAAAGGTTGAGTTTACTCCAAGAGCGAATTTCACAGCTTTAAGACCTGGGGTTGGAATCGAGTCAATTTTATAGTGAAAGAATCTCATCAATCCCTCTTGTACATGTTGGCACAGTTCGTCAAACCACATGAAATCGGCGTCCTCTCTATCCTCTGCACCAAACTGGTCCGCGAGTTTGGTCGGTTGTCCGTTTGCTTCTGCGGCTTCTAGCACTCCAAATTTGTTTACTGCATAAGCTTGTGCATCGATTCTTCACCAACTGCATAGAAGGGCTACACATCTGGATGCTCGATCTAAGTACAATATCCTTTTGGTTGTCTTGTAGCCGACCTTTTACATAAATTAATGAAGGGCTCCTGAAAAATCCAAGTTCAACATCCGGCCGAGGAAGCAAATATAGTAGTACCCTTTTTACCCTACGCTTGGCCATAACTCACATTGATATTATTATGCCAGGTCACTTATTCTTCATAAATATCAACATAAATCCCGTATGGAAACTATAATACCTTTTAATTAAGGGATATAATCGACAGGCGAACATAATTAGGCAATAATTTCATTCGAAGAAGCAAAATCGAAGAAGCCTACCATATATTGTGGGGATCACGTCCCACTAGAGATTTGCCATGTGACATGTACCTCACCAATAGGATTGCTTTCTTAATTGCCTAAAAGGACCGATCCACTTAACACGTGGCGGGCGTTGCCATCGGATCAGCTCGGGAGAATATCCGGGATTTAACGTTGTGATTAGGGCTCCAGGTTATTGGAAAACCCTGTTGTTTTATTAGGTATTATTAGAAGTTGGGACGGTCTCGGATTCACATAATGTTTCTAATTAAAAAACGCAATTATGGGCCTGCCTCATGCAATGATTGGAAGGAAATGGAGAAGATTTAGGCCTAACGGCACCTACCATTGGGATATTTCTGTAAAGCGATTCGGGTCTCTTCCGAACGCAATTGAAGGACCGGCACAACATTATGCGGCTATAAAGCAAACGGTAGTGGTATTTGAAACGGGTATTAAAGTAGGACGCCATACGGTGGGTAATCAACATGAAGCCACAAGTTTGAACGATCCTTTTCGTGGTATGTAAGGATATTAATGAGCTGACTATAACTTCGATTTTACACTGACAATGTATGATATAATTATTCCCTGTTTAAAGCACATGAGCACGACTTCCTGTTACTATCTGCATGAGTGAATTGCCGATAGAAGGGCTTCCCCTTCAGACGTATGATGTGGGTTTAGAATGGTCGTAAGTAACCGCATCGTGATGATCAAGTGATGTGCCAACTTTAGGATTTTCTATAGGGAATTTACTTCATCCAATTAATTCAATCTAGGAACATGATTTACAACCTAAGACTTAACTTAGATTATGCAGTGATACCGATATATACGGAAAACATTAACAGAATCCAAGGAACATAAGCAACGCTGGGGATACATGTACAGTTCTTTCTTTAATAGTGATATCAAAAGTCATATGTTTGGTCCGAATATCAGTTCACAAAATAATACGTGACAGACAGCATTAAGCTTTCCAGTCAGCAAGCGATCCTCCATAATCCAACAGTATCTTGTCTCGGCAGCTCGCCGCACTTCTGCAGATCACCCCTCTCCCTCGTGCTGCTCTTTTTTTGCTGGTTCTCCAGCGTTGTGAATCACGCGGAGGAATCACATTACAGCAAAATGCGCCCTCCACGTGTTGACCAACGGACGACTTTTGTCTCCTTAGCACGAAAGTCAGCACGTGTTCTTCCCTCATTCCGCAAGTGAGTCCGTGCGACGCTACTCGGTTTTGGAAAAGACTCGTCGGTCAAATAGATACGGCTTCGGCAAAGGAAGAAGGGCTCTTTGGCAATAATAGATCTTCTTTCTATCTTTGCTTTTTCGGCGCGTGTGCTTTGCTTGTGCGCGTCGGGCTGACAAAGCACTTCCCACTTTTGACCCCGCAATGCGACGAATGGTTGAGACTCGGTTGACGGAAGAAAAGACGCCCCCTTTTCAGAGGGAAAACGACGAGAACGTTGGGTAACCAAGATATGCAGGGGACACGTGTCGCGGACTGTTTGGAGATGACGCCGACCGGTTTGATTTCGGGAAGAATCTACATAGGGCAATGAAACCTAATATTAGTTTTTAGGTAAGCCATGAAAGATGGAAGGTAGGCGGGCGGTGATGACTAGCAGTCTTTGTCATTTGATCGGCCTCAATCGGTGGTCACAGTGAGAGAGAGAGAGAGAGAGAGAGAGAGAGAGAGGGTTTAGCCACAAAGAAAGAGACATAATTCTGCATTTTTTACAACATCAAGTTGAAGACGGTAGAATGCTTCACCTGAACAACCAAAAAGAATGTATATTTTGATGAGAGAGAGAGAGAGAGAGAGAGAGAGAGAGAGAGAGAGAGAGGGTTTAGCCACAAAGAAAGAGACATAATTCTGCATTTTTTACAACATCAAGTTGAAGTCAGTAGAATGCTTCACCTGAACAACCAAAAAGAATGTATATTTTGATGATATGGATCACTTTGGAAGAGCAAATTATAGAGAGAGTTTCCATTTTGAGTAAGAGAATGAGGATCACAGAGGAGATCACACCCAGAAGGTTTTATCTATATACTATGCATGCAACAGTGCCTGTAATTATTCTAGAATCTTCAAAAGAGAGGGAGAGAGAAAATAATAAAAACTACATCTTTAATCAATTGACTTGGCTTGACAATATATATTACAATTAAGGGTATTTATACCCGAACAATATGTATAGGAAATGGAATAATCTACTTTTTCAAGGAAATTAATCACCTTAGAAAATAATGAAATATCAACTACTATTCTAATATCGAATAATATATCTAAGAATATTTTTCAATAGGGAATTTTCTAATATTCATAAATATACTTCAACAAATGCAATTCATACTCAATTAGGGGAAAGGAAACGAAAACTGCATACGGCAATAGTCGAAGTCCGAATTCTTTCAAAAGAAAATCACTGTGTTTACCCAGCCTATTCGCATCACTATCACGTGAGTTTTGATGCGAGTGAAAAGAAATGGCCAAGTTTATGAGCATAATCGAGAATGAGAAGCTTCATTTCTGACTTAGAACAGGGCTTCTTAGTGTGTGCTTCACGTCGATGTATAAGTTGCTGGTAGGCAAGAAAACACCAAAGTAGCCTGTTGGCCACTTGAAAGTTTCTTCTTTTCTTTGTGGGTATAATAATTGTCCCTTGACTCTAAGGAAAATTGTGAATATGGGGAGTTTCGAATTTTCTTATTATTCCTTTTAGCAGATTTTCGAAGGAAGGATGGTGGCGATAGCCAGTTTCTTGCTACATTTGTTACCGTTATGCATCGTGCAAAACTCCATGAAATCTGCTCGTTCACATGTGAATGGAGTTGCTCTGCGGTGTGTGTGCAAACCAATCTTCGTGCATGTTTGCAAAATCATACAAAACTACGTGAAAAGCCGAATGAATCCGAGGAAGCTTACCTGTCAAATTTAAACCGATGTAAGGCAAATCCGATGGATATAAGATTGGGGAAAGAAACAATGAAAAACTTGTTCAATGGTTCTAGCTCAATCACATGGTGATCAAACTTCTGCGAAACAAGAATTTTTCCAAATCGAATTGAAATGGATTTTTGAGAAAGAAAGATGTGTCAAGAGCAAAATGTAATTGGAAAGTAGATCTTTGAATCTAAGTAGTAAGGAGAAGTGAACTCTTAAAACTAAAGTACTCAAAGTGCACCCCGAAATTGAAAAGAAAAGAAAAGAAAAGTAAAATGGACTAGAGCTAAGTGCGATGGACGAAAGGAAGTTGAGATCATGATGTTGAAAAATAGAGGGAATGCAAACTACAAGTAGTGAATTTAAAGAAAATTAAACTATACTAGATCTAAGTGCGATGAAATAAAAGGAAACTGATGAGAAAACACGTTGACTAAAGAAACATGGCTGAATATCTGGGAATTGAAAATGACTGATGATTACAGACACTGTGATGCTTAAAGGGAAGAACGGAAAGACATTGATATTCAATGCCCATTACGGACAACAAACTTGATTCTAAAGCTAAAAGTGAGACTGAAAGTCATGATCTGGAAAGATGAACTTCAGAGGGAAATCCGTTGGGGTTTTGGTATAGCTTGAGCGTGTCTTCTCTCTGTCTTTCCGCTCAATCTTCGCAGGAAATCAGGGAAAATTGCCCTTTCAATCCCCGGTTTCTCTTCGCTTCTCAATAAGTTAATATGTCATTTTAGCTGGGTTGAGTAGATCGGATTTGTTCACACAAATTACTCAACATAGGCACATAACCTCCTGCATCCAAGTTGTTTGTCGAAACCTTGTCCAATCAATGCATGAAGCGGCCGTCCGATTCACCTGAACCGATCGCTCAACTCCGTGTCTTTGTTTAAGAACCGGCTTCGTCCTTCACTTAGGACGCGTTTGGTAACGATTCTGTTCCCGAGAACAAATTTTGATCAGAAATGATTCTTTTTTATTTTGTTCTCGAAAACTGATTCTGAGTAAAAGAATGCGTTTGGTAACTGTCCAAAATTTCTGATTCTGGAATAGAATTGCGTTTGGTACCGTGCTCATTGATTCTGTTCCAAATCAATTTCTTTTAATTTTTAAATATTTTTTTTTACTTTTTTACTTTTTTTTTTTTTCTTTTTTCCTTTTTTTCTTTTTCTTCTTCTTCTTCTTCTTCTTCTTCTTCTTCTTCTTCTTGTGGCCGGCGACCTCATTGGAGTGTCGCCGACCCTCGGCGAGGCCGGCCCTTGTCGCCTTCTTCTTCTTGTGGCCGGCGACCTCACTGGAGTGTCGCCGACCCTCGGCGAGGCCGGCCCTCGGCGAGGCCGGCCCTCTTCTTCTTCTTCTTCTTCTTCTTCTTGTTGTTGTGGCCGGCGACCTCACTGGAGTGTCGCCGACCCTCGGCGAGGCCGGCCCTCGTCGGCCGAGCCTTGCCGGGTTGGGCGTCGGGCGAGGCTCCCCTCGCCGAGGCCGGGCGAGGCCCGCCTGGCCATCAGTGGGGCTAGGCGTCGCGAGGCTTGCCTAGCCCCGGTGAGGTTCGGCCTCGCCGGGGCTAGGTGGGCCTCGTGCGAGCTCGCTGGACCTTGCCCTGGCTTGGCGAGCCTCCGGCGAGCTCGCCGGACCGGGGGGATGGATGGCGGCGGGCGGTGGTGGATGGCGGTCGCGGGATGGCGGAAGGGAAGAAGAAGAAGAGTTGATTTTGATTCTCAAATTTGTTTTTGGAACAAGAATCAATTTTTTTTTTTAATTCTTGATTCTACTCCAAATCTCTTCCCGGGAACAAAAATTTTACCAAACACGATTCTATTCCAAAACTACTCTCGGGAACAAAAAATCAGAATCGGGTATTGTTTGGCACGTTACCAAACATCCCCTTAGGTTCTAGTGCTTAGCTTTGAGTAGAAAGAAATCTAGATATACTTAGTGGACGAAACATGAATAAGTATATTATAAGTGTCAAAACTTAGAACCATTGCACAAATAAATGCCAAAACTCCAAAAATGTATACTTAAGTGTTTTTTTTTTAGACTTATCGAAAATTCTACGTGGCGATATTTTATTAATAAAATCATCTATGTGACTTGCTGGAATGTCCACTTAGCAATCGTTATCCCAAAATGACGTTGTTTTACTCCCAAATTTGATTTTTAATATAAATATGAATTAAATTAAATTAAAAATACTAAATAAAAATAAAAGGGAAATTAGCGAGGGGCTCCAAAGCCCTTGCTACTACCATCGCCCCACCATTGCCAGAATGGGTCGACAACGGTGGGGTGAGGGTCGACTGGGTTCATTAGGCCCTAGCCAGTGGTTGGCGACCCTAGCCGACCGCAGGCGAGGGCCTGCATGCCCTCGCCTATATCTGAGACGAGAGGTTGAGCCCTCCCCCAAATCAGATGAAGGTCACTGGCCCTTGCCTAGATTGAGCAAAATGCTAATGTTGGTTGGGGCAAGTCACGTAGATAGTTTTATTAATAAATAATATCACGTCGAATTTCCAGCAAATCTTACTGGAGTTGACACTTAAGTGTTCATTTTTTTAAAAAAGTAACACTTAAATTTTTGGAAGTTTTAGCATTTATATGTCCATTAGTGCCAAGTTTTTTCACTTTAGGTGCTCGTACCAAGGACGAAACATATTTAGTAGCTCGAGAAAGTATTGTCAACCCTCATTGAAACATCCCACTATGTTTGACAATTTCCTTCTTTTTGATAACGGTAAAGCAATACTAGTGAAATACATGTCCAAAAATCGATATCACAATGAAAAAAAAGTGGTTCATGATTTTTAAAAAATACTTCACCTTAGATCAAGAATATCAAAGTTTTAAAACATAAGCGTTAAGTGACATTGCAATGGAGGGGTGAGCATGGAATCAGATTGAATTGGCGATTCCCAATTCCTAAAATTTGGAGTTGGTAATACTTGATTCGGTTCCCAGTTTCAAGAGTGGACTGAATCATTCGGGCCACCCAAACTAGACCAATAATTTTTTTTTTTAATTGCCAAAAGGCCGGAGAATAGAACAAAAAATAACGTTCATGGACACACTTGCACTCTTGATTGTTCCATACGTGCAAGTGTTGAAAAAAAAAAAACCGTTTTTTCCAATCCCTTGTCTGGTTCCATTTTTTCATTCCTGTGAGGGAATAGTAAAAAAGGAAAAGAAAAATAACGGTGGTTCCAAAACTGATAAACAATAGTCCAATTCCAGTTTAAAAGTGGAATCGACCTACCCTAAAATTGGTCACAAGTGGTGGAATTGTAAATAACGATAAACCTCATCAAACAATACTATTAATACCATTCAAAGTTGGCGTTCTCAATTCTAAAGCTAGTGGAGAAAGGTCATGCACCACTACCACGACCTAGCAGGAAGGAATATGCTTTCTAGATAGCTTACATTGTGTTGCGCGTGTTAAAGTAACTAAGATTTTGTTTGTTTCGTAAAAAAAAAATAATTTGAAAAAATATATTTTTAAAAATGATCGCTTATATCATTACAATAATGAATGAACGGAAAAAATTTTCATTATCCATGAAAATGTCTATACATAAATTATTATTAATACTGAAAATATTTTTTATTGGCTAATCATTTCAAGTAATACAAGAGATTATTTTAGGAAAATAATTTTTAAATAATTCATTTTTCGTGAAATAAATGGAGCCTAAGTTAAATCGGGGAGAAAGGTAAACGTCCGTTATTCATACTTGGATGAGCTGGCTGGTGGCCCTGTGCGCTTTAGAACGGCAAAAGCTTGTGACCATATGGAGCATTTGTCACAATAAAATAGCAGTTACAAAAAATCCAGACTTTGCGATACATAATCATTATAAAATCAACAATAATGCTGCATAATGGGTGATGCTCATTACGAGCTTGAACGTGAAAAAAGCAAGGCGAAAAGAGGTAATATAATGGATCACTTTCGAACCCCAAAATCCGAAGATGCGTGTGGGGATTGAAACTAGAGAGGCGCACTCTGAGAAAAGGTATAGCACAATGAAAGATCAATGAGTATTATTACTGGTGAGGTTTCGAACATACCCAGATAAAACCTCGTTCTCTCTTTATATGCATTCATTTCCCTTTGTTTGTTTTTAGTTTCTTCACTTCCAACTGTTGCAAATAGATAAGGAAGAGGAGAGAGAGAGAGAGAGAGAGAGAGAGAGAGAGAGCTCTTATACAACCCCAGATGAAACCTTCTCTCCTTCTGTGCTATAGAACCCTTTGATCGGATCAATCTAGTGCTGCTTATAGAAGGGAATAGTGAAAGCAAACAGGTCTTCCACTCGCGACTTAAATTTAAGAAAAAAAGGATTGCTCCATCACAAGGGTTTGTGTTCATTAATCATTTTCACAGATAGATATCGACTCAATTGGATGAGAATTGGCCACATCATCGTTCGTTTTTTAATCTTTTTCTCCTTTAGTCTTTGTGTAATAATAGCAAGCTATATTATTCCTAGTATGTGGCATGTGTGTATTCATGGGTGTCTTTTATGTCTAATACTCGTTGCTGTAGAACATGGTATGGACTTTAGAGCACGACATTTTCGACCCTTTGTGCATGTAGTCAAATCATTGAAATCATGGAGAATAATAATTATGATCTTATCCCATTATGAAATTAATCTTGCTTGCGTCTTGTGATTGAAACGTTCTGATTGATTATACGTTTATATGGCTTAGCAGCATAGGAAGGAAAGGTACGGAGGCTACGTAGTGGGAAGAATAAATTAGAGGCTAAATTTTTTTCAAAAGATTCTGCTACGTAGTTGTGGGACAACATGGCTTGCAGTTGTGAATTGTGAAAGTTATTTGAAATTATAGTCAATTGCTATAAAAACTTAAGTTGTTAAATGAATGTGCGATTTAATAATTAAATACTTTAGTACTCCTTCTCACGCGTTGTTCAATATTTTAAGCATGGAAAGATATCATATGGGAAGTAAAAAGAAGTTTTAAACTCGAAACATCATGCCCTAATATAATTGAAAAATTGAGGAATCATAGCCAACTAGACCATAAGTAAGCAATTATGTGAGGGTGTTAGTTCCATATTTTAATTGAGTATTTATACAAAGAGTGGATACTCTCATTTTTAGGGTCAAGCGTTATCGATTTACCCTTTAATATACTAACGTATCAATGAAAGTCAAATCATTTAAATCATGGAGAATAATATTTGTGATCTTATCCCATCTTGCTTGCATCTTGTGGCTGAAATGTGCTGATTGATTGTACGTTTATATGGCTTAGTAGCATAGGAAGGAAACGTACGGAGGATATGTAGTGGGAAGAATTAATTAGAGGCTCAGAATGTTTCCAAAAGATTCCGCTATGTAGTTGTGGGATATTGTGGCTTGCAGTTGGGAATTGTGAAAGTTAGATGAAATAATAGCCAACAGCTATAAAAATTTAAGTTGTTAAATGAATAAGCTATTTAATATTTAAACACTTTAAAACTCTTCTTCTCATGTAGTTTAATATTTAAATATTTTAAGCATGGAAAGATATCATCTTCTCGTGTAGTTTAATATTTAAATATTTTAAGCATGGAAAGATATCATATGGAAAGTAAAAAAGAAGTTTTGAACTCGGAACATCTTGTCCTAATATAAATGAAAATTTGAGGAATCACGACCAACTATATAAGTAAGCAATTATGTGAGGGCGTAGTTCCATATTTAAATTGAGTATTCATACAAAGAATGGATACTCTCATTTTTAGGGTGAAGCATTATCGGCTTACCCTTTAATATACTGACATATCAATTCAAGTCAAATAATTTAAATCATGGAGAATAATATTTATGATCGTATCCCATTTTGAAATTAATCTTGCTTGCGTCTTGTGATTGAAATGTGTTGATTGATTGTACGTTTATATGGTTTAACAGCATAGGAAGGAAACGTACGGAGGATATGTAGTGGGAAGAATTAATTAGAGAATCAAAATGTTTCCAGAAGATCCCTCTACATAGTTGTGGGATAGTGTGGCTTGTGGTCGTGAATTGTGAAAATTCGGTAGACAACTGTTATAAAAATTTAAGTTGTTAAATGGATGCACCATTTAATATTTAAACACTTTAATACTCATTCTTAAGTGTTATTTAATATATAAAAATTTTAGTAAATAAAAGAAAGTTTAAAAAGATTTGAACTCGGAACATCGTATTCTAATATATATAAAAAATTGAGAAATCATAGCCAGCTACACTATCAATTTAAGCAATTAAGTGAGGATATGGTTGCACATTTAAATTAAGTATTTATGTACACAAAGAATGAATCCTCTCATTTTTAGGGTCAAGCATTATCGACTTACCGTTCAATTAAAGTTACTCAATAGGTGACGGTTGATGGATGATTTAAGTAGCTTACTAATGAGATATTAAGAATGGGTAAAAGATTATGAACTAGAAATCTAAGAGACAGTCCCTGTCTTAATCACGTCAATGCATGGATAAGACACGATGTCAATCTGAATCTTACTTTTATAAAAATATTAGGTGCGCTCCGAGCATTGCGTGATCTTCCATTTTGTAAATAAACCAGAGTGAATTGTTTTGCACGAAAAAGAACTTTCTTGTTTTCCTGAAAAAAGCAATTTTTCAATAAATATTTGGTGCTTCATGTAGTTCAAGTGATTGTTCTCTAGGCCACTTTAAGATCTTTATCGTAAATTAACAGGATCCTAATCTACCAAAATGTAAATGCTTTTGTCAATCGTTCAAAAAATCGTTGCTCTTATGTTTGTCTCCATTTATTTGGGGAAAATTTATTTATTTTTAATTTATTGACACTTATGAGTAGCCTAAAGTTATAATTGCATGTAAATAGCTTTATCAGCTGGGACTTCATTTTTCTTTTTACCTTATATTATTCGTAGCATGGACCACATATTTCATATAGAGGACAACATGATGTTTAAGGATAACTAGTCATCCACATCTTTTGGACGAAGCCCAACGAATGCTGGGCCTGGCACATGCCCATGTTGTTCAGTCCTGTCGATATCATGGCACGAGTGCATGTACTTCCTATAGAGAATACTGTTCATGTTTTGACGATGGACGAAACATTTCGCAGAATTATTTATATATATTTTTTCATTTTATGATTGGACAGACATGACTTTTGGACAAAAGCCCATTCAAGATGAAAGAGTCTTCTAATATATGATATGGATTTGAATTAGAATAAAATAGCATAAAATGAAATTAAATTTTGCAAATATCCTCTGGGTCAACCTGTGGTTGAGGTTAGTGTCGTAAGGCGTGTTAACTCAGTTGTTGACATTTAACCCACCCTCACTCACTTTAGGTGCGAGAGGCTATTATATCTGCTTATCCGGTAATAAACAGAACCGAAGTCCTGACGTGGTGTCTACCTTCACCACCGTGAGGCCCCCTAATTCCCTGTCTATCTTTGTCTTCCCGACAGAAAGGGAATAAGAGGACAACTTGGAATCACTCATCCTAGGGCGGTTCTCCCGCATGTTTCCTCCGTGTCGAAGTCCTGATATGGTGTCTATTTTCATCACCGTGAGGCCCCCTAATTCCATGTCTATCTTTGTCTTTCATTCTTTCCTCAACCGAGGGAACTGGGTCAACTTATGGTTGAGGATAGTACCGTAAGGCATGTTAACCCAGTTGTGGGCATTTAACCTACCCTTACTCATTTCAAGCGCGGGAGTCTACTATACCTGCCTACCTGGTAGTAGCCAGAACCGAAGTCCTGACGTGATGTCCACCTTTACCACCGTGAGGCCCCTTAATTCCCTGTCTATCTTTATCTTCCTGACAAAGAGGGAATAGGAGGACAGTGCGAGGTCTTTCACCCCAAGGTGGTTCTCCCGCCTATTTCCTCTTCTAATATATGATATGGATTTGAATTATAATAAAATAGCATAAAATGAAATTAAAATTTTTCAAATATCCTTTGAATTATAAAAAAAATATATCCTATATTTAGTGTTACTTAAGACAGACGTGGGAATCTTAAAAAATTCTCCGAATATTCTCTCTCTTAGATCGTCCCTCCACTCTTCGATGCTTTACTTGTTTCACTAATAGCGATAGCCATCAGAAGCTTCTCTCTCTCTCGCGCTCCTTCAACAAAACAAACCGCCTCATGTCCGGAGTACTCTCCGCTGCCACCCACTCCGCCCTACCAGCTTCTACCTATAACATTCCCAACTATGGCTCCACATCTAATCACAGCCATATCTCTTAGCGTCTCGACAAAGGCACAATCCCACGATGGCATTGTCGCTGGCCGCAATGAAAACAGCAATTGAGGAGGAGCAGATGACAGGGATTAATCAGGAGAAACTAAAAGTGACGAATTGTCAAAGGAAATTGACGATATGAATAGTTACGAGGATCAATTGGGTCTGGTGGACGAGCAGAAGTGGGCAGTGAGAAGATCGCTTTCACTCGATTTTCCATCTTGGGTAATCGAATAGTGCGGAGGTTCGGAATCGTGATCGTCCAATGAGAACATGAGCGAGTCGAGAACGATTGAGATAGCTCGCTGGATTAGTAAGAAAGCAAAGAGACATCGAGAAATATGGGTTCATTGTTGAATGCGTCACTCCATCACTCAATCATTGAAAGATAATAGAGATTATCTTTTTTTTTTTTAATGTAATCTGTGTGTTGTTATACAAAATTACCTCTGCGGGCACATCAAAGGCACGAGGGATGGAAAGTCTTAAAACCCGATGGATTAACAAGAAAGCAAAGAGACATCAAGAAATATGGGTTCATTGTTGAATGCGTCACTCCATCACTCAATCATTGAAAGATAATAGAGATTATCTTCTATTTTTTATGTAATCCGTGTGTTGATATCCAAAAATACCTCTGCGGGCACATCAAAGGCACAAGGGATGGAAAGTCTTAAAGCAGTCATCACAACCATATATGAGCTATAATTTATCGGTCTAGCCCATGAATATTCTTATGAGAAAAAGTAATTAAGAATCTGGAGGAATTTCGAGTTGAATTTCGACAAAACCACGACATGGAATGTCATGGTGGAGTACTAGGTGTCGAAGCCGAAGATCAATAATGGAGATGCAACCTTGACGGTGAAAATAGGCGGGAACAATTTTAAACTCGCTAAGCTCAAAAGAAAAAAGTGGTTAAATGCTTGCTGGGCAAGCCATGATATAATTGTCGAACAGATATGGATGAGGCGGTTCAACCCGAAACGTGAGCGATTCTTGAGGAGGAGGTAACCGACCATTAATAGTTACCAAATTAACCTACAAGTACCACTAGCTATCCAACAGAGTGGACCCCAAATAACATACAAGGCTACTTTCTATTGTCTTTATCTTTACATAGTGTAGCCTAGTTGTAGCTTAAGATTCTCATCGTAAATTCAATTCTGACGAGCATCCATATTCTAGGGGGTGCTGTCGATTAGATTCCAGTGCCAACCAGCATCCAACGTCATTGGTTAGGTTCCGGCATTGAGTCTCAAATTTATCTAGAGACAGTGTTCATTAGATGTTGTATCTACTTGGTGTTGTTGATTAGATTCCAACATTATGTTCATGCATATCTAGGAGTAGTGTGTACTAGGTGTAGTTATCATTGTTTAGTGTTATTGATTAGATTTCGACGCTGTGTCCTTGTCTTCTTCTTGGATTGTTGTCTATGAAGTATCATTTTCGTTGTCTAGCGTCATTGGTTAAATTCCGACGTTGTGTCTAGGAGCTTAGAAGAAGATAGTGCTTTATTAGACATTTTGTCCATACACAGTGTTGTCGAAGTTACTTCGATATTGTGTAAATCACTTTAATTTTAATGAGCTTTCATTACTATATAAAGTGAGTCTAGATAACATCATTATTGAGGTTTCAACATTAGTTATTACCGGTATAGGGCGCGTGATAGGTTAGCGACTTCTTTAATCATGAGATTATAAAGTGTATGGTTTCATTTGCATTTGTCCCTCTCTGTCTAAAGCCGACATAGAACCTGAGTCTCTTTCAATAAGAACCAAAATATAACACTTAGTGAAAGATATTTCGTTGTGAGATTTAAAATCGATGATAGACCGTGTTTATCCCACCCATTGTGCCGGATTTCTTATCTAGCATTTTTTTTTTGGATTTATCCAGTCTGGAGGACATCGCCAAACATCGAATATGGTAATTTATTATCCTATATGGATTGAAATCCAAATTACCAAATGCAACCTTAGTTTGTTTTCCAAGAATACATGTTGAAGCATTTATCTTCTACAGAATTTGATATGATTTCCTTTTGGGAAAATAACACAAATGCTTTTTGAACTCTAGTTCAATATTCAAATTGTCTCCAAACTCTTAATTTGTTTAATGTGGTCCTGAAATTATTAGTAAATGTTCAATGTAGTCCTTGAGATGAATATTTACATAGATAATCCATGTGTAAGTTGTTCCCCGTTCAAACTTAACAGATTAAAAGCCACGTTAGCAAATTCCGTTAATTTAAATTAATGGAATGACGATATTGAATATTTTCATGTAGTTTAATGACTAAATTGAATATTTAGTAATAATTTAGGAATCATATTAAATAAATCAAAAGTTTATAGATGACATTATACATTAAATCAAAGTTTAGAAATCACTTACGGCATTTTTTTTGTTCCCTTTTGTAATGAAAATGGTATGAGATGAGTAGATATTGGACTAGTGACATACCTTATTCGGTTCATGCACCTATCTCAAAGTAACCCAGAGACATAAATGAGTGGTCAAGACATGAGTGATAACTCTATAAAAATAGAGTTATTTTACCTATTTTAGGCAACAATTAATGCGATATCTATGAGAAAATATTTGAATTTCCTTCTGATTATTTGAATTTTCCTTATTTATGCAGGATAATGATATATGGAGAAGATAAGGAAAAGAAATTGCAAAACTCAGGAATTTGAATCAAGCAGCAGTGGGAGATAGATATCAAATCAAAATTCTCTGATTTACTCCCTGATTTTGTGCGCAATTGCTTGGAGATAAGGATCTTGGATATCTCCTATAAATAGAGAGCTAGAGAGAGCAACTGGGTTTTGGGAAGCTAGTTCTTCTGCTAGATTGTTTTTTCATTGTTCTGAGAGTTTTTCAAGTATTTTGAAGAGAAGACGAAAGTGGAGACAGAATTCTTGTTCTTTGATTCAAGATGCTGAGTTTGATTTTTATTTTTATTTTTTCATCTACTATGTTCTAATTTTCTTTTGTTACGGCTACGATGTAGCCTAACTATGATGATGTGAATTTCATGATTTTTATGTTTTACAATTGATTTCATTCATGTGAGTTATATATTATTGTGCTTAATGCTTTTGAGTGATTGGCCACCACTTGAATGATCCGATGTGCATGTTTGAGACCGAGAAGTGATAATATGCAATTGCTCATTATAATAGATAACCATGAATTAAACGTGGATATAAATATACTGCGTTATTTGTGTAGCTTTCGGTGATAAGGTGATCCAAAAGACTCATTGTAAACCGGGAATATTCATAGTTTTTCATGCACTTATGTTTATTTTAATTCACATAGAGATATAGTGGATTAATAAACTGAGTAGGTTTGCTATACCTAGAGATAGGATAGTAAATAGATCAGGAAATTCCGCTATCACATGTTTGATATCGTTCTTGTACTCACAACAATCTGAAATTAATATCTAGTGGTTATGGTGAAATCGGATGCTCTAACATATTTATCTGATTGATTTACTACATTAGTCTACAAATTTTGTTTTTAATTTATTCTCAATTATATTTTGATATGTTAGATAAATTTTAGAGTTAATCTATTTTAGTATTTAATTAGTTTATTAATCATCGATCTTCGTGGGACGATATTCTTTCTCATCATTATATTACTTGTTCGACACGTTCACTTGCGTTTAGAATTTTACGAACAATGAGATTGCTTGTACTTGAGAAGGAAGGGAGTGAACTTAAGTCAGCACGTTTAATTCATACACCTTGATCATTAGAACTGTCCATGAGGTTGATGAATCTGAATATTGGTAATATACATGTACGCAATTGTTCCCTCCAAAAATCATTATGGAAGGGTATCAAGGCTATATTCGAAGGACTTTCTTGATATTTTGAACCACGCATGAAGGGTATAAAGGGTATACTATAATGTGGGACAATGTACTACTCTTCTTGCCCAACCGGTTTTTCTTCGAGGTACGGACACCTGAAGTGTCAAAACTTGGCATGGAGGGATACTTAAGTGCCAAAAGTTTGGAAAGTGACACTTAAGTACAAAAATCGGAGCAAAATGGATTACTTAAGTGCCAATCCGGTCAAAATGCCGATGTAGCGATTTTCCGGCGAAGGAAGTGCAAAACGACACCGTTTTGCACGCTGACGTAGTAAAAAAATTAATATACAAATTAATTAAATTTAATTTAAATCATTTAAAAAATAAAAATATTAAAAAACTAATCATTAAAATAATAATAATAATAATAAGGGGACATGAGGCTGAGGGCTAAGTCTTCGCTGCCACCGCCTCCCCGCCGTTGTCGAAAGGGCCGGCAACCCCGGCCGACTGGCGGCGAGGGCCCGCGGCCACGCCCGAGATCTAGGCGAGGGTCGCGGCCCTCGCCCGCATCTACGCGAGGGTTGGCGGCCCTTGCTTGGCCGGGCCAAGGGTCGCCGCTTGCTAGGGCAACCCCTCGAGGGGCGGCCCTTGGCCCGTCGAGCGAGGGTCGCCGACCCTCGCCAGATTTGGGGCGAGGGCTTGCGGGCCCTCACCGCCCGGTCGGCCGGGGTCGCCGGCCCGCCGGGCCCGGCGACCCGGCCTACCCTCTCCCGTCTGCCGCCGGCCCTTCCGGCGGTGGCGGGAGGTGACGGCGTGAGGGCTTAGCCCTCAACCCCAACCCCCTGCCCTCCTTTTTTTTTTTTTTTTTTTTTTTTTTTTTAATTTAGTTTTTTAATATTTTTATTTTATATTTAAATGTTTTAAATAAATTAAGTTTTAAATTTAATTTAATTAATTTTTATATTAATTTTTTTTACCACGTTAGTACCAAAACGACGACATTTTTGTATTGTCTAGCAACGTCAGTGTGCAAAACGGTGTTGTTTTGCACTTCTTTCGCCGGAAAATTGCCACGTCAGCATTTTGGCCGGAGTGGCACTTAAGTGATCCATTTTGCTCCGATTTTGGTACTTAAGTGTCACTTTCCTAACTTTTGACATTTAAGTGTCCATTCGTGCCAAG
This sequence comes from Eucalyptus curtisii, assembly GCA_017140595.1. Lineage (NCBI taxonomy): Eukaryota > Viridiplantae > Streptophyta > Magnoliopsida > Myrtales > Myrtaceae > Eucalyptus > Eucalyptus curtisii. The sequence goes on along the minus strand of CM029501.1, from coordinate 20,430,897 downwards.
TGTTGGCACTTAGGATGTACTTTGTTCATTTTTCTTCTCTCTTTTTTAGATTTGCTAAACATCAAGATCGACATGTCAAATTTTGAAAATTTTCATTTGTCATTTGGTTTTTCCCTTTAGCCTCTTTTTGTCTTATTTTAGCTTAACCTTTTTCCAAGCAAGATACTTAGGTAGTTCAACTAATTCTTTTTTTCAAGAGAATGGATGGAATGGCGAAATCTATTTAAGACTCGTCCTAAAATTGAAGATCGAAATTTTGATTTGAAAGTTTAGTATTTAACTTTACACGCATGCACGCGCATATAAAAATATAACAATTTTACTAACTTCACACATATATACTCATTAGTCAAACTCCATGTCACATGTGGACGATATAAATTACGAACGATTCGTGGGAAGCACTGTTGTGAGCATCAGCCTGAAAGTAGTACACAAAAAGAGAGATGGTGACCAGCGAGAGGCTCAGTGGCACTCATTGAATAGTTCATGTAGACCCCCATTTTGAAGACACTCAAGCTAATAATTGAGGTTGCCATATGGATTTACATTCAAATTGTATATGATTGAATCTATGTTGTGCGAGTAATTGACATCATCCAGAGGCACGAACATAGATGCCTACTACTTAGAGATCCTTGAAACATCCTACAAGACGCATTGACTAGTTAAGTCCAGGCTTATGGTTGGTATAGGCGGCCTGAACTGCAATTAGCAAAAGTTGAATAGGTGACCTCCACTCGAGGTAAAATTTCCCTGATGTCCAAACCAACTACGGAAAAAAAGGAGGAGATTATTCCAACACTCCTTGAATATCCAATGCTAATCTCCTTTGGTGTAATTGTGCTCCTGGGGTTGTCCCCAAGGAATGCATAAGTGCAATGATCGCAAGTTAAGCGTGGATAGAGCAAAAGAGCTGTGTTTAAACTTGAGTAATCTCTGGAGATTTTCGTTAGGACGTTCAGGAACTTCCGAGCACTCTGGTAATTTGTGCTATAATGTGACCATCTCTCGCACATATAAGGTACCTTATCGAAGCACACGAGCTCGTGCTTCGATGGTTCCAAGAAAATGCACTATTACAATAGCCCAAAATTAGGCTCGAGCAAAGGAAGAAAAAAACGTTTAACCTGTAGGAGATTCTCGAGTCGAATATGTGACTCCGAGAGTTTCCGAGAAACCTCTTCAGACACACACTCCTACTTGCACACGTGCTATTCTCTCTTTCTTTCTTTTTCTTTTTCTTCTTCTACAAAGAGCATGTCTTGCACACTTCAAGAGTCCGTACATGTCGATGTCGATATTAACATGTCTACATGAGCAAGGGGACAAGATGGTGTTGGATTTATGCATCCATCGACCGTTTCATTGTCAACAGTCAGACACACCGCCGACCATCCACTACGACTCTGTACTTCGTCACTTTCCTCTTTTCACTCATAACGATGCTTCTACTACTACTACAGCAACTCATAATAATAATAATAATAATAATAATAATCGAACGGTTACTGTTATTAGTATTGCTTTTATGCTGAACAAGCATGCGTAGCCACATCTTTTTGACTCCACGTCATTCATCACAATTCCCAAGTTTCTTTATGTGGGTTTCACAATACCCTTGATCGCAATACGTACTTAGGAACGTGATTATGGAACTAATTCATCAATATATGAAGTTGTCTTGTGGAAAGATTGAGCCGATAATCATGGGAAGTGCTTTTCGATTGTTTCGGATATAGACTTATACAGCGATTTTTTTTTTTTAATCTCTTTCATTTCACTTATTGAGTCAGGGATGGAAGAAAATATAACTTTTACTTTAGCTCTCTGATTCAATATACCGGAAATTTTTCCTCTTTTTTTTGGTTATTTGCAATCTAAATTCAATAAAAATTGAGAAATTGACACGACACGCTCACCTAAGCACACAATCACTCAGGTGTGAAACTTTTGGAAAGAAAAACTCTCAATATTTTGTGAAAATCAATGCTATAGTCTGACTCTTTTGATGATAACATATAAATACCCTCTAAACCTTAGATAATCCGAAATTAACCCTAAACAGCTAAAACAAAAACAAAACAAGAAGTTGACTTTCAAATGCAGCGTGGAGGCTCTCTTCCTTGCTTCTTTTTCGCCCTATTGAATTGACATCACAATCTTTGTCCTTCTCATATTTGCTGGTGTCCAATTTCATGATTCCTTAAGGATTTGCTCTGGCCAAGTGACCAGTTCTAGCCAAGGAATCATGAAAGCATTGAGGTCCACATGACGATTATGGCAAGCGAGAGTGAGATGACATTATGGTGGAATTTGTTCAAGTCATTGGGGTTGCAGTTGACTTTCAAATGGATTTCTCCTCTAACTTTCTGTGCGCATGCGTCCTTTTCCTCACCCTTCTTCTCATTCGTTGCCTCAAAGGATGAAAAAGAGCACGATAAAAAAAAGGGGGCTGCCATAGGGCCGCAATGGACCGTGCAATTTCCCTCTTTCGGTGAGCATCCAGTATATCATCCTGTGAACGTTTCGTGCTCACCAGTTGATGTGGTATGATTGGCCCATCACACATTATTCACGTGATACACATCCTGTCTAATGTTTGCCGTTAAGGTTCGAAACCCTCACTTTCTATTAATACGTTTCCTCATGTATTGCCGTCACATGATATATGCGTTACACAGCTAACGTGGCACGATTTACTAGTAACATGTTATTTCTGTGATATACATCTCGACTAATGTTTGCATGTAAGTTTCAAAGCTCTCACTCTTTGTCGATTAGTTTCTTCACGTTATGGCTATCATGTAATATATCTGTCACACAGTACACTTTATCATGTTTTATTTGTCATATATCCATAGTTGTGTTTAAATGGGATAAACAAAAAGTAGTAGGGATACGTGATATCAACAAAATTGATGCCTTGATGTCCTCCTTCATAATTATTGGAATGTCAAAGCTCTTGGAGACCCGTGAATGGCTCCTGCAACCATGATGATTCTATCTAATCGCTCACATTATAGACATCCCCAAAAAAGTAAAGAACAAAATTCCTTTTAGAAAGTTAGGAGCACAGAGATGCATGATTAATGCTTCATTTATTTTACAGAAAATAAATAATTTTAAAAATATTTACTAAACTGATTATAATTATGTCAATTCAATCTTATAAATTTTTTTAATCAATTTAGTAATAAACTTTTTACATTTGTACCATCAGTCCATCTAGCTAATTTTGATCGAAAATTACTAAGATGGACATTGACCATCCTATGTAGCGCGGCTGGCGCTGAAATATACAATTTTTAATAATATTTTAATATTTTTTTTTTCGATTTTCTTCTTCTTCTTCTTTTCTTCCCTTTTTCCTCTAGCCAATTGCCAGTTAGAGTTGTGGGCCGACGAGGTTGACCTCACCCATGCACTGGTGAGGTCTAGCCCTCGCGAGGTCGACTTTGTCATCGCTTGGCGATGCTATGTTTAATATGTAACACTTTTAAGGCAATGGATTGATCCTTTGAAGGATCATAGAAATCCCATTTGTTATTTAAACCTCCCCCATCATTAACGCACAAAAATCTACTTAGATAAGATATACAAGAAAGAACTCAAGATAAGACGCGTGCATGATTTAATGACAAAAGCCAATGGGAAAACATCCCACATCATTGATGGAATTTTATTTCCCGGCGGCAAATTCAAAGTCCACACGGTGGTGTCCGTCGGTGGCAATGGCGGCCGGTGGAGGTGGAGTAATTGGAAATTTATTCTTTCATTTTGGTAATGAAATGCTATTTACAGATCACTCTCCAGCTTCATGGCGAAAATATTTGAATTGCTCATTAGTTGGACTCTAGTACACGGTGGGTTCTTTATAATGGGCTAACTTCAAAAATGCCATTTGCAGTTCGTTGCTGGACTCAAACCCGTGGGCTATTTGGTTTCACCAAATGGACTAAGTAGCAAACCAGCGCCGACCGCGTTTCATCATTTTCTCTCGTCATATTTTCCGAAAGAACAACTAATTGCAACATAAATGTAATAAATGCGAGATACTCTAATTCGAAAATTCAGATTTTGTGTATTGGACCTAATCAGATTCTGAATCGGTTTTACATTTGACTATATTCGATGATGCGTTATGTTTCTTCCTCATCGTATCTATAGCTTCAGTCAACTCGCGTTAGCATTACTTCATAGAGAAATTTTTTTAATTAATTTACATCTGGGATTCAAACTTATGTGTATATGTCATCATATTTCTCTAGGTATTTTATGTTTTGCCTCCGACCACCTCTATTTACAGGACATGTGGACATTTAGCTATTTTTTCGGTCGACACTCAATCAATTTCGTGTCGTAAACAGTCTACTCACTTATAAATGGCTAGTTCCGTGTGCCTCGTGCCTTATGAACCCCTTTAACCAGTTTAAACACATTTAGATGCCATCCAATAAACCTGCTTCGACACATACATGCCAAGCCGGCTTGATGATTCCAATGAGCACCGAAAAATCAATTTGTTCAACACTAACAAAAATTAAGCAACGTTTGATAATCATAATTAGGTTTCACTTAAGTATTCGATTAAGTACATAAATTACTTGATTATTGGAGACCATGGAGTGCGGGTGTCCTACAATTTGTGTCTTAAATAGATGGCGTGAAGTCATTTGAGGCCAATATACACTATAAGAACTACTATCAGCTTTTCACGATGTTAGCAGTAAAATACAAGTTTGTCGCTAGAAAGACATTCTGGCAACGGATCAATATTGTCGGTGGATACCTAAAATCTAGCAAATTTCGCTGCTAATAGTAATCTTCTACGATCGAAACAAGATTTCGTTGTGTGACAAGTGAATGACTAGGAAAATCGTGTGACGTTGTAGTGACGAAATATATGAGAGGGTCGAAATTTAGGTTTGTATGCACGAGCAACAACCCGTAGACAAAATCCAGCTGACATTTTCATGACAGGAAAATTGCAGTGATTGTTTTAGATGTCTGGGTCAATATGTAATTAAGTTCTAAAAAGTTTGAATTTTGTGTAATCAAATGGTAAAAGTTTTCTATTGGGTGTAATCTAGTCTTTCTAGCAAACTTACAACCAAATTTATTGACATGAGCATGCCGAAAATTTGGCATATGTCGTCTTTCAATTCATTTTTCAATATGTGGCATTGATGTGGTGCGGGTGTGGAGGCACGTTTGAAAAATTCGAAAACAAAAAGCTTTAACAAAAACATAAATAATTTAAAAGATTGGAGAAATTTTTTTTAAAAAGCCAAAGAATTTTAAAAATTTTAAAGACCATGAGATAGAGAGAATGAGGGCTGGGGCCCACATCGCTAGCCCTCGCCAGTGACCGTCCCCTATCATTGGCAAGGGCTTTCTAGCCCTTGCCCACTTCTTGACAAGGGTTTGTGCACCTCACGTGACGATGGCTCCGATACCAACCACCAATGCAAGAGGGTCGAGTGACCCTCGAAAACATCATGAGAGGGTCGATCGATGCTTGTGCAATGGTGACTAACAATGGAGCCATCACTACATGAGGTCCTTGGCCCTCTTCGAGGCCTTGGCACCTCCTCAACATCTTTGTTCAATTCTTGCCAAGTTATTGAAAATGGGAGCAACCTAAATCGTGAAAACGGTAGAGGCCCTCACCCATCCTTGGGTTCTCTCTCTTACTTGATTTCTTTGATTTTTCTTGTTTTGATTTAAACTTAATATTTTTCTTTTTCTTTATTTATTTATTTATTTATTTATTAATAAATAGCGCCACATTTGCTAAAAGTATATTGGTAAATGTCATGCTAGATTCTAGCGTACCACAGTAGTAAACTTGCTTGATTTTGTATTTGATTGCGTAAATTCACATGTTTATGATTTAATTGCTCATTGGACTTGATATCTAAGAATATATATATAAAGAATAAAAAATAAAAAATAGTACAATCATAATTTTTATTTTTTTATTTTGCACAACCTACTCCAATAGCTTAAAACATAATTCTTGGGGATTCTGAGAAAAAAAAAATGAAAGACTTTTGTGATTTTCCATCTTTGATGATCTCTCTTGAGTCCCTAGGTCACTTATTCGTATAAAAAGCTTTTCTTTCTTTCATTTTTTTTTTTTTATCTATTCTTCTTCTTCCTTCTTTTCTTCAAAAACCTTGGAGAAAACTAATTTGCCAATGCTGTTGAAATAAAGTGGGGGACGATAGTGAGAACACCACCACAATTCCATGAGATTATGCAGTGGAGGACCTCTACTGCAACTCAACTCTGAACTGTCCCGACCCATAATTAATAGTCTCTGCAAGCATTATAGGTGAGCCCCATTGACATTTTTGGCATCCCTAAGTACCAACCGACCCTATCCTAAGACAACTTCACAAATTCAAACTCAGACATCAGAAATCTCTGTCTCTCCTCCTCCTCCTCGTTCTTCAGCCATGGCCACTTCGCTCCCCATCCTCTCCCGCGTCCTCGCCACGCTCTTTATCCTCGTGACCCCCACAACGAGCGACCTTTTGTCTCCCTTAACTCCTTTTATCTCTCCTGTACTAGGTATTCCTCAGATATTTTGGGTTTCTCCGTTCGTTTTCAGATTCTGTGCTGATGGGTGTCTTTCTTTGTCCTCAGTTTCTCGCTGTACGTTCTTTTCTTTGTTCCTAAATGCATATCTACTTTGTGTTTGTGTCGTGGGTTTCTTGTTATTAGATGACCCGTGCAAAGAAGTGGAATGCGGGAGAGGGAAATGCAAGCCTTTGCTCAATGACTCCGCCATCTTCTTGTACGAATGCGAGTGCGATCCTGGCTGGAGGAAATCCCCTCTTCGGGGCACGGATCCTCTCAAGTTTTTTCCTTGTACGCTTCCAAACTGTAAGTTCATCTCCTCTCTCTCTGGTTTTTTTCTTTGCTAAGCGTTAGGTGGTTAGGCCTTGAAGTGTTTCTTCTAACTTGGGGGGTAAAAAGAGGTTAGTTTTAGGATGATGGAGGATAGAAAAGCAATGCCTTTGTTTGAAGAGGATGTAATCTTTTCTGCTGGTGAAAATCGAAGTGCACCTACTTCGAAGGGATTTGCAATAAACCACTACCCCGAAAAAGTAAAGATGAAAAAAGGGAAAAAGAAAACATTTGTTGTTAGGTTTTGGAACCCTCCTATCTCCATTGGGACTTGCTCCATTGATTGAAGTTGGGACTGCATGAGATAGAAAATGTTCGCCTATGCATTCGCCATTAACTCTTGCATAATCTGTTTTCGATGCAATGGGGTTAGGCTTAGGTTTACAACTCATGACCAAGTTATTAATTATAGCCAGATATTATTTTGTTTCTCTTGGTCAAACCCAGTTTTAGTAAATTTGTAGTCCCCACAACTTCATGTGCTTTTGTGGGTGGCCTTAGCTGCCAGTTTCAAAAAAGCTTTGAACTTGATCCTTCAATCTTTAATCTTTATAAAAAGTACTATTCATCGTTATAAATTTTTTTTTTTTTGAAGTTTCCAACTCTTGATCGCATGGTCATAGATAACCCTTCATTTCAATGGCCTAAGGGAAATTAATCAGCAAGGTTCGAAAGTTTTAGTTCAGTGCAATGACTGTTTGATGTAATGGTACGCGCAAGAAACCGAAGGAATAAATTTAAACTGGAAATAAAAGTTTCGAGCTCGTCAATGTCTTGAGTTAGGTAGCTGTAGTGAACAGTATAGCCTAAATTTGTAGCTCATGCTTTAGCTTAATAGCACATCTTCTCCACCTGTTTAGGGGTTTGCAGGCTACATGACCTTCATTCCATAGTGTGGTTAAAATATGTATTTGTTAAGCTAATTTAGTTTGGAAATGAAACTTTGAAATGTGAAAACCGTCTGATGCTCTACCTAACTTTAGCCTGTGTGTATGATGGAATTGAATAATTACTAGAGAAGAGCGTCACCTGATCCGCGATAGTCAACGAACCCTAAATTTCACTTTTGAAACTCTAATATATGTTTGTTATATGTCATTTTCATGCTACGCTTATAACTGCGGTAAGAATTTGCGTTTGCACATGTAGTGTCTTATAACTCTTCAACTCTTTCGAATGCATTTGGAGTAATTATTCCAGTCAAAAACGGAAACGTCAACCTCATTTAGGAAAGCTAGCTGACAGCTTTATGTGTGTCCGAAAGAGTCATTTCGTTATAATGATGTTTGGTGGGAATTTATGAGTCATTACACAATTTGCCTTCATTAATTCGCTATCAAGATAAATTTTGAAGTTGTATACTGAAGTGTGTGGAATTTACGCTCGAAAATTGACAATTTCGATTAAGCATTCGAAAAAATATTCAATTGCATCCTGATATAGTAAAAAGTTTGTTTCGACCTAAAAAATAAGAGAGAAACGCTTCCTATTTGTTGTTATTATTATCATTATTGCCATTTCTATTTTTATTGTCATCACATCATTGTGATTATTCAGCTTTGTAATATGAATATTGAATCAAGTTCTTCTTGAAGCTTTAACTTCTAATAGTCGACTTTGGGTGTTAATTTTGACTAGAGTAGTAAAATGGGTGTTAAAAGGATCATAGACACATTTCTTAATCCATATTTAATACACTGAATTATTATATAGGTAATTATTTTCAGTAAATGGGTACACCTGATTTTGTGTAAATAAATAAATTGATTTAATATGGTAAAAAATGGGTTCACTACTTAGACCCAACTTACCTCTATGACTCTCTCTTCACTTTCTATCGCCCTCACTCGATCTCGCTCTCACTCAATTCATGCTCTAACCTTAGTTTATATATGAGTTTTCCTAAATTTGATTAAATATATAAGTATTTTAGTACTATGGGTCAGGTTGGGCATGTGTCACTAAACTTATATTTCATGAAAATGAGTCAAAAAATGTTAAATTGATCAATTTGCGTTGGCCCATTTTCAGCCCGATTCACCCATTTGACAAATCTGATAATGTTCCTACCATCAATTAATGTAGCATTCAATATTTACTTTAATGATCAAAAGGGGAAAATGAAGTAGAAATCTAATGTGCATTATATATACATCTTGTGTTATGTCTAATTTCTTGCAACCACATTCACAGGATCTATATTATTATCTTAGTTGGCATGTTATTGTAACATGTATAAGGCATGTCAATTATTCCCTCGTGAGATGCAAGTATTCAAGATGCACGATCTCATACATGATCTTAATTTGAAGGTCGCAAGAGATTAGTGCTATGGAGATTTTTGTACTCTCCTTCCTTTGTTAGTCGGTTGAAACATGTATGATTTCTTGATGTTTTCGGAAACCAATCCATTAATAGTTTGTCGGATTCAATCATAGATTCAGTGAACTTGCTAATCTTTAAACTCTCTAAGTGTGCGAAGCGAGATTCGAGGCAATCGATCAACCTTAGACAACTCTTAATTGATGGGCAGACTCACTAAACCGCGTGTCACTCAAATTAAACCACTTGTCTCGTGATCTTATCTCAATTCACCGTACAAAAGATGGACCATAAAGGACCTGGTGGCGTGAAGAGAGTAAATGAACCATGTGGGTTATACAGATTTGTTGGATCAAGTACTCTTCAAAAGTTGGAGTTCCTTCAACCGACACCAAACAAAGATCACATGAGGAAAAAATGTCTCCATTCCTTAAAGTTGAAGTAGTTGAGGGAGCAGCAAGATTAGATAAGCAAGAGGGATGAATTGATCGTGTGAGAGAATCTCAGATCACACCCACGTCTAGCCTTGTTGAACATGTTCACTCGTACAGTTAGGAGTCTACTAAGCTGGCTATTCTCCATAAGGAATTTTGTGGTCCTCGGACTCCAAGCATGTAAAGGATGGAAGTACCAGCCACCTTTGAGTGAACTCCATTCCTTAAGAACATTGACTCTTGAGGGCTTGCATGCGTTGGAGTTCATTTGAGAGATTAATGATAAGGTACAATCAAATACTATACGCCCCTTCTTCTCACTTCTAGAGAGATTATTCCTCTTTGTGGGAACCTGAAAGGATATACATGCATGCATAAGTCATGGCCATGAGATTCCCGCGACCAAGGGACTGTGCATGATGGAGGAAGACCTCCCATGGTTCCCAATCCCACTAGAAATTCCAGAACGCTCCTAGGGATAGGCAAGACGGCTATTGCACTGAGAATCTAGAACTTTCTCAGCATAAATTTCGGTAGTTGGTAGGTTAGAAAGTACGATCTTGTCTGCCGGATATAATCTCGATTAATGATTGTAATCCGATTACCACTAGTATGGAAGGGGTGCCCTCCCCCTCATTGTAACAACCCAACTATTTCAGAATCAAAGTTCATTTTTCTTGTTAAGAACTTCTCTCTCTAAAGATCCGAGTGAGTGATCAATCCCAAGTAAGGCTTCGCTTAGGTGCTCTAATGAGCCCAAGCGGTCCAAGAAGCCTAAGTCGCTGCACGGTGTCGATCCCGAACGATCGACCTGTGACACATGCATATATACATGCAAATTTACCACTTATGTGCATACTGGCAATGATCTTGATCTGCTACCACTAGTTGCCTTCTTCTCCACCCTCCTTTTAGGTTCACAAGGCCAAAGAGGAACAATCTCTCCAAAAATGGGAGAATGGGCGAGCAGTGTTAGAATGTTCTTGGTCACTTTTTTTTTTTTTTGAATGAATTCCATCAAATGCAAGTCTTCAAGAGTCAACGTCTTTTGGGAGGGGAGTGCACTCAAGGGTAGTAGGTATTCCTATCCTTTGCATGCATGGAGTCTAAGAACAACAAGATTTCTAATGAAAAAAAAGCCACTTTGGTGGACTCTTACCCATACAAGCAGATATGGTTAAACAAGCCAAATTTGGGTGTAGTCTGATGTTCTCCCACAAGATTAATTCGTCGCTTTCATTTTTATCGTCTTGCTTCCTCAATCACTTCAATTTCAATCACAGAGACGTTTTTCCCTCAAGTGACCTTTGTTTGGTGTCAGTTGAAGGAACTCTAACTTTCTAAGAGTAAGGAACCAATCAATATGTTTAACTCACCCAGTTCATCCCCTCTCCTCATGCCACCAGGTACTACATGGTCCATGTTTTTTAAGATGAATTGGGAAAATCTGAAGTGAAGACAAGTGATTCAACCAGCATGGCATGTGGCTCAATGAGTCATGCTAATCAATTAAGAGGTGTCTAAGGTTGGCAAATTTCCTCAAATCCCGTGGAAGTGTAATAAACTTCTCACATCCATAGAGTTTAATGGTTAGCAAGTTCACCAGATCCAAGATTGAATCCAACGAACTCTTGATGGATATGTTCTTAGAATCATCAAGACATCTTAAGTGCCTCAACTGGATCTCCAAGGAAGGAAAGATACAAAGATCTGCATAGCCTAATAACAATGTTCGAATATGCCTATACTTGGAGAAAATCCGATAGTATCATTTGGGAAAATGTTCTTCACTTTTCAAACACAGAATTGTTCGTAGATTGGTCGTTTCAATTAAAGAGGTCACTTCTTTACCGAGGAGGATTGAGAAGCAAATGATGCATGTTCAACTCCTCCACCGATGCCACCTTCATTGAGATTAACCATCTTTCGCCCATGTCCTACGACAATCAAGGCAAGGTTGTGATGACATCATGCATCTTGAACGCTCAAATTTTTGACATGGATTGGACATTTATATTTACATACAAATTAAGATGATATCGATCCTATGAATACAGTCGCAAGAAATTACACGTAGCATAAGTCGTTTTCCTTATGCACATTACATTTTATACTTCTTCTTTTTTCCTTTTATGTTATTAGTTTCAAAAAATGAGTCCCTATAAAATATATATTTTCACTAGTACATTCGCAAGGCGCGGGCATATTAACTAGTAACTCTTGCTTTGCACTTTCATGTACAAGTCAAACAACTACATATAACTAGTATGTATATACATCCGCAAGAATGGTTGTATGCACGTATCTATGCATGCATGAATGATGCGCATGTATGTGCATATAAATGTGCATGCTATGCATGCATGCGTTATGTATGTGTGTGTATGCATGAACGTGCATGCGCACATGCATGTTTGGGTGTATGGATGTATGTATGAATCTATGAATTGCTATTAGGTCGCGCCCAAGTCGTGATAATCAGACAAGTCACGCTTGCGTTCTGACCTTCACAAACTAAAACATCTCTAAGTTTGGCATGGAACAAGGACCGTCCCGACTTCTCTCTAGCCTCGACAATCACACACCACGAGATACATGCTAATAATTCCTTTATCCGTTTCATGTGCACGCAGGTACGATCGATTCCTCTTGCGAGAGAGATTCCTCTCCAACTCAAGGGAAAGCTAGCGGAGGCAGACATTCTTCAATCCTCAATCGTAATTGACTTCGCTTTCTTTTAACTCCTTATATTCTACTGATTAGACTAGACTTATTCATTCCTTATAACAAGGCAAGAAAGTAATCTCAATCTCCCAACCCTTCAATTTGATTCTGGTTTATCATCGTATGGTCATGATATTCTTATTCCCCATGTTGCTTGGAGGTTTCCACAGCCTGCATGTGGGTAGATTGCAGAGTTGGGTCGTGCAACCAAACATCGCAGTACTCGTACGGTTGCGTCTGCGAAGAGGGTTACAGCAATCTCCTCAACCTCACGGCCTTGCCTTGTTTTAAAGAATGTAAGACCTCCGAATTCTTTTTCTTTATTTTTTTTTTATTGCTCTTTTGCCCGTAGAATCTTCTTTGGTTCGAGCGCACTCGCGGAACTTAGGCCACCAGAACGAGAGGGCATAGGTTCGCTCGATCGATCAGGTTAGTAAAATGACATCACAGGTAGCAACGGCTATATGTTTGACGTTTTTTTTTTTTTTTTCCTTCGTTTTTCCTTTGATTTTGAAGGTTCGTTTGGAATGGATTGCTTAAGCCTTGGGATTCCTTTTCCGAATGGATCTTCACCACCGGATTTGGAAGACATTGATGTGAGCAAAGGTAAGTAAGTTCATGTCACTAGTTAGGGTTGCAGTTTGGTCCTTCGGTTCTTGGTCCCTGTTCAATTATACCTCTGCGTACATAGAGAAATTGAATTAATGCCCATGAGACATGGTGATCAAATCAAGTTGTTCTTGTTTTCCTCTTGCAGCTCACTTGCTTCGACGAAGGACATCATTGTGGCTGGTCCTTTGGGCTATTCTTCTGGGAGTGCTTGAGCTTCAGACGAACTAGAGCCCTCTTGTCGATACTCCTGCTCCAGACTATGCTAGTAGACATGAATTATTGCACTTTCGGTTGCTAAAAGAAATTTCCAATGTAGTAGTTTTTAGTTGATTCCTGCATGCGAAAACATACTGAACACGCAACAAAAGAGGATTAGCTTTTACTGAGGTTTCCTGACCCGTAAATTGTTTTCGGTTAACTGATCATTTTCAGTGAACCAGACGCGTGAAAGTTAGGAAAACTAATTCACAGAAATTGCTTTTGCTCAAACACGCCCATCCTAAACAATGTGTTTTTTGGAATTATGGCAATGCTAACTCGCTGATAATCGACTGTCAATGGCTGCCAAGCAACCGCGGATAACAAGCCTTCGTAAATCAATGAAGAAGCTAGGAGGTCACGTGTAAAGGGCCAATCGCATATATATTACCTCAGACTTGTTCATACAAAATCACAGATCACAGTTGCTTGCAAAACCATCTTCATGTCCCTATCACCATCCAAAGGCCTCAGCCCTAGTCAGTTTCTTCAACTAAGATCCAATTCATCATTCACAAAATCAAGGGCAAGGGCATGCCGAACGGTCATTTCAGCCATCGTCCACTAAACGATTGAGTAGCCGAAAGAGGAGGTGTTCATAATATCAAGATACAATCAAACCAAAGCCCGTATGTACTCGTCATAGCTGAAGCACTTGATCAAGTCATCGGCATAGTATATGATGAACCTTTAGTGAACGACGGATGCACAGATGCATCTATAATTAATGACTTGTAAAGTTTTAAGCATAAATACGATAATGATATTAATGTATCGTCATTAAATATCAAGTTTGAGATAGTAAGGAATACTTAGTTCGTGTATCTTGATATTAATAAGTTAATTTTTTAGATCGACAGTGATCCTTATTCACTGAAGTGAACGCGTGCGACTACAGGACTAACAAGCATATGTCAATCAATGAAGAAGCTACAGAGGTCACATGTAAAGTGCGAGAGGCAAATGTACCACGTCAGTCTTTTTCATACTAGATCATTACATTACACAATCACAGATCAAAGTTGCTCGCAAAAACTAGATTCGTGTCCGTATCATTATTCACAAACCTCAGCCCTCGTCGGTTTGTCCAAACAAGACACCATTCGCCATTCACACAAATCAAGGGCAAGGGGGTGCCGAACAGTTTTTTCTAGCTGTCGCCCACTCCAAAAACATAGAGAAGGCTAAGGAAGAGGTTGATGACCTCGAGATAAATTGAAACTGCTGCCCATATGTACTCATCGTAGCTGAAGCACTTGATCAGTTATTGGTGTCGTATACGATGAAAGCAGCAAATACGATCGATCCCAAGCAACCAAATATCATCCAGGATAACTTCCCCAGAGGAAAGAAGATCTATTCTTAATGGATATTCTGTAATTCGATTATCTGACTCATGGTGCAAGTTCTCTGCTTTAGTTCTATCGAATATTTCACAGTTCATTAAGTCCTAATGATCAAGTGCCAGTTACCTCTTTTGTGTCTATGTCTAATCTCGAGTTCCATCTCCTCAACAGAAAAGAAAATTTTGGAATCGGCAATTTTGACGAGTGTGTCATTGTTGTGCTTACGCTCTACACTTTCTGGGCCGTAAAAAGGGGCCATGATTTCAGTTTTCTTGGACCCTTCTTGTTCGCTTCCCTCCTGGTGATAATTGTCTTCGCTCTGATTCAGGTATTTAGAGGAACAATTTTCATTCCTTTCAAACATCTCTTTTCCTGGCTGCTCTCTGTCAAATTCTGCTGAAATGCTCATGTTGCGGACTGTCACACCCCGAACCCCGGGCATGCACACATCCCTCGGTTGTCAACTAAAATGTGACGTTCCCAAGACGTGTCGCCGACCCAATCGGTTTATGCACATGCGGAAGCGAACTAATAAACTCAAGACAACAAGCAAACATGGGATAGAAAAGCAGGACAACCAATTTTCACAAACACGCTTTATAAACATATCCGATTTATGTACAAGAGTCTATATTCAAACAGAGGCTACTAAAAAATCCTACCCCGGACCCTACCTACTTGGGATCTAGGTCTACTATGACACCATCAGGGATGTTGATGTCTAGAGGATCGGCTACCTACTCCGGGCTCTTCACCCTCGGGAAATTGGTTCGCCGCGATATCTGCCAAAATATTGGCGTCCACGACAGGGTCGAGTTCCTCCACATACTCGTCATCGACGACAAGCCCGTCGAAACAGTCCAAGGGGCCCTCCCAAACCCCGTTAGGCCCGTGATGGAACCACGCTTTGAATCGATGAGGTATCAACTGAGGTAGGCCCTCATCGATCCAAATGGTGGTAACGACGAGCTCACGGGTCCAGTCAGTCCCATAGATAGGGAGTATGGTACGTTGGGTCTTTGCCTCTCGTGGCCACCCAAAATGAACATGGTGCACCTCCATCTGAGGACCTGTAAAATTTTAAACCACGATGGGGTAAGACAAAATCTCAGCGAGTTTACACCCTAAACCCCGATTAGGATGAGAATTCACCTAGAGGCAGTCTAAACATACACCATATAGGACTTACCTCGCCTCAGCACCTCCCTGCACGTTAGCACATCACATATATCATATGCATACTAGTAAATGCATTCGATAATTGGAACACTTCAATTCATTCATCAATTAATCACAGGGGTCTCGAATATAAGGTTAAATCGTTATGACACGTCCCATTCCGTGCCACACAATTTTGTCTCATAATCAGGCGCGGCTATTTCAATCACTCAAGCGTGTTCTAATTAATTACGACGGCCACAACCAACTCATCAGTCGGCGGTCATCCGGCATAACTGGGCGTCGTTCCGCTTCGTCGGGCACAACAACATCTATATCTAGACGGCATTTCCGAAGGAGTATCGACCCAGCCTCCACTGCGACCGGTATCCATTGATGTAGGGCATTCCCGAAGGAGCATCGCCTCCCCGACTTTCATCGGGTGACGGGTTCCAATAGCGATCATACACACATCCATGCTCAGCCAAAAACATTGTGCTTTACACCAAAAAGTCTCAATTTCAAATAATGGACTTGACATATTTTCTTCGTCTTAAAATACCCGATAAAATAATTGTGCGTGGTCACACAGTTAAATCGATCCACAAAACATGATACTCTCCCATTTAAAAATTTCACGATTTTATAAAGTACCTAAAACATTTTTGGCGCAAAAATCGACACCCGGTATTTTTCTAATTAATTACCAAAAAATTCATATTTTTGAAATAATAATTAAAAATCATCACCAAGCACCCAATTGCATAATTTAGCACTCAATTACACAAACCAATGCAACCACGACGATCAGCGTAAAATTCTGATAACCGGCTATCCCGGTATAATATACGCTAATAAATTTTTAATTAATTAAATTACAAAATAATTAAATAAATTACAAATTATTTAAATTAAACCACATAATTACCTTAATTAACCTAACCTGACTAATCTAATTGAACTAACTAATTAATCTAACTAAGCTAACTAATTTAATCTAATAGGCTAACTAGATATCCTAACTAATCCACCTAACTAACTTAACTATCTAGTTTAATCAACTAAACTAACTAACTAATAGTTAATCTAACTAAATCAATTATTAACCATTGCTTAAACCTAACTAATCCCCCTAAGTGTAATTAGCTCCCTAATCAAATATTAGAATGCTAACTCATCGGATTAGCGAACTAACGAGTCCACGGCGGCGCGACGGCGGCCAAGACTCGGGCCTACGGTGACTCCAAATGAGGGCCAGAAAAGGCTGAAAAAGCCTTGCTAGGCTCACGGCCCAGCTAGAACTTCAGTTTTGTGGTGGGCTGGAAGGCGTGACTGGGCTTGGCCGAACGGCACGGGGATGGGCAGGGCGGTTTGGTGGCACGAGCAGGGACGGACGGAGGCAGCAACGGCAGAGCCAGGCGGACTGGCGGTTGGCTCGGGCGGACGGCAAGGCTGATTGACGGTCGCTGGACATAGGCGGACGTGCGGGTGGCAGCGACGAGGACCAGCGGGACTAGAGGCGAGCTAGATGGCGCGGATGCAGGACTGGGCTCGGTTCGGCGGCTTGTAGGGCTAATGTGTGGTCGAGTGGCAGCAATAACACACGAGAGGGGATGGGAAAATGAAGAAGATGAAGTGCAAAGGAAGAAGAGGAGTTGCTGAGGATGGCTTCTGCTAGGGCTGGTGGTCGCATGAAGGAGAGAGGGGGGGTGGGGGGACAAATAGCCAAGTTTGTCAACTAGTTGGCCAATGAGAAGCTTCAACAAATATCAAGCCACTTGAGTGGTTTTGCCTTAAAGTCTTCTACCCTTGCTGTCTAAGCCTCATCCACAAGCTAATTTATTCACAAATCTTCATCAAATGACTTCAATTTGATGTCCAAAATCAACACAGCAGCAGCCCCTACGAATTTCTTGATTTTCATCTTCAATTTCACACCAAATCAAGTCAAATTGGTGGCCCAAAAATGCCATGGTAGCAGCCCTTACAATTTTCCCTTCAACTCTTCACAAACCAACTCAACTTGGTAGCCAAAAATCCACACCAAAGTGCCCATCCGAATTTCCTTGAATTTAATTTGCCAAATTTTGATTTTTCCGCCAAAATTCCGGGCTCGACAAAAAATTCTCAAACAATGAGATGAAATCCTAAAAATAAATTGTGACACGCTCGAACTTTCAATTCTTGAAACCAAGTTCAATTTCATGGTTAAAATCAACCGAACGCGATTTTAGCATGACCTAACCTACCGGGTAGCTTTTAGGGATTTTATCGCCTTTGACTCATGGTTGATAATTTCCAATCCACGTTTGTATATCTCCGATTCATCGACGACTCTCGGTTGTCGTAAAAATATCAAGATTTCAATTACGGAGTACTGGGTACAGAATTGACAGAAAAATCGATTTAGTGCCATTCGACGCGAATTTTGCAATCAAGTGGAATCACCCACAACGTAATTACATGCTTATGTCGAATTGACCTATTTTTGGTCTCTAA
The DNA here is from genome assembly GCA_017140595.1 of Eucalyptus curtisii. Taxonomy (NCBI): domain Eukaryota; kingdom Viridiplantae; phylum Streptophyta; class Magnoliopsida; order Myrtales; family Myrtaceae; genus Eucalyptus; species Eucalyptus curtisii. The sequence goes on along the minus strand of CM029501.1, from coordinate 20,412,626 downwards.
TCGATTATAATGGTGTTGTATTGACCATTGCCGATTAGCACGATCGAGCAGTCGATTTCTTATCGAATGCTCAAGTTTGCCGCGTTTATATTCCTTAACAATTTCACATAATAGATTAGTTATCTCGTGAGTGATCAGCTCAGAGAAAACTGACCATAGGCGCATCGATGAAAAGCTCATTTCATTTAATTGAGACAAGTCGAAATTTAGGATGTCACACGAACTATGTTTTATGAACTACAAAAGGCCTTGGACACGGAATGGATCTTGAAGTACTATTTCCACATCTCCTTGACCAAATCAACCCACATTAGGATTACTCGTTAATGGCTGATCAAATTTGATAGATTCGCCTTCGGAAACAAGAAGTTATCAAAAAATCTTAATTTATTGACTTCCATCGACAAAGCATGTGCTGACTCGCAGAGAATAGTAAAAATCCTAATCGAATTAAGTCATTCGGTGAACTCAAGGTCACGAAAATGGATCAGCCGTGAGAGCCACGCAAAAGCCGGTCCTTTTCAGAGTTGTAAAACAAACACTTCATAAGTACGCTAATAAGAACTTGTTCAGGTGCCAAGGTTGGACTTCGAAATGAATTGATAAGTCCAACGGCAATAGCTGCCACATGAAATCTGATCCGTGCTCTTTTTTTTTTTTGGTAAGGGTAAGAAATGTATAGACTTTACCGAAACAAATACAGGGGGGAGTCCCGGCACCAACAAAAGACAGACACTCAAAAGACAAAGGAGTCAAAAAGAGTGTAAGGGTGCCGTGGATCCAACAAGCAAACCAAAAGGAGCAAATAAGAATAACGGATAAAAAAAAAAACCAACAACAACAATGGGGCAAGCATAGTCAATCAAAGATAGACGGATGGAGACCCTAGCTTCGTTGTAGTCTTCTAGGAATGTCCGGAACATGCTGAAAGGTCAATGCCTTGTCCTTAATAGCTTTATGAAGGTGCATCTTCAAAGCCGGGAGATAGAGAAACTAATTGCGGAAAATGATATCGTTTCTCTCTTTCCAAATTATGTAACATAGTGCTCCAAAGGCAAAGCGAGTCAAAGACTGGTGAAAGCTCCTATTGGCAATATGCTTGGTAGCCCAATCTAGGTTTCCAACCAAGATTTATTCTACCAAGCAAGATTGCATTTAGCCGCCCAATAGAGTGCAAGGCTTCTAGTTATACAACAACCAAAAAATATGTGATCTATTGAATCCGTATGGCAAGAACAGAATGCACAAACAGCATAAGGGATCCTGCCATAGGTAAGTAATGAAACCTGGGTTGGCAATCAGTTCCGAGTGATCAGCCAAAGGTGGGCTTGGTAGCGAGGGGGCAGTGAGGAACTCCATATAAAAGAGGACCATGGCACCGAATGACCTCTAGGGAGAAATAAGTTACTGGAGGAAAGACCAAGCCATTGGATAATTTGCATTGAGAACGAACGGTAAGAGAAAAAAGACAGTCCCGAAACAAAAAAAGGGGACTGTATATCTTTACATTTGCTATCACCAGGGACGAACAATCGCACAAATTAAAGAAAGAATCAAACAATGGAAGACAAACTTGCCAGGAAACTTACTATAATTTTGGTCTAGTTTTCTGAAACATGATGAACTGTCTCCCAAAACAACTAACAAACATGGAAGGCGACGTCTGAAACGCAAAAGGACATGGCCTAGATGGTATTTTTTTTTTCCTCGGCACATCGCAGTTATCGGAACGCAATGGTCCTTGACACCACTGACCAGACCAAGTACAACGTGTTAAAGATATAAATCCCAGGATTAAAAAAATCCTTGGCCTCACTGATCAGACCAAGTAGAACGTGTTCAAGATATAAATCCCAGGATTAAAAAGAAAAAAGAAAAAAGAGTGGAGGTACCTTTCGTAAAAGCGCAGGAAAAACCCAAACCGAACGCCATCGTAAACAGGCCCAGGAAGACGAAATTTACTGTATGTCGCTTGTGGTACGCGCGCAGTGGACATATAACTGAAGAGCGATCACAGAGAAGAAGGATGAAACTTCACCGACAGACTAACCACTGAAAATCAGAAACGACAGTAGAAAATGAACAAACGGACAAAGACATGAACGCGTCCTGGGGTGACGCGAAGATAGGTTTTTTTACGTATCCAAGGGAGGACGAGGAGGACGATGAAGATGGCGGACCCCAGCTTGGTCTCGGCCACGAAGCGCTTCATGGGCTTTGCGAGGAAGACAGCGACGGCGATGCCGACCGTGAGGAGGAGCTGAGCCAAGATGATCACGTACACTTTGCGTATGAAAGCCCAGCGCAGCTGCGGGCTCTCGAGCATCTTTGCGGTTCCGATGTCGCCATCTCTGCGGTTCTCGATGTCGCCTCCGCGGTTCTCGTCGTCGCCAATCTTGCTTTTCATTGTGGGTCTTGCGAAGGAGGAGGAGGAGGAGGAGAGACGAAATTACATATATATTACGTCGAAATTTGTCGTGGTGGGATTATTGATCGGGCCCGTCACGATCGATTCCAAGAACAAACGGCCGAAATCATATTTGATCCGTGGACGTCGAGACAAAAACGTCGGTCGATTTTCAAGAAAGCGCCTCATTACGAATAACGATTATTTTAACTCCCCACGTCGTTTTCTATAAATGCCTCGATTAGCGCTTTAATTAAATGGGGATTGGTGGAAATTAGGGGGCGAACCTAAGGTAACAGCGATTTACAATTTGTCCATATCCAAGAATTGAACCCTAATTTTCAACATGCATAAATAATAATATAACATAGACGATGCTATCATGGACTTCTTCTCCTCAAGAAGGATGCTGAAAACTATAAATTCTACTTTGATATCCCTTGTGCCGAAGGTCCTAAATCCATCCTGCGTGGCGGATTTCAGACCCATCTCATGTTGTTGTGTTTTATATAAGATCATATCGAAGCTACTTGCAGAAAGAGTCAACTATTTCCTTCCTTCGGTTGTTACCCTCAACCAATCTGCTTCCATCTCATGTCGATAGATCTCGGAGAATATTTTGCTTTGCCAGAAACTCCTTCACAACTACCATAAGGGCGACAAAGGTAAATATGCGGCAATAAAAATTGACCTCATGAAAGCTTTTGACATGGTAAAATGGGAGGTAGTACTTGGGCTTCTAGGAGATATCAATTCACCACAACACTTGATTGATAAGATAGTTTCAATGCATAACTACACCTAGGTTCTCAATAAACCACAATGGCGAACAAGCTGTCTACTTTGTTGGTACCAATGGACTAAGCAAGGCAATCCACTCTCTCCTTATCCACTTGTCTTGGTTATGGAGATTCCTAATAGAATTATCATTGAGAAAGTGGTTGTATCTTCTTTCAAGTATCATTAGAGGTTGCAAAATAGAAAAAATCACTCACTTATACTTTGCCGATGATTTGTTTCTTTTTGCTCATGGGGATGCCAAATCTGTTATTTGCCTTGTTAAAGCACCTAATGATTTTGCAAGTCTCACTAGACTACATTTTAACCCAGATAAATGCCAAATCTTTTTCTTTGGGTTGGCTCAGGTAAAAAAGGGTATCATATGGGATCACACGCCTTTCCCCATAGGCACCCCTCCCATTAGATACCTTGGTGTTCCTCCTATCACTAGATGACTCACGCACACAGATTGCAAGAATTTTACTGATAAAATCTTTTTTAAAAAAAGAAGAAGGTTGTGGCATGCAATATATCAGCTATGCCAGTCATCTACAATTGGCCAAATCGTTACTTATTTCCATATGTACTTATTGGATGCAAATGTTTCTACTTCCAAAGCAAACCATGTGACAACCTGAATTTTTAGATTTCGTTTTCGATTAAATAAATCGGGCCTTTCGTCGACGCGCCGATAGTGTTATTCTCTAAGCTGATCACTCACGAGATAATTAGATTATCTGGAGAAACCATTAAGGGATTTTAATGCAATAGACTTGAGAATTCGACCAGGAATTGACTGTTCGACCGTATTGATCTGCAAGAGTCATTACGGCACTGTCGAAATCGATCAGAGACCGGAGATAGGTCGATTTGACTAAGATATGTGATCAGAGTGTTGGTGATTCTACCTGATTGCAAAATACTCGTCGATCGGCACTAGATCGATTTTTCTATCGTTTTGGTATCCGATGCTCGTATTTGAAACCTTGAGATTTTCACAACAACTGAGAGTTGTCAATGAGTCGAAGATGTACAATGTGACTCGAGATAAATTGATCACGGGTCAATTGCACCAAAAATTCTTAAAAGCTACCCGGTAGATTAGGTCACGCTAAAATCGAGTTGGATTGAAATTAACCGTGAATTTGAAACCCGATTTTAGAAATTGAAAGTTCTGTCATATCACGATTTATTTTAGAAACGTTGACTCATCATCCGAATAATTTTCGGAGATTCCGAGATTTTTATAGAAAATTGATTTAGACGTTTCGGAAAATTAGCAGAAATTCAGATGGGCTAAGTCGATGGAAATTTGGACTTTCAAGCCAAGCCTTTGGGTATTGGGGACTTGCTGAAAATTGTACAGGATTTTTCTTCATCGAAATTTGTCGCGATCAAATTTTCGGGTTGCATCACCTAGGGTTTGGATAATGGATTGTTAAGCCTAGACTTAACTCGGGCTCTCCCAAACCCATACCAATTCGCGACTTATTTTCAGATTGTTAACATGCATATAGATTTTATCTAGGAGTTGCCACTAATCTATTTTTTTGGTGGGTCGATTAGAAACCCAAGTAAAGTAACATGAGTTTTACTTTACTCATACGAACCAGAGACTCTAGGTACGAGAACTTGATTACACTAGATTTCTCTAATGCCCTTTCGGTACCATTCTTTTATTTTCAAAAAAGCTTTTGCATGCATCTTAAATTGATTTTAAATCTCTTTCCCTAACATGTGAGGTGATTATGGCGGGTGTGCAAACCACCAATTTAACACCCAAATAAAATAGTAAATAAATTGCATGACTTACCTCATAGCAACGAAAGCATCTGCAATGTTAAATCAAAATTCACATCAATAACCCTAGATACGATTTCTAATTAACACGCAATTTCTTTTTTTGTTTTCACTTTATTTAATGGAAATCATGCAATATGCAATGCAACATTAACTAAATGACCTAACTCTAATAACATGCAATTTCTAATTAAATGGACCTAATAACAATCTCTATGATGTGCATTTCATGAATCTAATCCTATATGACATTCACATGACTTTTATTTTTCCTAAAAAATGCAATCTATCCTAGAGAATGGAACTAATTTATTTTAAGACATTTTTTTGTATTTTTCATGAAATTCGGAATTAGGAAAAATGTGAAAATTATCTAACTAGATTAAGATTCTATTCAATTTTCATTAGGAATTAGGTTAAGCAAAATCCTAATTTAAACTAAAATATTATCTTAACCCAAGTAATCCTAAAATGCAATATATCTAAGAAAATATCTAAACTTAAAATGAAACATACAATTTTATCATAATATGCAATGACGTGCAAAGAATGCCCTAATTCTAAATGACATATGCATGATGATTATTTTTATTTTTATTTTTAATTTCGAAATTAATAATTGTCAAATAATTAAACATGCAACCTAAGTTAAAAAATTAGCAACCTAAATTGATTGATTTGATTTTTTTTTTAATTCGAAATAAAATTCCTATTCTAAATATGCAAACCCTAAAACGAGAAATAAACCTAATTCTAAAACAAAATTCCTTTACGAAAACAAAATTAACTTAAACGGCACGACAACAAATCAAAGCAAGATTGATATCTAAATTGACGAACCATATCTCGCGCATGAGATTGGATTGGCCAATTTTAAATAAATCGCAGATCGAATCTCGGGCGTGAGATCGGATTGGCGATTTTTTAAGCAATTGTGAGTCGGATTTCGGGCGTGAAATCGGACTGTCAATCGTATGCACGTTGTGACGGCTATTCGAGATTATGATAACATCATTCGAGAGTTCAATCAAGAATGCAATAATTCGAGCAAGGCAACGGAATATATGAATCTTGACTAAGATAAAATTATTACCTTGTTCAAACACTTGCTTGTCAAAATTGGACAGACTCGACATGGTGAAGAGGTGGTTGGGACTCTCGGTTACGACTAGCTCGTGGTGGGATTGACCAGCGTGGCGGCGGCTGGGATCATGCAAAGCGAGGCCGGGTGCTGAGGTTACCGGCGGAACTCTCCTGAGAACCTGCGGGAAAATCAACAAAAGTCCACTAGGCGTGGCTCATGGCGGGCTAGAGATATACAAAGACTTGCTAATGGATGACTCGATTAACTGCCTCGTGGTAATAAGTGGACATTGGTCAGAGCCTCCACAGAGAATTGCTGACGTTAATGTCGTGCGGTGGCGCAAGGAACAGCCGCAACTTCTTGAAGGCAAACCCGCCCTACGATCCCAAAGAAAATTTTCTTTGGTCTTCTTGCTTTGACCAATAACAAGCTTTGCTGACTCCTCAGCTTTTTGACCGTGGAATTCAAGGCAAGTGAGAGGCGCAGCTTGGACGGTTAATGATACTCGGCCAGGCGCGTCACGGACAGATACGGTTGCGGTGAGGCTCGGCTCAGTGGCTTCATGGATCATAGGTGATGGCTTGGCCTTGGGGACGTCACTAGGGGTGGCAACAACTGCAGGCTTGATGTCGAGACCTCGAACGTGACTGAAAAACCTGCAAGAAAGTGAAGCAAAATTGGCAAAGCAAGGCCTGCAAGCGCTGGGATCACCGGAAACCTGCAAATAAGGAACAAACGACTGGACGGCGACTTGATTTGGGACTGAGGCTCGTCGGGTTAATTGATCTCGTTTGACTTTCTTTTCGGATGGCGTGCTTTCTTTAATGCATGACTCCTCTCCATGTTTCCTCCTTTGACATTCTCTAGTGCGTCCTCTTCAATGTGCAGAATATGTGTTGCCTTTTTTATTCTCCTCCTCTCTCTCTCTCTCTCTCTCTCTCTAAAAGCATCCGTATTAACTCAGAGAAACAAAAGACCTCCCACGATTTATCCTCTCACAATTCTCTGTAGCCCTCCCTTCTCTTTTGCGGAGAACGTGTGTTCTCTGTGTTGCGGCCGTGACTCCCCTTTGTCTCTATTGCACTTTTCTCGATGAGGTAGTGTATGTCAATATGCGTGGCCGTCTCAATCTTCGCGTGTGGAGGGTACTGCATAGAAGAAAGCCAAGTGCTGCAGATTGACTGCACCAACTTATTTGCCGATGGAGGGGATTCGTCGTCGTTGTGGATCCCAGTCAGGTCAGCCCTCATCAATGCAATGGACAACAGGAGCAGCGACGTCCATGGGCGGTGGACTGCAACATCGTCAAGGTCGGCATCGATCTAACAGGGGCAAATCAGAACAACTTGTCCTTCGGAAGCTGCAGCTCGTCACGAGGCTACTGGTGGTATCAATGGGCTTGGCAAACCTGGCTTTTCATATGGGACTCCTCAATCGACAGTAGGTGGTGTTGCGATTCCTGATGCTTCACGAGCACTCTGTACAGAAGCTCCCCCTCACGATTTTTCCCTCAATTCAGTGTATGGCCATGTCTATAATTGTGTGGCCTCCTCCCTTTTTGTCTATCGTGAGCTTGCTTTTATAGCGTCCGACTCTGCACTTCAAAACAGGAAATATGAATATACCAAAGAAAGCCACCTATCGACTTCCTTCTTTTGTGAGGTTTTATTCTTTTTTCTTTCCCTTGTATGCATTGCGGATCCATGTGTCCTCATTGAAGAATATTTTTTAAACATTCCTTCCCATCAGCTAATCCTTTCTTGCCTTTTTTCTAATGTCTTTGTCCGCAAGTTTACATTCACACGATCAGCAAGAAATCCTTTTTCCCATTAGATCGTCCATTGATTTTATTATTTTTTAATAACTCACCAAAGATTGATCGAAAATTGCCAAACTTCCTTGATTGTAATCGAATTTTTCAGATTCTAAATCTCACAAAAATAAGCTCGCATTATCTCCTCGAAAATACTGAAAAATCCACCGTCAAATCTCCATAATGGGCTCGAGCTAATTTGCTCACTTCGTGAGCTTAGTCCAATTTCATTAAGTTCGAAGTCATCCATTTGAGTCCATCCGTCGCCGGTCCCATGCAAATGCATTAAAAATAAAAATGCTCCTAAAACTATATGCTATGCAATTAATTAATTAATTAATTAATTATTTTTTTAGGGGTTAAAATTAATCCCTAATTTTTTAATGCAATAAATGATTAAATGGGTCCCCAAAATTTAGGTGTCAACAAAATTGGACCTCGATTTAGAGAAATTGGTGAGGAATTTGAAGCTTACCTTTGCTAAATTTGGAGCTGGATTTGGAGCAGTAAAATTGGCTTCAAAATTTGATTAATTGTGGATATTAAGGTTGGAAAGTATTATGGGACAAAGCCATCAATGGAAGAGATAATTTGTTTGACTTTATCCTTGCTTTTGTTCAAATCTTCTCGCCGACTTCATCTCCATCGGTTCTTGTTTGTTTTTCATTTTTCTCATTCATTTTCAACCGCCGAAGGCTGCTACTTCTCCATTTCTTATTTCTTCAACCCAAGCTGCTTTAACAATCTTCCCCCTTCGGTTGCCAGCTTGCCCCTGCTCCACCATCTATTGTTTTTCTTCGGGCAACCTTCAGCAAAAGTCTCTAAGCGAAGCTAGGTGTTGACCGAATCTCTCTTCCCCATGTCTTCTTTCACTCGGCCCCAACCCCATGTTTCTCTCCATCTTTGCTCGTTTTCTTTACCTTGTGTGCATCACCATCATCACGCCATCCTCTCCCATCTCCACCGAAGACAGCTTATTGCCGAAGGCCAAAGCCCACAACCCACAGAGAAGCAAGCCCACCGAATCTGCGTGCTTTCATTTCCTTAGAGGACTTTCGGTTTTGTTGACTGAAGCAGCATCCACCGAAGAAGCGACCAACACATCTCCCACCGTCCACCAAGTCTTCAGCCATGTGTCTTCACCCCGTTGCCAGCGCCACCAGCCTGCTTCCTTTTTCTGGTTCATGATTCAAGCGAAGCCGAAGTCCGGCCCGTGAATTTTGCCGCAAGATGCAGCCCGCCAGCCCACTCGAGCACGCAAGTTTCGGCCCATCTCGTTCGTGTCTTCTCTCCAGCAATTCAGTCAGCCCATCCAGCCTGTCTTCAGCCCATTTGAAGTCCAGCCCAGCAAGTTTCGTAAGCCCAATTCGCAATTTCAGCTTTTGGTCCAACCCACTTGAGGCCCACAAACAAGCCCACAAGACCAGCCCAGTTTTGAAGCCCGCTTCAGGCCTAGCCCAATTCAGCAACAAGTCTCAGCTTGGGCTGAGATTTGTTGGGCCAATTTTAGGCCCGGTCCAAGCCCATTGATGCAGCCGCAAACCCGAGCTTCGGTCGCCGTCACGATGAGCCGATTCTCGCAATAAACCGGTGAGTTTATGCACTAAACTCTTCTTAGTAGGCTAATGACGTTTAAGGGGTGTTTAGATTTATTTAAGTGTAATTTGTTTAATTATTAGTTTAGTTAGTTAAATTAGGTTAGTTAGATTATTTAATTAGGTTGTTAGAGATTAAAGTTAATTAGGTTAGTATGTTGTTATATAGCTAGGATGCTTAGAATAATTTATTTAGCTCAATAGGTGGTTAAATTAGAAGTATTTAGCCTAAGTTAGTATTTTTAGCCTTTAATGCATTTATTTAATTAAATTTATAAATTATTTAATTATTAAATATTTTCTGGGAATTAGATCGGGGTAGTCCGTGACCGGAATTTTGTGCTGATTGCAATAGTGTGGTTAATTTATGCAATTGAGTGTTAAATTGTGAAAATTGAATGTTGATTGAAAATTTGGTCAATTATTCCAAAATTTGTGAATTTGGATATTTATTCAGAAAATCCCGGGTGTCGGGTTTAAACATCGAAAATGGTTTTATATACAATTTAAACTAGTGGGATTTTAAAAAAAGAAGGTTATGAATTTTTTGGGTCAATCTGACCGTGTACCCACACACGACTATTTTCACGGGTGTTTTTAATACGAAGAAAATAGGCCAGGGACACTATTTTAATTGAGGCTTTTGAGTGCAATACACGATGTCTTGGGCCGAGATTGATTGGTCATGTGTTGGTTAAGAGAACTCGTCCCCGAACTGTGTCGGATGGACGTTACCTTATATAAGATACCCATTTAGTGGGATTTGGGTAGCAGTAGAGGCTAGATCTAAACTCTTTCGAGAAAATCGTCTTTGAGAGACGTAATCGTGCTTAATGGGGTGAGACGATGCCTGGCTACGCCAATAGACCACTGAACTTCAAGTAGGCCGTACCCTAGAGGGGCATAATTACCAATTGGAACGCATATTAAGTGAAATAGACGCGCCGGAGTATGGGGCAAAATTGTGTGACATGGTATAGGATGTGTCATAATGATTTGGCCCTATAATCAGGACCCTTGTGATTTATTGAGTTGAGTAATGCGTTTCAATTGTTGTGTGCATCAATTTTATGCATATTGTATACGAACTGTGCTGACCTGCAGGGTGGATCTGAGGTGAGGTAAGTCCTTTATGCTAAATGTATGATTGTGTGGTTAGGGCGCCTCTAGGCGTATTTCCCTCCTAATCGGGGTTTAGAGCGTGAACTCGCTGAGATTTATATCTCACCCCGTCGTGGGCTAAATTTTCAGGGTTGTCGAGTGGAGGACCTGGAGCCGAGATGAGGTGATCTGAAGTATAGATCAGTTAGGACCGCTTCTTTTTGGAAAGCCAATCTTTGTAGTCTTTTGGTCATAGACCTTGTTCTTGACTCTATGTGAATATAAAAGCATGTTTGTTTGTGAATATGTTATCCTGCTTTTCTATCCCGAGATGATTACTATCAGGGGATTTTCTTATTCACTTCCGCATGTGCAATAAAATGAAAGGGTCGGCGACTCGTCCTGGGAAGTCGCAAATTTTATTGACCAGAGAGGGATGGGCACGCGCTTGGGGTTCGAGGCGTGACAAACCACATATGAAGCGAGGAAGAAGATTAGACAATTCTTATGGGCTGGAAATATGGAAGGCCACCAATCGCATAAAGTTGCTTGGAAAATTGTTTGCTTACCAAAAAGAGAGGGAGGACTAGGGTTGCTCAATCTAAATCTATGGAACAAAGTTTTTCTAGGCCGCATGCTTTGGAGCCTCATAAATTGTCCATCATCTTCCTTATGGAGTAAGTGGATTCATAGTACCGAACATAGAGGTATTTCGATTATGCAGCTTGAAATCAAGGGAAATATGGCATGGAGTTGGCGCAGAATTCTTAAATTGATATTGACTTTAGCTTCGGCCATATCTAGGCAAAGATATTGTTGCAAAGAGTTATACAATGAACTTAGGAGTGTGGGACTAGCTATGGGATGGTATCAATTGATATGGATAGGCGGGGTCGGCAAACACAATTTTCTTAGATGGCTAGTTTATAGAGATAGACTACCAACAACAGAGATCATATTATGTTGGGTGCCTATAATACCTATCTATGACATCCAGATTTTCGACCATGTCCCAACTTTATGAACTGGACTTTTCATTGACGCGCCTATGGTCATTTTTCTCTAAGTTGGCCACTCACGAGATAACTAATTTATCAGGTGAAGCCGTTAAGGAATATAAATGAGACCGACTTGAGAATTCGATCAGAAATTGACTACTCGACCGTGCTAATATGCAAGGGTCAATACGGCTCCGTTAAAATCGATTAGAGACGGAGATATGTCGATTCAAAGAGGCATGTAATTAAATTGTGGGTGATTCTACATAATTGTAAAATTCGCATCGAATGGCACTAAATCAATTTTTCTCTCGATTCTGTACCTTGTGCCCGTAATTGAAACCTTGAGATTTTCACGACAACCGAGAGCTGCCTATGAGTCGGAGATGCACAATAATCGACTATGGGTAAAACGTGCTAAAAATTCCTAAAATATACCCGGTAGGTTAGGTCATGCTAAAATTGCATTCAATCGAAATTAACCACGAAATTGAACTCGGTTTTAGGAATCGAAAGTTCTAGCATATCACGATTTATTTTTAGGACGTCGACTCATCCTTTGAAGAATTTTCGGCGAGCCCGGATTTTCAGTGAAAAATCAAAATTTGGCAAAATTGGATCAAGAATTCGGAGGGGTCTCTTTGAGTGGATTTTTGGGCTACCAAAGTGAAGTAAAGTGTGGTAAAATGGTGGAAATTCATTTGGGCTGTCCCCTTTGCATTTATGGTCACCAAATTAGAGTTAATTGATGTGAAATTGAGTTGATTTGGTGAGAGAATGCATGAAATTCGTAGGGCCATGGGGGCTGCAACATTTGGGCATCAAACTTGGCTTGTTTGAGAAGATTTGGAGGGGAAATGGCTGCTGGACAAGGTTGAAGGATGGTGGGGGCTTGAACTCAAGTGTTTGGATATTTTCCCTTGACTTTGGAGGCTTCTTGTCTCCCTCCTTCCCTACAGCAGCTCCTTCTTCTTCTTCCTCATCTTCTTCTTCACTTACACTAGCTGAAACCTCCATTTGTAGAGCTTTCAAACCACCTCTAGTCCCTTACCGAACCAGCAGCAAGCCGCAAGCCACCGCCAGGCCCCCTCGCCGCCCGAGAGCCGGCCTACCTCCGCTCGTGATCTTGTCCCTGTCCGCATCCTTAGCTCGCACGCCCAGGCCGTCCGCTCGCCTGAGCTGCTCCAGCCGCTAGCCATCACTACCTAACCGTCTCTACCATCCCCCGTGCCGTGACCAAGCCGCCCGTCTGCCCAGCTCTTCCAGCCCGCCGTGTCCAATTCAACCGAGCCCTTCGACCAGCTTCTCCAGCCAGCCATAGAATTGAAGTCCTAATTGGGCTATGGGCTTTCCAAGGCTGTTTTCGGGCCTTTCTATGCCTCCTTTAGTGTCGCCGTAGGCCCGAGTCTTGCTCGCCTTCGTGTCGCCGTCGTAGTGAACTCGTCAGCTCGTTAAACCGGTGAGTTTACCTCAAAATCACCATTAAGATGCTAATTACACTTAAAGGTGGATTAGTGGCTAATTAGTGGATTAGTTTAGGCTTAGATAGGATTAATGGGTTAATTTAATTAGTGTAATTAGTTATTTAGTTAATTAGTTAGATTAATTAGGTGGTTAGATAGCTTAGATGATTAGTCTAATTAGTGTAATGTATTTATCCTAAGCTAGGTTAGTTATATAGTTCAATTAGGTGGTTAGATTAGTTTAGGTAGATTAATTAGTGATTTATTTAATTATTTTGCAATTTATTTATTTAAATGCAATTTATTTGATTATTTATTAATTAGCAAAAATATACCGAGATAGCCGGTTGTTAGAATTTCGTGCTAACATCGTGGTGTAGTTGGTTAAAAAAATACCAGGTGTCGGGTTTTGACAAGAAAAAGTATTTTAAGTACTATATAAAATCGTGGGACTTTTAAAAGAGATGATATTACATTTTATGGTTCAATTTGACTGTGTGTCCAATCGGGTGTTTTTAATATGAAGAAAATAGGCCAAGCACATTATTTATATTGAGGAATTTTAGTGCAAAGCATGATGTCCTTGACCGAGATTGGATGTGCGTGTGATCGTTATGAGAACCCGTCACGAGCGTTTACGCCGGATGATACTCCTTTGGGAATGCTCCATGCCAATGGATGCCGGTTCCAATGGAGGCTAAGCCGATGCTCCTTCGAGAATGCCATCTAGAGGTAGACGTTGCCGTGCTTGATGGGGTGAGACGACGCTTAGTTATGCTAGATGATTGCTGACTGTTTAGTCGGCCGTGGCCGTTGGGTCGTAACTAATTGGAACACGCTTGAATGAGTGAGATAATTGCGCCTTATTATAGGATAAAATTGTGTGGCACGGAATGAAACGTGTCATAACAATTTGGCATTATAATCGGGACATATGTGATTGATTGATAAATGAAAGTGATGTGTTCCAATTATTGAGTGCATTTACTACATACATATGTTATATGAGCTGTATTGACGTGTAAGGAGGTGCTGAGGCGAGGTAAGTCTCATATGATGTGTGTTTAGGCTGCCTTTAGGTGTATTATCTTCCTAATCGGGGTTTAGGGTGTAGACTCGCTAAGATATTATCTCACCCCGTCGAGGTTTAAAATTTTTAGGTCCTTAGATGGAGGTGTGCCCAGTTCGTTTTGGGTGGCCACGAGAGGCCGATACTGAGCGTAACATCTTCCCTGTCCCTGGGAATCCTTGGACCCGCGAGCTCGTCGTGACCACGATCTGGGTCGATGAGGGCCAACCTCGGTTGGTACCTCATCGATTCAAAGCATGGTTTCGTCACGGGCCTAACGAGGTCCGGGAGGGTCCCGTGGATGGTATCAACGGACCTACCGTCGAGGGTGAGGGTGAGGTAGTACTCGACCCTGTCATGGACGCCGATATCATAGCTGATATCATGGCGAACTAGTTGCCCGAGGATGAGCAGGAGCCCGAAGTAGAGGAGGTAGCTAACCCGCTAGACATCGACATTCCTGACGGTGTCGTAGTGGACCCGGATCCCAAGTAGAAGGGTTCGAGGTAGGGTTAGCTTGGTAGTCCTTTTTGGATTTTGACTTCTTGTATATAACTTTGTAGGACTGACTTGGTTTGTTTATAAAAGGTGTTTTGTGTGAATTAATTGTCCTGCTTTTCTATCCCATGTTTGTTTGTTGTCCGAAGATTGTTTATTTCGCTTCTGCATGTGAAATAAAATGAATGGGTCGGCGACGTGTCCTGGGAACGTCACAATTCGATCGACCACCGAGGGATGTGCGCACGCTCGAGGTTCAGGGCATGACATTATCTATTACAATTTCTATTTGGTTGGTCTAGAAAATTGAGATCATCTATTCTTTCATTGCACGTGGACTGGAAGCATATGGCGTATTATCCTCACACAATACGGAATCTGTCATTCTTCGGGAGAATGGAATGATGAACTCCAGTGGATGATCAAGGTTACCAAATGCAAAGATTTGGCGGTGAGGCTTCTCAAGGTAGCTTTTTTAGCAACCATATACTGCATTTGGATGGAACATAATCGCAAACATTTCCAAAACAAGCCAAATGATATTCTTGTTTTGTGGTTAAAATTTGTAAACTTGTCAAAGGGCGAGCTTCATATTACAAAAATTTTAGACCGTCCCAAACAAATGTAATTTTGGCTACCATATGAAGACTCCCTCACTGCATTTTTTTCATGTTCTTAGTTATCTATATAATGCTGGGGAATGCCCCTAATCTATGTACGTCATCTAATAAGTGATACTTACATTTCAAACCCAAAAAAAAAAAAAAAAATAGTATAACCACTTGACCAACAAATTTTCTCGTAATGAAATAGCAGGACTTATATATTTTATTATAGTAATTTGTTTTCTTAACCGAGAACGTAAAATGGGCTGATTACTAGGTAGAATTGAGAACCTGACCAACCAAAGATCACAAGGTCGATTCTCGATTCTAGACTGGAAACATAACTTCCTAAAGTTGACATGACATGATCTCTAACCCGTCATCCGACTTGTTGTAAATCTTTCGCGTTGAATTTCAAACAAGCCCGAAGGTTGACTCAGACTAGCAAAACCCAATCCATTTTCAACCTTGTCTTTTGCTGAAATAAAAACCAAAAATGTTTTGAGCAAGAAAAGGGAACAATCCATTTGAGGAAGTGAAAATAAGTGAGGGGCTGAAGATTGAAGAGAGGGAGAGATTTCGTCCTCTCGCACCAGCAGTCACTGCAGGATCCATGGGACAACAAGGTAGAATGGGGAGCATTTCCTTCATTTATGAATGGGAATCTCTTAGGGAAGGATGAACGATCCGGATTACTGGATACGCCACCGATTCCTCCATTGTGACAGCGCCATTATCTTCAGTTGTTGGCAATGTAGAGACGTGTATGAAGGAGACACCCAAGCTAGCGGACAAGAACAAGGAAACAAGAAGGGAAGGAATAAACAAAAGAAAAAGAACTGTTGATTTTCATGGTCATTGGTCACCTTGTTAACCCGTTTCCAGTTTGGTAATGTGCCTATCCAAAACAGAACCTTCGACTTTCGAACTCTGAATCGTTGCTCCTTTTCAAGCCATAGGTCGACTGTACTTGTCTAGTTAAGTATAGTTACTGTCAATCTTTTACCATGCAGGCGTGAGTAACTCCGGTAGCTGCTCGTAGTATTTGACATGCGTTTTCGATCAAGCTCAGTTGCTTTTTTGCAATGCTTGACGCGTGTTCTCAGTCACTGGCCATAGAAGACTTATGTCATTAATCTATGTTGCGTCACCATTTCATCATCTAGATCACTTCCCACTCAATCGTGAGATCTAGGGTTTGTACTCATCGCTTGTCATGTCGTTGTTCATTCATTTCATCCTCATGTGCGTTTAGTTAGCACATAGTTGCATGATCCGGCTTGTGACATCTAGATTTTCCAATTCTGTTTTCAGTAAAATGAGACGGGCATTTCATCTTCGCACATATAGTTATTTTCTCTGAGTTGGCCACTCACGAGAAAACTAGTCTATCAGGTAAAGCCGCTAAGGGATTCTAATGCATCATACTCGAGAATTTGACTAGGAAGCGACTTTTCAACCGAGCTAATCTACAAGGGTCATTACGGCACAGTTAAAAATTGATTAGAGATCGGAGATAGGTCGACTCGACAAAGGCATGTGAGCAAGTATGGGTGATTCCACTAGATCGCACAATTCTTGTCGATCGGCACTAGATCGATTTTTCTGTCGTTTTGGTACCATGTGTCCATATTTGAAACCTTGGGGTTTTCACGACACTCGAGAGTCGCCAATATGTCGAAGATGTACATTGTGGTTAGAAAATGATCAACCACAGGTCAAATGCACAAAAATTCCTAAAATCTACCCGGTGGATTAGGATGCGCTAAGATCGCGCCATAGTGAAATTAAATGTGAAATTGAAACCAAATTCTGAAATTGGAAGTCCTGTTGTGTCACAAATCATTTTAGGAACGTTGACTTATCTTCAGAAGATTTTTATACAAACCGAGTTTTTTGGCAAAAAAATCAAAGTATAGTTATTTTTGTTCGGGAAAATTGGTAGGCCCACTTTTGGTCACACTTTTGGAATCCAAGATAGTTCTATGGTCAAGGAAAAATGTGGATTTAAGTGTGGTTACATTGGATGAATTTATGGACTTCAATTTGGCTCAATTGGAAGGGAATTGAAGAAAATTGAATGAAATTGTTGTACGAATGTTAAAATTCGCATGCCATGGGGGATGAGGCAATTTGGACCTATTGGAAGATTGTCAAGAAAGATTGGAGGAGTGAGGATGGTGATGTCATGTGAGGTAATGGTGGGGCCAAGTTAGAGGGGGTTTTGACAAGTGTAAGAAGTCCTTTGGCTCACAAAAAGGGGCCCTCACATCAACTCTTTCTTCTTCCTCAAATCAAGGCTTTTCCTTGGGAGTTGGAGGGGAAAAGCTGTGCGGAACCAGAGCAACCGGCAACCCTCCTCCTTGCTCGACTGCATGCCCACCAGAGCTCGCTGTCACTGCCGTCCTGCTTGTGTCGCTGCTCCGCTCGCCTGCTCACTACTCCGCCTCCGTCCGCTTGTCCAGGACCGTCATTCAGCGTCGCCAGCAGCTGCTCTTCGTTGCCAAGCTACCGAAGAGCCACCACGAGCCAGTCGAAGCTAGCTCGCCGCTGCATCCACCGTGAGAGCCACCGCGAGCGCCCAAAGCCGGCCCGTGTCTACTGCTATTCCGTGCGACCCTAACTCCCTAGCACCACCATTCGTTGCCGTCCCTGGTTGCTTGGTCACCGTCGGAGCCAGCAAGGACCGCCGGAGCCACCACTTCAACCCACCCGGTCAGCCGTTGTCCTCCTTTACTGTTTTCGGCCTCAACCAAAGAACCGGCGCATCTCCTTCTAGCCCGATCGTAGCTGGAGTTCGAAGCAAGTTCCGGAGCTTCAAGGCCCATTTTGGGTGCCTTCTCATCCTCGCTTGGTGTCACCGCGTGGAGGTTTATTGACTGCCTCCCCGTTGTCTTCACCATGGACTTGTCGAAAAGCAATTCTGGTGAGTTTAGCCTCTAAACCTTTATTAGAAGGTTAATGATGCTTTAGGGAGTTTAGATTAAGCTAAGTAAGATTAGGTGGTTAGATTAGTTTAGTTAAGTGTGGATTAGATTAAGGTGTGTGATTAGTTTAATGTATGATTAATTAAGGCTAAGTAAATGTTTAGATTAGTATAACCTTGATTAGACCTTAATTAATTATTTTTGATTAAATAATTATTTTGGAATTATTTAATTATTTAATTATATTTATATTATATAAAATTATTATAAAATTAATTTTCGGAATAAATTTAATTATTTATTATTTTCGGAAATTATTCCGGATTTTAAATCATTAGAATTTCGTGCTGATCACTATTATGTATCCAGATTTTGAATTTGATGGTTGGATATTGCAAATTAAGTGTTGATTGTGAAAAATATGAATTATATTCAGAAAAATCCCAAGTGTCGAGTTTGACACCGAAATTAGATTTCAAGGATTATATTAAATGGTGGGGTTTGAAAAAATAATCTATTAATTTTCTGGTTCGAAATTAACGTGCCCCCCCCCCTCGGGATCACTATTTTAAATGGAAGCATTAAGTGAAATGGGAAGTGCCCTGGGCCAAGTATTAATTTATTGTGTGCTAATTAAGAGGAAATTGTCCTGAGCCGTTGAGCTGGACTTACCCTTATATGGGATGCCCCATACAACGGATGCGGGTTGCGGTAGATTATGGGCCCATGCTCTTTCGGGAACGCCGTCGATGTAATGAAAGCCGTGCCCAAGGCGGGGAGACGATGCCTGGCTAAACGCTAGTAGATAGCTGAACTGCGAGTAGGCTATCTTCATGTGTGGTAGTGAATGAAAATTGGAACGCATGCTGAGTGTTGCTGACATGCCAGATTATAGGACGGAATTGTGTGGCACGGTATGGGACGTGGCATAACGATTTGGTCTTATAATCAGGACCCTTGTGGTTGTTGATTATGTGAAAGTGATTGCGTTCCAGTTGTTTAAGTTCTTAATACTATTTGTGATTGAGTGATATGAACTGCACTAACCTGCAGGAAGGAAATAAAGCGAGGTAAGTCTTCTGTGTAGTGTGGCTAGGCCAATCGTGGGTGTATTTTTTTTCTAATAGAGGTTTAGGGGGTGAACTTGCTGAGACAATGTCTCACCCCGTCGTGGGCCAAATATTTTCAAGATCGTAGATGACGATACCCCTGGAGCGATACGGTATTCCTGTGCAGATTACCAAGCAGGTGCATAGTTTTCCCGATCTTGGAAGTCATTGGATCTATGAGCTTGTTAGGATCACAGTCTGGATCGAGGAGGCCATGTTTGTCAAGGTGCCTCATCAATATAAAGTGTGATTCCACTTTGGAGTCAATGGTTTCAGGGTTGGTCCTCTTAGTGATTTTGACATTCCACCTGCTGTGATGGAGGCCATCCTAGGTGAGGGCGTAGCTGACCCTCCCGGTGGTAGGGTGGATGACCCGTCGTCTCCGGAGGTTGATCAGTCAAAAGTGGGATCGATGAACGAGTCCGACTAGTGGTCTTAGGACTGTTCCTTCTTTTTAGTGGACCGATCTTTTTGTAGGCTGACCTTTTTTGGTGTATATAAACTCCGGTGTGATTATCTATGAAAGTATGTTTGTTTGTGAATGAGTTGGTTTCCTGCTTTCCTATCTCGTAAGCTTTGTTAGGGGTTTTACAATATGTTTCGCATGCGCATATAAAATGAATGGGGTCGGCGACACTACCTGGGAATGTCGCATTTGCATGACCATGGTGGGTTGTTCGCGCGCTCAGGATTCGGGGCGTGACACGGCTTGTGTGTGCATCACGTTTAGCCTGCTTGCATCAAGTCCTTGTGTTACATTGTGACGATTGTGCATTAACATGAGTTCTCGTATTATTCAGAGTTACATAAGAAGATTCGTTATGGCATGCAATTCATCTTATGTTATTGATTAGTTATTTATTTATTATTATCTATTCGAT
This sequence comes from Eucalyptus curtisii, assembly GCA_017140595.1. Classification (NCBI taxonomy): domain Eukaryota; kingdom Viridiplantae; phylum Streptophyta; class Magnoliopsida; order Myrtales; family Myrtaceae; genus Eucalyptus; species Eucalyptus curtisii. The sequence goes on along the minus strand of CM029501.1, from coordinate 20,392,496 downwards.
AGTTACATTTTCTTGATTTTTTTTTATTGCCTGAACATCAAGCTAAGGAAGAGGTTGATAGTGTCGAGATACAATGAAACCACAACCCATATGTACACATCGCAGCTGAAGCGCTTGATCAAGTCACTGGCATCGTATATGATGTAGCCAACGAACACGACTGCTGGCACGAAGCCCAATATCATCGAGGATAAACTTCTCCGAAGATCTGTTAGTCAAGCAAATTCCAAAACATGAGAATTTCTAGGGCTAATTCCGTAAAAAAAACATCAACTTTAGGTCGATGGACAAATCTGGCCAAAAAAAAATTTTGTCTCATGAAAAAGCACAAACTTTAGGTCGAGAGACAAATATGGCCCGAACTTTCTTTTGTCTCATAAAAAAGCACAAACTTTAGGTTAAGTGACAATTCTTGCCCCAATTTTTTTTTTGTCTCATAAAAAATCACAAACTTTCACTCCTATCCAAAATCTGACCCCTACCATTAACTTTCTATTTGAAGTTAAACTTATTTCAAGAGAAAAGGTTCTAGCCGTGAGGTTGGTGGATCTCATCCATGGTTTTGTCTTGATGGGCGGTGATCTACAGCTTCATATTACGACAAAACGATAAAATCTAGCCAGAGAAATTCAATCTTGAGATTTTTTTACTTGCTAGTGAAGTATAGGAAATGACACGGTTTCACCGTTTTTCTTCGAGCTGTGGCTCAAACAATAAGACAATGGATGGTGTTAGCCAGCAAGTGCATGACAATCAATGAATCTAAGTTAAAGGGGGCCAAATTTAAAATTTAAGTGAAAGTTGGTGATTTTTTTTCAAAATGAAAAAAAAATTTGGGCCAGAATTGTCACTCGACCCAAAGTTGATGCTTTTTTACGTGACAAAAAAGTTTGGGCCAGATTTGTCACTCGACCTAAAGTTAGTGTTTTTTTACGAGACAAAAAAAAGTTTGGGCCAGATTTGTCCATCGACCTAAAGTTGGTGCTTTTTTTTTTAATTAACCTTGAATTTCTAGCAGAATGTGACAAAGAGCAGCCAGAAAAAGAGGTGTTGGAAAGGAATGAATGGATCTCCCGTAAGTACCTGAATAAGCGCAAAAATAAGGAATGCTAGGAGGGAAGCAAACGAAAAGGGTAAAAAAAAAAAAACCGAAATCACGGCCTCTTGTTACAGCTTGGAAGGTGGAGAACTTAAGCACAGCACAGCAGCAGTGACAACTTGTTCAAAAATTTGGATGTGTGCATGCGGAAGCATGGTTTTGGTATTGATGATAGTTTTTTATTAGTAATGTATGCAAATGTATGATATGGTTTGTAGAGGATGGATAAGGGATGAGATAAGATAGTTCAAGGGATAAACACAAATTTTTATGGGACAAGATAGTTGCACTAGTTTATGAAAATAATTTTACAATAATTGTAGGAAGTGTTGGTGGAGGAGTTTCATGATATGGAGTATATTCTCATGCTCCTCTCACTCTATTACATCAATGGGTTACGGCTTTTATAGGCATTTCCACCGACTAAGTACAACTGCCTTAGAAGATTCTGAACTTATCTTGAATGTTGTCCTTTTCTTCTTCTTCCTCTAGAGACTTCTACATTTGTTTTTCTACACTTTTCTTTGCCGCCTAAGCTAGATTTTCTTTTTTTAAGGATTTTTCTTGACTTTTCTAGCTAGTATCAATCTTGAAGTTTCTAGAAAGTTTTAGAGAAATGGATAACAATTTCCAACACAACTGTCAAGATTGCCTATTCCAAAATGAATTTTTATGTTGAAGAGATGGAACTGGAGATTCAACACAGATGCAAAAGAAGTAACTGGTACTAGATCATTAGGAGTTAATCAGCTGTTAAGAACCATGATAGACTGAAGCATGATACACATACATAGAGAGAACATTCCATTAAAGAGCCAAAAGCTATAAGACAAGCCTTGCGTCGAATCGTCATATGCATAGGAAATTAGGAACGGTGAGGTAAAAAGGCATGGTCCCCTGAACAAAAAAATCAACCTAACATGATCGCTAACCTGACATGCGACCTGTCCTAAATCTTTCGTGCATCGCCTGAAGGTCGACTCAGGCTTCAGTTCAGCATCCATGGACAACAAGGTAGAATCGGAGCATTCCCTTCATTTCTGAATGGGAATCTCTGCAGGAAAGGAAGAATGATCGAGGTTATTGGATACGCCATTGATTCCTCCATTGTGACAGCTCCATTATCATTTGAGGTTGACCTTCGGGCTTGTTTGAAATTCGACACACCAAAAATTTAGGACAGGTCGCATGTCGGGTTAGCGATCATGTCAGATCGACTTTTTCATTCAGGGGACCATGTTGTTTTCCCTCCCCGTTCCTAATTTCCACTGCATATAATGATTCGACGCAGGGCTTTTCTTATAGCTTTTTGCTATTTAATGGAACGTTCTCTATGTATATGTCATGCTTCAGTTCTATCATATATCTCAACAGCTGATTAACTCCTATTGATCTAGTATTAGTTACCTCTTTTTTGTGTCTGTGTCTAATCTCCAGTTCCATCTCTTCAATAGCAAATATCATTTTGGAATCAGCAATCTTGACAGGTCGTCATTGTTGTCATCATGGCCGCCGTGTTTACATTCTACACCTTCTCTAGGCTGTGACAAAAGGCCGTGATTTCAATTTTCTCAGACCCTTTTCATTCGCTTCCCTCCTAGCATTACTTGCTTTCACTCTTATCCGGTTGTTTTTCGCAGCATTCAACTAGCATGCTCTGTCACTGGCCCAAGAAGACTTGCTTCGTTGATCTATGTCATGTCACTGCTCCATCATCTAGATCGCTTCACTCAATCAATTGCTGGACAGTACGCATGCCTATCCAAACCAGAGCCTTCAACTTTCGACCTCTGAATTGTTGCTCCTTCTTAAGCCCTTGGTCGAATGTACTTGTCTAGTTGAGTATAGTTGCTGTCACAGCGTACCGACAAGCACGTTGTCACAAAACCCAAATTGCTCGATTTATTATTTTCCAGCATCTGTAGCGCTCTCTATAAATCTTAATTTTATCCAAATACATTTTCGAAGCACAGTTTAGACGGTTTGATACTCACAAATCAAGATATTTGAGGATTCTTCAAACGGCCAATGAAAACGTAACTCGAGGTCAGAGTTGCTTTGAAAACTATATTCATGTCCCTATTATTATCATGCTCGTAAAAAATTTATCCCTCAGTATCTTCAGCTAAGACACCAACATCATTCAGCCACAGCCATGTCGAACAGCTTTTCTTAGCGATCAGCCGCTTCGGAAAACATTGATAAAGCTGAGGAAGAGGTTGATGATGTCAAGATAGAGAGAAACTGCAGCCCAAATGTACTCGTCGTAGCTGCAGCGCTTGATCAAGTTACCAGTGTCATACACAATGTAGCCGGCATATACGACTGCCGCCATGCAGCTGAATATCATCGTGGATGGTTTCCCCAGAGGAAAGAAGATCTGTTCATCAAACATATTAGCCCAGAACGTGAGCATTTCAGCAGATAACAGAGAGCAGCAAGAGAAAAAAAAAAAAAAAAGATGTCGGAAAGGAATGAAAATTTGTTCGTTTAAGTACCTGAATAAGAGCGAAAACAAGTAATACCAGGAGGGAAGCGAACAAAAAGGGTCCGAGAAAACTGAAGTCGCAACCTTTCTTTACGGCCCAGAAGGTGTACAAAGTAAGCGCGACTATGACGACACTTGTCAAGATTGCCGATTCCAAAATGACCTTTTCTGTTGAAGAGATGGAGCTGGAGATTAGATATGGACAGAAAAGAAGTAGCTACTAGCACTTGATCATTAGGGCTTAATGAGCTGCAAAAATATGGGACAGAACTAAAGCAGAGAACATAGCATTCACGCCAATGTGCACATACATGGAAAGAACATTCCACTATTCCATTACCAACAAACAATTTCGATCAGTTTCTCTGCTTTCAACAGAGCGGAAAGCTCTAAGATGGGCCTCCGCATCGAATTGTATGCATAGAAAAATTAGGAATGGAGAGGGAAACGACGCAGTCCCTGAACAAGAAAGTGGACTGGATTTTACACGTTTGCTGTCATCAAGGAAGAGTAGTGATTAGACAAATTGAGAGTAATGAATCGAACAGCAGAACACAAAGGGTGAAATAGAGGTTTATTGGCTGTTTTTTCTCACCTCACTGCAAGATACCGATTAGATGGAAAAATTGCTGATCAGCTCTGGTTTTAGTTTTCTGAGATAAACCCAAGAAACGAACTCACTCACGGAGAGCTAGCAAAAACATGAAACGCGAGGCATCAAGAGCAACAGAGAAGAAGGCCAAGATGGCGCTTTTTCTCAGGGCGTTTTGCATCAGTGTCGCGGTTGCCACGAGTTGCACAACCTCGGACAAGGCCGAACGAGCTCAACAAACGAATCTAGGAAAAAAATCAAGATTTACGCAACAGAAAAATTTGGAAGTACCTTCTGAAAAAGCGCAGGAGAGACCCACCATGGACGCCATCGTGACCGTGAACAGGCCCAGGAGGACGAAGTTCAACGGATATCTCTTGTGGTACGCGCTCAGCACGATTATAACTGAAGAGAGATCAAGAAAGAAAGACGATGAGAACGTTACCAACTAATAACCACCCAAAGATCGAAACAACAGTAGAAGGATCGAAAGATGGGTTTCTTTACTTATGAAAGATACGACGATGAGGGCCACGAGGACGCCGAACCCCGGCCAGGTCTTGGCGATGAAGCGCGACACGGGCTTCACCAGGCCGACTGCAGTGGCCACGCTGGCTGTGAGGAGGAGCTGCACCAGGAGGATCGCGTACACTTTACGTATGAAAGCCCAGCGAAGCTGCGGGCTCTCGAGCATGCCTGGGTACAATGCCGCGGCGGCTTGGCCGCTCTCGACGTCGCCGGCCTTGGTCTTCATTGTCGACCTGGCGAAAAGGAAATCCCGAGGAAGGATTCTCGATCTTTAGGGCTTCTGGGTTCTAGAGAGAGGAGGGGAGAAGTATGAACGATGGAGGTGTAGGGGGGCGTTTATGTATGTGGAAACTTGATTGTCGGTGGAATTTACTGAACAAGTAAGTGAATCCTACGAACAAAGGCCGAGATTGCGAGTAAAATTTCTCTTAACTCTCGCACGAGGGCAACGAGTTTCTGTTGATGGTAGTGCATTAATTCATCGCGGGTTAGCGTGTTAATCACGGGGCAATTAGTGGCGAATTCCATTTTAGAAAAAGGTGGGGCCAAGTGCTTTTTGCGTAATTTCACATAATTCAAGACTTTCGAATGGCCACTATAAGTGATTGTAACACGCTATTGAGCAAATTTGGGAGCCATGTCTAATGTGCTAGGATTCGAAGGGTACTATAATTGGATGATTTATTTGAGGGAGTTATACTTAGCCATCAACAATAGTCTTGCTGCATTAATTAACAGCCTTATGCAAAAGAACCGGGAACCACCTAAATCGGCTAGTTGTGGGTGATATCCATGAGGACCCATTTGTTCTCAATGTGGAACCGTTTACTAGATCATCCGGACCAAATTAGTACTTCATACTATTTTTTTGATTTCAGCTCCCCTTTTAGTAAAAGAAGAAAGCCTACCTTTTACTCATCGTTCCATTCCTGACTCCTCACCTCAGTCCTTATTTACTTGAGCTGTTTAGTTTTGTTCAAGCTCGGCTCATACTTTTCATCACCAAGCATATTCTGGAATATGTAGTGGAACTACAATGAGAAACAATGAGAATATTGCTCATCCTTCTCATTGTTGCTCCTTGCTTTGGTCGATTGATTTGTTGCTCCTTAATTTAAGGCCAGTCCTCATAGCCGTGGTCATATTACTCGTACTTCAAAAATCACCGAATCATAGTTCCTAAGAATTAGACCAGTTTCGTGGGAGAACTAGACCACCGGTTCCCATTTTGTGGAACTAATCCTAGGATGGGCATCACCCTTTGAGTGGATCTCTATCCTAGGATGGGCATCACCCATAATTAGTGCATCGCTTAATCAAGGTTAGCGTATTGATTACGCAGGCAATTAGTGGGGAATTCCATTTAAGGAAAATGCAGGACTAAGCACTTTTTACCTAATTTTCACGTACTTTGAAACTTTTGAATGGCCACTATAAGTGATCGCAACACGGTGTAAAGCAAATTCGGGGGCCATATCTAATGCATTGGAACTCAAAGGGTACTATAATTGGATAATTTATTTGCGTGAGTTATAACATAAACTGATCTTGACATCTTTATGAGAGAGATACCTTTTTAACCTGGTTTTTTTTTTTTTTTTTTTTTGGTAAAATTTTTAACCGATTTTGTTAAAATATTCAAATATCAATTATCCATTTTTATTACAGGTTAAACTTTAAAATAGATGACGGTGATCCACAGACTTTACTAGATGATGGTGCATTACAAGATGGTGGGTCCAATGAACACGTTTATGGGAGCCGAGTTCCTAGGTTCTGTTCAGTGTCGTAGTCGTAGGAATTACTCTTCCTTCGATTTGAGGTATCATGTCCTCCCATGAGAGTAAGAGCAAGCTTCACTGACAGGATTGCGTTTCTGCAGGTAAACTAAATTCCAATAGGGAGTGATACGCTGCTAGGGAAGGTATAAATAACGCAGGAAATCATTTTAAAAAAGCCATATTATAGTACTAGTGCATCTGTACATTGACTTGTAAATCGACTCCTGATGATATCAAGATAGGAATCATATAACAATCTATGCAAACGACCGATGAAAAAGTAACTCATGTCCCTATCATCATCATGCTTGTAGAATCTTTGGCCCTCGGTATCTTCAGCTTAGACGCCATCATCATTCGGGGGCACAGCCATGCCAAACGGCTTTTCTTAGCTATCATCCGCTTCGAAAACATCAATAAAGCTGAGGAAGAGGTTGATGATGTCGAGATACAGGGAAACTGCGGCCCAAATGTACTCATCATGGCTAAAGCGCTTGATCAAGTTGCCGATGTCGTACACGATGTAGCCGGCAAATACGACCGCTCCCACGCAGCCGAATATCACTGTGGATAACTTCCTTAGAGGAAAGAAGATTTGTTCATCAAACTGACATAGAATAACGAGCAAATATATGGAAATCCTCAAGTCAAAAAAGCATACACTCATACAAATCAAGGAAGATTGCAGGATTTTCGAAATTACAAATATGTTACAATATTTGATCTCAAATTTGCACGCTTTTCTTGATTTCCGATACATCAAAGATTTTGGATGCATTTTTCTTGATTTTTGAAACGTCAAAGATTTTAAACGTGTTATACAGATTTTCTAGTTATATTTTCAAAATTTTCTCCTTTATTAATATCTTTTACTTAATTCTGTTATTTGATTTCAATTATTTGATTATTATCTTATTTTAAAATATTATAATCGAAACTTCATCATTCAATTAACGTCCGGGTTATGGTCGCCGTGATTTAATGGCGAGAGAAAACCGCGCCTCCAAACCCAACAAAAGTGGTCATTAACGAAGTTAAATAAAATGGGTTGACGTGGCGGCCGGCTTTTTTTGGACGGCTCCGCGAAAAAGCGGACCGCCGCCTTCGATAGTATAGAAGATTCTTCTTCTTAATCCTCCAGCCAGTCCCGGGGTTTAAGAAAAAGAATTAATTAATTAAACAATTAAATAAACAAAAGCCACGCTCATCCCCTCGTCTTTTTTTTTTTTTTTTTAGGGTTTTTTTTGGCTCCTCCGCTGGTGGCGACATGAGGAAGAAGCTCGACCCTCGATTCCCGGCGGTGAGTGAATGCTGGTTTCTTGCCTTATTGTCGTTCTTTTTTTGCCCCGCCCATATTTTCTGCTGCGCTTCTTCTTCTTCTTTTTTAGGTTTTCTTTTTATTGTTGGCTGGCCGAGTTCGTACTCCCAACTAGTGATTAGGTGCGGCTTTTTTCGGGTATCTAATTAATCATGAATTCAGCGGGGGAACTTGTGATTGCGAATTGGCCGTAATCCCGTGTTTTGCGATGGCTAGTAGTTTATTAGAATTAGATCTTTGTGCAAAAGTTATGCAACCGGTGCTCGTATTCAGTTTGACATGCTTTTGATCATAGTTCACTGGGTTATCTGTCATGTGTTTGAATGCTCGTAGCCATGTGGTTGTGCATCTGATAGGTACAACGTTGATTTTTGAGCAGGTGGAGATTTGCCCGTCTAGCAATATCATGCACTCGTTACTTTACCGATTTCGCGTTTGTGCAGTGGAGCACACGCTGAAGTGACTGCCTTTTCGTGCCTGTGTTGTTCGTTTGAAATGATATATCTTGTTGACTTGTGGTTTATTAGAAAAAAAATTATATCAGGACTAGTTTGCATAGGTAGGGTATTTTGCCAAACGGATCTCCATTTTAAAAATCCATTCTATAATGGTATAACATTGGGGTGGAAGGCATTCGGAGTACTGCGTTTCCTGGAGCTTTAAATTTGGAAAGCAGTTGGAGCGTTTTTTTTTTTTTTCTTTTTGGTTTTGGGTGGGGGTTTTTTTTTTTTGGGGGGGGTGGGGTTCATAGAGGTTAGAGAGCGGATTGGTTAAGCCTATTATAGTTCTTGTAGGACATCAAAGAAAGAATTTAATTAATATTAGATGGACATCTGAATCGATAGATTTCTTTTTTCTCTTGGGAGGTTGGGTTGCTGAGGGAGGATCTCCTTTTGGAAAACTGATTGCTCGTTTTCTGTTAAATGTTGGTGAAATTGAAGAAAGAGCAATTAGCTTTAGAAGTCAAATCTAGTTTCTTGTTTGCTTAACCCTTAAAGATGAGGATATTTTGTTCCTCTTTGGAACAGAGGTTAAAGAACTCTAGGAACTCAAATTGTGATAGCAATCGCTTCTTATGCACAAAAACCACACAAGCCATGAAAGGACAAATGGCAAACTACTAGCTATGGGAGTGTGAAATTCAAATTGATAGCCTATATAATGAAGTCACTCTGTTCTCACTTGCATTTTTTTCTGCGATGTAAATCTATCATCACTTGCATAAAAAGTGTTTCGCAGGTTGAATGTTGAGCTTGTGCTCAGCTTATGGTCTCTTTAGGTAAATTAGTGCCAGTTTGGAGAAGCCAATATCTATTCTGCTAGCATTGTATGGCTAAAAGAGGTTTTACTGGTTGGAACTGTTTGTCCATTCTCATTTAGATGATTGGATTTTTCCCCTTTTCTTGTCCTTGTTCTTCCTCTTGACGTTGGAGAAGCAATTAGATAAACTCTACAGTGTTTTTCTTTGGCATTCTCAGAATGAGAAGAAGCGAAAACTGTATGCAGAATTGGCTGATTTTATGAAACTACTTTGTTGAATAACATTTAGTGTTTGCACAAATCATGAGGTAAGAATGGATGTTTGATGTTAGTGCAAAAGGCATTCCTTTAAAGAAAATTCAAGGTAAAGTTTTAGACGGAAAATAAGCCGACCATGCAATTTAGCTCGCAGAAGCAGATGCATCAAGCTTCTTCTTCCTCTTCTTTTTCCTCTTCTTCTTCTTCTTCGTCTTCTTCTTTGCCTTCTTCGTCTTCTTCTTCTTCTTCTCACCACTACCACCCTCAGGCCGGAATAGATCCAACTTGGGGATTGGAAGAAAACTCTCCTATCCACTATAAATTTCTCACAATGTGTGACGCTGTTACTCTTGTGGAGTCACTTAGCGTGATATTGATGCTCACTAGTGGCTTTCAAGTTAAATGCCACCTAATCACCAAATCTGCGACCCTATTCATGTGGGTCGCAATTATCTTAACGGTGGCCTCCTATGTAATTCCATTGAACCCTACATCTAAGGTCAGAAATCTAGTCGAGCTGGCGTGATCTCCTAGATAGTGCTAATGTCTATTATATTTCCTCTATATAACTGACGCTACATTTAAATGATCACTAATAAACAAAAAAACCATTATGGCCAAATACTTTAATAGTAATGGATTCAGTAATATGAGCACGATGGAAGATTATCATATGGATTACCACCGACATTAACGCCGGTTACTAAGCTTCCCTCCATCGACGATGAGTTCACAAATGCAATACTCAAAAGTCACAGTGTGCTTCAATAAGCACATTGTAGGAGACCCCCTTAAACCACGAGCCAAACTCGTTCGTGCCCAGCATTCGTAGGCCCAACCCAACCACCATTGTCCCTTGAGAACTCCCTCTAGATCCATCTTCCTGATCATCGACCCCTCCACCTCCTCCTCGGACCTCTCTATCCTCATGGTCGCCTTTATCACAATCTTGCCGGGTGTCGGCATCACGAGTGGTTCCACCGATGCCACTGCCAAGGGCCACGTCGCGTCCCAACTGTAATATAGAAAGCACTCTACTTGGTTAAACAGGTAGGTCTCACGGCTGTACGGTCTCTTTGCCAACAGTGCGGCTTCCCAGGTGGCGTTGGACACAGCCCAGCAACCTTCATCATGGGGTATGTAGGTTTGATCGGTGGCATATATAGTATTAAAAATTACAATGGTGGCGCTTATAGGTGCATCCTGGATATTTTCAAGAGGGTAATGATCGCACTCGATGGAACATCGTCTCTTAGGACGAGGTGACGCCATTGGGTTCGGGCTGGAGTAGATACTGGAAAATACCATTGAGAATCAGCTTGGTGTTTGGTGTTTCACTTAGCTCCTATCGCGAGACTTTATATAGGCAGCTTTCGAGAGTGTGTTGAGGAATTTCTAGAGTTGGTTGACCGGCAAAAGTGTGAAAAATCTTCAAGAGAGAAGGATGGAGCTTTGACTAGGCTTCCTCCTTCCGCAGTTTGCTTTGTGGAGGGTTTCTAGTTTAACCGGTCCCTCGACCACAATCCTTGGTGATCGATTGGATGTTGTGCATACTTCAGAGCAAATCTTGCCTAATCCTCTCTCTGAAGAAGATGATGGCATAAACACTCCCGATAAGGAAATAAGAATTGAATAAGAGTTTGGCGTTGATATCTCAATTGCCGAGGATACTCTAAACTAGGAGATAAGGACAGAGAAGGATGCATTGACTAAGGAGGAGCACATTATAGATGTAGGGGATGTACAAAATATAAAGACTGAGGGTGAGATACATAATGATCCACCTACTGAAATCATTTCTCCACCAGAACATTCAGGTGATTCTAGTGGCAGTATTATTTATATTAATCATATTAATATAGATGAAATTAAAAAAGATGTGCCCTATTTTTTTAGTTGGATGGTTCAAGACAAGAAGAGGAGAGGGGTGGGACTCACGAAAATCCAATAACATAAGGGCGATGAAGACTCCAATGGCATATGAAATGGCATATGTAATTTCGATGGCAGAAATTGATATATGCAAAGACAAATATCACCTAAATGAATCGATGGTGTATATTATATTAAAAATTATAGCGGTAATGCATATAGGTACCTCTTTGGTATTTTTCTAAGAGGTGAGTTTCAGACTCTACGAAGCATTTTTCTAAGAGGAGGCGATGCCATCGGGCTGGGGCTCAGGTTGGATTAAGTGAAACGCCAAAAACCAAATTGATTCTAAACGTCGTCTTCCAACTCTGACTCCATCCTTAACCTGATGCGTCGCCTCCTCCTAAGAGATGACGCTCCATAGAGTCCACGCGTTGCTTCAACCTGAGCTGCTTCATGGAATTCGAGTGTCGCTCCATCTCGAGCCCCAAACCAATGGCATCGCCTCCTCTTAAGAGACTACACTCTGTAGAGTCTGAGCATCGCCTCCTAGAAAATATCAAGGAGATACCTATATCCATTACCATTGTAATTTTTAATATAATATATGCCACCAATTCACTTAGGTGATAATTGTCTTTGCAGATATCAACGAACACCAACCCTTCCGCCACCGAAATAACATATGCCATTTCATGTGCCATTGGAGTCTCCATCGCCTTTATGTTTTTTATTTTGGTGAGTCCTCACCCCTCTCTCTCTTCTTGTCTCGAACCATCCAATCGGAAAAATAGGGCACGTCTTTTTCATTTCTAATTTTTCAATTTCATTTATATTATTACGATTAATATAAATAATACTACCACTGGAATCAGATGAATGTTCTAGATGAGGAATGATTTCAGTAGGTGGATCATTATCTATCTTACTCTCAGTCTTTACATTCTCTACATCCTCTACATATATAATGGGTTCCCTCTCTGTCAATGCATACATCATCTACATATATAATGTGTTCCCTCTCAGTCAATGCATCCTTCTCTGTCCTTATCTCCTAGTTCAGAGTATCCTCGACAATAAGAATATCAACGACAAACATTTTTTCAATTCTTATTTCCTTATCAGGAATGTTTATGCGATCATCTTCTTCAAAGAGAGGATTAGATAAGATTTGCTCTGAAGTATGCATAGCATCCAATCGATCGCCAAAGATTGTGGTCTAGGGACCGGTAAACTAGAAACCCTCCACAAAGCAAACCATAGAAGGATGAAGCCTGGTCAAAGCTTTTATCCTTCTCTCTTAAAGATTTTTCAAGCTTTACTTGTCAATTAACTTCAGAAATTCCTCAACAAACTCTCGAAAGCCACCTATATTAATTCTTGCAATAGGAGCTAAGCGAAACACCAAACACCAAGCTGATTGTCAATGGTATTTTCCACTTTCTGCTCCAGCCTTAACCCGATGGCTCGCCTCCTCCTAAGAGACGACGTTCCATCGAAGTCCTATCGTTACCCCCTTGAAAATATCTAGGAGGCACCTATAGGCGCCACCATTGTAATTTTTAATACTATATGTGCCACCGATCAAACCTACATACCCCACCCTGAAGGTTGCTAGGCTGACAGAGTCCAACGCCACCTGGGAAGCCACACTGTTGGTGGAGAGACCGGACAGCCGTGGGACTTACCTGTTTAACCAGGTAGAGTGCTTTCTATATTACAGTTGGGACGTGACGCGGCCCTTGGCAGTGGCATCGGTGGAGCCACTCGTGATGCCGACACCCAGCAAGATTGTGATAAAGGCAACCATGAGGATAGAGAGGTTCGAGGAGGAGGCGGAGGGGTCGGTGATCAGGAAGTTGGATCTAGAGAGGAGGTCTCAAGGGACGGTGGTGGTCAGGTTGGGTCTACGGATGCTGGGCACGAACGAGTTTGGCTTGTGGTTTAAGGGGGGCTCCCACAGTGTGCTTATTGAAGCACACTGTGACTACCTGAGGATTGTGTTTGCGAACTCATCGTCGATTGAAGGAAGCTTACTAACCTGCGTTAACGTCGGCGGTAGTTCGTCTGATAATCTTCCATCGTGCTCATATCACTAAATCCATCACTATTAAGGTATTTGGCCATAATGGTTTTTTTGTTTATTAGTGATCATTTAAATGTAGCGTCAGTTATATAGACGAGTATGTATTGCTTGTGAAGTGTATTGCCTGGGAATTCAATACCACATTTTGTTTGATGCCAGATTAAGGTTTCCTTTCCCACCAATGATCCAACCAAGCTGGTCCAAGATCCTAACCCATGTGGCTTGGAATGTTTATCAAATTGCAGAGATTGCAGCTTTCACATTCGGAAATCACAACATTACTACTACTGTGGGTTCACTTTATAGACTTGAGAAACTGGTATTGTCCTGGGTAGATCTGCAATCATTTATTCAACTTCCCTCTAGCTTGTCTACACTATATATAGGCAACTGCCAGTCCATGACAAATGTTCCCAATCTTTCATACTAGAGAACTCTATCATCGATATAACAAGAAGGGAGCGCTTAGTTCCTTAGGTCAAGAAAGTTTTATATCATGTAAAAGGGAAATTAGCATTCCGACTTGCTTGTGAAGAGAGCCTTAATGTTTCGATAGGGTGTCGAGTGGGGTTATGAGATGAATTGGAGCCGAAAGTGGTGAAGCTCTTTGAGGAGCTAATTGTATCCTGTAGAATGAGGTTGTAGTGATTGCACAAAATTGCTTTAGTCTGTATCAAAAGATCAGGTAGATTCTTGCTGCACATCTTTTTTCCATGGCCCTGAGTGCAACATGGAAGCATGTTGTCATAGTCATCCGCTGTAAAACACGCACATCCACCTGGGTTGCCCAGCTGGCGCGATCGAGTACAATTCACGGGTAGGGTTTTTGTCCGTTTGGGCCTGTCTCGACGAGCCATCTGACTTTTGGGCTTGTGGGCTTGGGCTGGTTTAATGTGGACTTGTGGGCCTAGTTTGTTTTTAAAAGAGAGGAGGGGAACCATTTGGCTGGGCCCACGCTTCGAGCCCACCCGAGCCTGCCAGACCCGACCCACGTCGACCGGGCCGAACCCAGGTCCGATCTGACGGACCCGACCCGGTCCGACCCCAAAAAAATTATTTTATTATTTTTTTTTTAAATTAAAATTTTAAAAATTAAAAAAAAAATTGAAAATCCAAAAATGATGGGGTTTGATTAGGAATTGCTATGTATTGCCTTTTTAGTGTAATTAAGCCTTTATTTGCCCATATATTGATTATATAGCATGTTTAATTTGCATATTTAATTATTTTTGTGGATGTTTAATTGCACGTGCTCAATTTTACTACAATTAGGATCTTGTATGATTGCGCACTTGCATGATCACCTCGCATGTTAGTGGATAAGTGTAAAATCAATCTAAACTGCATGACAAAAATCTTTTTCTTCTAAAATGAACAATATTAGGTACCGAAAAAGCACTAATTGGTCAATTAATGTAATCAAGTCCCCGATCCTAGACTATCTAGTTGCACAGGAAGTGAGGTACACTCTCATGCCTCACTTGGTTTCTAGCCGACCCCAATAGGCTAGTGGCGACTCCTTTTGTGCAAAATTCCTAAAAAATATCCCAATGTCACGCGAGGTATGGACTTGGGAAAGCCCGTGCTTAATCAAGGGCCATAAGCCCATCCTTTAGACAATACCCCTAAACTTGTTCCCTCCCCCGAGGGTAGGTCGCGACAGCTTGGCGACTCCGCTGGGGAATTGGTTTTAAACCTTAGAGGACTTAGGCCAAATTAATCTTGTTCAAAAATATTTATGTTTGGCAGCGAGGATTCCAGATACACCCCTAACATTAAAGGTGTTAAATGTTTTTATAGAATGGGAGGTTTAAGGGAAGTGTTTGCTCATCTTTGTCTTGCAAGGAGGTTTAGGAATGTATGTTATATTTTGTATGTACAATGTTGTTTGCCCATAAATGGTTGTGCATGTATCCTTTGCATTACACTACACCATAGCACACACTACCTGTCGCCGGACCTAGGCCACATAGGATCATTTAGGATGGTGTTGAGGTAAATACCACTTCGAATACAATTATGTAGTACAAGTCACCCATCTCAACCCGAAATTTCTTTCTTGACGTCAAAGGTCCCCACCCTAGTCTATGATCATGCGACACTGGTCGGTTTTTGACGAAGCTGGAGTCATGGGTAACACGACCTAGCCACGATCTTGTTGGTTCGGTCCGGTGATCCTATGGCTCCATTTTGAGTCGAATAGAGTAGAAATCGAATCACATTCCATGTGCATGTCTATGTAATTGAAAAAAAAAAAACAGATACAACGGTCGACACCCATTGTAAGGTTCCTTTTTATTTGCTCATTTTGTATTGAATTTCCATCTTGAAATTCGCAAACATCAATCAATTGCCCTCGGTGCTGTAGGCTTATAATTGAAAAAATTGGCAATCACTTTTGACAAGTGAATATTGAATGCAAGTTCTAAACACTTTGATTTGGCCCTGTTGAACACATGGTTTTGTTTAAATTTCTAGTTATGGGCTCGAAATCATTTTGAAAAAAAAAAAAAACTTTCAAGTTGTAATTTTATATTGGGGCACAAAAATTGAAATTGTATTTTTTTTTTTATCAAATTCTCTCATTCTTACATTTTGGGACTAAAATGCAAATCATTTTGTGTACAAGTTTCTCAAAATAAAAGTCACTTCATTTTTCTAGGAGTAAAATCACAAATTAATCTTTCAAAAATCAATGACACTTTTGCATACAAAACTTTTGGAATAAAAGTGGACATTCGATTGATGGCCGTGGATTGATTATTTTAATGATGTCTTCTCTTATGATAAAATCTTGGCAAAATACTAAAATCCCATAATAAGAATTGTGGGGCATGTACCGTCGCCTCGATTTTATTGTAAGAAGCAACCTAATTGAGATGTCATTTTATCTCATTCACGTGCTGACATTGTTGTCTTATTGCAGGTTATGTGCGATGTTCCTTGACATTCTCGTGGTGACCACATAAAGAAGTGAATTCTAGAACTAGGACAAGAGTTGATTTTTACTTTCATTTGTGCAAGAGTTTCTTGTATTTTATCATTGTCATTATTCTTGTTAAAAACTATGTTTTCCGTTTTGGGTTTAGATTGCGAATCCAATTGATGCTTTTGTAAATCATGCAACTCACATTTTTTTTTAATGATGGAATTCAATTTTATGAAAATCATCCCTTTAAAAAAATGAATTTAGAATTGTTTCAAGCGAACCTATACGTTTACCTTCCAAAATGAATTTCAAGAAAACTCTGCTTTAGACCCTCTCTTCACGTGATCACTTTCTCAGGTAGGATGAGAAGTTTATCTAAGATCGGCATCTACCCTTTCTAAAAGATAAAAGTGTAGGCTCATGGAACTCGAGGGGCAAGCATGCGTCAAGGCTTCGTCGGCGCCAATCTTCCAATAGAGGCGGAACGAAATTGAATTCTGTTCTAGGAAGTTTCTTTATTTGGAGATGCCTTAGGTGCCAAAATAGCCCATCGATCTTGTTCACTTTGCATGATGAGACAAATGAAGGGAGTTGCCAAGCATCCAAAAAGGTGAATTCGAAGGAAGAGTAAACTGTATCGATTCCAATTATTCATTTCTGATACCGTTTCTAACATCACTTTCTTTTCAGTGTCGGGGAGATATCAAGAGTACCAAGTTTTGTAACGTTCCAACAAATGCAATGGAACATTATTAACTCTTGTTCATCTTAAACAAAGATAGACTTGAATAGAACAAAGGGTGATAAATGGAAAAAAAAGTTGCACAATGACCGTAGAAGCGGCCTTCTACCAAGGAATTAGGAAAATATCAAACACTTAAAAGGCAAATGCAAGGGAAGGGTATTGGCGAGTTACCAAATATCCACGAAGGTAAATCCAAGAGATGTTAGCACCTAAAGGATAAGAGTGAATGAAGGGCAATAATGAATCGTTTCCAACATTTTAATCCCTAAAGATTTTTGCACTAACATATTCTTTCACATTCTTTACAGGGTTACCGAGTCACCATGCTGCAAGTAAGTACCCTTCTTCTAAAAAAAGAAAATAAAAAGAAACTAATTTCCATTACAAAAAAGAACCTCATTTTTTAACATCATTTTTATAAAAAATGAATAATTGAGAAAAAAAAAAAAAAAAAAAAAACTTTCTACAAACTTTTTGAACATCATTTTTATCTCAAAATTGTTTTCTCAGTTTATGGGTTATTCATTTTGAATCAAATTTCCCTATGGAGATTGATCCACTTAGATGATCTCAGCAAAGTGAAATGGGAATGATAATCATGCCAAACAAGAAGTGCTTAGGATGAAGAAAGGCGAAGCCATTTCCAAACATGTCTTTCAAACACTTTTGAGAATTGAGTGAAAAACGACATTCTCTTAGGATGAATGATTCATTTGCATTGAGCGCAAAGATCAAAATGATATAGGCGTTTCCTTCATCAATCTCAAGCACCGTACTAATCTCTTGCTAACCCTTTGGGCCAAATAAAGATGATTCTTCAAAGTACCCCTGTCGAGAACGACCCTACATTGGGGCAGCATAGGAGGTCACAGTCGTGTTGTAGAGCGAAAGATTGAGAAAGATTCTATTACTTTCACTCACATCAATCTTCTAGATGATAACTTCAGAGGAATTCTCATTAGAGCTTGACTCATCTCAAGGTGAAGAAGAGCATTTTTTTCTCTACCCAAGCACTAATACCCGTTGCTTAAGCCAATTTGGGCCTGATTATTCATTTCTGAACCCCGAGCAGTGATCATCTCCCTTCACTAGGGCAAGACATAATAATTGACCAAATACAATTGATAGTTACAAGAAAATGTGAAAAGCATCTCGAAAGTCATAAGAGTTACAAAAGTTCAAAGAGCAAAAAGTTCGACAAACTAAGGGGCATGAAAAAGCAGTGTGCTTAGTAAAAGTAAGGCCAATACTCGTCAAGAAAAAGAGCCAAAAGGCTGCATCTTATGTGAAAAAAAATTATCAAAGTCCAAGTGCCTGCGTAAAATATCATCGCAAGTGCAAAGGAAATTAGAAAAATGAGCAAAGCTCTCATGCAGAAATGATTAGTCATGGGACTTTCGAGATGCGATGTGTTCCAAAAGCCAAATGATTTCTAAAGATCGAGTGACTTGGTCACGATGCCATGATGATCACCGACTCTTAAAAACCCTCTTGAAAATTTTAAGCCTTTCGAGCCTCTCCCAAACCAAAATTACAATCCTCTTCCGAAATCTCTTCTAATTGGGATGGTTTGAGTGAAAATGAGAATGCCACAAAGAAGCTACTATTTGAAGGAGTTGAGATAATTCTATCTTTCTTATTTTCCAAGTTCTCAACTCGTAAACTCGATGAAGATAGCAACAAATGATCCTTTATTGGCCTCAAAGCAATAATTTCTTTGTGTAAGCCCTAACCTAGCCTATATTGCGGTCCTTTCAAAAGACCTTTTTAATCGATCAGATTGTGATCATCGTGAATGTTTTCGAAGGCCTTTAACATGGGTTATGTGAGATACCCTTAGCAATCAATTACTTCCCATGCGAATAGATGGGATCAAGCAGCCATTATTTCAAGAGTGTGTGAGAAACCCTTTTTGACTAAGAAGCTCTAGTTTGGCATGCTTAATGAGCCTTTTTCACGAGTCGTAACCGTTCTGATAAGAACTTGACTCCTAGAGAATTTGATAATTAATGATATATCCCCAAGCAAGATGACAGTTTTTGCACCACATGATGCTAATTGACATTGAATGTTTTTTTTTTAAAGCAGTCTGACTTAGCTTGATTAGCTTGTTCAATTAATGCTACATTATTGCCAATATGTCTCTTGATGACATCCCTAATGACATTTGCTCAAGTCAAGTTTGATAGGATTTCTCAGTGAAGCCATGCAGTTTTCAAGGGGTTAGCGGGTGCTTCCCTAAAAAACCAAAGGTTCATGGTCAACCTTAAACCATGTCACCTCCAAAGGTTCATGGTTAATCTTAAACCATGTCATCTACAAAAGTTCATGGGTTTTCCCCAAAATCATGTATTTTCAACCCGGTCGAAACCCGTTGTTGCACGGTGAGACTTTCTCTCTTCTTATGACAAGGAGAGCTTTTGTAGCCCGAAGTCTTTATTTCTTCTATCATACAAAATGTTCATTTGGAATAACCTAAAATTTTTGGTTTTTTTTCCCATCAATGCTGAATTGTCACGAGTTCTTCTTGCATTTTCATCCCGACCCGATAAGTTACTCTTCTTGCCTTTTGGATCTCGTGATCATTAATCAAGATGATCTTTTTCTTGAGTTTTTGCACCACACCTTGTAGAGTGCGGAGTAGGTTTAGAAGTCGGTTGAACGGAGAGTCTTTGATTCTTCCACGGTCTAAGTCTTCTTGTTTGAATTTTTCTTCAAACTTACCAACTGCGATAGCACAAGTCCTTTTCTCATTTTGTTCGGTGTATATGAATTTATGCTGACGAAATCCCTTGATTTTCAAACTCATGAGTATAACATTTTCTTCATACACTTTCATAGCAAATTTTGAAAAATGAGAGAAAGGACTTACTTACAAGAAAGTAGACCCCGAGGTGAAAAATCATCTACTATTAAGCCAATGCTTTGAGTTTTAGTTGGTCCAAAGAATCCATATTTACCCCACGATTAGAGCTTTTTCTTCCATGTCTACACGGTGAACATATTCCTTCCTGGAAGTTGATCTTGAATCGATAACGCGCCAAAGTAATTCAATCCTTCATGGTTAATCTTACCAATAATCCTTCCTTTGTTTCATCTATTTAGACAAGATTTATCAAAAGTTCGTAGTTTGATATGACACGGAGAGCTTCGTAATTTTTTCTCTTCTTATGACACGGAGAGTTTTTGTAGCCCGAAGTCTTCATTTTTTCTTATGACAAGAAGAGCTTTTGTAGCTCGGAGTCCTTCTTCCTATGACATGAAGAGCTTCTGTAGCTCGGAGCCCTTTTTCTTATTACACGGAGAGCTTCTGTAGTCCAGAGTCCTTCTTCCTATGACACGGAGAGCTTCCATAGCCCAGAGTCCTTCTTCCTATGACATGGAGAGCTTCTGTAGCCCGGAGTCCTTCTTCCTATGACACGGAGAGCTTTTGTAACCCGGAGTCCTTTTTCCTATGACACGGAGAGCTTCTGTAGCCCGGAGTCCTTCTTCCTATGACATGGAGAGTTTCTATAGCCCGGAGTCCTTCTTCCTATGACACGGAGAGCTTCTGTAACCCGGAGTCCTTCTTTCTATGACACGGAGAGTTTTTGTAGCTCTGAGTCCTTCCTATGACACGGAGAGCTTTTGTAGCTGGGAGTCCTTCTTCCTATGACACGGAGAGTTTTTGTAATCTAGAGTCCTTCTTACTATGACACGGAGAGTTTTTGTAGTCCGGAGTCCTTCTTCCTATGACATAGAGAGCTTATGTAGCCCGAAGTCCTTCTTCTTATAACATGGAAGAGCTTCTATAACCGGAGTCCTTCCCCTTCTTCCTATGACACAGAAAGCTTATGTAGCCCGCAGTCCTTCTTCCTATGACATGAAGAACTTTTGTAGCCCGGAGTCCTTCTTCCTATGGCACGGAGAGCTTCTGTAGCCCGGAGTCCTTCCCCTTCTTCCTATGACACGGAGAGCTTCTATAACCCTAAGTCTTTCTTCCTATGACACGGAGAGTTTTTGTAGTCCGGAGTCATTCTTCCTATAACATGGAGAGTTTCTATAGCCCGGAGTTCCTCTTTCTTCCTATGACACGAAGTGCTTTTGTAGCCCGAAGTCCTTCTCTTCCTCTTATTGACAAGACACGCTCCCATAATTATGAGCCATTTCCATCGACCTGATACATACCTATGCACCTAGGGTCTCTCTACCATCAAAATAAGTTAGGTGTCCTCTGTCTTTGAATGCAACCTCTTCGAGCTCCCATTCAAAGAGGGGTAGCTATTGACACCTAAATTTCGTCATTTTTCTTAAGACTTAATAGCATTAAAAGTTAGGAATTAGTCGCAAAAAATACAAAATAAAATAAATCATTAAAAATGTATTGTGCTTTCACTATTGCATTGCACATTGAATGGTCCTTTCTTAATTTCTTCCAAAAAATTCGTTATCAAAAAGAAAAAATATAAAATTTATCAAAAGAAATTAATTAAAAAAAGGAAAAGAAAAGAGACAACGTGGAAGGGGCCGGGCCAAGGCGGCCCAGCCCTCCTTTTTCCTTCCTTCCCCGCATGGGCCTAGCCCTTCTCCCCTTCGACCCGGTCCATGCCAGCCTCTTCTTCCTCAGCCCACCTTCACGTGTGAAACCCTAGAGAAATGAGAGAGCAGAGGGAAAACTAAAAAGCAGAAAAACATAGAGGGAAGAAAAAGGAGGGGCAGAGGAAGAAAGAGAGAAGGGGAGAGAGCTCGAGAAGAGGGAGCTCAAGAAGGCTCACCATTGCGAGCCGTGCCACCGTTGCCGCGCCGCCGCCCCATCGCCACTACTATCTCCCCGAAGCCGTGCCGCTGTGTTTAGAGCCGTGTCGCCGCTGCCGCCCAACCGACGCCGACTAACGCCGACCATCTCCGCATCAGATCTTCGCCGCGGCCCCAAGCCGGCTATTGCTGTCATTCGACCGACCGCCTCGAGTTGTGCCGCCATTACCCTTGACGCCATCACCGTTGTAGCCCTCGTCACGCCGCAGCCGCCACTGCAATGCCAGCGATCCGAGCCCTTTTGCTGCGCCACCACTGCCCTCCGAAAGCCGACGCCTACAACCCGCGACGTCGCACCTCCACCCGTCTCCGCAGCCGCTCATCGTTGCAACTTTTGCCACCTGAAGCCATCCTCCACCACGTTGCGCCGTCCGCCACATCGCCGCCGTCGACATCCCAGCCAACCCCTCTAGCACCATGGATCACTGAACTCAAGGGATCTAGAATCCGGGTCACGCGAGCCGAGCCGAGTACAATTCTCGAGTAGGGTTTTCGTTCATTTGGGCTTGTCTCGACGGGCCATTTGACTTTTGGGCTTGTGGGCTTAGGCTAGTTTAATGTGAGCTTATGGGCCTGGTTTGTTTTTAAAAGAGAGGAGGGGAACCACTTGGGCTAGGCCCACCCGCTTTGGAACCCAACCCACCGGGCAGGATCACCTCGCATGTTAGTGGATAAGTGTAAAATCAATTCAAACTACATGAAAAAAATCTTTTTCTTCTAAAATGAACAAAATTAGGTACCAAAAATGCATTAATTGGTCAATTAGTGTAATCAAGTCCTCGATCCTAGACTCTCTGGTTGCGTAGGAAGTGAGGTACACTCACATGCCTCACTTAGTTTCTGGTGACCCCAATAGGCAAGTGGCAACTCATTTTGTGCAAAATTCCTAAAAAATATCACAATGTCACGCGGGATATGGGCTTGGAAGAGCCCATGCCTAATCAAGGGCCATAAGCCCATCCTTTAAGCAATATCCCTAAACCTGTTTCCTCCCCCCGATGGGTAGGTCGCGACATCTCTCCTCTAACCCTAATTCTCACATGTATCCTCACATAAGGAGCGTTTACCTAATGCTAAAGGGTGAGGGGCCTTCTCATTAAGCCAGTGATACGGAGGGCAATAGAGGAGAATGACTTGATGCGTGGATCATCGATTTTCGCTTCCGCATCAAGAACGATTGATTCCAATACAGGTGCATTATCTTTTTACTCAATCATCTATGCTCTTGTTCTGGTTATGGAGATCTTGGAATTGCACGTTTTGCGTCCAACAGGCAATGTAGAGACGTGTATGAAGGAGAAAAGAATAAGGAAACAAGAAGGGAATGAATAAACGAAAGAAAAAGAACTGTTGATTTTCATGGTCATTGGTCACATTGTGAACCCATTTCCAGTTTGGCAATGCGCCTATCCAAAACAGAACCTTCGACTTTCGACCTCTAAATCGTTGCTCCTTTTCAAGCCCTAGATCGAATGTACTCATCTAGTTAAGTATAGTTGTTGTCAGAGTCTTTTACCATGCAAGCGCGAGTAACTCCGGTAGCTACTCGTAGTATTTGACATGCGTGTTTGATCAAGCTTGGTGGCTTTTTCGCAGTGCTTGACGTGTGTACTCAGTCACAAGCCATAGAAGACTTGTGTTGTTGATCTATGTCGCGTTCGCCATTTCATCATCATCTAGATCACTTCCCTCTCAATCGTGAGATGTAGGGTTTGTACTTATCGCTTGTCATGTCGCTGTTCATTGATTTCATCCTCGTGTGTGTTCAATTAGCACGTAGTTGCATGATCCGGCGTGTGTTTGCATCACATTTAGCAAGCTTGCATCAAGCCTTTGCGTTACATTGTGACGATTGTGCGTTAACATGAGTTCTCGTATTATTCAGAGTTACATAGCAAGATTCGTTATGGCATGCAATTCATCTTATGTTATTGATTAATTATGTATTTATTATTATCTATTCGATAGTTATATTTTATTGATTTTTTTATTGCCTGAACATAAAGCTGATTAAGAGGTTGATAGTGTCAAGATACAATGAAACTACAACCCATACGTACACATCGCAGCTGAAGCACTTGATCAAGTCACTGACATTGTATATGATGAAGCCAGTGAACACGACTACTGGCACGAAGCCCAATATCATCGAGGATAAACTTCTCCGAAGATCTATTAATCAAGCAAAGTCCAAAACATGAGAAATTCTAGCAGAATATGACATAGTGCAGCCAAAAAAGAGGTGTTGGAAAGGAATGAATGGATCTCCCGAAAGTACCTGAATAAGCGCAAAAACAAGGAATGCTAGGAGGGAAGCGAACGAAAAGGGCCCAAAAAAAAAAAAAACCGAAATCACGGCCTCTTGTTACAGCCTAAGAGGTGTAGAACATAAGCACGACACGGTAGCAGTGACAACCGTCAAGATTGCCAACTCCAAAATGAACTTTTCAGTTAAAAAGATGGAACTGGAGATTCAACACATATGCAAAAGAAGTAACTGGTACTAGATCATTAGGACTTAATCAGCTGTTGAGAACCACGATAGATTGAAGCATGATACACATACATATAGAGAACATTCCATTAAAGAGCCAAAAGCTATAAGACAAGCCTTGTGTCGAATCGTCATATGCATAGAAAATTAGGAATTGTGAGGTAAAAAGGCATGGTCCCCCGAACAAAAAAGTCGATCTAACATGATCGCTAACCTAACATGCAACCTATCCTAAATTTTTCGTGCACTTCCTGAAGGTCGACTCAGGTTTCAGTTTGGCATCCATAGACAACAAGGTAGAATGGGAGCATTCCCTTCATTTCTGAATGGGAATCTCTGCAGGAAAGGAAGAATGATCGAGATTATGGGATACACCACTGATTCTATTAGCTTGGTTCACTCCTATGTGAAGAAGCCCAATGAGTTGCAAGCCCAAAAAGGGTTTGAGTCCATATAATAAGTTATATGAATAAATAGGGTTTCTCACTATCTAAAAAGTGG
Source organism: Eucalyptus curtisii (assembly GCA_017140595.1). NCBI lineage: Eukaryota > Viridiplantae > Streptophyta > Magnoliopsida > Myrtales > Myrtaceae > Eucalyptus > Eucalyptus curtisii. Next base: position 20,367,751 of record CM029501.1, on the reverse strand, counting down.
TAGCCGCAAAAGACACGGTAACAAGAGAAAAAGATAAAATAGAAAATCCGGGGGTTGAGGCAATATCTGATTTACATCAAGTTCGCATCGGAGGTCGATTCGTGGTCCGATTGAGCTGAAATTTTGTCAGCATGTTTGTGGCACAATCTTCTCAAATCTGAACGGTTTGATTTTCATTTGAAGCTGCCTCCATTAGGTTTTTCGTGGATTGATCAAAACCTACGTTTTTTGTCAGATTTATCCTTGATCTTTTGTGAAATTCATGTGTATTGCCAAGAATTATGTTCTTGAGGTCTTTGTTGCTACGTACCTCTAGTATTTGCTAGAGAATAATATTGTTCACCCAATTCTGTTGATAGTGAAGATTTTCGGGTGGACTTCGGTCCCGTGGTTTTTTATCTCCTCACATCGAGAAGGTTTTCCACGTAAAAAATCGTCTCGTGTTCGCGTGCTTGGTATTTATTTTACTCTACTATATCAATAATTATTAGGTTTACACAAGAGGGGAGATTATTTTATTCCACTACGTTAATTCGATATTGTTCGAATTGTTGTCGTTCTCTCATCAGAGTGGTATCAGAGCATTTGGTTATTGCTTGATTTTTCTGCCTTGTGTTAAACAATGGAAACGAATACAAGTAGAATGGTTACACTAAATGGTTCGAATTATCATATTTGGAAAGGGAAGATGGAAGACCTGTTATATGTGAAAGATTTTTATTTGCCCGTATTTGCCGAGGAGAAACCGGATAATAAAACTGATGCTGAATGGTCTATATTGCATCGTCAAGTGTGTGGTTATATTGGGCAGTGGGTGGACGATAATGTTTTGAACCATATTATTGAGGAAACACATGCACGCAGTTTATGGGATAAGCTCGAACGGTTATATGCTCGAAAGACTGGGAATAATAAGTTATTTTTTACAAAACAGATGATGGCTCTGAGATATCAAGATGGTACTCGTTTGACTGATCATTTAAATTCTTTTTAAGGAATTATAAATCAGTTGGTTGCGATGGGAATCAAGTTTGATGATGAGATACAAGCACTATGGTTGCTTGGTACTTTGCCAGACTCATGGGAGACTTTCCGAACATCTTTGTCTAATTCTGCCCCGGATGGTACAATTACCATGGATTTGGCCAAGAGTAGTATTTTGAATGAAAAGATGAGAAGGAAGACACAAGGATCATCCTCTTCACATTCTAATGCCTTGGTTGTTGAGAAAAGGGGAAGAAGTGAGTCTCGAGGTCCGAAAAATAAAGATAAAAGTCGAGATAAAAGCAGAGGTAAGTATAACAAATTTGCTAATGTTGAGTGCCATTATTGTCATCAGAAGGGACATATTCAGAGGTTTTGTCGCTAGTTAAAAAGGGAGAAACAAAAGGAGAAAGGTAAAGAGAAGAAAAGTAATAATGACAGCGATGATAATCGTGTTGCTGCACTTAAAGAAGACTTTCTCATTATTCTTCTCCCCATCCCCTCATTTTTCTTCCCTCTCTAAATTTTGTGCATATGTTCATGCTACGTCTCGTAAAGATTTCTTTACATCATACAAGTCAAGTGACTTCGGATCTGTGAAGATGGGAAACAATGGGCTAGCTCAAGCTGTAGGCATCGATGATGTGTGCCTAGAAACCAGCAATGGCACAAGGTTAGTATTGAATAATGTAAACATATACCTGATATCCGCTTGAATTTGATTTCTACAGGCAAGTTGGATGATGAGGAGTATTGCAGCACGTTCAGTAATGGTCAATGGAAGCTCACCAAAGGTTCTCTTGTTGTGGTTAGAGGTGAAAAATATTCTTCGTTATACATTATGCAGGCAAAGTTGTCCACAGACAAAATTAATGCAGTAGACAGCGAAGATGCGGTTGAGTTATGGCATAAAAGGCTCGGTCACATCGGAGAAGGGTTTGTCAATATTGGCCAAGAAGAAGCTTCTTTCGGGATTGAAAAGTTGGCGCTAAAGAAGTGTGCTCATTGTTTAGCAAGAAAACATAACGAGTTGCATTTAAAAGTTCCCCTCCTTCAAGAAAGTCGTATACTGGATTTAGTGCATTCTGATGTTTGTGGTCCTATGAAAACAAAATCACTTGGTGGCTCTCTTTATTTTGTTACCTTCATAGATGATTTTTCAAGGAAAATTTGGATTCATACCTTGAAAACTAAAGATCAAGTATTAGATGCTTTTAAGCAATTTCAGGCTTCAGTTGAGAGACAGACTGGAAAGAAATTGAAATGCATCAAAATTGATAACGGGAAGAGTATATTGAACCTTTTGATGAATATTGCCGACAACAAGGTAGTCGACATCAAAAGACACCTCCCAAGACACCTCAGTTAAATGGCTTAGCTGAGAGAATGAACAGAACATTGATTTCACAGCCAAAGTTACCTGGATCCTTTTGGGGTGAGACTTTAAGTACAGTTGTGCACGTATTAAATCTTACTCCACGCGTTCCTTGAGAGTTTGATGTTTCTAATAGAGTTTGGACAGGCAAAGATGTTTCTTATGATTATTTGCGTGTCTTTGGGTGCAAAGCATTTGTTCATATTCCCAAATATGAGAGGTCTAAACTTGATGTGAAAACACGACAGTGCATATTTATTGGTTATGGACAGGATATGCTTGGCTACAAATTTTATAATCCGGTTGAAAAGAAAATTTTAAGAAGCAGAGAAGTTGTGTTGATGGAAAATCAAACAATAGAGGATATTGAGAAAGCATAGATGATTTCAACACCACAAGTTAGTGATAATTTGGTTGATTTGGATCCGGTTCCTCTTACAAATATTCCTACACAGGTTGATGAAGAGCAACAGGAAGTCAATGTTCCAAATAACGCACATGTTCCTGAACATGTTGAAACAGATAATAAAATTCTTAAACCAGAGGCTCAATTAGATGTTCAATTGGATGTTCCAATCTGGAGATCTGTTAGAGACTAACGACCTTCCACCATGTATTCTAAAGATGAGTATTTATTATTGGCTAATGCAGGTGAACCAGAGTGCTATGCAAAAGCAATAGAAGATGAGAACAAAAGTAATTGGTTTGATGCTATGCGAGATGAGATGCAATCACTTTATGATAATCATACTTTTGAGTTGGTGAAGTTACCTAAAGGTAAAAGAGCTTTGAAGAATAAGTGGGTATATAGGTTGAAGCAAGATGAACATACTTCACAACCACGATACAAAGCTAAATTGGTTGTTGGTTAGAGAAAGGGTATTGATTTTGATGATATATTTTCTCCGGTAGAGAAAATGTCTTCTATCCGTGTGGTACTAGGCTTGGCAGCTACCCTAGATTTGGAAATTGAGCAAATGGATGTTAAAATAGCCTTCCTACATGGTGACTTGGAGGAAGAGATATACATGAAACAACTTGAGGGTTTTAAAGTGAAAGGGAAAGAGGATTATGTGTGCAAATTGAAGAAAAGTCTCTATGGCCTAAAACAAGCACCGAGGCAGTGGTACAAAAAATTTGAGTCAGTTATGACAGAACAGGGCTATAAGAAGACTTCTTCGGATAATTGTGTGTTTGTCCAAAAATTTTCTAATGATAACTTTATTATTCTCTTGCTTTATGTTGATGATATGCTGATTGTTGGTAGGAATGCTTCAAGAATTGAGTTATTGAAGAAACAGTTGAGCAATTCTTTTGCCATGAAAGACTTGGGCTCGGCGAAGCAGATTCTTGGCATTAAAATTACCCGAGACAGAGATGCTAATGAGTTGTTTTTGTCGCAAAAGAAATATATCGAGAAGATCCTTCAGAAATTTTACATGGACAAGACTAAAGTGGTTAGTACTCCTCTTGATGCCCACTTTAAGTTAAATATGAAGTAAAGTCCTACGACCGATAAAGAGAAGAAAGATATGGAAAATGTTCCATATGCCTCAGCTGTAGAAAGCTTAATGTATGCTATGGTATGTACACGCCCAGACTTGGTGCACACAGTTAGCGTTGTTAGTCGCTATTTGTCAAATCCAGGCAAAGAGCACCGGAATGCAATGAAGTGGATTATGAGGCATCTTCGGGGAACTTCAAATTTGAAACTCAATTTCGAGACCGGGAAACTTGAGTTAGTTGGATACACAGATTTCGACTTGGCAAGAGATATTGATTCACGTAAATCTAATTTCTGGTTATTTGATTTCTTTGGCGGGTGGAGCTGTGTCATGGAAGTCAAGATTGCAGAAATGTGTTGCACTTTCTACAACCGAAGCTAAATTTATTGCAAGCGACTGAAGCTAGTAAAGAGATGCTACGGATGAAGAAGTTCTTAAAAGAACTTGGGCTCAAGCAAAAGAGGTATGTGCTATTTTGTGATAATCAAAGCGCAATTCATCTTGGTAAGAATTCATATTTTCATTCTAGATCGAAACATATTGATGTTAGATATCATTGGATAAGGGATGTTCTAGATGAAAAGTTGTTGGAACTTGAGAAAATTCATACGAATCATAATGGCTATGATATGATGACGAAGACTCTACCAAGAGAGAAGCTTGAACATTGCCAATTGATAACAGGGATGGTGAATCCCTCCACATTGTCGTGAGGGGGAGATTTGCTAGCTGAGTTCACTCCTATGTGGAGGAAGCCCAATGAGTTGCAAGCTCAAAAAGGGTTTGAGCCCATATAATAAGTTATATGGAGAAATAGGGTTTCTCATTATCTAAAAAATGGTAGCCGCAAAAAACGCAGTAACAAGATAAAAAGAGAAAGCAGAAAATCTAGGGATTAAGGCAATATCTGATTTACATCAAGCTGGCATCGGAGGTCGATTCGTGGTCCGATTGAGCTGAAATTTTGTCAGCATGTTCGTGGCGCAATCTTCTCGAATCTGAACGGTTTGATTTTCGTTTGAAGCTGGCTCCATCAGGTTTTTCGTGGATTGATCAAAACTTGTGTTTTTTGTCAGATTTATCATTGATCTCTTATGAAATTCATGTATATTGCCAAGAATTATGTTCTTGAGGTCTTTGCCGTTACATACCTCTAGTATTTGTTAGAGAAGAACATTGTTCACCCAATTTTGTTGATAGTGAAGATTTTCGGGTGGACTTCGGTCCCGTGGTTTTTGATCTCCTCACATCGAGGAGGTTTTCCACGTAAAGAAATCGTCTTGTGTTCGCGTGCTTGGTATTTATTTTACTCTACTATATCGATTCCTATTAGGTTTACACAAGAGGAGAGATTATTTTATTCCGCTGCGTTAATTCAACATTGTTCGAATTGTTACCGTTCTCCCATCAAATTCCTTCATCGTGACAGCTCCATTATCATTTGAGATCAACCTTTGGGCTTGTTTGAAATTCGACACACAAAATTTAGGACGGGTCACATGTTGGGTTAGCGATCATGTTAGATCGAGTTTTTCATTTAGGGGACCGTGTTGTTTTCCCTCCCCGTTCCTAATTTCCAATGCATATAATGATTTGACGCGGGGCTTTTCTTATAGCTTTTTGCTATTTAATAAAATGTTCTTTATGTATGTGTATCATGCTTCAGTTCTATCATATATCTCAACAACTGATTAACTCCTAGTGATCTAGTATTAGTTACCTCTTGTGTGTCTATGTCTAATCTCCAATTCTATCTCTTCAATAGCAAGTATCATTTTGGAATTAGCAATCTTGATTGTGACATCCTGAAAATTTGACCCCGTTTCGATAATATGAAATGGGCTTTTTGTCGAAGCGCCTATAGTCCTTTTTCTCAGAGCTGATCACTCTCAAGTTAACTGATCTATCAAGTGAAGCCATTAAGGGATATAAACGAGACAAACTCGAGAATTCGATCAGAAATCGACTGCTCGACCGTGTAATCGGCAAGGATCAATATGGCATCGTTATAATCGATTAGTGATCGGGTATAGGTTGATTTGATGGAATGGCGTGATTAAATTGTGGGTGATTCCACCTGATTGCAAAATTCACATCGAACGGCACTAACCGAATTTTCTGTCGATTATGTACCCGATACCCGTAATTGAAACATTGAGATTTTTATGACAACCGAGAATCGCCGACAAGTCGGAGATGCACAAAGGTGGATCAAAATCATCAACCACGGGTCAAACGCACTAAAATCCCTAAAAGCTACCCGATAGGTTGGGTCGCGCTAAAATCGCGTCCGGTCGATTTTAATCACGAAATTGAACTCGGTTTCGGGAATTGAAAGTTTGAGCGTGTCACGATTTATTTTTAGGACCTCATCTCATCTTTTGAAAAAAATTCGGCGAGCCTGGAAAATTTGCGGAAAAGTCAATTTTGGCAAATTTAATTAGAAGAATTTGGATGGGAGAGGAATTTAGCTATTTTGCTACCTAAAAATAGTTAATTATGGGAAATTATATTCAAGAAAGTATTTGGGGATAAAAAAAGATTGGCATGAAGACTTTGGGGATTTAGAATGATGATTTTTTATATTTTTCCCTTGACTTTCAAGGCCCTTGTTCCCTCCTCTCTCTGTCTTTTACTTTATTTTCCTCTCATTCTGTTCTTTGCATTTCTCTTCCACCCATCAGCGAACCGAGTTCTTCCCTGCACGCCTGTAACCGTGAGCTCCCACCTCCTCCATTCCCTCGGTTGCGCTGCCACACATCCGCGCCCACATCGCTCATTCCTCTCCACCACCAACGCAACACCATCCTTATGCCGGCAGCTTCCATTCTTCTCCCCATCCCCTCCCACCAACGTCAGCTGCCACCTCAAGCCATCCACATCACACGCCCACCTCACCGCAACAACACCCCACCACTAGCGACTCCTCCGTCAACCCCCTTACTCACTATCCACTGCCAGTCCTCCTTTCCCAACACCAACATCCCCTTCTTAGCCTAGTCAAGTCCAGCGTCCTCGCCACATGGCCGCTGCAGCTCCAGCCTCCGCCTGACCAGCCCAGCTGCATCCCCGCCAAGCTGCCACCATCCGATCAGCCCCTCGAGCCAAGCCGCGACCAACAAGCCCTTCAAGACCAAACTGAGTCCAACAAGCAGCCCCTTTGCCGAGATTGGTAGGGCTATTTTCAGCCCTTTTTGGCCCTTCTTTAGAGTCATCGTAGGCCCCCGAGTCTTGGCCGCCATCGCGCCACCGTTGCCGTGGACCTGTTTTCTAGCTAAACTGGTGAGTTAGCATTATAATCTTTGATTATGGAGCTAATTACACTTAGGGGGAGATTAGTTCGACCTAATTAGGATTAAGGTTAATTTAGTTAGTGTAATTATTTAGTTGGTTAGTTAGTTAGAGCAATTAGGTAGTCATATTAGTTTAGTTAAGGGTTAATTATGTTATGTAGTTAACTTAATTAGATTAGCTTAGTTAGCCTAGCTAGATTAATTAATTAGTCTGAGTAAATTAGCTTGGTTAGTTTATGTAGATTGATTACGTGGGTAAATTTAATTAATTTGCAAGTTATTTATTTTGTAATTTATTTAATTAAATATTAATTAGCATAAATTATACCGGGATAGCCGATTGTCAAAATTGTGTGCTGATCATCATGGTTGTATTGATTTGTGGAATTGATTGCTAAATTGTGCAATTGGGTGCTTGGTGATGATTTTTAATTATTATTTCAAAAATATGAATTTTTTATATTTAATTAGAAAAATACCGAGTGTCGGGTTTTGACGCCAAAAATATTTTAGGTACTATATAAAATCGTGGAATTTTGAAATGGAAGAGTACCACGCTTTATGGTTCGATTGACTGTGTGGCCACGTACAATTATTTTATTGGGTGTTTTTAATATAAAGAAAATTAGCCAAGTCCATTATTTGAAATGGAAGTATTTGAGTGCAAAGCACGATGTTCTTGGCCGAACATGGATGTGCGTATGATCGCTATCGGAACCCATCACCCAATGAAAGTCGGGGAGGCGTTGCTCCTTTATGGAATGCCCTTGTCAACGGATGCCGGTCGCAGTGGAGGCTGGGCCGATGCTCCTTCGGGAATGCCATCTACATGTAGATGTTGCCGCACCCAACGAAACGGGACGATGCCCGGTTATGCTGGATGACCGCCGACTAATGAGTTGGCAGTGGCCATTGGGTCGTAAATAACTGGAACGCTTGAATGAGTGAGATAGTCGCACCTGATTATGGACAAAATTGTATGACACGGAATGTGACGTGTTATAACGATTTGGCATCATAATTGGGATCCCTGTGATTATTTGATGATTGATGTGCAATGTTCCAATTATTGAATATGTTTGCTACATGCATATGTATATGAGATGTACTAATGTGTAGGGAGGTGTTGAGGCGAGGTAAGTCCTTTATGGTGTATGTTTAGGACGCCTCTGAGTGAATTCTCGTCCTAATCGGAGTTTAGGGTGTTGACTCACTGAGACTTTGTCTCACCTCGTCGTGGTTTAAAATTTTACAGGTCCTTGATGGAGATGCGCCATGTCTGTTTTGGGTGGCCACAAGAGGCAGAGACCAAGCGTACCATTCTCCCTATCCACGGGACTCCCTGGACCCATGAGCTCGTTGTTACCACCATTTGGGTCGATGAGGGCCTACCTCAGTTGGTATCTCATTGATTCAAAGCGTGGTTCCGTCATGGGTCTGACGGGGTTCAGGAGAGCCCCTTGAACGGTTTTGACGGACCTACCGTCGATTCCGAGTATGAGGAACGCCGATATTTTGGCTGATATCAAGGCAAACCAAGGGCCCGAGGTTGAAGAGTCCGGAGTAGAGGTAGCTGATCCTCTAGACATCGACATCCCTGATGGTGTAGTGGACCCGGATCTCAAGTAGGTATGGTCCGGGGTAGGATTGGCTTAGTGGCTTCTTTTTTAGACATGCCTTATGTATATAACTTTGTAGGGCTAACCTAGTTTGTTTATAAAATATGCTTTGTGTTAATCGGCTATCCTGCTTTTACTATCCCTGTGTTGATTGTGGTCTGGAGATTATGAGTTCGCTTCCGCATGTGCATAAAACAGAAAGGGTCGGCGACGTGTCCTGGGAACGTCGCATTTTAGTCGACCGCCAAGGGATGTTTGCGTGCCCGGGGTTCGGGCGGGACATTGATGGTGGTCATTGTTGTCGTCATGGCCGCCATGTTTACATTCTACACCTTCTCTAGGCTGTGACAAAAGGCCGTGATTTCAATTTTCTTGGACCCTTTTCGTTCACTTCCCTCCTAGCATTACTTGCTTTCGCTCGTAACCAGTTGTTTTTGGCAGCGTTCAACTAGCATGCTCTGTCACTGGCCCGAGAAGACTTGCTTCGTTGATCTATGTTGTGCCGTTGCTCCATCATCTTGATCGCTTCGCTCAATCAATTACTGGACAGTACGCATGCCTATCCAAACCAGAACCTTCAACTTTCGACCTCTGAATTGTTGCTCCTTCTTAAGCCCTTTGTCAAATGTACTTGTCTAGTTGAGTATAGTTGCTGTCACAGCGTATCGACAAGCACGTTGTCACAAAACCCAAAAAAATTGACAACTTACATCATTATCAATCTTTTTGTTACACTAAAAGGAAGAAACTATGGCTTTGCTTAATCGCTCAATTTATTATTTTCCAGCATCGCACTCTGTATAAATCTTAATTTTATCCAAATACATTTTCGAAGCAAAGTTTAGACGGTTTGATATACGCAAATCAAGATATTTGAGGATTCTTCAAACGGCCAATGAAAAAGTAACTAGAGATCAGAGTTTCTTTGAAAACTATATTCATGTCCCTATTATTATCATGCTTGTAAAACCTTAACCCTCAGTATCTTCAGCTAAGACACCATCATCATTCGGGCACGGCCATGCCAAACAGCTTTTCTTAGCGATCAGCCGCTTCGGAAAACATTGATAAAGCTGAGGAAGAGGTTGATGATGTCAAGATAGAGAGAAACTGCAGCCCAAATGTACTCGTCGTAGCTGCAGCGCTTGATCAAGTTACCGGTGTCGTACACAATGTAGCCAGCATATACGACTGCCGCCACACAGCTGAATATCATCGTGGATAGTTTCCCCAGAGGAATGAAAATCTGTTCATCAAACATATTAGTCCAGAACGTGAGCATTTCAGCAGATAACAGAGTACAGCAAGAGAAAAAAAAGAGAGATGTCGGAAAGGATTTAAGTACCTGAATAAGAGCGAAAACGAGTAATACCAGGAGGGAAGCGAACAGAAAGGGTCCGAGAAAACTGAAGTCGCAACCTTTCTTTACGGCCCAGAAGGTGTACAAAGTAAGCGCACCTATGACGACACTTGTCAAGATTGCCGATTCCAAAATGACCTTTTCTGTTGAAGAGATGGAGCTGGAGATTAGATATGGACAGAAAAGAAGTAGCTACTAGCACTTGATCATTAGGGCTTAATGAGCTGCAAAAATATGGGACAGAACTAAAGCAGAGAACACAGCGTTCACGCCAATGTGCACATACATGGAAAGAACATTTCATTATGCCATTACCAATCAACAATTTCGATCAATTTCTCTGCTTTCAACAGAGCCGAAAGCTCTAAGGTAAGCCTTGCATCGAATTGTATGCATAGAAAAATTAGGAACGGCGAGGGAAATGATGCAGTCCCCGAACAAGTAAGTGGACTGGATTTTACACGTTTGCTGTCATCAAGGAAGAGTAGTGATTACACAAATTGAGAGTAATGAATCGAACAGCAGAACACAAAGGGTGAAATAGAGGTTTATTGGCTGTTTCTTCTCACCTTATTGCACGATACAGATTAGATGGAAAAATTGCTGATCAGCTCTGGTTTTAGTTTTCTGAGATAAACCCAAGAAACGAACTCACTCACAGAGAACTAGCAAAAACATGAAACGCGAGGCATCGAGAGCAACAGAGAAGAAGGCCAAGATGGCACTTTTTCTCGGGGCGTTTTGCATCAGTGTCATGGTTGCCGCGAGTTGCACAACCTCGGACAAGGCCGAACGAGCTCAAAAAACGAATCTAGGAAACAAAATCAAGATTTACGCAACAGAAAAATTTGGAAGTACCTTCTGAAAAAGCGCAGGAGAGACCCACCATGGACGCCATCGTGACCGTGAACAGGCCCAGGAGGACGAAGTTCAACGGATATCTCTTGTGGTACGCGCGCAGCACGATTATAACTGAAGAGAGATCGAGAAAGAAAGACGATGAGAACGTTACCAACGAATAACCACCGACAGATCGAAACAACAGTAGAAGGATCGAAAGATGGGTTTCTTTACTTATGAAAGATACGACGAAGAGGGCCACGAGGACGCCGAACCCCGGCCAGGTCTTGGCGATGAAGCGCGACACGGGCTTCACCAGGCCGACTGCAGTGGCCACGCTGGCTGTGAGGAGGAGCTGCACCAGGAGGATCGCGTACACTTTACGCATGAAAGCCCAGCGAAGCTGCGGGCTCTCGAGCATGCCTGGGTACAATGCCGCGGCGGCTTGGCCGCTCTCGACGTCGCCGGCCTTGCTCTTCATTGTCGACCTGGCGAAAAGGAAGGATTCTCGATTTTTAGGGCTTCTGGGTTCTAGAGAGAGGAGGGGAGAAGTATGAACGAGGGAGGTGTAGGGGGGCGTTTATGTATGTGGAAACTTGTTTGTCGGTGGAATTTACTGAACAAGCAAGTGAATCCTACGAACAAAGGCCGAGATTGCGAGTAAATATTCTCTTACTCTCGCACGAGGGCAACGAGTTTCTATTAATAGTAGTGCATGGATTCATCGCGGGTTGGCGTGTTAATCACCGGGCAATTCGTGGCGAATTCCATTTTAGGAAAAGGTGGGGCCAAGTGCTTCTTGCGTAATTTCACATCATTCAAGACTTTTGAATGGCCACTATAAGTGATTGTAACCCGCTATTGAGCAAATTTGGGAGCCATGTCTAATGTGCTAGGATTCGAAGGGTACTATAATTGGATGATTTATTTGAGGAAGTTATACTTAGCAATCAACAATAGTCTTACCGCATTAATCAACAGCCTTATGCAAAAGAACCGGGAACCACCTAAATCGGCTAGTCGTGGGTTATATCCATGGGGACCCATCTGGTTTTCCGGAACCGCTTACTAGACCATCCGGACCAAATTAGTACTTCATATCATTTTTTTAATTTCAGCTCCCCTTTTAGTAAAAGAAGAAAGCCTACCTTTTACTCATAGTTCCATTCCTGACTCCTCACCTCAGTCCCTATTTACTTGAGCTGTTTATTTTCGTTCAAGCTCGGCTCATGCTTTTCATCACCAAGCATATTCTGGAATATGTAGTGGAACTACAATAAGAATATTGCTCATCCTTCTCATTGTTGCTCCTTAATTTAAGGTCAGTCCTCATAGCCGTGGTCATATTACTCGTACTTCAAAAATCACCGAATCATTGTTCCTAAGAATTAGACCAGTTTCGTGGGAGAACTAGACCACCGGTTCCATTTTGTAGAACTAATCCTTAATGAGTGGATCTCTATTCTAGGATGGCATCACCCCTAATTAGTGCATCGCTTAATCAAGGGTTAGCGTATTGATTACGCAGGCAATTAGTGGGGAATTTCATTTAAGGAAAAAGCAGGACTAAGCACTTTTTACCTAATTTTCACGTACTTTGAAACTTTTGAATGGCCACAGTGATCGCAACACGGTGTGAAGCAAATTCAAGGGCCATATCTAATGCATTGGAACTCAAAGGGTACTATAATTGGATAATTTATTTGCGTGAGTTATACATAAACTAATTTTGACATCTTTATGAGAGAGATACCTTTTTAACCGATTTTGTTAAAATATTCAAATATTCAATTATCCATTTTTATTACAGGTTAAACTTTAAAATAGATGACGGTGATCCACAAACTTTACTAGATGATGGTGCATTACAAGATGGTGGGTTCAGTGAACACGTTTATGGGAGCCCAGTTCCTAGGTTCTGTTCAGTGTCGTAGTTGTAGGAATTACTCTTCCTTCGATTTGAGGTATCATGTCCTCCCATGAGAGTAAGAGCAAGCTTCACTGACAGGATTGCGTTTCTGCAGGTAAACTAAATTCCAATAGGGAGTGATACGCTGCTAGGGAAGGTATAAATAACGCAGGAAATCATTTTAAAAAAAGCCATACCCCCTGCGCACTCCTTAAAAGATTGCCTCATTCACAGGTGTAACCAATGGTCAAGATTGTAAAATTCTTTATCATATCTCTACCTGGAGAAAGGAACTCAATAACTACTAGTGCATCTGTACATTGACTTGTAAATCGACTCCTGATGATATCAAGATAGGAATCATATAACAATCTATGCAAACGACCGATGAAAAAGTAACTCAAGTCCCTATCATCATCATGCTTGTAGAAACTTTGGCCCTCGGTATCTTCAGCTTAGACGCCATCATCATTCGGGGGCACAGCCATGCCAAACGGCTTTTCTTAGCTATCATCCGCTTCGAAAACATCAATAAAGCTGAGGAAGAGGTTGATGATGTCGAGATACAGGGAAACTGCGGCCCAAATGTACTCATCATGGCTAAAGCGCTTGATCAAGTTGCCGATGTCGTACACGATGTAGCCGGTAAATACGACCGCTCCCACGCAGCCGAATACCACTGTGGATAACTTCCTTAGAGGAAAGAAGATTTGTTCATCAAACTGACATAGAATAACGAGCAAATATATGGAAATCTTCAAGTCAAAAAAGCAGACACTCATACAAATTGCAGGATTTTCGAAATTACAAATATGTTACGATATTTGATCTCAAATTTGCACGCTTTTCTTGATTTCCGATACATCAAAGATTTTGGATGCATTTTTCTTGATTTTTGAAACGTCATAGATTTTAAACGTGTTATGCAGATTTTCTAGTTATATTTTCAAAAATTTTCCCTTTATCAATATCTTTTACTTAATTCTATTATTTGATTTCAATTATTTGATTATCTTTTTAAAATATTATAATCCACACTTCATCATTCAATTAACGTCCGGGTTATGGTCGCCGTGATTTAATGGCGAGAGAAAACCGCGCCCCCCAACCCAACAAAAACGGTCTAACGAAGTTCATTAAACAATTAAATAAACAAAAGCCACGAAATTGGGGGCGGTTTTTCTTTCCTTTTTTTCCTCTCAGAGAAAAAGCGAAGTCGCAACTCCTCCTCTTCCGCCGCCGCTTCTTCTTCTTCTTCTTCCCTCCTGCCCTCGTCCTGGTTTGGGAAAAGGGCTCCCTTTCTCTCTCTATCTCTTTCTCTCTCTTCGTGCGAGGAGAGGCTGCGCTAGGGCAAAGAGCGGAGACCTCGCCATCGCTCATCCCCTCGTCTTTCTTTTTTTTTTTTTTTTAGGGTTTTCTTTTGGCTCCTCCGCTGGTGGCGACATGAGGAAGAAGCTCGACCCTCGATTCCCGGCGGTGAGTGAATGCTGGTTTCTGGCCATGCCTTACTGTCGTTGCTTTTTTTTGCCCGCCCATATTTTCTGCTGCGCTTCTTCTTCTTCTTTTTTTTATAGGTTTTCTTGTTATTTTTGGCCGAGCCGAACGCGTCGTGCACGGGTCGTGTTTACAATGGTTTCTTCGTCTCCCGGGGCCGAGCTCGTACTCCCAATAGTGATTACGTGCGGATTTTTTCGGGTATCGAATTTATCATGAATTCAGCGGGAGGGGAGGTTGTGAACTTGTGATTGCGAATTGGCTGTAATCCCGTGTTTTGTGATGGCTAATAGTTTATTAGAATTAGATCTTTGGGCAAAAGTTATGCAAGCGGTGTTCGTATTCAGTTTGACATGATTTTGATTAGGGGTGTGCATGGTCCGGGTGGACGGGAACCGCCCGTTTTCCGAAAAATTGAAACCGGAACCGCCCACTAGTTGCATGGATCCATAGAACCGGTCCAACCTCCGCACCTTCCCCTTTTCGTCCTCCCCACATCTACTTATTCTAGCTCTCTTGACCGTGTGGTAGCTTTATTCTCCTCAATTACTAGCACCGCCGCGGCGGCGGTGGCAGTTGCGACCCTCACGCAGCTTTCGTCCCAACCACCACCACCATCTTCGCCACCACCTCCGCCGTCTCCCGCTCCTCCTCGAGATTGACAATGAGGAGGACAATGGGGACGATGAGCCATTCTTAGACTTGGAGTTCGCCCTTGTCCCCAAAAATGAGGACGATGGGAGGAGGCCTGAGGAAAGCGAGGAGGAAGAGGGGAGGTAGAAGCAGGACGAGTCCAACAATGAAGAGGATGATAGTGACAGTGAATGCGGAGGTGGTGACGAGGATGGTGACGACGTGGAGAGAGAGTTCAAATTCGAGAGGGGAAAAAATAATCAACTCACTGTTTCGCTGAGTTTGAACTAGGACTCAAAGGGAAATGAGTAGATCCAGAGGTGAATTGGAGAGGAAGAGGAAGCTCGGGGAGATTTTGAACTAAGAGAGACGAGATAGAGTAGGAGAGTAGTGAATTAAAACAAGATGGTGATTGGAATCCTAAATTTTAGATTTGCTAATTTCGATTTTTTTTTAATATTAAAAATTAGTATATTATTATAATATAACCGGTCCGATCGGGGTGGGCGGGTGGGCGGATCCGCCCATGGAACCGAGAACCGGACCGGTACCCACCGGTTCCCATAAATTGGAATTGGGAACCGAACCGGTTCCCTCAAGAACCATCGGTTCCGAGCGGTTGTTCCGATTCCGGGTGGTCTCGGCGGGTCCCAATTTTTTTGTACACCCCTACTTTTGATTAGGGGTGTGCAAAAGAACCGAGATCCGTCCGGACCACCCGGAACCGGACCGGAACCACCCGAAACCGGTGGTTCTTGAGGGAACCGGTCCGGTTCCTAGTTCCAATTTATGGGAACCGGTCCGGTTCCCGGTTCCATGGGCGGATCCGTCCACCCGCCCACCCGGACCGGACCGATTAATTTTTAATATTAAAAAAATTGAAATTACTAATTAACAAACCCAGCATCAAAAGGCAAGCAGTGCACAAACCAAAATTAGCCCGATCTTTGCGCACAGAAGAAAGTCCCGATCCTCCTGAGGCGCCGCTCAACCCCTGACCTTTCGAGACTGCCAGAGGGACGGTAAGCCTGAACTCGACTCCCGTTTTGGGTAGCGTAGCCTTTGTCTTCTGGGTATCTTTACGGAGTGGGATCTCATCTCTCTTGATATACTGCTGCACAAGTACTCGGTGCGGCGGCGGCTTGCATTAGCTTGTATGGTTTGTCTCGTTAGTGATCGGATGAGTGTTTGAGCTTATTTGAGCTAATCTTGATCTGGGTTTTACGTCAAAAATTTGTTCTTTGGCCTGCAGTTTTCTTGACAAAACACCGAGCAAATGGAGATGTCCAGAAGTTAAAAAGTCTAAAGCGGACCTTGACAAAACACCGAGTAGGTAGTGGGCAAAACTCAAAAGGCCAGCACGCAAAGAAGCAGGGTGGGATTGAGAAAGTGAAATTATTATTATTGTGAGACCGGCGATCCGATTCCCGGGTGGATCCCGATTCCAATTTTTCGGAACCGGTCCTTAGCGGGCGGTTCCCGATTCTAGGTCGGGAACTGCCCACCCGAACCATGCACACCCCTACTTTTGATCATAGTTTACTGGGTTATCTGTCATATGTTCGAATGCTCGAAGCCATGTGGTTGTGCATCTGATAGGTACAACATTGATTTTTGAGCAGGTGGAGATTTGCTCGTCTAGCAATATCATGCACTCTTTACATTACCGATTTCGCGTTTGTGCAGTGGAACACACGCTGAAGTGACTGCCTTTTCGTGCCTGTGTAGTTCGTTTGAAATGATATATCTTGTTGACTTGTGGTTTATCAGAAAAAAATTTATATCAGGACTAGTTTGCATAGGTAGGGTATTTTGCCGAACGGATCTCCATTTTAAAAATCCATTCTATAATGGTATAACATTGGGGTGGAAGGCATTCGGAGAACTGCGTTTCCTGGAGCTTTAAATTTGGAAAGCAGTTGGAGCGCTTGTTTATTCCTTTTTGGTTTTGGGTGGGGTTTTTTTTTTTTTTTTTTTTTTTTTTTTTTTTTTTTTTTGGGGGGGGGGGGGGGGTTCATAGAAGTTGGAGAGCGGATTGGTTAAGCCTATTATAGTTCTTGTAGGACATCAAAGAAAGAATTTAATTAATATTAGACGGACACCTGAATCGATAGATTTCTTTTTTCTCTTGGGAGGTTGGGTTGCTGAGGGAGGATCTCCTTTTGGAAAACTGATTGCTCATTTTTTGTTAAATGTTGGTGAAATTGAAGAAATAGCAATTAGCTTTAGAAGTCAAATCTAGTTTCTTGTTTGCTTAACCCTTAAAGATGAAGATATTTTGTTCCTCTTTGGAACATAGGTTAAAGAACTCTAGGAACTCAAATTGTGATAGCAATCGCTTCTTATGCACAAAAACCACACAAGCCATGAAAGGACAAATGGCGAACTACTAGCTATGGGAGTGTGAAATTCAAATTGATAGCCTATATAATGAAGAGTCACTCTGTTCTCACTTGCATTTTTTTCTGCGATGCAAATCTATCATCACTTGCATAAAAAGTGTTTCGCAGGTTGAATGTTGAGCCTGTGCTCAGCTTATGGTCTCTTTAGGTAAATTAGTGCCAGTTTGGAGAAGCCAATATCTATTCTGCTAGCATTGTATGGCTAAAAGAGGTTTTACTGGTTGGAACTGTTTGTCCATTCTCATTTAGATGATTGTATTTTTCCCCCTTTTCTTGTCCTTGTTCTTCCTCTTGACGTTGGAGAAGCAATTAAATGAACTCTACAGTGTTTTTCTTTGGCATTCTCAGAATGAGAAGAAGCGAAAACTGTATGCAGAATTGTCTGATTTTGCGAAACTACTTTGTTGAATAACATTTAGTGTTTGCACAAATCATGAGGTAAGAATGGATTTTGATGTTTGTGCAAAAGGCAATCCTTTAAAGAAAATTCAAGGTAAAGTTTTAGACGCAAAATAAGCCAACCATGCAATTTAGCGGGCAGAAGCAGATGCGTCAAGCTTCTTCTTCTGGCTTTCAAGTTAAATGCCACCTAATCGCCAAATCTGCGACCCTATTCATGTGGGTCGCACTTATCTTAACGATGGCTTCCTATGGAATTCCGTTGAACCCTACATCTAAGGTAAGAAATCTAGTCGAGCTGGCTGTGATCTCCTGGATATTGCTAATGTATATTATATTCCTCTTTCAAATTATATGTTTCTGCTACAAATTATTTAGCCGAAAGCTATTATTGTACTCCAAAAATATTACTCTTATACTTGAAATATTTCCTTAAGATAATATTATTGTAATCCGAGATTTTACTCGGACATATTATTGTCGTCTTATATTCTCCCCATTAACAATGTTTGAGAAAACATAAGAGGAAAATTCTTAACAAAAAACTTCTAACAAAAAAAGGAAAATTTGAGAACTAGCAAAGGAAGATCCCGCGTCGTCCTAGATAACAGATGATGCCCTATAAATTCACTAAGAGCCTGCTATTGTTATTCCTATCGCCAAGGATACTCTAAACTTGGAGATGAGCACTAAAAAGGATGCACTGACTGAGGAGGGGCACATTATAGATACAGGGAATACACAGAATGTATAGACGGAGGTTGAGATACATAATGATCCACCTACTGAATCATTCCTCCATGATAACATTCATCTGATTCCAATGACAGTATTATTTATGTCCATCATAGCAATATAAATGACATTAAAAAATTAAAGATGAAGAAGGTGTGCCCTATTTTTTCGGTTGGATGGTTCGAGACAAGAAGAGGAGGGGGCGGGGGGTTCACCAAAACCCAATAACATGGGCGATGGATGCTCTAATAACACATGAAACGGTATATGTTATTTCAAGGATGGAAGGATTGGTGTTCATTGATACCTACAAACACAATTGGCACCTAAGTGAATCGGTGGCATATATAGTATATAAAATTACAATGTTGGCACCAATAGGTGCCTCCTGGATATTTCCTAGGGGGTAACGATCGGACTCAATGGAACGTCATCTCTTAGGAGGAGACAACGCCACCAGGCTGGGGTTGGAGTAGAAGCTGGAAAATACCATTGAGAATCAGCTTAGTGTTTGGTGTTTCACTTAGCTCCTATTGCTAGACCTAATATAGGCAGCTTTGGAGAGTGTGTTGAGGAATTTCTAGAGTTGGTTGACGGGCAAAGTGTGAAAAATCTTCAAAGAGAAGGATGGAGCTTTGACCAGGCTTCCTCATTCCACAGTCTGCTTTGTGGAGGGTTTCTAGTTTAACCGATCCCTTGACCACAATCCTTGGCAATCGATTGGATGTTGTGCATACTTCAAAGCAAATCTTGCCTAATCCTCTCTTTGAAAAAGAGGATAGCATAAACATTTCTGATAATGAAATAAGAATTGAAAAAGAGTTTGTCGTTGATATTCCAATTGCCGAGGATACTCTAAACTAGGAGATTAGGACAAAGAAGGATGCATTGACTAAGGAGGAGCACATTATAGATGTAGGGGATGTACAGAATGTAAAGACTAAGGGTGAGATACATAATGATTCACCTATTGAAATCATTCCTCCACCAGAACATTCAGGTGATTTCAGTGGCAGTATTATTTATATTAATCATATTAATATAAATGAAATTAAAAACTTAGAAATGAAAGAGTCGTGCCCTATTTTGTTAGTTGGATGGTACAAGACAAGAAGAGGAGAGGGGTGGGGACTCACCAAAATCCAATAACATAAGGGTGATGGAGACTCCAATGACACATGAAATGGCATATGTATAAATTACTCTAGATGTCATATCCTAGATCATTAAGTATAAATTACTTGATATCTGCAGAGACAAATATCACCTAAGTGAATCGGTGATCATTAAGTATAAATTATATTAAAAATTATAATTAATTATAGGATACGCATATAGGATATGGCCTCTTTGGTATTTTTCTAAGAGGTGACGGTCTCGGACTAATTAACAATAGCACTTTATGCCAACGACTTTAATGTTCATCTCTTAGGAGGAGGCGATGCCATCGATGGGCCTCGAATGGCTCGGGATAAATATGGGGCTCGAAATATTTAAAGCTTGATTTAAGTGAAACACCAAACACCAAATTGATTCTCAACGGCATCTTCCAACTCACATGTGACAACTTTATCTTCCATTTTTAACCTAATGGCAAATCGCCTCCTCCTTAGAGATAAATTTATTCCATATTTT
The DNA here is from genome assembly GCA_017140595.1 of Eucalyptus curtisii. Taxonomy (NCBI): domain Eukaryota; kingdom Viridiplantae; phylum Streptophyta; class Magnoliopsida; order Myrtales; family Myrtaceae; genus Eucalyptus; species Eucalyptus curtisii. The sequence goes on along the minus strand of CM029501.1, from coordinate 20,347,568 downwards.
TTAATAACAAAAAGCGTCACTTCAACCTAAGCTACTCCTTAGAGTTCGAGTGTCGCTCCATCTCGAGCCCCAGCCCAATGGCATCGCCTCTTTCTAAGAGACTACACTCCGTAGAGTCCGAACGTCGCCTCCTAAAAAATATCAAGGAGATACTTATATGCGTTACCATTGTAATTTTTAATATAATATACGTCACCAATTCACTTAGGTGATCATTGTCTTTGCAGATATCAACGAAACCAACCCTTCCGCCACCAAAATAACATATGCAATTTCATGTGCCATTGGAGTCTCCATTACCCTTATATTCTTCGATTTTGGTGAGTCCTCACCCCTCTCCTCTTCTTGTCTCGAATCATCCAACCAGGAAAATAGGGCACGTCTTTTTCATTTCTAATCTTTCAATTTCATTTATATTGATACGATTAATATAAATTGTGAGGAAAAACTAATTTTGTATTATTCAATAAAGTTTAATATATATACATCAAAATAAACCCTAAAAGTGGTAAAGACCAGTTTACCTTCGTACTTCTAACACTCCCCCTCAAGGTGGAGCATAAATATTAATCATGCCCAGCTTGTTACAAATATGTTCTATTCTCCCATTACCCAAAGATTTAGTGAAGATGTTTGCAAGTTGTTCACTGGTTCGAATATGACTGGGAAGAATTACTCCAATATGCAACTTGTCTAGGATAAAATGACAGTCAACCTCAATGTATTTTGTTCTCTCATGAAACACAGGGTTGGAAGCTATATGCAGCTTTATTATCGCACCATAGAGTCATGGCTTATTATCGCACCATAGTCATGGGTACTAAATTTTTAAAGCCTAACTCAGTCAATAACTATCGAATCCACACTAATTCACATGTCACTTGTGCCATGGCTCTTTATTCTAACTCAGCACTGGAGCGGGCAACAACACTCTATTTCTTACTTTTCCATGATACTAGGTTTCCTCCGACCAAGGTACAATACTTAGTAGTTGATCTTCTATCATTTGGAGATCTAGCCCAATCAACATTAGAAAATCCTTCAACCCTGATATGACTATGGTTTTGGTAGACAATTCCTTTCCAAATATTCGGAGCTTTCTTCAAATATCTCAATATCCGAATAATCCTCCATTTTGCATCCAATGAGGATAGACTTTGAGATGTACGAGGGGAAGACTTTGGAAAAACTTCAAAAAATTATAGGAGTTTTCTTAACCACACTAACATTAGGAAAAGCAATGTAGACAATTCCTTTGGAGCTTTCTTCAAATTCCTCAATATCCGAATAACTGCATCCCAATGAGATGTACGAGGGGAAGACAAAAACTAGCTTACCACACTAACAGGAAAAAGCAATGTTTGGTCTAGTAACTGTGAGATAATTCAGCTTACCTACCAGTCTTCTATATCTCTCGGGATTATTAAGAATTTCTCCTCCATCAACAACCAGTTTAACCCCATGTTCCATGGGTGAGTCAAGAGGTTTTGATCCCAACATACCTGTCTCAGTGAGCAAATCCAAAACATATTTTCACTATGACAAAACAATACTTTTTTGTGATTGTGCCACTTCAATTCCTAGGAAATATTTCAATTTTCCTAAGTCCTTGGTTTGAAATTGTTGCTGAAGATAGGTTTTGAGCTCAGCTATACCAACCAAGTCATCTCCCGTGATGATAATATCATCAACATACACAATCAAGAATAGTTTGCCTCCCCCTGATTGTTTATAAAAGAAAGAATGATCATTTCCACATCTTGACAGCCCAAAAGACAGTACAACCTCATAAAATCTTCCAAACCATGCTCGTGGGGATTGTTTCAAACCATATAAAGATTTTTTTTAATTTGCAAACCAATCCAGACTCCCCCTAAGCAACAAACCCCGGAGGTTGCTCCATATAAACTTCTTCATGAAGAGTGCAATGCAAGAAAGCATTCTTGACATCAAGCTGAAACAAAGGCTAGTTATATGTTGTAGCAAGAAAGATTAAAATACGAACAGATTTAAGTTTGGCAATAGGAGAAAATGTGTCTAGATAGTTCATTCCATACACCTGAGCATACCCTTTGGCAACAAGTCTTGCTTTTAAACGAGCAAGAGAACCATCGGGGTTGACTTTTACAGCATATACCCATCGACAACCAATAGTGCCTAGAGTAAGTGGTACTAAGTCCCAAGTTTGATTAATCTCGAGAGTCTTTAATTCTTCTTCCATTGCTATCCTCCAGCCAGAACTTTGTAATGCCTCAGCGACAGACTTGGGGACAGGGTATTGTTCAACAGTAGTCAAAAAAGCCCAAAAAGTAGGAGACACAAAATAGTGTGAAATAAAATTTGCAATAGAATATTAAGTACAAGTACGTGTACCTTTGCGATGAGCAATAAGAAGATCAAGATCAGATACAAGAGGAGGGTCAGCTAATGGCGGATCTGGAGCAGAAGATGACATAATAGTGACGGGAGAAGTGGGGGGAGCAGCAGCGACACAAGGATGTCGAGTATAAACCTGGAGAGGAGGTGGTTACTTTGTAGATACTGGTGAAACAGTTGGAATAGTTGACCCAATGGTGGTCACATACAAGTCTTCATCCAATTCAGACATAGTAATTGGAACATCATGATAATGAGTGAATTCAAAAATGAAACATCAGTTGTTATAAAATATTTTCTCATTAATTGAGAATAACAACGATATCCCTATTGATTGCGGGAATAACCCATAAACATACTGTCGCGACCTAATTTTCGGGTGCACCACCTAAAACTAGGTTAATGGACTACTAAGTCTTTAAGCTTAGCTCGGGCTCTCCCAAGCCCATACCAAATCGCGACTTAAAGTTTTAACAGTGCAAAAGATTAATATCTAGGAGTCGCCACTAATCGGTTTAGGGTAGGTCGATTAGACACCTAAGTAAAATAATGGGAGAATTATTTTACTCCTACGAACCGAAGAGACTAAGGGTACGGGGACTTGCTTACGTTAGACTTCTCTAACGCCCTTTCGGTACCTTTTCTTTTATTTTGAAAAATGTTTGGCAAGCAGTTTGAATCAATTTTAATTTACTTTCCTAACATGTGAGGTGATCACTCAAGTGCGCAAACCACCAATTTAACACCCAAGAAAGTAAATAGATAAAATGCAGGACTTACTTATAGCGACGAAAGCATCTGCGTTGTTAGACCAGAATTCACATCAACAATCCTAGTTATGATTTCTAATTAACAAGCAATCACTCAATTTTTACTTTCACTTTTTAAACAAGAACATAGTCCATATGCAATGCAATGCAATGTTTCTAATCTAATATGAAATAGTATTGCATGGCAACATGTCCTAAACTATATGAAAAAATTAATGATTTCTTAATGAACATGCAACAATTAAATATGCAACCTAAATTAACCAAGATGACCTAATTCTAATGACAAGGAAGTTCTAATTAAATGAACTTAGCAAACACTAAATGACGTGCATTTCATGAGCCTATTTCTATATGACGTGCACATAATTTTTATTCTAGAAAATGCAATCTATCCTAGAAATTGAAATTACTTTATCCTAAGACAAATTTTATTTTTTCCTTAAAATTCGAAATTAAGAAAAATGCAAGAATTACCCAACTTGGTTAAAATTCTATCCAATTTAAATTAAGGATTAGGGCAAACTAAATCCTAATTTAAACCAAAGTATTATTTTAACCTAGCGACTTCTAACCCAAGATGCAATATATCTAAAAGTCGATTTAAATTTAAAATGAAACATGCAATCCTATTCTAATATGCATGAGAATGATTTTTTTTTTTTTTTTTGTTTCTTTTAATGAAAATTCATAATTAAAAATCACTAAAAATAAAAATCTAACTAAAGCGAGACATTATCTATTTTAAGTTAGGAATATACCAATCCTATCTTAATCTAGAACATTATCTCGTGATGCAATCCTAAAATATTATCTAATCTAGATACTATGTGTATTTTTTTTAAAAACTATCATGCAATTCTTATTTTTTTTAAAATCTATCTAGACCTAAAATTAAGCATGCAATTTTATCTAACATGCAATGACATGCAAGGAATGCCATAATTCTAATTTTTATATGAAATTCGAAGTTAAAATTAAACATGCAATTCACATAAAAAAAAAATCTAACATCCTAAATGAATGCACTTTTTTTTTTTTTCTTTTTTCATAACTCAAAATAAAATCCCTATTCTAAACATGCAAAATAATTAAAAAAACCTAATCCTAACTCAGATTTTTTGATTTCCTTTTCCTTTACGAAAATAAAACCGACTCACACACCACGTCATCAAATCAAACAAGATAATGTTGATATCCAAAAATTGGCGAACCATATCTCGCGCATGAGATCGGGTTGACCAATTTGAAAATTAAATCGCGAATCGAATCTCGGGCTTGAGATTGGATTATCGATTTTGTAAGGGATTGCGAGTCGGATTTCGGGCGCGAAAATCGGACTATCAATCCCTAGCTTGAGGGACTAATTCATGTTGGAATATCAATCATATATTTAGGAACAACTTCACTAAAAAAGCTGTAAGGGAAAATATTTTTATAAAAAAATAAAAAAAAAATAAGTAAATAAGTAACAAAAAAAAAAAACAAAAGAAACTACCTAATTTCTTTTTCTTTTCTTTTTTTCCTTTTTTTCTTTTTTTCTTTCCAAGCACGGCTTGTGCTCGCGCAGTCTCCTAAGGTAGCGGGTTCCGATCGTCGAGGGCGTCGCGATCGGAGCTCCGGCGAAGGTCCGGCGAGGGGGATCGGCGGCGAGCGGACTGGCGACAGCCGCGGTTCTCGGGTGGCGCTGCGGGTCAGGGATCTCGAGCGGCTGGTGTCGTTCGGAGGAGGGGCATCGGACGGCGGAGATGCGAGATCGGGCACGGCAGCGCGGCAATCGTCGGAGGAACAAAGAACCGGCGTCTACGGTGGCTCGGAGCAACACGAGCACACGGACCGAGGGTGAGTCTTTGCCAGCGCGTCGGCTCGGGCGGACTGCGAAACAAAAGCTTCGTCGCGGCTAGGGAGGTGAATCGGCGAACAGGGGCGTCGGGTCGGACAGAGATTCAACTTGGGTCCAGTGCTGCGGGCGACGGGTGGCGATCGGGATCGACACGGTGCGGGAATCGTCGGACCACTGGGGGGCTGCTACTCATCGCTCGGGCGGGCGGTCGAGTTCGCTTGGCCGCGGAAGCGATGTCGAGCGGACCTCAAGTCGTGAGTCACCGATTGAGGCGTCGCGGGTCAATCGGCAGTAGGGCGGAGCAGCAGCGGAGTGGGCGCGGTTGAAGGTGCTCGCGCAGAGCGGTTGCCGTCGGGTGCCGGGTCGCGGTCAAAGTGGGTCGCGGCGTCACAGGAGCGGTCGTCGGGCGCAGGGGGTGGCGTTCAGATCTGGACCTGTTGTCGTCGGGGGTCACGAGGAGCAAGCGTGGAAGGTTGGCATCGCAGGGGCGTCGGCTCGAAGAGGGGTGGAGCAAAGACAGAAGCGGCGACACGAGGCAAGACCAACCGGGTGGCGGACGCACGAGCTTCGATCGGTGGCGGGCGGCGGCGAAGGCAAAGCTGCGGGGGCGCCGGATCGTCGTGGGTCGGTGCGAGCCCGAGCGGGCGACGGGCTCGATGGTGCGAGGAGACCGACGCGCGGAGGTGGCGGAACGGCGGTGACGATTCAGCGCCGCGGAGGCCGGCGGTGCAAGAGCTCGCGGTCTCGGAGGACGCGCAAGCCAAGGAACTATTGAAGAAGATGAACAAGTAGGGTCTTTTCCCGCTGTTTTTCGCTTTTCCTTTTCCCCAACAGCTTCTTCCTCCTCCTTTGTTGTGCGAAACTTTTTCTTTTCTGAATTTTTTACTTTGAAAACCGAGAAAAGCCCCCTAAACCTCTCGTACGCACGACCTTTTATAGAGGAAGGAATTGGTTTTTTCAAATTCTCTCGAATCAACATTCGCAAATATTTTCATAAAATTCATCCCATATTGATAAGAATTCGAGATTACGATGAATTTTTTTTTCTAAATCCAAATCTTTCAAAGACAAATCGCAATATTTTTTTACCCATTTGCCCTATCCAAAATAAAATCATATCTCGAAAAAATTTCAAAATTTCTATTTTCCCACGAGATAATTTTTAATCAATAAAAAACATGGGCTTGAGCCAACTTGCTCGTTTCATGGGCTTAGTCCGGCTTGTTAATTTAAAACTCAAAATCACTAATTCGACCCATTCGCCACCGGTCCAACAAATAAACGCAAAAAAAATGCAAATTAAAGATAAATGCACCTAAATCTATATGCTATGCAATTAATATTTTTTTAGGGATAAAATTAACCCTAATTTTCTATGCAATAAATAAATTAACTAAATCGCCAAAATTTAGGTGTCAACACATACATTTGATTGCCTTTGGATCAAGTTTTGATACTCCAGGTCGATGATCATGAACAAAACAGACACAACCAAATATACAAGGTAGTAGGACAAACAGTGGCTCATTAGGAAATAGAGTAGAAAAAGGAATACCATATTGCATAACAGAAGAAGGCATGCAATTAATGAGATAACATGCAGTTAGAACAGCATCAGACCAAAAGGTTTTGGGGACCTTCATCTCAAATAACATGGATCTAGTAACTTCCAATAAATGCATATTCTTCCTTTCAGCAACACTATTCTGTTGTGGAGTATTAAGACAGGAAGATTCATGGATCATACCATGTTGAGTCATAAAATCATAAAAATATGTGGAAAAGTACTCCTTAGCATTATCAGAACACAAAACTTTAACATGAACACCAAATTGAGTATAACTTTCACATATAAATGCACGAAAAATAGAAAATAATTCTGAACAATCTTTCATTAAGTATAACCAAGTAACTCTAGAATAGTCATCAACAAAAGTAACAAAACATCTGAAACCCAAATTAGAAACCACATGACATGGACCCCAAATATCTGAATAAACTAACAAAAAAAGGAGATGCTGCTCATTTAATGACCCGAGGTGTGTAACTAACACGATGTAATTTGCCTAGTTGGCAATCGCACTCTAGACTAGAATTAGATTGAAACTAGAATCCAACTTTTGAAGGTTACGTCGAGAAGGATGACCAAGACGACAATGGATTTGATGTGGGGACGCAACACTTGAGCACACAATTGAAAAGGCATTTTCAAGTACATACAGCCCCTACCTCATGTCCTCTACCAATCATCTTATCTGTAGCCAGATCCTGGAAAATACAAGAATCGGGATAAAATGTTACTGAACGCTAAAAGTTTTTGGTTAATTTACTAACAGACGTGAGGTTAAACGGAAATTGTGGGAGATAAAGCATTGAGGACAACGGCAATGAAGGAGTTGGATTAACTATGCCAAGTCCCTTAACATGTGTAGATGATCCATTGGCTAGAATAACTATGGATGAAGACGAAGAAATAGAGGAAAATATACCCAAAAGACCTTACATGTGATCGGAAGCCCCTAAATTAATGATCCAAGGACGAGAGACCTTCATGAATATCCAAGGTATGTCCTCGATATTCCCATTACCAAGAGGTGAGAGACCTTCACGAATATCTCAGGTACGTCCTCGATATTCCCTTTACCAAGAAGTGAGAGACCTTCACGAATATGTGAGACGCGTCCTCGATATTCCCATTACTAGGAGGTAAGAGACCTTCGCGAATATCTCACGTACGTCCTCGATATTCACATTACTAGGAGGTGAGAGACCTTCACGAATACTCGAGGCATGTCGATAGGCGAGAGAGACCTTCACGAATATCCATCGATATTCCCAGTTACCAGGAGGTGAGAGACCTTCACGAATATCTCAGGTACGTCATCGATATTCCTAATTACTAGGAGGTGAGAGACCTTCATGAATATGCGAAGCGCGTCCTCGATATTTCAATTGCTAGGAGGTGGGAGACCTTCATGAATATGCGAGGCGCATCCTCGATATTCCTACTACCAAAAGGCAGGAGACCTTCATGAATATGCGAGGCGCATCCTTGACATTCCAACCACCAGGAGGTGGAGGTGGGTGACCTTCATGAATATGCGAGGCGCATCCTCGATATTCCAACTGTGCCAGGAGGTAGGAGACTTTCACAAATATACAAGGTCCGTCATCGAGATTCTACATACTAGGAGGTGAGAGACCTTCACTAATATCTCAGATACGTCCTCGATATTCCAATTGCTAGGAGGTAAGAGACCTTCATGAATATGTGAGGCACGTCCTCGATATTCCAACTGCAAGGAGGTGGGAGACCTTCACGAATATGCGAGACACGTCCTCGATATTCCAACTGCGAGGAGGTGGGAGACCTTCACAAATATGCGAGGCGCATCCTTGATATTCCACATGCTAGGAGGTGGGAGACCTTCACGAATATGCGATGCGTGTCCTCGATATTCCATCTACTAGGAGACCTTGAAAACGACCAAGTATTCTCCAGAATTTAGTTCTTGTGATCATCCAAGTACCCCTTTGATACTTGCAAACGTTCAGGTATCCTCCAAGAGTTTATACTTGCGATCATCCAAGTACCCCTTCGATGCCTGCGAACAACCAGGTATCCTCCGATGCTTGTAAAGGTAATATCCTCTAGGTTAGTACTTGTAAATATTCAAGTATTCAATGCCTGTGAATGTCCAAGTATCTTCCCAACAAACAGATGCCCTGAGAAAGGTCGGCGCATCCCCCGAAAAAGGTCGGGTACCAACTGGTGTCCTTGACAGAGGATCAGGCACCCCACAAACAGATGCCCTAAGAAAGGTCGGCGCATCCCCAGAGAAAGGTCGGGTACCAACCGGTGTCCTTGACAGAGAATCAAGCACCCCACAAACAGATACCCTGAGAAAGGTCGGCGCATCCCCCAAGAAAGGTCGGGTTCCAACCGGTGTCTTTGACAAGGATCAGGCACCAACAAATAGATGCCTTGAGAAAGGTCGGCTCATCCCCCGAGAAAAGTCGGGTTTTAACCGGTGTCCTTGACGAGGATTAGGCACCAACCAACAAATGCCCTGAGAAAGGTCAGCGCATCCCCCGAGAAAGGTTCGGGTACCATTCGGTGTCCTTGACAAAGATCAAGCACCAACAAACAGATGCCCTAAGAAAGGTCGGCGCATCCCTCAAGAAAGGTCGGGTACCATTTGGTGTCATTGACAAAGATCAAGCACCAACAAATAGATGCCCTAAGAAAAGTCGGCACATCCCCCGAAAAAGGTCAAGTACCATCCGGTGTCCTTGATAAAGATCAAGCACCCACAAACAGATGCCCCGAGAAAGGTCGGCGCATCCCTTGAGAAAAGGTCGGGTACAAACCGATGTCCTTGATAAAGATCAGGCACCCACAAACAGATGTCTCAAGAAAGGTCGGCACATCCCCCAAGAAAGGTTGTGTAAACAACTTATTGCTCTAACGGCAACCGAAGAATGGTGCGGATCTTGGAAAAACAATTTCCCATCAAGGCGACCGAAGCAAGGTTGGGTCTTGGAGGGGCAACCTCCTCACGTCACCAGGTAAGATGATGCCATGATACTTGCCAAACTCGAGATTTGCACCCTATCTCACTCGGGCTTGATAAGTAACTACAGGTATCTTCTTATCTGTCTTACTGCATATAATACTATATTGCTCTTTCCTACATAGGACAATAGGCCACAAATAAGATATAATCTATTACATATACTTAGACAAAATTTAGGTATCAATTTGTCTTTGAATGTAAACTTTGCGAGCTCACCTTCAAAGAGGGGCAACCGTTAACACATAAATTTTGATTAGATTTTTAATTAGACCTTAATTTATTTTATTTTTCCTTTTTTTGGATAATAAATGATATTAATAAAAAACAATAATAAATAATAATAAAGAAAAAAGAACAAAAGGAGCCACAGCCGCATGGGGCTGGGCCTTCGCGCCCAGCCCCTTCTCCCTTCTCTTCCTTCGTGCGGGCCCCCACAAGCCCAGCCCGTGCAACCCGGCTCGGCCTTTTTTCTCCTTGTCTCCTTCCTCCCTTGTCTTCTTCCCCAACCTCTACAGCTCGCACGGCCCCAGCGCAACACCTACGGTTGAGGGGGGTAGGCCGACATCGGCCGGAAGAGACGGATCTCAAGTGCCATTAATGGCCGCCTTCAATGCCAAGCCCGCCTCAATGGATGAGCGAGGATGGGACGTCGGTTCAGCTGAAAGGGTCCGGTCGGCAAGCTTAAGACCAACAGTCAAGCCCCTCCGTCGACCAGACCTACCTCACTTATAAATAGGGGGCACCACCTCCGTCGACGCTAACGAGCAAACTCGGAGACCCTCCCTAGAGAGACTTCAGTGGGAGATCAAAGAGCGAGCACAAGAGAGAAAGAGAGCGGGTCATGAGCTTAAACGACCTCCCTCCGAGAGACATCGAGGGAGACCGGCAATGAACAAGCCCGAGAGGGAGAGAGTGCAAGCAAAGGGGAACCCCGAGCCGTGGGTGGCAACAGCTCGGACATCGTTGACCGCCATGCTCAACCGACCAATTGCCTCCGTGCCCTCCTACTTTGGTGAGTTAGGTTTTATGGGTTTATTGATGTGTGTGCTGGGGTCGTCGAGCCGAGACTCGCGACCGTCGGCTTCACGCGAGTTCCAGCCCCCGATCGTCTATAGTTCGTCCCCCCCCTTTTAATCCTCGTTGCTCGGCCGCCGGTGTCTTGAATAGATCCAGTCCTCCCCCTTTTCAGTTAGCGTTCTCCAGGTATTCGGTGAAAGTCTTAGGCGGATTCAGTAGTAGCTAGTGGATCTGTTGTGACCGGCGGCAACGGGCAACAATGGACTACGGGATTGACTACGACGGCCGGTTGGATGGAGGACAAGACGGCATCGGCAAAGGCCCGAGCTCAAACTGAGATGAGCCGGCTGCCTCCACCATGGATCGCCAGATCTTTGGGGGGATACAAAAAGTCGAGTCGGCGAAGGAGGATTAAGTCGGAGGGTAGGGTTTCTTGGGTTTCTAGGAACGGGTAGGTTTTGAACAGTACAAGCTAGGTATATTAGGACCGGGTTTAAGCCGGTTTACCGTGTGGGCTTGTGGGCTGTTTTGCTTTAAAAGAGAGAATGAGGCCCAGACTGGCCCCACATTTCGGGCCCATCCAAGGGCCCATCGACCGGCCGGCCCCAACCCGAGAGTCGACCGGGTTGTCTTTTAATATATTATAATATTAATAATAAAAATAATATTTTAATAAATAAAATATGATTTATTTTAATAAATAAAATAAAAATGATTTATTTTCATAAAATCAAAAAAAAAGTCAGAAAAAGCCAAAAATGATTTATATTTTCAGTAAAAGGTCAAAAATCCAAAAAACATTTTTTTATGTCCAAAAAATAAGAAAAAGACCAAAAAAAATGTTTTTCTTCACAAAATGCATGGAAAACTTCTCAAAAATCCAAAAAGCCTCAAGGTTAAACAATATTAGGTACCGGAAGGGCATTAGTGATTAACTAGTGTAATCAAGTCTCCGAACCTAATTTCTCTGGTTGCGTATGAGGGAATATTGCTCCCAATATTTTGTTTGGGTTTCTAATCGACCCACCCCAAATTAATTAGTGGCGATTTCGTTTTAAAATTAACTTACAGGTTAAAAACTTAGAACTATTAAGTCGTGAATTGGTGGACTTGGGAGAGTCCGGGCTAAGCTTAATAGACCTAATCAAACCATTAGCCTCCACCGGTGCTCATCCCTATATGAGCGCTGAAAAAAAGAGGTCGCGACAGGGCTAAGTGCTTTTTATGTAATTTTCACATTATTTGAGACTTTTGAATGGCCACCATAAGTGATTACATCATGGTTTTGAGCGAATTTGGGGGGCCATGTCTAATGTGTTAAGACTCAAAGGATACTATAAATGGATGATTTATTTTAGGGAGTTATACTTCGCCATTAACAAAAGTCTCGTTGCATTAATTATCATTGCCAGGAACCAGACCACCGCTTCACCGCTTCCCTATTCCCATTTCAGTGAACTGGTCTTTAGTAGATGGTTCTTGATTTTAATGTCAGCATCACCCTTAATTAGTGCATGGATTAATCACGGTTTAGCATATTAATTACGCAGGCCATTAGTGGGGAATTCCATTTTAGGAAAGAGTAGGGTTAAGTGCTTTTTATGCAATTTTCATGCATTTGAAATTTTCGATGGCCACTATGAGTGATTGCAATACAATGTTAAGCAAATTTGGGGCCATGTTTAATGCTTTAAGACTAGAAGGGTACTATAATTGGATAACATATTTGAGTGACTAATCTTGACATCTCCGTGTGAGAGATACCTTTTAAACCGATTTTGCTAAAATATTTAAACATCAAATTACCCCTATTTTATAACAAGTTAAACTTTAAAATAGATGACGATCATCCTACAAACTTTACTATATGACGGTGCATTACAAGATGGTGAGTTCAGTGAGCACATTTATAGGAGCGGTGTTGCAAAGAGGATGATCTATTAACGCTTTGGCATTGAGTTCAATCATTAACCTAGTAGGATGTTTTTAAGAAGGTAGTCAAAAACCCAGAAAGGACCAAATTCGTAATTTCCCATGCATCGTTTCTCTAATGTTACGTATATACTAAGTGCAATGAAAATTACAAGATTTCGTTATTAACTATAGTTGATGAGTCTCCCAAAAATATTTGTTAACAAGATCATTTGAGACTTATTGAAGTACTCCAGTTATGTCAACATCGGGTCTCATAACCCCAAACCAAAGCTCAAAACCCAAACCCAATTCCCCCACGGTGTGTTCCATAGAGCCCCACCGAGATAGCTTCAAGTTCAAGCAGAGAGAAGTAGGACCGCGTGATGGAAACTGCCAAATTCTTTTCTCCAAGCTACAATGCCGGTCGAACCGGTCCAACAGTTCGACCGGGCCACCAGACAAGGTTGCCCTCAAACTCACGCCACGTCGCCAGGAAATGACCGAATCGCCCATCCTCTTTGCGGGATTCACCCGATCGGGCGCTCTCAGCTTCCACGGGGGCCTTAAATACCCCGCCCCTCCTCGCTCTCCATCTCCCTCCTCCGTGCACGGCGGCTCGGACGGGGCTCGCCCGGTGCTCGCGACCCCGATAGGGGTGGTCGCCCGCGAGCGAGGCCCCGATCGAGGGGTCGCGAGCGTGGGTGAGTCGCGGACGAGCCGCCGTGCACGGCCGGCGGGAGGGAGGAGAGAGAGAGAGAGACGGGCCACGGGGCGGCGCGCGAGGGTGGGCGGCGGCGGCGGCGGTTCGCGCCTGGGTTGTTCGTGGAAGAGAGAGAGGGAGAGAGAGAGAGAGAGTACGGTGGGTGTCGGATAAGGAATTTCTCCCGGATCGCAATCTTACTGCGAAGGATTTCTCCCTCGCAATCTCTCTCTCTCTCTCTCTCTCGCTCTCTCTCTCTCTGGGTATCTTGCGATCGACGTTTCCCTCGACCATTTGGCGATTTCCTTTCGCTTTCGAAAGTCCTGCCGAGTCTCTCCGTTGAAGTCAGTGGCGTCGCGATCATCGGAGACGCCTCATCGAGCGGTTCCTGCTTCGACAATTTCTGGTCAGAATTCCGTTTCTCCCCACCGAGCTCGACGATTTCAGGTCCAGATTCCGTCTCTCTCTCTCTCTCTATGTCTGTGCTTTTCTTGGGGAGGGAGCGAGCTTAATGCGACTCGACGCGAGGAAGAGTGATGCCCCGTAGATACCCATGAATAGTTAAGCGCGTCTTTTAAGTTGACGTGCCGACTGTTCGACGAAATTCCTGAACTTTCTCTGCTTTCGAGGCCGGTCGTTTCTTCTCCTTAGGGGTAACCGTCTCCCCTGTTTCAGGGAAAAGTGAATGCTTTCTGATTGACAGTAGTGGATGCTTTTGTAGAAATTCAAGCCCATCGATAGAGGCGTGATTCGCAGGCGGTATTGCAAATCAAATTCATTGATCATTCGAACGACCTCGTGTCCTGATGTTGTATCGAGTTTACTGCTTAAGTGGGTAGTTGAATCCGGTTCCATTTGTGAAATTCAATGTGAATCCCAAGGTGTGTAGGTAATGTCTGCGAGACATTTTGCTTGGAGTGTCCCATTAGCTAAAAGCCTAAATGCAGTTCTGTGGCGTACTCCCTTTGCACTGATTGAGAATGATTATCGACTTTAATCCTATGTCTGGTGTGTGCAGGGCATGCACTGATTGCTCATTCCTCTGATTCTAAATATAAGTTTGGCCATTTTGTGGCTCAGCTGATAAAAGTGGAGTGAGACTCATAGCGGTTTAAGGCGACTCTGCTAATTGAAAGAATTTTCCTGGAGGTTACTCTTGGCATCTGATTTTATTGGAAATGAAGATGTATGTACTTGCCATGCTCTGTTGATGTGCCCCTTTCCCTTTTTTTTTTTTTTTTTTGTTTCTCTTTCTTGTTTTCCAATTTGCATTTCTAGATTGACGTTTCTCTTTTATGCATTTTGCAGAAAGAATGCCAATGATGGTGCTCTAACAAACTTGGAGGTCCTGAGTTTCTTACAGTCTAGAGGCGCTTCAAAGGAAGTGGCTGCAACAGTTGCACCATCAGAATACAAAGTTTTCCAGTACTTAGTCGACACCGCTGTGGACAAGCAAACGAAAGAGAGTGTTTCTGACCTTTTGGGGAAGGTGAAAAAGTATGACCTTGCAAAAGCGGAGGTGCTTAACATTATCAACCTTAGACCAACTTCAGCTGTTGGTATTTATACGGTGAGTCTTATTCGATATGTTTCCGGTCCTTTTCATCTTTACCAGTCTTTATCTTGTAGTCAATGATTTGATTTTTAGATAGCCATTTGAAGTTAAGTGATCAATATTAATATCAACTGGCTGAACTATTCTTATGCTTACTGATTTCAAGTTCCCTGTGCTTCTATGAGATGCCTTAATGTATTGTAGATTGTCCCTGAAAGGAGTATCATCTCCTCAAGCATAAGTTGGAAGAGCGTTTGGTGTTGAATTGGCACAGAAAATTATCTGTAATACTGAGTTATTTAAATTTGTACTTTTCCCTTATATCGAGAGCTATGTCATCAAACAGAATCTTTATTCAAATGGAGAACTAGTATCATCTTTGCACCATTCTTTGCACAGTTTTCTTAACCATTATAGATATATCAGACAATTTGAATATAATTAGGATCTAAATATAACTCTGCTGAAGAGTTAGTGCCTGGCATGATGCAATGGATCCTTGGTAACGTTGCTCATTTTTAAAATATGAAAATAGTTGAGAATCACTTTGTTGCACCAAGATACTTTTAGGTCTTCTTTTGTGGGATGCTCTGGCCTTGTACAAGAAACTTGGCAGGAATTATCAGGACAGTGTTGTGTGAACTTTTTTTGGGCTCCTCTTTTCTAGGTTATTGGTAAATCGTGCTCCCTTAGTGCTCTTTCAAAATAATCTTATTGAAAAATGTAGTGTGCCTGAGCAGAATAATACCTTCACTTCAAAGCCAAACTTCAGAAAGCCGTTTTTGGGGAATTGAGTATTTTATCTGAGAATACAGTTCAGTGATACGGAATGCGTTGATTAATTGGGCCTTCTGTAACAAAATTATGTAGTGTAGTGGAAGAGCATATTGGACTGCTATGATGAAAACATGCGTGCATGCATAAGGGACCACTTTTTTTTATAGGCTTAACGTGCATGGTCATACACTTACATACATACTCGCAGAGAAGAAGTAACTCTCTTAAATGCTCATATATGCCTCCAGACTACCTACACTTAGATTGCATGATGACTAAATACTGGTTCCAGCTGTAGTTGGGCTTCTTAAGACAAATAAGGGTGACCGTACGTGGTACATAGAATTGTAGATATCGAGCTTGGATCAGTATTTACATGTGTATGTCTCCCAGTGGTGTTTTTCTTTATAAAAAATAAAGATGATAGAAAGATTTCCGGGCATGCGAATATGGTTGCTATTTAAACTGTACGGTGGATCAACTTATAATTGAGGTTTTGTTGCTGCAAGTTGTCCATTCCTTCTTGGATTCGAGCCCTTTGGGCAGTTCCTTTTTACTCTGAATGTTGGTGTGATTATGTGGGTTTATCGCTCATAATGTACGTGCTGCTATTTTCAGATTGTTGAGAAATGCGATGCCCGATTGGGAGAAGAAGGAGCCCAAGATCTCGCGGACATAGTGGCCGAGGTATCGCCACCTCCAGAGGAACCGCGGTCCGAAGAGGGTCTTCCTCAGGCAAATGATGTTTGATGCTTGAAGGACCGCGAAGATGCACGATGCTGATCACCTAAAATTTTTCGCCCAAAAGGCTTTACTGCATTTTTAAGAATTAGGAGTAGAATTCGTCTACCCTTGACAAAAAAAATCCACATCACATCTGACTTTTTTCATTTGGAGACGAGCTGAACCTAACTTTAGCTTTGTACTGCCATTAACTCTCTTTTTTCCTCTGTTCGGTTTTTTGGGACTGTATTGGCACTTTTTCTCGACATTGGTCAAACTTGTTCATTAGCATGTTGAGTATATAGTGGGAATTGCATATTCCATGCCTAGTCATATTGTGGGACTATTTGCACAAGGAAAACAGTAATGTTAGGGAAAGTGGGATAATTTTTCAGAAATTCTTAAACTTATTATATAGCAATCAATTTGATTTTAAATCCTAAATCTTTTAATTGTGATAATTTAGTCTTAAGCTTCTTTACTATTCGCCAGTTATATTTTTTAAGAAATTAGCAAAATTTATCCATGTCGGTATCGGTCAAAATTTGTCCATATCAGTTGTGTCACGTAAAAAAAAATATCGATACTGAATAGATCGTCACGTTAGTTATTTTTATCAAAATTGAAAAGGTTAAAAGATGAATTGATCATTGTATAATAGATTTAAGAATTTTTAAATAATATTAGACAAATTTTCCCTTAGGAAAGCACTAAGGACTAAGAAGGAGATGCTAGGGACATAAGGAGATCACGCACTTCATAAAGTTGGGCTGTAAAGTTACGATGTGAGCCCACCAAACGATTCTTGCCATTTGTTCTGTATGCTTATGCCTCGACAATATTGTGAAACCCATCAGAAAACATCATGACAGATTAGGCGTTTCCCGAGATAAGACTTGATGTGTAGAATCTGTCTTGATGCGATCATTGGGGGAAGCACATAGTCTGTAGTCATATTTGCTTCGATTCGTTTCATTCATGTGAATCCTGATTTGACAATGTTTCCATACCTTTTAGTAATCCAATCAGTGGCTATTGGAGGGCCGTGCTGGCGGCCTCGAAGTGGTTGCGTCTATTCTTTCATTTACTTGTTTAGGAATAATATGAAAAAGGACCACATTACATAATCTAATAATAAATAAGAAAAGGTACCGGTAACGGGCATTAAGTGAAACTAATGCAATTAAACATTCCTGAACTCGAAATCTCCGGTTTGCGGGAGCAAGGCGGCCTAGAATAGATGAGCAGCGATTCTACCCTCGATTGAATCAATAACAAATGAGAAAACCAAAATACAATCGATAAGGCTTGGAAGAGGTCTTGCAAAATGCCGTGACAGATGAGAAGAAATTTGCAGCTCGAGAATGCGGGGATGCAATTTGAAGGATCATGTTTCGGGTGCAATGAAAGATCATAGGGAGGACTGGTCTTGCTTTTGAGCATGATGATGTTCTGTAATTGATCATGCTAGATCTCCGAAACTCCATTAGTGACGGTGGCCTGGTTTGTATCTGCTCCTCATCATCAGCAGCGATTTGCAGTCCTCAATTATTTTTGCACCTTTGCTGACATTTTCCAGATTCCAAACGTCCCAACCGAGACTACAAGGATACCCATGCTATCCTCCATTATCAAACCCATACTTAATATACAGGCAAATAATTCTTTCTCTATACATATATTATATAATATATAAAGAGAGAGGAAAAGTTTCCCTTGTCGGAACAGGAGATACAAGTCCGGAGAGAAGGGTTTCTCTTATACAATTATGAAGGGTATTATATGATGTTCTGCCTTGAAGTGACAGAGCGAGAACCGAGAGCCATTTTATAGGGTGAATGGCCAAGGTCCCTCGTGATTATTCAGCTTTTGCATGAGGATTGAACTGCGTTTCTTGTCTATCATGTTCTGTTAGACTCGGTTATTCGTGTCGCTAACAGAGCATTTCCTTTCAACGGTGATTGACAGATCATTTGCTTTCGGGGGAGGGGGCAGGTCTCTCTTACTAAAATAGGTGATACAAGTGTGTAGAGAGAAGGGTATTTCTTCTAGAATTATTAAGGGCATAATATGATATTCCACCTTCAAGTGAGAGAGCGAAAACCAAGAAGGTGAATGGTTAAGGTTGCTTATGATCATTGTATAGTGATAAAACAGTGAGTCTTGTCTGTCGTATTCTGCTATAATAGGTTACTTATGTCGCTACAATCCTGACAGAGCATCTGCTTTCAATGGTGACTAACATGGCATCTACTTTTATGTGTGGAGAACTTTAAAACATTTGAAATTTTAAGTCTTCCCTCCCTTTAGTTTTGTAATAATTTTCAAGATTTTCCACTCAAATTTTCGTCGCATGCCTATTTTCGTGCATTTTCCAAACAAAGCCCAAAAAGAAAAAATTAGGAGGAGGGTCCTTATGTCCCCTGTAGTTAGTTTCTGGATTGGATTCTAGACAATGGAGGAAGGGAGGGACACCATGACGGGAAGCTTTCGTGCCCTTTTTGAGAATCATGTGACCGTCCGTCTGGCCATGTCCATTCCAGTTCATGGGACATGTTTTCACATGAAACAAACGGTGGGGGGCCTGTCAACAAAACATTGCTAGTTGGAAACACTTTCATCAGACTGTCACGAAAAAACCATGGGGGGGGGGGGGGGGGAATGGTGAGATAGATTCCCTTTTTTACAGCACTGTTTTAATTTAATATTGCTTCTAGTGATGCACCAGAATTATTCATGCCAACCATGCACCATAATACTTAGGTCGGGAGGTGGCTGCCTGTGTCTGTGCTCTATTGTTTCTGTTCTTTTTGTTATCGAATTATTTTTCGCAACACAAAAATCAATCTCTTTCGGGAAAATTTGAATTTTCTACTAACTAGTTCACAGGAATTCCATCTTGACTTTGTCGCTGCAATCGCGCATGTTACACAATAATACAATGATTGCATGCATTTTTGTCTAATTATCCAATACATAGAAGGATGACGATGTATGATAAGAAATGTCAAAGAGACTACTTTTGGGTAAGTAATTTGACAAAACCTTGGGGGTTGTTTAGACACATGAATCATACTATGCACGAATCTCACTTATTTAAATGTTCCTAAGGAACTTTGTTAAGAAAGATTGGCATTGCTAACATGGTCTAGATGATCATCATTTAATTTATATTTTCTTTATGATGGTGCTCATTTTATTGTAGATTACTTTCGGAGAAATACAAAAAAGGAAAACATGTCTCGATTTTTATCCTTGACAAAAACATATCCATGTTTACAATCTTACTATATATCTCTATTCCGCTAAAAGACCTAATTATCCTTCCTCGTGTAACCATTCTGAAAACCATAGCCTCATACATGCTCAAACTCTCAACCTTCTCAACCGCAACCTTCCCCCACCATCGGCCACTACCTCCGCCAATTCAAACGGCCTAGCCGATGCCGCTGACATCATCCCTTTCTCTCTCTTCGTCCCTGAGGTCAAATCTTCTCTCTTATAATGCTCTCAAATTCGCCGATGTTCTCCTTCTCGTAGCCTTGGCCGTCGCGACCTCAAGTCGAGGTTGCCACGGGACATCACAACTGAAGATCAAGGTCACAACACCATGGGCAACCTCAAATTGAGGTTGCCATGCTAGGAGAGACTTCGTTCCAAGGATGTCATAGCCAGCGGAGAAAAAGAGGGGTCATTTTGTAGGGAAACAACGAATGGAAATCTTGCAAATAAGCGCATACTTTTGCTAAATTGAGGTACGTGAGTTTGTGTTTATAAAAATAGAAATGTCTTTTGTTATTTAGAAAAAGAAAAAAGAAACTTACGCATGTATCCGGCATCTTCACCTTTTTTTAGTCAATGTTTGTCCTTTTTCTTTTTCTTTTCATCTTTATCAGCATTTTCATTTATATTCTTTCCCCCTACCTATCTATTTTCCTCCAAATAGGTCACTAATATCCTTCAAAATCAGCAAGAGCAATCATTGTTATAACTCAAGCTATTGCCCGGATCACGCATGAAATTTATCTGTGCAAATCGAGAGAACTGCATGTACAATAAATGGAATGCTGCGCAACTCATTACCTCACCATCGGCAGCAGGAGCAAGAACTGCCGGTTTATTCCCCACACCCGATCAAGAATTTCACATCTTTTGATAAGTTGGTAAAACGTACGTCGTTTTTAGCCTTAGCCCTTTACATCAAATCGAAACCCTATGTAGGTAAGGTACACATTAGGTACCACTTTCCCCAAGGGCTCAAAGCTGAAAAGGAGAGATCAATAATGCGCGAGAAAGAGGCAACTGCGAAAGGAAGGATTTGATTTAGGGTTGGGGGGGTGGAAGCAAGTAGAGGGGAAGAGATCTCGAGAAATATCGACCATACCACCTAGTCGCCAGCAAACCCAACAACTACGTCAAATCAAAGATCGCTTCGAGACCCACTTTTTCTTTTTCCTTTCTTTTCTCTCTCTAATTTCCCTCTTCATGAAAATCCAAGTTAGGGAAGGAGGAGGTGGGGGCAGATGACAAGACCCCTCTTCTTCTTTCTTTTTTATCTCTTTCCCTGAAAATGAAGATGCAGAATCCACTGGCCCGACCAGCTCACCCCTCGGTCAATCTGTCTCGTCTGATCCGGGAAAATTCAATCATTTTTTTAACCTCGAAAGATGAAAGTAAGTTAAAGAAAGAAAACTGTAAAGAAAAAAAAGTCCATCATTCCTCGGTCAAAATATGAAAACGGTGTCTTGGTTTCTTGAGTAATGAAAATGTCAGGTCAGGTAAAAGGACGGCTGCATCGGTAGCGACGGGGGGCGATGCGGGGTAATTTATCTTCGGAGAGGTAAAACTATCTGTGCAATATATCCGTGAACGATAAATTTATGATATCGCCCTCCTTCGACGTCGAAGGAGCGGGAGTATGTGTACGTGAATGTGGGGGCTTCTCTTGCGTACGTACAGTCCTTCTGCGACCTCATTTAATGGAAAACAACACTGCCACATGGATCCGCAGAACTGTAGGTTTCTCTCTCTCTCGGTTACTTGGCCATGAAAACATTATACATGCAAGTAGACAGAAGCAAGAACAGAGGGTCCTCCTCCTTCGTGTACTGTCTCGTGCGGAAAGGGTTTCAGGATTTTTATACAGATTTCCATGGAGAGAAGTGGAAGAGAAATGGCCGCGACGACCCCTCCGTTGACTTCTGTTTCTTGACTTGAACCGCGACGTTTGGGAAAATATACAGGTAGAGAGGGGCTAGGGTTTTATAACGCGCCTTCGTAAGGTACTGAAGTTCGAGTTATTTCGTAGAGAATGTGTTTTGATTCCACAACGTTGATTACATCTTCAGCGTGCATAAGGCAACTCAGTGAAAACCATAAATTTTCTTTTTCGATTGCATCAGAAATGATTATAGTTTTTTAATAACTCTGGTGGAATGACTTTCTTTTTCTAAAGAAGACATTTAATATAATCAAATGCGTGACTGCTGCTCTATCAAATTCCTAGCAAGCTTCCTTCTCGGTCGTTCTTCCAGTTCGTGTCATAAGGACAGTGTTCGAGTCCCCTACGGACCGAGGAGGAGGTATTTTTTTAGCGACTAGGTATAGGAACTAATCTTTGGTCGCCGGATTAAATCTACCTTCTCTATCCATTCATGTCAAATAAAGGTTATAGGCTAATTTCTTAACCTATATTTAATGAGCCAGATTCTTATACTCGTTACTTGTATTCAGTAAATAAGTAAAAATGGGTTTAAATTGGTAAAATCCAAAATAATATCGGTGTTAAATGGGTTCACAACTTTCTTAGATCAAAGTCACATTCATTACTCTCTCTTCACTCTCTCACCCTCACTCGATTTCACACTTCTCTCACCCTCACCTGATTTCGCACTTTCACCTTAATTCAAGAATGAGTTTTCTTATATTAGATTAAATATGAAAGTATTTTAGTAATGTGAGTTAGATCTAATATGAGTCACAAAATTTGAATTGCATGGAAATTGATCAATTTGGTCAGACCATTTTCGACTTGACTCACCCGCTTTGACGGGTTTAATGTTAGAGTTAGAGAATTCACACTTAATTACTTTCTTGTGATCACTTCTAACATTTTGACGATTTTAAGTTCACATTCAATGACAGAGACTACCACCATTCACTCGTCATGGGATTTCTTTCAGGCTTCATCGATGAAAGTAATTTTTCTTAAAATTCTTAAATTTGGTATTAATAAAATGATGCTCTTAAAGTTACAAATAGGTATTGTTGGGATTTAATGAGTGTAGAGCGTCGAGGAAGATGGTAAATGTTGCTAATTGAAGAACCGAATGTAGAGTAAAAAGTCTTGTGCTGAAAATTAAGTCAGCATTTGGTTGGAGTTAGCATTTTGTAAAGCACATAGTAAAGCATTCCCATTATCTCGAGGGAGGCAAATTAAGAAGAGTTTATCCACAAGGATAGAAGTTCAAAAAATTTTGAGAGGCAGACTCTAAAGAATCTAAAATCTTTATTAATTTCTTTTCCATTGGAGGATGAAAATAATTCGAAAATTAAATATTATTTACATAATAAAAGACTATTCTCTTTTACAAAGGAAAGGTTTAAGGCAAAGTGAAGGGGGGAAGGGTGTGTAGTAATATGAGCCCACACTAACCAAATCTCTATTTTCTCTCTCATAATATAATTTAAAGAGCAATTTTCATAATAATGAGTTGATTTTCATTTATTATGTTATGAATCAAGGGCGCGAACATAGAGATCCGGCTATACAGGCTCAAGGAACACCATGTAAGTTCCCTAAATCGGTTAAATCTAGACCGTGATATATGTTAGTAGTCTTGACCTAAAACAATTTGTACACAATTAGTAGGATTCTAACAGTTGACCTCCGGTTCTTGAATTACAAATCTTCCAACGACCCAAAATTGCACCGACCGTGAGGGTTCCTCTTTACTTTTCAAATTCAAAAATATCTTGGTAGGTAATCTCATAATTATTGTTTCATATGTGAAATCCGAGCACTCAAAATCTAACAAGTTCTTCACACATGCGCAAATCGCCTCTCCACTGGCACGACATCAAAAGGCTAAGCACGAGTTACAGGCACTGTAATTCAAATGTGAAATTTACTGCAATTCAAGCGCTTGATAATGATAGCTCTACAGGCATCCTGTAAGAACTGATTAGCAATGCCATCTTTAGGAGTTTGGGATAATTTTTGTAGATAGTTCTTTTCTGTTTGCATTTTCCACTTGGCAGTGCTTATGCCACAATCTATCAGAAAACCTACCCCCTAGAGAACAGTGATATATGAAAAATCCTGGGGAAAGAGAAGGGAAAATCTGACAAAAAACTAAATTAAAGATCTGAAAACGAAAAGGGCACATCTGGAAATGGAGCCGTTCTGAAAGTTTCAGAGGGTACGATGCAAAGGAAAAGGGCAAAGTCCGTAGAGAAATGAATGCTGTCGCATCGGCCAAGCACAGGGCTCTCCTCCTACAAATTATTATTATAAAAGATAAAAGACAGTGGAAAGAAAACGCCACGCATTCCGAAACAAAACACCATCTCTCTCCCTCTCTCTCTCTGCTTCCTTTCAAAAGCTCTCCTCCATCGTTCTTCCAAGATCCAAAGTCAAATGGAAACCCATCTCTCTGATCAGTTCATTCACACGGTCTCCTCTCCAATTCTTTAGTCATAGTGACATCCCCCGTCCGGAGTTTCCAATCCCTTCCCGTTTCCATGCTTTTTCTCATAAGTTTCCATTTTTCCATCTCTCCCCTCTCCCCTCTCCCTCATCTCACATAACCACAGAGAGAGAGAGAAAGAGAGAGAGAGAGAGCTATTTATGGAGGAAAAAAAACAATTTTCTGCGCAAGAGTATATAACCTATCGCACGACATCCAAATTGATGAACGCTGTTAAGCGAAAAAAAAAAAAGAAGAAAAAAGAAATGGCGCTTACGCAGTCGATGGTGTGCTAATGCCGAAGCATGAAATGTTAGGGGGAACCAATTTGCAGCCGAGTTATCATGATGGTCGTCAATGGTTTAGAAATACGCAGCACAAAAGACTGATCAGCTTTACTCAGATTACAATGGTTGGAAGATGTTTAGTAGATTAACACTTCATTCCTCAAAGGAAGAAAAGCAAAATGGGACATGGACACTTTTCCCCATCAGCGGATTTTGGCGGTAAGAACAATCAGAAGAAAGAAGGTGAGGAAGACGAAAGGAAGATAGCATATACAGGAAAATCTTAGATGACAGCTTCCCATATATTTCCATATAGAAATTAGTGAATATATGAGAGAGAGGGGGAGAGAGAGAGAGAGAGAAGCTCATGTTATAATTACATGTCTGTGTGCTTCCCATCTTGTCCCCATGATAACCTCGCACCCCATCTTAATGCAAAGTCAGAACCACCTCCACCCAAAAAAAAACAAAAAAACAGAAACAAAAGGAAACAAAATAGAGAGAAACTATGATTGAGAGAGAGACAGAGAGAGTCTCTCCGCTTCGCATGAGACTGAGAGTGAGAGAGCTAAATAAGCTACAATCCCAACGACACCCCCAGCTTTGCTTTCCTCATAATCATCCCCATCCCCCAAAAAAATCAATCATCATCGTATACACAAGCAAGCGAAACCCAAGAAAAGAGAGCAAAAAGAAACTGACCATCAATAGTAATCCGGTGCAGAAGAAGAACGAGGACATCGAGACGACATCGTCTGTTTTCCACAACATCATCATCACCATCGGCTTCGTCATCTTCTTCCTTCTTCTTCTTCTTCTTGTTCTTGATTTTCTTGGGAAACTGATCAAGGGTTGAAGAGCTTGTTCCCGCACTTGCAGCGCCAGGCCTCGGGGTAGTACTCGAGCGGCAGGCTCAGGCCGGGGTGGATCGGCACGTGCTCCGCCTTGCACGGCAAGCACCGCCCGCATTTGCCCCTGCACGTCGGCGGCGAGGACCCCGGCCCCGCCAGGAGCCGCCTCCGGGACGGCGGCTCCGCCAGCGGCCAAGAATTGTGGGCGATCTTGCGGTTAATGGCGGCGGCGACGGCGGCCCTCGGGATCCTGGCCGTCGTTGTCGCCGCCGTCATGGCCTGTCGCGTGACGGAGATGGCGGCGGACGCGGAGGCGAACAGCAGGAAGGCGAGGGCCGTGAGGGCAGCCGTCGAGGGATGCCGGCGGTGGCGCAGCGCGCTCATCGCCGGAGCAGAGGTGCCCCGGTTAGCGGCGGAGAGAGAGAGAGGGAGGGAGGAGACCGTCGGAGGTTCTTGAAGTAAATAAGAGAGAGAAAGAGAAAGAGAGAGAGAGGGAAAGTGGTATTATTGCAGGGTGAGCGTGCGCTTGTGTGTTGTGGGGATTGAAGTCAAAGACAGCAACAAGAAGAAGAGGAGACGCAGCACCACCAGTCCACCACCATCATCATCATCAAAGATCTGATGAAGTATAATATAATATAAAGAAATGCTGATCAAGAAACGAGAAGGAAGAAAATACCCTAAAAATTTATAGAGAGAGAGAGATCTAATTCTTGTGTTGTGATCTTTGAAAAGATGGATGCCATGATAATAGCTGGGTGAGTGGGGCCTACGGGGAGACCTGATTGATTGGGTTGAATCTTGTCCTCGGTGATTTTTCCTTATTTTACTCACAGTGCCATTCCCATCCCCACATTCTTTTTTGTGCCTATTCTTCATTTTGTACCTCTCTAATCCTCTATTAGTTTAGACCCAATAAAGAATAAACAAATAAATAAATAAAACTTCTATTAGTTTTCCCTTTTCCCTTCCTTTTTATGTTGATAACTTCTTTTCTCCCCCTCTTAGTCTCTGTTGCCCGGTTTAATTCGCCAAAAATGAATAATTTCTTAAAAAAAATTTCTAAAAACGATTACTCGTATCGTTCGAAATAATAAATCAATGAAAAATATTTTCCTTATCAACAATAATTATCAAGTGAGAAGTAAAATTTACTTTTTTGCCTTTCCATCAAAATTTATAATTTCATCAAATTTTAAAGAGTTTTGAAAAATTATATATAAATATATGTGTCAGGCTATCAACGCCTATAACTCATATAAGTTTTAAATGTTTTCCAATGGAAAACATCAATATGCACGAATTGCGAATTCCTTTTAAACAAAGAATAATTTGTAAAATTCAACTTAGGCGCATTTACACAAAAAAATGCTTAACTTTATCTACTTGTAAGGATGCTGTCTCGATTGCCATAGCATGCTACAGTAGTAAATTAGTAAGGATCTTGTTAACAAGTATTTCTAAGACACTGATTGAGTTAACTAAAAAGTAAAAATAACATTTTTTTCGAGACAATTTAAAAATAGAAAGAACTACATGAATTAATAAATCCATATCTTCATATAACTACGATTGAAAGAAAATTCAAATAGCAAATTTTAAACTTTCGAAGTACAACTGATAGTTCAACCAAAAAATAAAAGCACAACTGATAAAATTCAGTAAGTGTCAAGTAGCTCTCTTTCTATATTTTTCAAGTAATTGTCTTTGCCTTTCTTGTGGACAAGGCATGTCTGACACGACAAGTAGAAAAAGCTATCGTGATTATCATGCATGAGAAAATAAAAAAAGTGATTACTATGCTTATCATGACAAATTTAAGATTTAATTATACTGTAATAAAAAAATTAGCATAATGTATTTGTGACGCAATATCAAGAAATTTCAATGAATTTTTTCTTCAATATATAGCACAATCACTTGTTTTATATTTGCTAGACATTACAAAAGAATATTTTTCAACCTATTACCAAGAATAATTTGATTTGGACTAGTCTCTTCTTGACTTGTTCAAAGAGGTTAGCATTATTAAAGTTTATAAAACACTATTATTCTCTGCGAAATTGATTACTTCTACTAACCATGAAAATGAAGAATACTGGAGTTTTGTAAAATAGGGATATATGTATGTTAGAACCGACCTAGAAAACCGAACTGAAATATTAAATTACCTCTTCTCTCAATAGACCAGATTCTTTTTTGGGCTTGGCAATTAAAATATAGATTGGTTGACTATTTATGTTTACCAAAAGCAGAATTAATAAGTTAATTATGGCATCATTTTCTTCACTTCAAATTATAGCTTCGGGAAAAATATACATGCTTTACCCCTTGAAGATTGCAGTACTTGTTTCCTCACTAGAATTCTTTCGACATAATTACATCAATCATTCTCAACTTTCTCCAAGAAATTTCAAGATTAGTGTCTTGAAAGTATATGATGCAAAAATTGTGAACTTTAGAGTCCATCAAAATGAATTATGATATCTGCAATTTGAAATTTTCATTTTAGCCGAATAGAGCATTCGAGGCCTGACCACAACTCCAGGGAAGCCACTGTGGCCTATCATTGTACCATATGTATGTTTTCTATGATTTTAGTGCATCAAATTCAAACATACTTTTAAATATAGCCTTCATGATCCAACACAGCCAATCAATATTCCATTTTCAAATTAAATGAAAAGCTTTCTAACTTTTATGTTTGTGACAATTTAAAAGAATATTTGAATATCTATTATCTGAATTTGTCGATGGTCCATGACCTTACGGCATCTCCTTTTTATGAGCATTTATCATACAAAACCCTTAGCTTACCTCTTATTATCATTTAATATTAGGATTTTTTGTCATTGTGAATATAGACATACCTGCACTATTCCGAATACAAACGTGCCAACGCAAAGTTCATCCCAAGTAACTATTTGTCTATAGATTTTGTGATTATCCAATTATCTATAACCTTGCTTATTTCGCAAAAAATGAATGATTTGGAAAATATTTTCTTAAAAATGAAAACACCAAAAAATTTAAAAATAAATTTATTGCCCACGAAAATGTTTAGATATAAATTGTTGTCAATAATGAAAATACTTTTCATTCATTAATCATTTCAAGTGACACGAGCTATTTTTTTAGGAAAATATTTTTTAAATTATTTATTTTTCTTAAAATGAACGGAGTCTAAGTAATTTCAAATTCTTTTGGTTAAAGTTAATGGTCATCGTGCATGACTTTGCATAGATTTTCATTCAGTGTCCACCTCAGAGCCCCTCCTATTAACTAAATAGTCATTGGTCCGACCCACATCAACAATGTATTTCTTCTTTTTGTCAAAATCTGGTTTCAAGATGCACACGTTTCCTTTTTCCCCCCTCAATTCAATATTAATTATGGATTGTTAGTAAGCTCATGCACGTTTTCTTAAAGAAAACACCATGAAATTAATAGACAAATTTCGCTTCTTGTTGCATTGCTTGTAGGGTTACGAAAGCTCGATTTTCAGTGACCCTTTTTTGAGGAATTAAGCTGTGCGAATATTAGGATTTTAACAACCAATTCAGTGATTATTCAGCATTCCAATAATTGCAAAAGTACAAAAACTTTAAGGGGCTTAATAGACAATCATTTCACTCCCCATTGCATTGCTTGTAAGGTTACGAAAGCTCAATTCTGTCTTGAACTTTTTATTGTCTAAAAAAATCCCTAACTTTCACTATAGTCTCAAATATGTCCACACATCCAAAAATCACCACAATTTTTTTTTTTCAAAACTACCGACATTAGGGTCAATTAGAGGTTCTTTATCAAACCCATGTTTTCATCAATAGTCTCACATTCGTATGGAACAACATCAACTTCATAATATTGAAAATCTTGAAGAAATCAGTGGTGATTTTTGGACATGTGGATAGACTTGGACTTATAATGAAAATTGAGGATTTTTCTGGACAAAAATAAGTAGGGACATAATTGTGATTGCACCTAAAATTGGTTTATTTATTTATTTATTTAAGGAATTGCCCCTTTTTTTACACACATAAGAATTTGGTTTAAGGTGCAAGAGCAACAGTGCTTGCACGAGTGTGTCGATCAGCCCCCGAAAGGAAAAGATTTGGATGCTGTTGTCCGTCTTTTACCGAACAAACATATTCTCGAACTTGGAAAATCAATTAGGAAGAGAAAAAAGAATAAAAAGAATAAAAAAAAATAGAAAATATAGATGCCCAATTGGTCATACAATATATAACCAAGCTCGGAGAATTAGCGGATGGCTGCTGACTAGATATATATAAACCCGTTATAATTTCTATATACAGAGGACGTGACATATATTACAACAGTTGAAAAAGTGATGAATATGAAGTTCATAGGCTTCAGCTGCAAGAAATGTAAATTGTGATTGATTGAGGATACAAATAGCTAATTCGGCTTAGTGTAGCGATTGTCATGAACATTGATTTTTAGATTCTCCCAAAACAACCCAATAATCTCAAGTCTGTACGTGACCATCAATTCGGAAGTCAAGGATTCAAGGATTAAATTGTCTTGTTTTCATCGAAAAGTTTGGTCTCATAATTTTCAAAATGGATAATAACACAAATGGTGCTTAAATTTTAATTATATGCAATACGGTCTCTGAACTTTAGTATAATGTATTACATCATCATTAGACTTTTATTATGTCATTCATGAACTATTGGTAAATATTCAATGTAATCGCTAAACTATATGAAAATATTTAAAAGTTTAAGAATGACATCTTAGAGATTATATCGTACAGATTAAAAGTTCAAATACGACATTATACATTGGACTAATAGCTCATAAATCATATCGAACAAATTAAAAGTTTATAAACAACGTTACACATTAAACTAAAAGTTTAAGAATTATTCGTATCATTTTCTCATTTTAAAAAGGCAACGATGGTGTTCGAAAAGCTTCCCGATCCATTTACCATTCTTTCTTCGAGGCAATCAATAAATCATTTTCACAAACCGTTGCCCATTTTGACCTCCCAAGCCAACACATCTCCCTTTTATCCCTTCATGTCCTAATAAACTATTGATAAATCTTTATCGTAGTCGCTAAATTATATGAAAATGTTTAATAGTTCAAGGACGACATCTAATCTTAGAAATCATATCGAACAAATCAAAAGTTCAGGCATGATATTGTACGTTAGACTAATAATTCCAAAATTATATAGAATAAATTAAAAATTCAAAAACGACATTATATATTGAATTAAAAAATTTTGAATCGTTTGCATCATTTTCCATTTCAAAAAGGCGACGATAGTGTTGGAAAGGCTTCCTGATCCAACTACCATTCTTTCTTCGAGGCGATCGATGGATCATTTTCACAAACCTCTGCCCGATTTTCCCCTCTCACGCCAAGACATCTCCATTCCATCCGTCCGCGTCCTGTGCGGAGCTTGCCTAACTACAAAGGACCCGAAGTACAACGCCGACTTTAATTCGGCTTTTGACCGGCGATGGCGATGGTCAATCCAAAGACCCCTCCAAGACCCTTTTCGAAGGCGTGGGGTCCCGCGGGGGGGCTTTCATCAGGTGGGAAGAGACACGACACATGCGTAGGACGGAGGGGGCGAGGGACAGATCAAGACCCTCTCGAAGAAAAACCCAACACGACACGAACATCTAAAAAGGTAAGAGGAGAGAGATGCGATGTCCCTCGCTCGCGAAAGGGGTGACGATTCGATCGTGCGATGCGCCACATGATAAGAGTTTGGCGAACATGGGGTTCCATTAGTTCCCATTTTTAATGAACCCCACCACCATGATCTTTCTTTCCTTGCATGGTCTCCTGTTATATCATCTAGCGAATTCCTTTTCATTTTAAGGGGAAAAGAAGAAGAATTTATGCTTGAGGTGCTCCAACTTTGACGCATTTGCGCAATGATTCCCAAATTTCGAGCTATCATAGATTATTCTGGTGAATTTCGACACTATTACATAAGTTATCGATTACACAGATGAAACTTTGATTTCTGTTGCAGTCATTGAGTTTTCTGTATACATAGCCATGAAAAGTAAAAAAATAAAATAACTTACACCATTTTCAGGTAACACTAATGGTTATATCGATCGAAAAACTAGTTATTGCCATACAAGTGAAAGTTCATGGGCGTAATTTGTGACTATTTAATGCTCGGGAGTTATCTTAGGAGTTATCATGTAATAATTCCAAAGTTTATGGGTAATTTCTAGATTTCAAATATAGAGGTTATTGTGCAATGTCGCCAAAGCTCAAGAAGGTTTCGAGCAATTAACCCTAAAAAATATAATTGATGTCGTAGTTTCTTATGCAAATTGGACACGACCCACGACTAATATTTCACTGTGTCATGCTATTTAGTATGCACATTTAGCAGATCGAATAGTAACTTTTTTTCTAGGTAGTCCAACAAAGGAAACGATGAGCTATTCACTTATGTCATTAGCAAAGGAGAATAGTAATCCATCGAAAAGGAGCAATGATGCACTTTTGGACTTACATCTTCGTTCATTTCCCTCGGGTGGGAAAAGGGTTTGGTGGCATTTAATGGTTGAGGGACTCGTCGGGGCATTGATGAAGACCGAGAGAGAAAGGGGTTTTGGTTGGGTCAAATGAGGAATAGTAACAAGATTGGGAAAAGGGGAATTTCGCAGTTTCCTCTGCGAGGAAAGAGGTAAGGAGGAGGGTTCCAAAAGATGGCAGGGAGCTGAGATGACATGAGAGGCCCCGTGGCCTTAGTTTCCCGGAATCCGTCGGCAAAGATCGCAGAACGCGAAGCCTATAAAGCAGAAGTTGCTTATATCGATCGAGCGAGAGAGGGCTGTGCAGTACACGCACGTGCACGCATCCGGAATTTACGTGAACTCAGATCCATCTACTTAAGCAATTCAATTGAGTTTCGACAATATTTGGCGGATCGGTATGAACGACAACGACTCCTAATCTGATCGGGCTCCGGTTTCTCCTCGACAGATGAGCACGCGGTGGCGAGATTGATCTCTCATAAGTTCTTATCTTTAGCGGGTTGTCGACATGACTCGTAGGCATCACTCCGACGTACATGTTGATCGTCGAGTGATTGCGATAGTAATGTCTTATCGACGTTTTAACCGGGGAAGGAGCGACTAATCAAGAAAATGGATCGTATTTTGTAAGTCATAAAAATTTGGAGAATTCATTTGCACATAAAAGATGTGGGGGAAAAAGTTAATGGATACAGGGTAATTTAAAAGAATCGCTAGTTTGTAGATATATAGGCATTAATCATTATGGGAAGACTCAATATGAGCGCTAGTTTGTAGATATATAGGCATTAATCATTATTGGAAGACTCAATATTTTGTTGATAATACCGATTTTTGCAACTGAAAATCGCTAGTGTTTATTTAAAACTTGTCCCATCCTTTGCTGAATTTCATGACCCAACGTCATAATAGCATCATGGTGATGATCTGACTTTTTCGTACACTTGCTTCAGAAAAATTGAAAGAAAGGTTTATTTTCAAGCACCTCTTATCAAAAAAAAAAAAAAAGCACCTCTTTAATTTCTTGCTGAAAAAATCGATAGAAAAAAAATCATGTTTAGACTACCAATTCGAATTGTAAATTTTTTCGATGCGTGAGATTAGTGTGCATTTCATGTACTAGTTGATCTTCCTCTTTCGTTAACAGAAAAAAGAAAATTCTTTAATTTTAAAATGCCTGCTATAGCAGCTAGTATTCCCTCATTCAAGCTTGTGCCTACAAATAGATACAAAACGCCTCTTGGATGTAGATGGAAAGAATATATATTTAGAATATACATATATATCACTTGGATATCAGTTCTATTTTTGGGTAATTCTCGATTCAGTCAGTTCATCTCGCTCGTCCCTACTTTACTTTATTAAAATGACCAATTACAACTTCACGTCGTTTAATGGAGACGAATTATACGCGTTGATACAAAAAAAAAAAAAAACAATGAACCCCCGGGGAAAAGTGAATGTGAATTCGAATTTGAAACTTTATTTTCATTGTCCTTGTACAATTGTGCTGACGAACAGGAACCTATGCCAATGATACGTATGCTATGCTTAGGTTTTTGCTTCCACGCACTACGCAAAAGCTCTCATGATTGCTTGCGCACGGTGCAACAGTATCTGAAGGGAAAAGGAAACCGGAAACGCGACCCCAGAAATCGATGAGGAACGGAGAGAGAGAGCTTTCAATGCCCATGCAAGAAATCCACAAAGAATAAAAAAAAGAGAGAGAAAGAGAAAGAGAAAGAGCGAGAAAGGGGGAAAAGCTACTATCATTTCATTGTTCCTTCTTGCTATTCCCGTGCTTGTCACGCAGACAAAATTCTCAAAAGATAACGACGCAGCAGCTGTCGCCACCACCTACCTATTTCTTGCACAAAGCAAAGGGCAAAAGAAAAGGGCAAGAAAATCAAAAAAGAAATTGCACGAGAATTCATTTCAGAGGGGGAATAATATGGCCTAGTGCTGGTGCTAGTCGCTAGTCGGTCGATACACACGGTGAAAAATGCGTGTCGGTATTCATTCGTTCTCGGGCAATAATGCGGAGGGGCAAGAATTAGGTTTCTGACAGAACAGTCAAATAAAGAAGAAGGGAAAACAAAGCAAGACGACGAATCCTGTTCTCAGCAAGCAGCTCGTGTGGGCAAGCAGTGGATCTCGAGCGGTGGGGGGCGAGCCCCAGGCCCGTCCGCGGAATACGCCAAACGCGCGAGGGTGTTTTCCAGAGGGGGTGGGTATGAAGTTCTCGAGATAATGCAGGAGGAAAACGAAACTTGCATGCTAGGGTTTTCAGTTCTCAAGACTGAGTTCTCGCTTTCCTATGGCGAAGAAGCCGAGCTCGCGAAGTACTTCGCGTCGATGCGCGCGTGTTGATGGCTCCTCGAGGCTGCGCCATGGAAGAAGATTGCAGTGGAAAGAGATAGAGTATATGGATCTAGATGGAGGCTTCTATCAGGGGGCCTCTGCAAGAACAGCGTGTCTCGTTGCGCCTGAGCTGGAAACCCTCATTGAATCGTTCGACGTCATCGTACTGCGCTCTGCATCCGCGGCAGAGGAGCGCATGTGTGCGCAGTTCGGTCGATCCGTTGGGAGGAATTTTCTCCCTCCCGCGATTCGGATCGTGGGGGCAAGAAGGATGAGAATTCGTGGGCCGAGCGAAGCAAAAAGCGTCGAGAGGCGTTTGCCTCGGTTTGAATTCAAGAAACGCCAACCCAATTGTTATATCACGAGAAATAGGGGAGGCCCGGCATAGGCATAGTTGTAATGTGACTTTATTTGTGTTGCAATAGCCCTCTCTCTCTCTCTCTCTATATATATATATCTCAACTCTGTACTATAGTCTATGGATAGGAAAAACTTATTTTCTTAGGTGGGGATGTTAGAAGAAAGATGATGTGGGTACATCATGATCGAGGGGAATGAAGTCGTGACGTCAACCATGCACGAACAAGTAGAGTTAAGTTGCGATTGTAACTCGGATTATGGTAGTTCCTAATTTTGGTCTTTTGAGAGCCGTTATTGTTATTCGTTAGGGTTAAGATAATTCTACATAAATCGACATGTTCTTATCAGATGCATTATATTGACTTAGGAAGATAGATGAAAGGTCTTCTCTAAGGAATAGCTCAAATCTAAACTGTTTCTAGGACGATAGAAATTCAGCTCCTATACCTTGTGCATCAATATCACACGTCATAATCTATGATTTTGATTGGATACCTAATTTTTTGTTGAGTACCATAGTCAAAAAAAGTCTAGAGAAAGAGAGAGAGTTGGTGAGAGGGGTCTTGATGTGATATTGGTAGCAGCCGAGGCGAAGGGTCAAAGGGGAGATTGCAACACGGCAGACGTGATGAGAAAGAGTCTCGTGGGTGGTATTAACAACATCCGATAGGGCTGGGCTGTCAAAAAAAAGAAATTCAAAGCTGAAATTGCATTCCTAGTTTCAAGTCATAAACCAAAAAGGAAAGAGAAAAATCTCGGTTTAACTGAGAACTAGAATCCAAACCACAACCTGCAAACATTTGGATAAATCTACATTCGAAATAGAAATGCAATATGCATCCTTTTCAGCTCTTCTCTATCTTAGACACCCCTCATTTGAAACAGAAATCCCCATGGCGAGCTCTTTAGGGTGCATTTGTTAGTGTTCTTTTATTGTGTTCATGAACACAATTTATGTTTTTTTGTTCCGGGAAACAAAAAAATAATAGAAACGTCTTTGTTTGCATTTTTGTTTCAAATTTATTTTTTGTTAAAAACAAATTTGGAACAAAAACAAAAACAGAAAAACTTTTTTTTTTGTTAACACTTCTAAGAAACAATTTTTTTCTCTCCTATTTATTTCTTCTCTTTCTTTTCTTCTTCTTCTTCTTTTCTTCTTCTTTTTTCTTTGGCCGGTCGCTAGCCTCGGCCATCGTCGGTGACCGGTCGACGAGGGTAGACGGCCTTGCCCAGCCAGGGCGAGGCTGTCGGCCCTCGTCGACTGGTTGCTAGTCATGGTCGAGGCCGGCGACCGGCCAAAAGGAAGAAAAAAGAAAAAAGGAAAAATAAAATAAAAATATTAAAAAATTAAAAGAAACAAATAAAATTATACAAGTTTACCAAACGTGTAAGCTGTTCTTTTTCTATTCCAGAACAAATTTACTAAACGTGTTATTCTGTTAAAAAATTGTTCCCCAACAGAAATAGATCAAAAATTGTTCACCGAAACAGAAATAGAAAAAACTATTTCTATTCTGGGGAATAATTTTTGAACAGAAACGTTACCAAACGCACCATTAATGGCCGAGGTGGCATGTCCAAGGCAAACGACAGCTAGTAGGGCGGAGGCGACACCATGGGTTTTGGCTAACATTGGAAAGTGTACGTGCTAATTTGCAATAGCAACCCAATGTAAGCCACATTCATAACATGCTCCATCTTATCACGATATTCCATATGCATGGATCTCGATAAATATTCCATAACTCGTGCAACCTTAAGATTTCTCCTAAATCAACCTCACTCACAATCAAGTTAGTCTCACTCACATTCGATTTCTTAGAACTTTGAGAGAGAAGCTCAAGAGTATATTTGCACTAATGAACGAGATGATACAGCTTGGGGGAGGGCCCCTATTTATATGAGTACGAGACTATTTTTAACCGTCAATCTCTCATTCAATCTAACGGTGTAGCTTGAATCTCTGTAATCATTACATAGCTATACAATAGAACACTCAAGAAGCTCCTGTGGCTTTAGAAAGCCTAGGGGTTGTTCGTCTAGGGGAACCGAAGGGTTGCCATGAATGGACCAATAGCTCAAAGGTCATGGACTCGTTCTTGTACGGGCCACAGCTCGGCGCTAGGAATCTTCTGGGTCATGTCCATCTATCGGGCCGTGTCACATGCATGTATATAAAAGAAACGCGTGTTAGTGGAGCGGAAGGAGCCAATCACTATCTAACATGTGACGAATCTCGACGAATTCAAAAACCACATTAAACAATATGAGTAACCAGCGTACCTAATTCAATGTACTCCTCGCCGGCGATTAACGATTTATTTCTAATTCCGTTGCCCTCATAAGCATACGATTAGGGAAAGAAAAAGGGGGTAAAGAAATTAAAAGAAAAAAAAAATGATGAAAAAGGAAAGAAAGGGACATATAATCTCTCTTGTGGCCACGTATGGGGGGTGGGGGATTAAAGAGCAAAAGATCTGCGATTAACAAAAATAAAAAATTAAAGGAAGGGGGCCAAGTTCAGTTAACTCCTCCTGCACACCTAATCGAGGAGAGAGAAGTGCAGGTGATTTGGCACACACTAATAATTCCGGGCGCGTGCTTACGTGGCAGCTTAGGGTGCATTTCAGCTCCTTAAACCCCCCCCCCCCCTCCCCAACCCAACCCCAATAAAAAAAAAAAGTAAAAAATTAAAAAAAAAAAAAGGTTCTCCCTCTCTCTCTCCTCTCTCTCTACTCTCACTCCCACCACCACACTCTCTCTCCTCCCTCCCCCTCTCTCTCTCTAGCCCGTCGTCGCCGGAGACGCTCCGCCGCCGGGAGCCGGCGCAATCGGCCGCCGGGATGACGTCGCTCCGCTGCATCCTCGACAAACCCCTCAACCAGCTCACGGAGGACGACATCTCGCAGCTCACCCGCGAGGATTGCCGCAAATTCCTCAAGGACAAAGGTCGCTCTCTCCCTCTCTCTCCGTCTGCCTCGATTTCCCGCCTTCCGTCCCCCCGCGCGGCCGCCGCGATTTCCGGCGGCGGGCGGCGGCGGCGGAGGGATTGTACCTCCGGTCCCCGCTCGGGGAGCTGGCTGACGCGTGGCGCGGTTGTTGCAGGGATGAGGAGGCCGTCGTGGAACAAATCCCAGGCGATCCAGCAGGTCATCTCGCTCAAGGCGCTGCTCGAGGGCCCCGAGGACGACGATTCCGGCGCCAGGACGCTGCGGAAGATCGTCGTCTCGTCCGCGGAGAATCCGCCGCCGCGGGTAACCGACGGAGTTCTGTTTCGCTCTCCTAATTCGTAAATTTTTATCCGCTCCCTTCGCGCGGGGGTTTAGCGGTGGGTTAATTCCGGCAATTGCAGGCCAACTCGAACTCGAACTCGCCCGACTCGACGAAGGAGGTGAGCCCCGGCGCCAGCGTGTCGGAATTCGCGGACGAGGCCGCGCCGTACCGGCGGAAAGATCCGCCGGAGCTGGCGCCGGCGCCTCATGGAGATGTGGTGGCTTCGGCTGGGGCGGACCCGGAGAGAAATGCGGTTAGTCCCAGGTTGGTGGTTGAGTTGGTGTTTTCACCGTTGGTTGGTTTGTTGCATTCTGGTTGTTGCTGTGATGTCGCCGACTGGTTCAATTAAAGGCGAGCATTTGCGTGTTTGCAAAATTCGGGTTAGGCTTTTTAGATATTGTAGAGAAGGACTGTATCTCAAAGGGTGAAAATTGCTGCGGAGTCGGGACATATTAGCCTAGTCCTTCTCCTCCTGCATAGATGAACCGATCGAGATGTGTCGGGAGGAGTCTTTCTGCTGAATTATGGATGGAGCAGTCTGTTCTTTGTCAAATGTTGATTTAGCTGCCTGTTTATATGCCGCAAGCGTCTAAACTTGGAAATGCATACAGATGAATTTGTTCTTCTTTGATATGTCGACAGCAATCGTAGGTATGAGTGCTGTTCTGGTGTAGGATATGCTTTTGCAGGGTTGCCAATTGGCTAGTCATCCTCAAGCTAGTCATTCTGTTCCTTGAGGTGATATTTCATTGTCTCGTGGAGCGTATA
Source organism: Eucalyptus curtisii (assembly GCA_017140595.1). Lineage (NCBI taxonomy): Eukaryota > Viridiplantae > Streptophyta > Magnoliopsida > Myrtales > Myrtaceae > Eucalyptus > Eucalyptus curtisii. The sequence continues at coordinate 20,309,180 of CM029501.1, read as the reverse complement.
GAAAGGAATTTACCTTACATGCTGGGAGCATGGATTGAGACATAGCTCCAAGCTCGAGAGTAAGGTTCAGTTTGAGTTTTTAACACAGGCAATGCTTGACAACATTTTGCAGAAATGTTGGTGCTGGAGAGGTTACGCTGGGGCAAATGACAATTTTCTACTGTGGCAAGGTGAATGTTTATGACAGAGTGTCTCCTGACAAGGTAACGAAGATTCGGCAACGCGCAGATATCTCCTCTCAAGTCTTACCTGCACAGCTGATGGCCTGTCGACACATTCATGCATGCTCTTGCAGGCGCGGACAATCATGCAACTTGCAGCTGGTCCAATCCCTTTGCCGCTGGATGATTCATCAAATGGAAGTGCAGCAATTTGGTCATTCCCTTGTCACATGCAGGCCACAAGTGACAACTTGTGTCTATTACCTCCGAGAGCAATGGTCTCTCATACCACACAAACAGGTGTGATTGACCTTAACAGTATATCAAGATGGTTAATCTGATTAGCCTTATTTATTCTTCTTGCTTCAGCTTAATGTACTCAATATATGTGTGCAAACCTGCGGCGTGATTTAGTGAGTGCTAGGAATAAGGAAAATTCTCGATATGAATCTTTTCCCGTTTGTAGAGCATCAGTGGTGTTGCTGTCTGTAAAACCAGATTCCCCTTCTAATTGCCTCTCATTCCAACTGATGAGGGAGTGACACTGACATGATAGTACTATTTCAAAAGCTAAAAATGAGCGCAAGTGGATTTAATCATTTCTGGGAAAGTTGGGGTTCATAAGGGAGGAAAAGCTAGAATGGTCAAATATGGAAGCAGTGTGTTTTAAAATGAAGATTTGAGAGTCAATTTTTCCTCTCAACAGATTAAACTGGAACAAAGTAGTACTGGTATCTGTTCATGACTAATATTCTTCAAGCAGTTGTTAAAATTGCATGCTTTGGGAGCCTTCTTAGACGTTAATCGTGGTTTATTTTAATCAAGAAGTTTGAATTTCCTCATTGAAATGGAGAAGTCCTATACAGGTCGAATCTGCAGTATATTTTTGTATTGCATGAAGTTCACAAGGGATCTATCTATTATGGGAAATATATAGGTAGATGCTTGCTAATTTTACCCTCATGCACAGTGCTTAGGTTGCCAAGCAGGAAAGATAGACTGATAAAACCTAGAAGGAACTTGGGGGTGATTGGTTGCATTGGCAATGACACTTTTGGTAGCGTGAAATTGTACAACTTACTTCCATCGTCCTCTAATGGACTTAAGGGTGAAGGTGCAAAAAATGGGCAGCTCATCAAACAAAGTCAAAATTTTGCACTATTTTTGTTTTGGCATCCAATATTCAATATTTAGAGCAGTAAAACCAATTTTCTAGGATTTCCAATGGAAGAACGAGCATTATGTCATGTGGGGTTAGCGAAACTAACCTTTTCTGGTACTAAACTGGTTTGAACTAACTGATAACTTGTTTATTTTGGATTGTTACCTTATTAATAGATGAACACTGAGCACCTTGAGTTAAGATATGCCATAGGCTAAGTGACCTTAACCTCACTACTCTCTTCATATGGAATTTAGATTTTTGTCAAACCAGATATTCCCCATTCCTTGAAAACCATAAAGGCATTCTGTAGTCGCTTAAGTGCCTGACAGGTCTCTAGTAATTGAGAATTAAGGAGTCATCCCTTGCTCTTGTTTCAGTTTTATGACTTTCTTTTGTGATTGTTGTCCATCAGTATGAAGTTAATGATTGTATTTCTTCAGACATGGAAGGTCATATGAATCGAAGAGTTCGGCTGCAGAAGTACTTTGACAAGCGAAAGGACAGGTGAGTGACATGATTGCTTTACATCTCTACTTTCTTTCTGTTTAGAGTCCTCTCAAATGATAGATTTCAAGATGCATTCATTTTGGTTTTCTTCCTTGGCTTGAAATTTTGTCAGGGGGAGATTTAAGTCAAGGAAAGATGCCGGACCAGCCTCTTCAGGCTTGGAGATGTTCTTGATGAACCAAATAAGGGTGCCTGTTCCAGATGGACAATTAAGTAAAAATGCGATAACCTGTGCACCACAACCTGGGATGGCACACGGAAAAAATAGTCAGTCTTTCTGTTGATCTTTAGTACAAAGGTTAATTGTTCTGTAATATTGGGGTACCCTGCTCACCACTAGGTTCATAAAGTTTTGATAAACCTAAATATAGCTATTGTTGTTAGATTGTAAAGAAGTCTCTGGCGTGTGCACAAACACAAGTCCTGCTGCCTTTATCCACTTACTGGTTCTTTAATATTTCCTCTGCATATATGTCAACTTTTTGGAAGTTTAGTCATTTCAACGACACAGGCTATCAGTTGAATCCATAAATGATGAGACAACTTCCTGAGTTACAAGTTTTGCGGGAAAATGTTTGCAGCTATCCATAGTTCATTCCTTTTTACTGGGTCATATTCTTCACTCAGTTCTTCCTTTATAAAATGTATTTGGTCTATTTTTTGTCCATGAGTGATTGTGTTCCATTATTGATGTTCTGATTAAAAAGGCAACACAATTGTTCTGTCATTCATACTTCTATTATTGCTCATTAAAAAGACAACACAATTGTTCTGTCATTTATTCTTCTATCATTGCTCATTAATATACCAGGGTTCAAAATTTTATTTTCACCATTGATCTGTCTGGGACTACAGACTCTATTGAATGTTTTTTCCTGTTGAGATGCATTGATGGGTCGACCAATAATTCAAAGATAAGATTTTATTTAGCTGAGACAGCTTTTTGGACCTTCAACTCTGCTTTTTTGGTGACTTTCATTTCTTCAACTGTTATGTTCATAACTTATATTTTGCGATTTGTCGTCTTTAATGCAGGTCCCTAATATGGAGACATTATGTAAGGGCGTGGCCCTGGGAGCCGATGATGGTAGTTTCACTGAGATAATAGCTATACCTCAAATAAATGGCAAAATGACGGAACTGGTCTTACTGCAGTCAACGTGTTCTTCATCTGCGGACATATCTCTGCCTGTTCTCGTTAGAGATCTCTAGAAGAGGACCGGCTTGGGATCACTCGTCGTGGGATCAAATTTTGTATATTCTAGAAGCTTAACGATTATCTTCGAGGCTATCTTGATTAACGATGCTGAGGTTAGTGAACCAAGAGAGCTTTTCCATGCTCTCTCCCCCCCTTACATGCCATGAGGCACGGGATATGCATATGTAAAGATGCGCTCCGCCATCTGCTGGTATCGGAATAGCTGGGTATGCTAGTGTAGGGTTTAGCTCAATGAGTGTACTCCTTTTCTCAGAGTTACTAAGTTGAGGGCTGTTGAGCTGTCGGAGCAATTGTCGTGAAGCTGAAGATTCCGAACAAAAAGGGCTATGTCATCGCTCAAAATGGAATCCTTTTGGAATCTTGTTTTCTTCTTTTGTAGGCCAAGGAGTAGTTTGGATCTGGCTTTACTTGGTGGTGGGAAATCTAGTCATCCTGGACCGTGTCGACCAAGATGGGCACTGATTTCGCTGGCTTTCTTGATCCAGAAAACTTAAATAAAGACCCTTATGGTCAGACAGATCCACTTGACGAATACTCTAGCCTAGCATTGTGTGGGGATCTGGAGCCCAAAGATTAATTAAACTCGACCGTTTTAACAAAGGATATGGCCTTGTCTTCTCCACATTTTTATTGACTCGGAGTAAAGGGGCTTTATGCGTTGGACACCAATGGGGCAAGGAAAAGAAAGATTAGTGGGGCAGGGCTTGAGATTGTCGAGATAGCCTGGTTTTCTCTTGACCTCTTTTTGGTTTTTTTAAGCTTTTCTTGCAAAGGTTTTGTTCTTAGACAGGAGAGTTTCTTGGAATCCTTATCCTGACCATTTCTAGGTTTTGCCTCCTCCCCCCATTGGTGTCGGACATTGTTGTTTTCTTCGTAGCGCCCTCAGAGAGCACCGTCGAAACCGTAGACGGCCCCCTGTTTTGACGAACCAGCCGGCCCAGAAAAAATCGGGGAGATGGTACAAAACCAGCGGCTTGAGAACCTTTCAAGTTTAGAACTGATATTTCTCATCAGAACTTTTGATTTAACGTACGCATGCGCTTATTTTCCCACGTTACCGAGTAAAATTACCATAAAACCGGGTCTCGCATTGTGAAAAAGAACTTCACACGTATAGATCAGGCAGTTGAGGTGGCGGGGCAAGTCAATAACAATGTTCACGGGGACACGTGTCCCTATAAATTCTACATTTGAATACTGAAAGATCACCGACCCAAAAAAGAGAAAAAAAGAAAAAGGAAATCTGAAAATATCTTTCACGAGATGCGGTGTAATCGATGCGACCAAGTTAATCACAATGCTTCTAAATTTAAATACTAAACAAAGACACGACACGATGTATTCAAGTCAATCACAATATCTTATTTACAAATTCCACATTTGAATATCAAAAGTTATTTTTATGAGAGGCGATGTAACCAAATCGTGGCGGCTAATTCACGCAGCAATTTGTCTCTCTTTTTTTGGGGGATAAGGTACAAGCCTCTCTCTTCCCCTGTTGGAGTTGTCTATGGCCGACCCTAATCTTAAAATTATTCCCAATTGGACGAATTGAATAATCTTGCCTATCTGCTCTAGCAGTGTATGCTTCTCAACCTTTTTGCAAAGTTTCACGATTTGGAAAAAGAACGGAATATTCTTTTCGAACTGCTGTGGCCTTGTATGCTACTTCTCCATTTTCTTGCATAATTCCACGATTTGAAAGAGTTGAGCGCTCCTCTAACTGCTGTGTCTTTGTCCTCTAGCGAAAAGATGTACTTGCTACTTGCTAGTTCGCTGGCTTCGACCCTTATATTAAGTCAATCATCTCGCAACAAAGGTTCATCAAACGACCATAGTGCACTAAGCAAGGGAGGTTTCCTCAACTCTTTTGCCAGGGGCTCCTCTTTGCCTTTGTCCGCCACGCGTCGTCTCCTCCATCGGCGAAACACCGGCCAAGTCCGCTAACCGGAGGGAAAGAAATGGCGCCCAAGGTAATGGCAAGACTAGTACTCTTATCCCTCGGTCATGCACGTGTTTTGTTGTGTTACTTCTGCTGTATGGGAATGGCTTTGGATGGGAGCTGGTGATCTTGAGGTGGGATCATAAGAAAGATTCTAGTTTGCTATTTGTTTAGATGTATGCGGAGCTAGGACAGAGCTTGAACGGATTTGTCAACGAGGGACGACAGAAGAAAGAGCTTTAGTTAGGGACTAGCGGCGCAATCTAGTCGAGTCGAGTAGAGTCGAGTCTACATGATGTGCTACTTGAACAATGGACTTTATTGATCTTGAGCTTGTTTTTTTAATATGGTATTCTATGTGATTGAGTTTATGACTCACTTGATACGGTCATTGAAAGAACGAGGGTCAAGTTAAAATTCAAGTTCTTGTCCATTTCGAGTTTTCGAAGCCCAATGAAAGAGTGTAAATTGTATTTAGTTTTGCGTCCATTAGTTTCACCGAAAATTTCTCATTGCCAGAAATTATACCATTTCTGCTATTGGTGCAGAAAACAAGTTGAAAAAATTGATTATATGATCTTTAATAATAAGTAAATCTACTAAAGGCAGCTTATGTCATTAAAAATAATATGTCATGACTAATAAATTGGAATCAAAATCTTTTTTATTTATTCAGTAATCCATCAAAATAACAACAGTTACAATGAAATTAGGAAATGTATTACGAAATCATGTTTGTAAATTATTATATACGATAGTGCTTTTTTTGGAAATAGAGAAGAACGCAGAGCTTCAATTGAAAAAAAAAACACATGAGACTAACAACAAAAAGAAAAAATAAGAAAAAATGATGAGAGATAGGAAAGAGACACTTATTCTTCTCACTTGGAAGCGCAACAAGAAATCAAGGACATCGATTTCCTTATTGCCAAAAGGTGAAGTCATCTTCCCCGATCTAAGTTAGTTGTTTTTAGTCTTATAGAAAAAGCTTTCCGTCAATCCATTATAATTTTCATCGCTTGAACGCTGGAAAGTCCGAAACCAATTTCCCCAAAATATTTTTTCATACCAACCCCGAAAGTTGACATGGTTCTGTCAATTACGCTTGCAAGGAGGTCGGGTCGAGTGTTACGAATGGTTGAGGTCAACTTGATTAGAAGGGATTTCGTCAGTGGTCGGGAAAGGCCAGAGACAAAATTATTATTTTTAAAATTATTGTTTAAAATTATTTTTTAAAATGATTGTTTAAAAATTATTATTTTTTAAATTATTTTTTTTTAAATTATTGTTTAAAAATTATTTTTTTAAATTATTGTTTAAAAATTATTTTTTTAAAATTATTGTTTAAAAATTATTTTTTAAATTTTTTTTAAATTATTGTTTAAAAATTATTTAAAAAAAATTATTGTTTAAAAATTATTTTTTTTTACAGTTTTGTTTTTTTTTTTTTTTCATTTTTAGTTTTTTCGATTCTTATCAGGGCTGCTCGAGTCAAGCGGTATCAGGCTTGAGCCCATTGGGTTCTTAGCCCACAGAATAATTTGTCAAACCCAACAGGCAACTAACATGACTGTAGTTTCTGAAGCAGGGGTGAAAACTTTTGTACAGGCAATATCTGATGTAGGTGCTAGGGGCTTCATTCAATTGTAAGATGATACATGAAGATCTCTTAGATTTTCTGAGTCCAAAATTGAAAAGGAATCAAGAAAGTATCAAGAAAAAAAAGATGTTGCCATTCGAGATAGCCAGCACCCTAGTTTGTAGCTGCCTTGTTGTTCTCTGATATTTGTGGAATTCTTGGCTTGAATGATCCTTCTTTCTGCTTGAACATTCCTAGATACAGCGTAGTTTCTGACTTCTGCCTGGACTGAATGTGGATGTTGTGCCCGCGATTCTAGTTGTCACTGTTCTGTTCTTCCATGACATCCGCACGTGGAATCTTTTGCCCGAATGACTCTTGTTGCTTTTTGAACCGTTCTAAACTGTACAGTTGCTGCAAGCTACTGTGTTACTGAAGACGAAATATCTTTGTGATTATATTGTTCTAGCGTCGGGCACCTCCAAGCATTAAGGTCTAAGAACCGTGACGTCGAGATAGCTACAGGATTACAGATGTCAGGAAGAATTCATTTAAGCTTTTGGTGGATTGGCAATTGTAGAGTCGGTTTTGGATTCATATGGAGAATGTGAATTCATATATCTGGCAATATAATCCCTTGCCATTGTAATTTGGTATCAATTGTAGATATCTGATATTGCAAGGTTTATGCGATGATCAGTTTGTTTTTTCTAAGTGAGTAATCAATGTCTCTGTCCTAAGAGGGATGTTTTGCTCTGTTTACTTTTCCATCATGTTAAATACTTAGAATTATGATGTTCAACAAAAGCATCTCTTTTGCAACTCTTTGTAGGATCCAAGAGAGGAAGTCATTCAAGCATGGTACATAGACGAGAGCAACGAGGACCAAAGACTCCCGCATCATTGCGAGCCCAAGGAATTCATTTCCCTGGACCAACTTGCTGGTCGGATTTACAGAAAATTCCTTTTTTCTTCCATGCTTGGGACTATCGAAATGGGTTGTTTGGTGTATTAACCCGATTATGTGAACATGTTGATTTGCAGAACTTGGAGTACTTAGCTGGAGACTCAATGCAGATAACCACGAAAGAGATGAAGAATTGAAGAAAATACGTGAAGAGCGCGGATATTCATACATGGTTCGTCGCGATCTCTGTGAAATCTCTGAATTTGACTTCTATTAGGACTACTCAAGACTATTCTTTCCTGATTTTCTGTTTGCCCTATGTAGCCAAAAGCTCTGCTTGGTATATGTTGCTATGCATTGCAACTGCAAGCATGTACAAACCCATTCTTTTCTGTTCTAACTTATTCTCAAATTCCTTTAATAAATTGTCTTCAGGACATCTGTGAAGCTTGTCCAGAGAAGCTGCCGAATTATGAGGAGATGATCAAGAACTTCTTCACAGAACATCTTCACTCTGATGAGGAGATCCGCTATTGTCTGGCTGGAAGTGGTGAGCTTGCTGGTCTTCATGAGGTTTTGTCAGATGCAACTTCCGCAACTGACTTACTCCTTCTAATGTTTGCTTCTGCTACAGGTTACTTTGACATAAGGGATCAGGATGATGTTTGGATTCGGGTTTGGGTGAAGAAGGGAGGAATGATAGTTTTCCCCGCGGGAATCTACCACCGTTTCACCCTTGACTCGGACAACTACATGAAGGTACTTCAGTGTCTGCAATAGTTAGGTTATGACTCGAGTCGTATCGAGATCGGTGTCTTGAGAACTATGTTCGTGCAGGCGATGCGATTGTTTGCTGGCAGCCCCATTTGGACCCCCTACTATCGTCCTCAAGATCATCTGCTGGCTAGGTGCGCTACTCCGGTTTCTATTCTCGTAACATGAAGTGCATTTTTCACTAACTAGCATGTTGTAAACACGGTATCTTCCACGGTGCAGAAAGGCGTACCTGGAGGCTTTTGGCCGGAAGGAAGTGAGTAATCACGCTTGTGATGCTGCAGCATGAGACAGAGCACGACAGAGCGACAAACAAGAGAGACCCTTCGATAACGACTCAAATAAATGTACCGACCGTATCATAGGGCATCCGCATCTGGGTCGCCCCTCGCCTATTTGTCTTCTTAACTCGATCTTGATCTTGTCTATGTCTATGGTCATTACTTTTCGATCTGGTATGAACATTTGGTTCTGTCATAACGTGTGTGGAGACTGATTCAGTATGCTTGCACTCACGGCTTTGCGGTTTCTCTGTGGAATTTCATCCCGTCCATTCTTCAACGTTGCATCGGCATTTTGACCCTCGCCACGAACCGCAGTCAATCGCTTGAACTCCTAGCCTCGTGTAGGCAGTGTCGCACCAGTTTCATCGAATCGAATAGCTTCTTTATCCTTATCTCGACAAGAGAGCTCGAGATTATCCGTTCATACTACAATGTGAATGCTTTCTGTATCAATTTTCAAACCTACTTTGGATTTTTGTGGACTTTGACCTTGTGTCTCGGATTTGCTGCCGCCTTCTACGCCTTTGGTCCTCCGTGGGTTGGTCCTCCATTACATCATTGAATGGCGAGTCCTATCCTCTTTTGTCTTTTCTTTTCTTGGACAACTAACGCAAATGAGCCGAGAATTTTGATGCTATGTGTAATATCGTTTCTAAATTTTTAATTTATTTAATATAATATTTGAACTATAGCAAATGTTTAATATTATCCCTAACTTTTAATTCATTTAAGGTGGTTCTTGAATTTTTACGTGTTCAATTTAGTTCTAGGACTATACGAAATGTTCAATGCCGTCCCGAACTTGAATAAATCGAGAATAACATTTGATATTTTTATATAATTTAGAGATTAGTTTGAACATCTACCATAGGTTCAATAACTACACTAAATAAATTAAAGATTCATAGAATAAATTACACATCGATCATATTATATTTCAGGAATTATATTGAATAATTAAAAATTTACAGGCGATGTTACACATTGAGCTAATAATCAAGAATTGTCCATGTAATTACTTTTTAGTTTTCTTCCACTTTGGAAAAATTTCAAATAAGGGTCTAAAATGAACTTTGCTTTAAATAAGGACCTGAAATGCCCTCATTCTCTTAAATAAGGGTTTGAAGTGGATCTCATTTCAAATAAGATTTTGAAATGGCTATATCAGTTTCAAAGAAGGGTCTAACCTTCTGATTGGTTAAGGACATTTTTGTCTTTTATCTTCTTCTTTTTTGAATTTTTCCCTTTTTCCCTTTTTCCTTTTCTTTTTTCTTGTTTTTAACTTGTTCTTTCTTTTTCGTCAACGGTCAGTCTCAAGGATGGCTGGGCATCAATGATGCCCAGAAAGGGCTAGGTGAGGGTTACCTTTTCCCGATCTGGTGAGGGCCACCCTTATTGGCCGCAGGTGAGGTTGTCCCTCGCTTTGGGTGAGGTCGCCCTCACTAGTCATAGGCGAGGCTAGTCCTCGCCGCATCTAGGTAAGGGTTGCCTTGCTAGTGATTAGTGAGGGATGGCCACACCATGACAATCCTCACTTTGGGCAAAGCCGCTGTCGAAAGTCATAAGTAAGGGCCATCAACCCTCATTAGATTTGACGAAGGTCGCCTTGGCTAGATGAGGTGAGGTCTTGCAAGCCCTCCCTAGCGGCCGGTGAGGGCTTACAAGCCCTTGCCTAGTGATCGGTAAGGGTTGTTGGGAAGGAAAAAAAGAAGAAGAAAAGAACAAAAAATAAATTAAAATCACCTTTTTGACAAAAATGCCATTGATTGATTGAAATATTTAATTGGTAAGGTCAGGTTCTTATTTAAAACTATCATGGTCACTTTAGACTCTTATTTAACACAAAGTCCATTATAAACTCTTATTTAAGAAAATGAGAGTACTTCATATCTTTATTTGAAATTTTCCCTTCTTCTTTTATTGGGCTTTCTTTGGGCCTGCCTCGGGAGTGATGGATTGACTAGGACCCACATGCATGAGAGGTGGGTGATCATTGACCAATGTGCTCCTTCCACATGTTGACCGGATCTACTCACACTCTGGCAAGGCCTTGGTGACCCTTATTGAAAAGCAAAAAAAAATAAAAAATAAAAGAGAAAAAAGAATAAAAAGATAAATCAAAATTATCTTTTGATGAAAATGCCCTTGATCAATCTGCGATTGGTAAGATTTAGTCTTTATTTGAAACTGTCATGGGTATTTCAGGCCTTTGTTTAATACTGATAATGTTACTTTAGACTCTTATTTGATATAAAGTTCATTTCAGACTTTTATTTGAAGAAAATATGATAATTGAGACCTTTATTTGGAATTTTCTTTTATTCTTTTATTGGGTTTTCTTTGGCGCTGCCGTGGGGGTGACGGATTGACTGGGACCCACGTGCATGAAAGATAAATGACTACCGACCAGGGCGCTCCTTCCACATGTCGGACCGCATCTGCTTACACGCGTCCACCATTATTTTTCCTTTCGGACAATGCCACTTGTCAGTTTGGCTGGTAGGGCTTCAGGCGCCCTTGCCTTTTTGGCCCGCTTGGCATTTCTCTTTTCCTGTAAAGTGCATAAATATCTTTGCGGATATCAATTAAATAAGCACAAGAATCACCAGATCAAAAATCGTAGTTTATCATCTGCCGTTAATGTTACGTTTTCCAGAAATCATTCTAGCCGGTTCGACTATAGCTGACCCGACCGATTCTAGATGCTTCCTAACTTTCGGCTATTACCTTCATAGCCTTTTTCTCGAACTGGGTTTTACTAGCCAAATTGGTAGATGAGTACGACCTAGATGGCTTTTTTCTATTAGTCGAACGGAGGGAGTTACAAACTTGCTTTTCTACTTTTCAATTTTCTAGGGAAAAGAGCGGTACATAACCCGTTAAAACAGGAGGGTCGGGCAAAAAATGGTCTAACCCAATACAAATTTGGCTGATCAATACCTTATCATCCCATATAGTTAAGATAGGGGAAAAGTCATATTTAAATTAAGGTAAGAGCACGGAGTGATTAAGTGCGAAATCAAGTGAAGCAGAGAGAAAGTTGTAGAGATGGGGTAGACTCAACCTCCATATAATTTTAAGTTTTATTATTTTAAATCCATTTATGACTCTTTATTGAATATAAATAACTCAAATAGTAACTCAACCAATCAAATTGGGTCTATGATCTATTTTGATAGATTTAGTAATATAGTCAAGTTCGATTGAAGAATTCTGACGACTTGTTTTGTACGGAAAAGACAAAAAAAAGAGCGTCCATAATGCATTAGAGGTCAAATACACATTCAATTTCGAATGGACCGATTGGTGCCTAGTGCCTACTAAACGCTCCACAGCGAATGAGCTCCGCGCACGCCTCTAAAGTTAGGACTACCGACATCATAAGTTAATCTTGGTATTGTAGTATTTTGTCATTGAGGAGGCCGACGTTGTGACACGTGTGCGCACGTTGAGAGGTCGATTATGTCTGAAAAAAGAATCTGGTCCCAATCAAACGGTGCCACGACATAAAGTACCGTGCCTCTAAAGTGCCTTCCTCTTTTAGCATAAAAATAACAATTTTGGCTGCCCCAGATATATCCAAGTGGCCTATTATTGGAAAGAACGACAAATAAAAAAAAAATTGAAAGGGACCCATTTGTGCTGCATTCCACAAAGTTCGAATCCCACGTCGAATTAATCAATTCTATTTTTTTTTGTCGCCTAAAATAGAATAAGAATAAATTAATGTCGTGACTAGATTTTAAATCTGTTGATCACAAGATAGATTGAGCTAATCAAGGGTTGCTTTCCTTTGAAGGAAAATTATTTTCTAAGAATTTGCTTTTAGACTTTTCTAGTGCTTTGATAACGAAGTACTAATCGATATGCGGGATAACATTTTCTATGGATTGCAAACAATAAAATTAAATTGGAGAAGAATGATAAAAAAAGGAAATCACTTCTCTAAACATCAAATAAGTAAAAACTGACAATTTACCTTAAAAATGATTTTTATGAAAAATATCTTCTTTTATCGTGAATTTTTCAGGGAAATGAGCAAATCATAATATTAGCCAAAAACTCATTTTGTTAAGTATATATTGTTGTAAGAAAAAAAAGGTGTGCATTTAATCTCTTGAACTTACATTGTTTTCTCAAACGAGATCTCATACATTCGTAACTTTTGCAATTCAATATCCGAAATTTCAAAGTACTAATAGACAAGTCAACTAGGGTTGTGCATGGTCCGGGTGGGCGGTTCTCAGCCTAGAACCGAGAACTGCCCGCTAAGGACCGGTTCCAAAAAATTGGAACCAAGAACCACCCGTTAATTGCATGGATCCATCCGAGAACCGGACCGTCGGTCCGGTCCGGTTCCCGGGCGGATCCATGGAACCGGTCTCACCAATAATAATATGTTTTCAAAATCCCACTAGGAGTACTTTTCATATCAAGTAATATTTTTTTAAATCGAACCGGCTTAATTAAGGGTACCATTTTTCTTTATTTTAATGGAAAACACTACCAAAGAAGAGAAATAGGTTTTTTCCTTATTTTGAATCATCTTAGTTGAAATCTAAAATATTCTTTAAGTTCAAGGTTCTGGGAGATTGTCATATGTAGATTGTCTTTTCTTTTATCCCATAACATTGCTCAATATCTTACAACCTTTGCTTTACTGAATTCTTTTTGTAGAAACAATTCCACCAATACTTCACATTTTCTTGAACTCAATGTCTTATGTGATTCACAAAAGTATCATTTGAAGGAGTCATTTGTTGAGTTGCTGAAAGGCAGCTTACACACTTTATTAAATTCTTATAAAATCATGGAAACCATGAGAGGAGATGGAGTCCTAAAATTTAAGTTTATTAATTAGTAATTTCGAAATTTATTTTAATATTAATATAATTGGTTCGGAGGGCGGATCCGCCCATAGAACCCGGAACTAGACCGATACCCACCGGTTCCCATAAATTGGAACCGGGAACCGGACCAATTCCCTCTAGAACCACCAATTCCGGGTGGTTCCGATCCGGTTCTGGGCAGTCCGGGCGAGTCCTGATTCTTTTGCACACCCTTAATGTCAACCGTAGTTTTTTGAAATCAAATGAAGGAACGCATTTGTGAAAAGTTTATAAGTTTCAAGGATTAGATTATTAAAATTGGCGAACCCAAAGATTATATCGAGATAGCAATGCGCGTTTGGCGGATCATTTTGTATGCTTTCTGTTTATGAAACGTGATTGACTAATCCACTAAAATTACATGCAATGATGTGTCCCCAAATGGGGAATTTTTTTTTCTTTAGATCCCTTTGCTTACGTGGGGGAGAGAAAGGGATTGAAAAAGAAACGGATGGCGTGTCTCATAATCTTGTGGAAGAGAAAAAAATTTAAATTATTCTAATGGCAAGAATGGACACTTGTCTATCTGTCGAAGGACCATGTGCATTGGCAAATCAAGAGTTTCCACATAAGCCTTTGGCTAAATCTCGTGTTTGGATTGGATGTCAAAGGCCAGGCATCCAACTTGCTTTCCTCAAAGGAGAAAGACCAAAATATCTTATGCCACTCTTGTCTTCTGCTTGCACTAAAGATCTAAACTTTAGTGAGATCATCATCATAAATAGTAATAAAGAGAATCCCAAACATATGGACCCTCCATCACTGTTGCCACGCATTTGATCTGTAATTCTAGATATTGTGATCGTATAAAGCACAGAAATTAATAATTGATTTTCGTGAAGAGGTAGGGCATGAATACCTTTTTTCGCTTTCTCGTCAAGATGTGTCAGTTACCGGTTGAGTTTCTAACAACCGTGAGAATTCACACATGAATTTTACACGTCGATATTTGCCGGTCATGAAAATTTTGGGCATTTCAATTTAAGAAAAGGTCAAAGTTCTTCCATTGCAAGATTTAAATAAAGTAAAAAGTGAAAGTCTATCAATAAACTAGGTTCTAGTCGGTGTTTTGAACACGTCCTATCTTTTAATACCTATTTTCGGTCTTTTTCTAAAACAATTTCACTTGTAAGAGCTTTTGTGATGGATAATTTTCATGATTTTTCCATCGAATAGGAGATTAGGAAAGGGGAAATCTCCTCTCATAATTTGCTTATGAGCATCTTTGCAAAAACTCAATTACCTATTTATTTTCCTATCAGACTATATTTGAGTGATAACTTTAAAATCTGCTGTCAAGCGATCACCCAAAAAAAAAGAGAGCGAAAGAATCATTGAGTAAAAACTTATGAAAGATTTCCAAAGCAAAACAAAGGAGCCAAATACTTTTCTCGACTAGGGCAGGAAATAAATTATATATATATATATAAAGAAAAAAAAAAGAAAGAAGAAGGGAAACTTTGGGTGTATATAAATATTGTTATAAGCTCCCACCGGCTCCCTCATTTTTGGTCTCTCCTATTTCCCCTTCTCAGCTTGCCTTTCTTCTCCACCACAGCCATTGCTCCAAACCTCAGCAGCTTAACCTCTTCCCCTTCCACTTCTGGCTCAAGAGCTCATTCCAGCATCTCAAGCTCACCTTGTCTCCAATCTCGCTTCTCTTCATCTTCGCTTCCTATACTATCTGGCAAGATTCTTGTTTTAGCCTGAAAAGAGATGGAAAGAAATAGCTCGTCACTCCGTTAGTATGTTCTTGTTCTGGCTCGACTCATCCATCGAGATCTTCCACACGCAGTCCTTGTTCCTGATCTTTTTCTGCATTTCCGAGCACCCATTTGAGAGGATCTGAGAACGGCCCCCTCGAAGAAGCACAAGATCTTGAGCCGAAGCTACTATTATTCCTTCTTGGGTGCTGAAAAATTAAGCCCCCTCGTAGACGAAATTCCATCAGCTCACGCAATCAGCACACTAGCAGATAGATCAATTATGAATAACCCTCGAGTTCATGCGAAGAAGGAGCATTTAGGAGGAGCCATTTTCTCTTCACCTTCTTCTCCGGCCACTGTGAATGCAATTCCTCAGCCGATTGAGGGCCTCCATGACTTGGGCCCGCCTCCATTCCTCACCAAGACGTATGAGATCGTGGACGACCCAGCCACCAACCACATCGTCTCTTGGAGCAAAGGCAATAACAGCTTTGTGGTGTGGGATGCTCAGGCCTTCGCCATGTCCCTCTTGCCCAGATACTTCAAGCACAACAACTTCTCTAGCTTCATCAGGCAGCTCAACACCTATGTAAGTTTATTAATCTAATCTACTTCATTTAAGATTTAAATGAAGTGATATAGGGTATTTTTTTTAGCCTGTGTAGTGTGTAGGGTTTGTTTTAGATGGGACTAGAGATTTCCTCCCGTTGTTCATTGATGTTCATGAAGCTCCTGGAACACAGCATTATTTAGTACTTTTCAGAATATTATATTGATTAAGTGAAGCCCTTTTGCTTTCTAATTGGACTGTTAGTGTCTTTAATTAATTGAGTAAAAAGCAGAAAGATCCAGACTTTTCGTGCCTTTCATTTATGTTAGCTTCTCTCATCATATATAAGCCGTGCACCCAGCTACACAATTAATATCAGACTTTCTCATATCAAAAGTTAAATTTAGTAATTGTTATCATATGTGAAGCTCTTCCAGGAAGTTCTAGACATGACAATAGCATATTGACATTTTAGTCTCTCCATGAAATTTCAAACACTGGACTATACTATTTTTGGATGGTTTAGGGCTTTAGAAAGGTTGATCCAGATAAGTGGGAGTTTGCTAACGAAGGGTTCCTAAGGGGGCAAAAATATCTCCTTAAAAACATTAGGAGGAGAAGAACAACTCATCTAGTACCCCACAATTCACAGCAAGTGCTCGACCCGTGTGTTGAAGTAGGCAGATTTGGGCTCGACGGAGAGATCGACCGGTTGAAGCGTGACAAGCGGGTCTTGATGATGGAGCTGATCAAGCTTAGGCAGCAACAGCAGACCTCCAAGAGTTGTCTCCAAGTGATGGAACAAAGGCTCAAGAAGACGGAAATGAAGCAACACCAGATGATGAACTTCTTGGTGAGAGCAATGAAGAATCCTGATTTTCTACAGCAATTGGTCCAACAGGAGGACAGGAGGAAGGAGCTCGAGGAAGTGTTAGGGAAGAACAAGAGGAGGCACTCCATCAATCAAGGGCCAAGTAATGTGAGCCTTTGTGATGATGATGATCAACCAGTCCATAGTAATGAACCAAGTAGTGGTACTTTTGTTAAGGCCGAACCTCAAAATTATGGAGACATCGGTGAATTTGAAAGGTTTGAGCTTGAGAAAATTGTTGTGGACATGGATGGAGTCTTCGGTGCAAGTCGATGTAATAACATAGAGGAGGATCAAATAGGATTAGTAGAAGAGAATGAAAATACAGGTAATAAAGCACTTGATGAAGTCTTTTGGGAAGATTTGTTCCATGAGGGCATCGAACAAACCGGCTTACTTGGTGTTGGAGACAAAGAGGATGGGGATGACATGAATATCTTGGCTGGGCAACTGGGATTCTTGAGCTCTACTCCGTAACTTGAGCGAAGCATAAAGCTTTGTTTGAGTGATCCTTCCATAGATGATTGACCCGATTCAAGGAAACCAAGCCATATGCCAGCTCTTACGTTGTTGGTTTAGTGCATTCGTGGATGGTTGACGTTCTTTTGGGCTTTATGGATTAAGTATGTGTCGAAAAATAACACTCATAACTACAAGGACTTTCGATGGAAGTGCCAATTCTTTTAACTGGAGATTAATGACAGACTTCACAGATCAGCTTCTAAAGTGTATGTGCCGGTGCTCATATCACTTAGTTACTCTTTGGACAAGATCCTCAGTTTTAGAGAACAAGGTGGGTGAAGTCTATCACAATTTAGGAACGAGATCGGCTTGTACGTTCCAAGTTCATGAAAAAATGCCCGAGTGTTGACTCGCCATGGTCTCGCAACTAGAATGGCTAATGTTCATTGTTATTTTTCTTCACCAACGTTTTTCCATCATCTGACTTTTTCCAACTGAGCGTGCAAGCTGTATTTCCAACTTGTTATCCAATTCTCATTGTGCCTTGTGTGATTTATCTTGAGCATACTGTCCATATATGGTAGTCTTAGATATGTGCCGTCTCCAGCAAATTATAACTGACATATCATTCTTATTTCTCATGTTAAAGTGCACAATCGTTCTCTTTTAAGCTATTAAAATAAGGTGCCTGATATATTTTCGAACTAAACATCTTGCCACATGAGGGCTTATCAGCCTAAAGCATGCAATTCGATGAGTATACAATCTCAAAACAAAATTGGGACCCTGCATTTTAAAACCAATTTAGAATTGAGTTTTCAATTATCTTATCTGAAATTTTAAGCTACTAGAATGTGTTGGATATGTTTGCTGAAGTAGAACTCATAGATATGGCAATTGGATTGTCTTGGCAATTAGGAAATGAACTTTCATTGCGTTGTATCTTTCTCTAGAATGTTTCACTTTTTGAGTAAAATATTATGTCCTCTTGGTGAAAAAAAATGATTTGCACTAGTACTGTCAAGATCTAATTAGTATCTTGAGATGTGGTTATTTTATAAGTAGATCTTAAATGAACAAATGTCTGAATCTCTATATCACACGAGTATAACTTTCCTTTCAACAACATTGGACCTAAAAATTCGATTTCTTATGGGCTTAAGCTGTTAGAATATGATGTATATGTTTGTCGAAGTAGAACTGTTAGATAAATGGAAACGGATTATATTGGCAATTACAATTGAATATTCATTGCGCTGTATTTTTAAGAAAGCTGCATTACCGTTACGATCCAATTAACATCTTGAAATATGATTATTTTATTAGTAAATTTTGAATGAACAAATGTTTGAATTTCTGTAATGCACTGAATATAAATAACTCTTTTTGAATGCACAACACATAATAACTGATTATATATATACTTCTGAAGGGAATGTCTCCTGGATTGACACAAACTTCACTTTCTTGTATTACTGTTGCTCTTACACTTTTAGAGACTTCCAGCTCTTAATCATTTCCAAAGACTCGTGGGTTGTGTCAAAATTCGATTTGTCATGTCGAGAACATGATTATGCTAGGCTTAGGATCTACCACATTCCAGACTCAACAGTGGGCAACAAGCATGGAAGGTTGTGTTTGTGATAATCTATTAAAGGACCAGTAAATGAGAGACAAGTCATTAATCCTAAAACCATAGAATATATAGAGGGAGATGGTACAGTAATGGGAAACATATCCATTTTTGTGCCAAGTCATGTCCATTTTGGACAAATTGGCAATTTGTACCTACTACTTCTACATATTATATGATTTTTATGGTTTTATGATTAATGACTTTTCTCTCATTTTTGGACCGCAATGAAAACATCTCCTCAATGAACATGGGAATGAACTCCAATTTGGAATTTGGGAGTGCATCTTTCTACTGATGTCAAATGTATCGTCTTTGCTTCTTATCCTGTGAAACCCCAAACTTAAGCCATACCCATGTCCAGTTCCATATACTTTAGAACTCCAAAGCACTTGATGAGATCTTTCGGGGAAGATTTGTTGAATGAGGGCTTTGAACAAACTGGCTTGCTCGGTGTTGGAGGCGAGGAGGACGGGGGAAGACGTGGATGTCTTGGCTGAGCGACTGGGATACTTTAGCTCTACTCCATAAGCTTGGGCTACTGTGATCCTTGCACCGATGATTTACCCGATTTGAGAAACAAAGACGCATGCTGGCTTCCATATTGTTGGTGCAGTGCGTTTGTGGATGGTTTGCGTTCTCTTGGGTTGTATGGATCAAGTATCTGTCGAAGAATCACACGCACTTAGTCCTCAGCTTTCCACTGGATACAACTACAAGGGCCTTTCGATGGAAGTGTCGATTTTCTATTTACTGACTGGAGATTACTCACGAACTTGATAGATGAGATTTCTAAAGTGCATGCGAAGTAAGCAGTGCTCATGTTACTTAATTACTCTTTGGACAAGATCCTCAGTTTTAGAGAACAAGGTGGGGCGGAGTCTACTGCAATTTGAGAACGAGGTCAGCCTTGTATGTTCCAAGTTCATGGAAAAAAAGGCAGGAGCATTGAGTCGATGTGGTCTCGCAACTGGAAATGGTTATGTTCATCGTCATTTTGCTGCACCAGCGTTGTACCATCTTCTGTCTCTTTTCAACTGAGCGTGCAAGCTGCAGGTCCGACTTGTTATATAGTTTTCATTGTGTCCTTGTGTGATTTGTCTTGAGCATACTGCCTATATGTAGCAGTGCTAGGTATGTGCTGTCTTCAGAAAATTATAACTGGCAGATCATTCTTATCTCTTAGATTTGAGCGCGCATATAGTCCGATAAGCATACAATCTCATATCAAAATGGAGACCCCTTGTTTTAAAGCAACTTAGAGATGAGGGTGCAGCTATCTTCTCTGAAAGCTTTAAGTTATTTGAACATGCTGAACATGTTTTGCTGAAGTAGAACTCAGTGGACAAATTCATTGTCTTGGCAATTAGAATTGAACTTTCATTGCATTGTATCTACCTCTAGAATGCTGCGCTTTTTGAGTAGACATTAAGTCCTCTTGGTAAAAAAAAAAAATTGGTTTGCACAAGTACTGCACTCTTGATAAATCACACTTGATATAATAGATTTTTTAAGGACTTAAGCTATTAGAATATATTGGATATGTTTGCTGAGATAGAACCGTTAGATAAATTGCAACTGGGTTGTATTGGCAATTTGAATTGAACTTTCATGACATTGTATCATTCTCTAGAATGCTGCACTTTTGAGTAAATATTATGTTCTTTTGGTGAAAAAAATGAATTGCACAAATACTATCTCGATTTGATTATTACCATAAAGTGTAATCATTAAAAAATATATTTCGAATGGACAAATGTCTGAATCTTGGTATCGTGAAAAATATAATTTTTTAAAATCTCATTGAAGACAATAATAACTTTTTATTTATTTATTTATGGGCTTGGCTTGGCGCTAGATTGATGTGAGATTCAAAATCATACATCACCGTTGCCTTTACGCTTTTGGAGACTTCCAGCTTTTAATCATTTCCAAAAGAATTGTGGGCTGAGAGAAAGACCAAATTTGTCTTGTCGAGCCATGATTATGTTTTGGTTAGGATCTACCACATTCCAGAAGTGGCGTTAGGCACATCGAGAGGTGTGTATTGTACTATTTTATTGAGGACCAATAAAGGGTTGACAAGTCATCAATCATAAAATCATAAATTATATAGAAGCAGTAAGTACATTTAGATATGGGGAGCACCTTGTCGTCCTTATCCCAAGTATATTTCCGAAGAGCTTAATCACCATTTTCTGTGTCATTTTGAAGAGTTTAAGAATTTTATTTCGTTTTGTCTTATGTCATCTCATTTTTACTTGTTTTTAAAAAACAAACTGTTCTTGCTATGGCATAATCGTCAAAGGTTCTTGCTAGATCTATTTTGATCAAAGTAACATTATTAAGGATCGTTTTGTTGATTTCTTTTCAATTCGTTTACTTGTTGATAATTACAAATTCCTATTTATAGCACTCCAATAAATGACACTGATATGAAAATTTTGTCGTCTGAGAAGTGCATGAGTGCAACGTCAAAGTGGTTACATGAGAAAGATTATATTTGAAGTTTATAATAAAGGTCTGGGATAAGAGTCGCTAGTGAAGCTATTAGGAAGAAGATAAGAAGCTCAAAGCAAGATTTATTTAAGTCAAAACCAAGGAAATGGGTGGACTAAACCCGATAAAAGCCTATCAAAGTCCAATACAAGTCCAGACAATGACACTCCATAACAATTTACAAGCCCACTGAAACTATAGCAAACGAAATCAAGCTATAGCAGCTGACAAAATTTTACCCACAAGCTAGCCCTTAGCTACCAAGACATTATGCTTAATAAAATGAAGTAGAACTCATTTAAATTATAGCTTTATATCCAAACACCATGCTTCATAAGATAAAAAAAATCGACATGAAAAGACCACTTAAACATTGATACTATATGTGATGAATAAAATCATTTGAAGCTCGTTTATAAAAGACACAATCAGAGGATTTGCCCCAATTTGAAGTGACTAGAGGACTAAGGTAATGGTTCAACTCGGCTCGATTTTGTTGCTTGATTCCATATAATCAGACAAGGACTGCTCCTCTCTCGATAGGCTCACGTGCATCGCAGGCGTATCTTCGAATTTCTCCCCCAATTAGAGGGAGAAATAAGTGAAACCCCCATCGCAAATCCTCTTGTTTTCTTGTTTTTCCTCTCTCTTTGGAGTAGAGAGATTTTTCTTTGAGTTGAAGAAAAGGCGTGTTTGCTTTAAGAACCGGGCTTTGACCGAACTCGATTGGCGAGAGCCCGAAGTAACTGACTTCAACGCACGAAACTGGCGCCCAGTGCAAGATTAACCCAACATCAGTGACAACTTGAAGTAGTCAAGAAGCCAAGCACTAATTCGTTTTCAATGGGTAATCAATAATCTGACTTTTCTCCGTAATTTTACATTGGACATTGAAGAAGCTGTGGGCAAGATTGCCGTATGCTAACACATGAAGTGTCGGTGAGATTTTTAGACCATTTGATGTTTCAATTTTCAGTGCCGACAGTGATGGGTCTAGGTTGTGATTTGCATAAGTACATTGCACAAGCACTCCATGAGGTTCACTTAAAGTTTGTCGAACCGGAGGAGGACAAGAAATTGAGATTGTATTTAAGGCCAACTAGGGCACAATGGGATGATTCACATTGAACGGGTCGAGTTTGGCTCGTTCATTTTTGGATTCAAATGATTTAGACGTTGAAATTAAGATCACGAGGCTTGAAGATTTCGAAATTCAGCATCGGTCAGAACCGTTGGAATCTCAATATCTCTTGGTGATTTTCTCGGAGGGTCGATGTTCACTAGACCTTCTCATTACATGTCGGAGTTCAAAAAATCATGTTTAGCAACAGCTAGGTTTACGCAATCACTACTGCAAGTTCTTAGTCCAAAAGCCTCATTCGAGACCCTTGCCTCAGTTAATATTTCAAAACCCTAATCACGCACAAAATGGCAATTGGAAAATCTAGTTCTATGTTGATTGATACTCGAGACCTAATCACAGTATTGATTTGGGCTTGAAACCTGATTGACAAGAACAATTAGGGTTTCAAGCCTTACCGCTGCCACAATTGAAGTTTTGATAATACACCTATTGCGGATTGCACTCCCTTAGAGATATTTACCAAAAAAGTCATAAAGTTATTGTATGGAAGCTCATTTGGTTCTAAATCTTTCAATTTGTCTAGTTTAGTGATAAGCGTTTTGACAATTTCTAATTCTTCTATGTTAACTTGTATCTGTTTCTTTTATGGTCATTAATGTTTTCTGCCTAATCCTAATCAAGTGCCACCAAAAGTTGTTATTTAGTAGGTTTTCAAGGCTCAGCCCAAATTAGTCCATTGTTTCTCCCAAGCCACACGTCCGATTTCGACGAAGTCAGCAATTGCCATTTGAGCAATTTTGACGGTTTTAATAACCTTCGTTATCGAAGAGCGGTGGGTAAAGGTCAGCAGAAATTCAATACCTCCATTTGATGAGGTCGCTAAGGTCGCTAAGAGAAAATGTAGATCCGAATCTGTTAATTTATTCGGTCAAACTTCCGTTTGCTAAAAAAATTGTAATTTTTTTGTTTAAGAGATAACTATTCTCCAGAGAAACTGTTTTCTGTTGCTTGGACGGCAGAAAACTAAACGATCTATGAAAAACATATTATATGGATTGAAAACAATAAGCTTAGATAGAGGGAAAATGACTCCCCCTTCTGGTAAGAAAGAAATGACTTTCCCTGAATCACCAAACAAATGATAAGCAATTATTCTCCTTGAAAATGATTTCTATGAAAAATATTTTCCTTTATCACAAAATTTTCAATGAACAAACGCAGCATTAAATCAATCAGCTAAGTTTTGATTAAGATATATTAACAGCTCCACAACACTTGCATGTTTCAATGTGGTATCCCTTTCCCCTCACACATTTACATGCGCATCTTAACCAATTTCTTCCACGAGTGCAAACCGTCCACGTCAAGCTCGTTCTCTCTAACCACTGAGGTTTGCCTCAGTGGCCCCCCTTCCCACATGGGAAGGGGGAAGTGGGGGATTTGAATCCTCACCTTCTCATGGAGGTTGGGGTGGGGACAATTTAGCTTAAGGTGTGGATTTCGATACTCACACCCTACAATGAGGCATGGAAAGAGTTTGAGAGTGAGAGTTAGAGTAGGAGTATGTTAGGACCGACCCCACAAAAAAAAAGATCGTTCTTTGTTAACTAAGCATCTTTATGCACCAACACTATGCCACGACAAATTGGAATGTCGTGGGCATTTTTGTTACGCATCTTGTTCTTTTCGTACACTACAAAAGCTCAAGGCCTTTTGTGAGTTTTGTGTGCCTACCTATATTCTTGATTTTAAAGATGTGCTTTGATACCAATCTCATCACTCGACCTAGCAGATAAAGTGAAATTCTAAACATATATGAGAATTGATATGATCAAGAACTGAAGTCATAACTCTTCCGCTCTTAGATAGAATGAGTAGGATGATATAAAGAATAACAAATCACAATTTGTCAAAAAGAACAAATAAAAAATAAGCATAAATTTCTCCTATTAAAAAAAAAGGATATGTTATCTACAAATCCTAAGACTTGTCATGTAAGTGCAATTGAGTTTAAAACTTTCAAAAAGAGCAATCAAGTCCTAAAATTTATCAAATTGATTTAATCAAGTCTTTTCGTTAATTCCATATAATTTGGATAACGGAAAACATTGACTTGGCTTAACAAGCAACATAAGCCCGAAACAATGTCGTTTCGGTCAAAATTTGATTTTTAATAATAATAATAATCAAATTAAATTAATAAACAAACTAATTAAAAAATAAACAGCGATAAAGGTAGTAAATAGTGGGCCCTCACCACCATTGCTCCACCATCACCGAGAAGGGCCAGTGATGGTGAGGTGAGGGTCAACCTAGCCCCAACCAACAATAATTAGGGTTACGAAATCACTACTACAAATTCTTAGTCCAAAAGCCTCATCTGAGACCCTCACTTGGGTTAATATTTCAAAACCCTAATCACACACATAATGACAATTGGAAACTCTAGTTCCATGGTGATTAACATTTGAGACCTAAATTGTAGTGTTGACTTGGGCTTAAAACCCAACTGACAATAGCATTTAGGATGCGTTTGACGGCCGGGATAAAATTCGGGATATGATATGATTTATCCTATCCTACGTTTGGTGCTCGCTCAGGACATGATAAAATTAGATATAAGGGGATATAGATAGGATAAAATTATCCAATGGGGGAGGTATGATAAAAATAGATATGATTTCTAATGTCTATAATAAGAAAGTTATTTTTCTTGAATAACAAACTTATTAAATTAATAAAATTGAAATTATATTTCAATATAAATAATATTTGAATTCTAATTTAAGAAATTAAAAATAAAAAAATAAAAATTTATTTTTAATTAATCTTATTTTAATTTATATATTCAACTTTAATTATATCTTATAATAAACATTCAATCTATAAATTAAATATTTATATTTATTGTATATTTTAGGTATTTTTATATTTTAGGTATGTTAGTACAATTTACTATTTGATAAAATTTTATTAGAGAATGATGAAAGGGGAAAAAAGAAATAATAATGAAAATATATAAAAAAAGGAAAAATAAAATAAAATAAATTAATGAATAGTGTTAAGAGAGATTTTCACCATATCCGTTTATAAACATTTAGGTTCATTATAATGATATGCTGTTTATATAAAAAAAAATGTACATGATATGATGTGAACATATCTGATTTTAATACTGCGATTCACTGAACAATGGATGGGATATAAAAAAATCATAAGATTTCATATCCTTTATAATCTAGTTCTATCCCGATTAGAAATCTAGACGACCAAATGTAGCCTTAAGATTTCAAGCCTTATCCCTGCCACGATTAAATTTTTGATTAGACACATCTGCGTATTGTACTCCCTCGGGGATATTTACCCAAAGAGTCCTTAGTGTATCGCATGGATTTAAACTTTAATTTAGTAATTTAATTTTAAATCTTTTGATGATTTGCTAATATTATCCTAGTAGCCACATAGGATAGTAGATATTCATGTCACTAAGTTATGTTTAAAATTAGCTAGAAAGACTATTTTAACAAATCGTTAAAATATTTAAGAGTAAATTGGTCAAATTGAAGAAATTGAGATTGACTTATCCGTACAATAAATTTCGAAATTTTTTAATTTTTGGCTCTAGATTTAATGTCACTACTATACTAGTGATCAAGGTCAAGTTAACATTTTTTTTTTTGTTAATATTACGAAAAAATCTAAATTGGTACACCTTGAACAAATTTAACCAAAACTAATTTTTTGATAATCGAAAATCCAGAATTGTTATACTTGTACTAAATTTGTCATCCGTTAGTTTTCAAATTGTTTAGTTGGATGATACGTGAGAGTTGAAGTATATACTAGTTTGGAGTTTTACCCTCGATTTATCATAAGTGTACCAATTTGTGATTTTTGTGACATTACTCTAATTTAATAGAAACTAAATAAATTTGTAAATTTTTTGTGGTTAAAAAATTAGTTTGAGGTAAATTTGTTACAGATATACTAATTTGGAGTTTTTTATGGTAAAAAATTAATTTAGAGTAAATTTTTCACGAAGTGTACTAATTTGGAGTATTTTGCGGTATTAAATTTTTATTTATTTATTTATTTATCTAGCACCACCTTAATTTCAAAACATGTGGTTTCATGTTAACCTATTTCTGTTTCTTTTATAGTCATTAATGGCTGCTGCCGAATCCAAACCAACTGCCACCGATGGTTATGAATTAGTTAGGTTCTCAGGACTGAGCCCAAACGAGTCCATAGTTTCTCCCGGGCCACACGTCCAATTTTGGCCTAAAGTCAGCGATTGCCATTTGAGCAATTTTGACGGTTTTAATAAAACCTTCGTCATCGAAGAGCGGTGGGTCGACGTCAGCACAAATTCAACACCTTTATTTGGGAAGGACACTTGGAGAAAATGATCTTCAAGGAAATATTTTCTTTTATCATGAATTTTTCGGTAAAACCAATGCACCCTTAAATCAATTAGCTACGTTCCAATCAAGATATATTAACAATTTCACATTACTCAAACGTTCCGATGCGGTACTCCTTTTGCTTCACATCTTTACACATGCATAGTAATCAATTTCTTCCTTGCTTGCGAACCGCCTAGCTCAGGCCGGTTCTCTTTGGGACTCGAGCATCTTTATGCACCAACTCTACGCCGAGACGAATTGGCAACTTGCGGCTCTTCTGTTATGCACCTCATTATTTTCACACACTACAAAAGCTGGAGTTCTTTCGTAAGTTCCGTGTGCCTAGCTATATTGAAAGATGCGCTTCGATACAAATCTCATCTCTCGGACCAGCAGATGATGCGAAATTATAGACATATACTACACTTGATATGATCAAGAACTGAAGTCATAACATTTCTCTTACAGATAGAACGAATGGGATGATTAAAAGAATAACAAATCACAATCCATCAAAGTGAACAAAACAAAAAATAAGTACAAATTCGTCCTATTAAAAAAATATGAAAATCCCCATCTTAGAAAGGGGAATAAGAGGAAAGACGAAAGTACAAGATATATATAATATATAAGGGAAAATGACATGGAAAATGATTATGAACTTTTAATTTATTTAATATAATATTTAAATTCTTAGTACATATTCATCTTAATTTCTGAATTATATGAAAATGTTCAATATTATTCATGATCTTAAATAAATGGAATGATTACATTAAATATTTTCATACAATTGAAGGACTACATTGAATATGTACAAAAAATCCAACAAATACATTGAACAAATTAAAAATTCGAGAAAGCAAATTGCACATTTAACTAAAGTTGAAGGACCATTTGCGTCATTATCTTATTGTATATATAAGCAAATATGGGTGTGCAAAACAGATCGTCCGAATTGAGAATTGCATGGATCGGATCAAACTAATTGATTGGTCGGGTTCTCTATTCCAAGGGGGAATCAAACCGGACCGAACCAACTACGTATGCTTTTTCTTAAATTTTCTTTAAATAATAAAAGTGACTAGTTTTTTTTTTTAAATTTCTTCATAACATATGACGTCAAGTAGTGAGAATAAAAATGACCAGTTCCATTCGATCGAACCGGCACATGATCGAACTGGTGGCCCGGTCCAGTTCCCATACCCAAGAGCCAAGAGCAACCGGTCCTTCCAATCGGGTTCCTGGTCCCACTTTGGAATCTTGATCGGACCGGGCACCAATCACCCCTGTAAGCCAAACAAGCCAAACGGGGAAAGTCCAGGGGCAATTCCGTCAAGAGAGAAACGAACGAAAAAACGACGCCTCAACGTACACATTTATCGCCCCCCCTCTCTAAAACCCAAACCCAAATTAGCTCACGTCATTATCCCCTTCTCCCCCATCTCTCTTCTGCACTCCTCCTTGAAACCTTCATCTCCAAGCTCTCTCTCCACTTTCCTCCACTCGAAAAGCGCTCCCAATCCGCCGATCCCCTTCGCCCCTCCCCATTTCCCCGCGCAGATCCCCGCCCCCACAATGCCGCCGCCCCCGCCGCCGCCCCGCCGCCGCGACTCCGCCTCGGCCCTCTGATCGGAGTTGACCCGACCCGGCGACCCGCACCGACGCGACCTCCTCCTCCTCCTCCTCCTTCCTTCCTTCCTCCTCCTGCAGCGGCAATGGGAGCGGCGCCCTCGACGCCGCGGGACGCCTCCGCCGCCGGCGCCCGCCCGCAGGAGGCGGCGGAGTACCTGATCGGGACGTTCGTCGGCGAGAAGTCGTTCCCGCTGGGCTCCGACTTCTGGCAGAAGCTCCTGGAGCTGCCGCTCGACCTCCGGTGGCCCGCCCGGCGCGTCGATCAGGCGTGCGAGCTTTTAGGTGAGCAGGTGCCGTGTCGGCGACGGTTGAGCTGTCGGTGGCCGATCCGCGTCTATTCGCGGAACGGTCGTTTTTTCGGTTGTCGCTTAATCGGGGAAGCGGGAGAGGCGATTGCGCGGTGCTTTCGTCGCGATTCCGTTCTCGTTTAGCGAACGGCGGTTAAGTTCTTGCCGTGGCTTTCGGTAATCGAGCGTCGCGCGGTTTTGAATCGTCGATTCCGTGCGTGATTCTCGCTATCTAGATTTCTCGCGACCCGTGCACTCTGCACGCGGTCGTCGTGCTGATTCGCGATTACAAGAGTCTTCCGCTGACTATGGATTTGGTGAATGAATTGCATGCTATGTGAATGCCCCTCTTTTAGCTTCATGGACATAAATACTACCTTGGCAATCGACTTGGTCGTTGGATTTCTGTGCTTTGAATTATCCATTAGTAAAACTTCGTCGGATGTTCTTCTCAAGGGATGACAAAGAGGTAGTTAAGGAAGAAAGCAGCCGCAACGTGTGGCGCAATAGGAGCTTGCGAGCCGCATGTATAACATTTATTTTTTATGTCTCGATACTCGTAGTTGCAGTGATGTGGCACCTGGTACAGTTTCACCCGTGCTGCGCTGTTGCTCTCGTTCCGAGTTCTACTTCTTTGTTGTTTGTACTGGCCCATCAAGGGCGTGATGTTCTCCCCCTATAAGCTTTGGCATTTGATTCTGTACATTGTGCTTTCTCCCTGTCTTCTTTATTCGTGCAGCGCAAAACAATTGCTATACCAGGCATCTGGCGAAGATTTTGATTCACCTGGCGTGGTGTTTGCAAGAGTGTACATCCGCTTCTGGAATAACGTCCTCAGTTTCTCTAAAGGCCGCTAATGCACTGTTCATTTCGTCGGTTTTCTTGAAACACGTGATTGAAAATGCTAAGAGTGACAATCTTGAAGAGCTTTGTCTATCACTTGATGAAAGTGAACCTATTCCATCGAAGTTTACCAGAGGTATAAATTCTGAGCTTTTACGACATTTCTTCCTGTACAGTGGGTTCTCTAGAAATGATAGTTCTATGTTTGGTCTTGTATGCATTGTCTACTGAGGGCTTTTTTGAAGGTTTTGGATTGTCTAATCCTTGTCTAAGTAGTCAAGCGCTTCTCTGGAGTTTCTTTGAGGTTGGATTTTAGATGGTTGGTGCTCATTGTATCTCTCTTTTGAATGTCTACATATGATGTTTGGGTTATTGGGGATCTCCAAATTCAAAGGAATCTGACTTGGTCCATAATTCCTTTGAAGTTCACATTCTAACAGTCTCAGAACAGGGGGCTAATTGTAAATCCAGATTCAATTCAAGTTGTCATGAGGCCTACTTACCTGACTATCTATATTGGTGCAGTTTCAGTGATATTCACCTTAATAGATTTATTGCTTTTTCTCCACCTTGTTTGATAGTAGTGATTTTGGTTGCTGCTTTACAATCATTAGAGAAGTGAATAAACTATCCGGGTTCTTTGCAGATCAAAACATAGAAAGTCTTGTCATGCACAGTGTGCTCAGTTTCATTGGCTCAGTGGATGTAAGGTATGTATGTGTAAACTGTAATCATTTGTCTTTTTTTCCCACTACTGTTGCTGCTTTTTTTTTTTTTTTTTTTTTTTCCTTTTTGGGTCATCGACTTGTCATCATCTTACTCTGTATTTATGTCACAGTCCCAGCACATACCTCCTACACCAGGAGCTGCTAAGGTTCATGCTGGTTGCAATGTCAACTCAACTTCTTGCTGGACCATCTCCAGGACCAAAAGATGCAAACCCATTCCTTGACGCAGCAATTACTCAGGTTAGTAAATATTGCATAGGTCAATTGTCTGCATTCTTCATATTACATACATCTTCATTTTTCCATTTGCAGGAGAGTTCTTTAGTTCCATTGGTGGTCCAAAGGCTGCTACTCAACTACATGATATGGCCACATGCTCCCTTTGGGGGAGCATCTAATCCAACATCTGATGATAGCCAGGCTGGCGTTCTTCAGAGGGTTGGCTCTGCAGCTGGTATAGTTGTTTGGCCTTGCTAATTCATTAATTCAATCTTTGTTTTATTCGATACATATCCCTTTTATGCTCACTAAGTGCTTATTTGTTTATATAATTTTCATCCTATGTGGTGTGTTTTAACATTTTCTCTTTTAAGTGGCTAATTTTCTCTTCAAAACATGTGTTCCCCCTTGATTGTCTCTTGTTCTTGCTAGTCTAGTCATGTTTCTTTAATTTTGCTAGGATGCATCTTTTTTATTTGTGTACAGAGTATCTTAGCACAGTCTAGCGTGTACCTCTTAAATGGGCTTCCTTGTCATCAGAAAAGAACCATCCATGTGCATGAGATAATTAGTTTGCGGGTAACAAATATGATTAGTGGCCATAAAACAAGTAGGCATTTTCCCTCCAAATGATGTTAGTAATCTGGTTGCTTTGGCATCATTGTGCTCTAACTATTATCCTTTTGATGTTCATGATTTAAATTTCCTCTTTTATGATTTATGACCATTATATGGAATTTCTTTCAAGCAGTTGCTGCAGATACTGTGTGATATATTTATGCAGCTAGGGGACTAGGACACAATGCAGCAGTGCCTTTTTTTACCTATTTCCATAGAATATTGGACTACTACTGAATTTTAGAATTTAGGCACCTGTTTTTTTTAATCTGTTGGTTTGTACTTTCAGTGTGTCATCTGTACTTATTGTGAATGAGATCTCTGTTCATCTAAAGGAGGAGAAATGGCCCATCTGGGTGTAGTTTCCTAGAAAGTGATCAAGCGACCTAATTGACAGTGGTAAACAGGCAGACAGATTGGAAATGCTAAGGAATGTGTGCATGGGTCGATCCCATCATGAACTTGTCTATCAAAATTTCATTATATGCTTCCACATGGATCATAGACTGTAAGTTTTGTTTGATATTATCAAAACAAGTTACACTCTAGGTGTCTGATAAGTCACTGTATGCCTAAAAAACCGTTTGTGGAGGAAAGCTTTGCCTCAGCTGGTTGAGCATAACATTTACTTGAAGTTCATGGTGCTAAGTATCCATGTATATCCGCCCTTATTGACTCTGCGTACTGCTTATTTGAGCTAAAATTTCTAGCGTTGATTTATGTCTTTATCACATAATTTTGTGAAAGTCAGGTTTTTTGCGATTTCTGCAATATGATTATTGTGAAGGTGATTTTCTTCCTGTTATACAAGTGAGAACCACTTAATGAATCTATTATTCTCTATTTGCAGCAAACATTGTCCTGTTTCCATTTAGCTATTTGGTCCCTTCAAGGGATGAGGTACCAAGAAGCCCTTTGGCAGAATGTAGTCTCCTTGTGTTGCTTGTTCTCATCCATTACCGTAAATGCCTTCTGGTTGACGAGTCCATAACAGACAGAAGCGATGACAGTGCCACTACTGATACTTTGTCAAAGGAAAATACATATTTATGCGACAACCCTTATTGCAAGGCCTTAGAAAATGCAAGAGATGTGGAATGTAATTGTACCCCCCTTTTGAACTTTATGCTAGTCATGTATCCATCTTGGTGGTGAAGTAAACCTTTTCTTGCAGTTGATCGCTCAGTGGATGTTGAGGGAAATGCATTCAATGGTCCGCTCGTGAGGATTCCATTTGCTTCTCTGTTTGACACTCTTGGGACGTGAGTAAATTGATGTTCTTCTTTCTTCACATAATTTTACTCTTGTGCATTAGATGCTCTTATTATTTGGAAACTTGCTTTGCTACAATATTTTAAACCCATTGTCAGGCTGGGAGTTTTCAGTTTTTAGGAAGTAAAACTGGCTAGTAATTCTGAAGATACTGATTGAATTTGTTTTGTGTGATGGGATGCTTTCTTTGGTCAACAAAAATGTTGAGCCTGTTCTGTTCCCAACATGATTAACCTAGTTTATGAGTAGATCAAATTGTGCGATGAGTTCTGGCATCTGGATACTGTGAAGATTCCGTCATTCTTTTCACTTGATGGGTACTCATAATAGACGAGGGGTTAAGAGCTGTATTGTGCTTTGCACTTCTTCAATATTTATCAGTTGTTATTCCAGCTCTAAGTTTAAGATTTTGGCAGCATGTCCTTCTGTCAGATCTTCTTTAGAAACACAATAAGTAAGGTTTCACTTATGAGGATAAATTGTTCCAGTTTGGTCCTTGGCCATGCTGGAGAGAGAATAAAAATTACCTTTGTTGATCATCATGGTTTGGAATCCCATGGTGTTTTCATTTTTATTTTTATTTTGTATTTTGGGGGCCTCGGAATTTTTTTTTTTAATTAGTATTATTGTATTCTCCAAGTGCATGATGCAAACGGTTCCGGATGAATTTATGTTAAAATATATGGGTAGTACTGCAAGGAAATAGCTTCTCCTCTTATAATCTCATAGTTAATGAAGATGAAAGGAGAGGTAATGGCACTGGTCTCCTGAAAAGTTGACTATCAGTTTTATCTTAGCATATAAAATCTTTACCTTTCGCAGTTACTTCTGTCTCACTAACTTTGAGTTCCATCATATTGGTCTTGCTTTCTTCTTGATTAGAGTGGTCCATAAGGTTGTCCTGAATTTGAAAAGCAATATACTTAGGTGGCTTTCTGTTAGTTCGTTTGTATGGGATAAATCTTAAAATTCTAGGTTCTCTGTATCTCTTTGCCCCCACTCCCCTTCCATGAAAAGTCAATATTTATGTTAAAAAAAATTCCATGTGCCCATCATTTTCCTTCTAGTATCTTAGGGAAACCTTTTTTGGGCCTCTGCAGGTGCTTGGCTGATGAGACCGCTGTTCTCTTGCTATACTCACTGGTTCAAGGGAATTCTGGCTTTCTGGAATACGTTTTGGTGCGAACTGATATTGATACACTGGTAAGAACAGTAGTTTGATGATCCTTGTAAGAATAATGTTATATTTGTGTTTCAGAGGACATTATATGTAGCATGGAAGATTCTTTTGAAAATATTGCAGTGTCATGTGTATCTGGATTTAAGTAGTTGTGTTCTTGAAAAGTGTTCTGATTTGGTGATATTAGAGGGCACACGCTTTGTTTGGTGTGAGTTTTGTTTTGGACGGTTTATTTTTGTAGTCTGCCTAGAGATTAGAAACGTTTTAAGACCTATATGAGCATATATTTGGCATATTATTTTTTCTCCCGATTTGTGAGAGTTTCAGCTGTCTTATATGATTATTGGACTGTGGTTGAATAACAGTTGATGCCCATCCTGGAGACATTATATAATGCTTCAAGGAGGAGCTCCAATCATATCTACATGCTTCTGATCATACTCCTCATACTTAGTCAGGACTCTTCTTTTAATGCCAGCATTCACAAACTGGTAAGTTGTGCTTTTATTGTCTAAGAATTTGCTCAATTGATCCTGTTATTTATGCAATTACAATTTTCCTGGGCAGATACTGCCAAGTGTTCCATGGTACCAGGAACGCCGCCTTCATCAGACATCTCTTGGTTCCTTAATGGTCATTATTCTCATAAGGACAGTGAAGTACAATCTATCAAAGCTACGGGTATGACTATCAATGGATCAGCTTCTGTTGTAATGAATGCTGTTTATCTTCCTGAAATGTATAGTACCCACAGGTCATAGCAAACAGCTAGTGAACTAATCTTAATCCGAATTTTAAATGATTCATTAGGAAGCTTCAGCGATTCGTTTTTGCAATCCATCTTATGGTAAATCATCATGATGACCATTGGGGGTGGGCTTTCTTCTCATGACAGTGTTTTCTTGAAAATCCTAATGGATGTGTAGTATAAAGGTATCATCTGTCGATCTTCACGAGTGTCTTGCCCATGGTGAAACTTTATTTCAAAACGGTGTAAATTAAATTGGAACAGATATGGTTCAACCTTCGTGGAGGGACTTGTTGCAAGTGTTTCCTGAAAATTCCATTCTGCAACCATGTTGCCTACTGAATGAACCTGCTTAATAGCAGTCATGTATATGTATGTCTATTATTTTGTTGTATTATGATTAGTCTCTAGAGGATAGTGACTCTTATAGATATTTTGGACCAGTACATTTACCATGCAAGTTGGTTGCAGGATGTTTATTTGCATACAAACTGCCTAGCTACATTGGCAAACATGGCTCCTCATTGTCATCGATTGAGTGCATATGCATCGGAGCGTCTGATCAGCCTTTTTGATATGCTCTCAAGAAAGTACAGTTACCTGTTCCATTGTTTTTGTTAAGGTCTCAATTTTCCAGTTCTAGATCATTTATCATATCAAGATTTAGACTTGCATTGTTTTGCTGGATATAGGTATAATAAATTGGCAGAACAACGAGATGGGAAGATTCACACAAATAAAGGCAGCTCGCAAGAAGACGAAGGCCTTGCTGAAGACATGGTACAATTGCAGTATTTACAGATTGTTTCTGATTTATCTGTTATTACACTCTCTGGTGCCTTTTGATCATTCCCTTCCTTTTATATCCCTGCTTCTAAGATGAGTTGGATGTCATTGCAGTCAACGGAGTTCTATATATATACTGACTTTTTAAGGATTGTCCTTGAAATCTTAAATGAGATTTTGACATATGCACTGCCTCGGAATCCTGAGGTAAGGCCAGTAGCAATATTTTTTATATGATGCAGCACCTTACCTTTCATACCTTTTTTCTAATCAATGACTTATAACTGGCGGTCACTGGTCTTTGGCAGGTCGTATATGCAATAATGCACAGGCAGGAAGTCTTTCAGCCATTTAAGAATCATCCCCGGTTTAATGAGCTTCTCGAAAATATTTACACAGTATGCTTCAAAGCATCCGTAGCTAACAACTTTTGTGCAATGGTATTCATGCTTTCATTATGTTATTTCTGTCTTTGACATGTACAATTGTTTTACAGGTATTAGATTTTTTCAATAGCCGTATGGATGCACAGAGGGTGGATGGTGAATGGTCAGTGGAGAAAGTTCTTCAAGTAATTATTAATAATTGTCGATCTTGGCGTGGTGACGGGATGAAGGTATAATGTGCCATTTTCAAGTTTGTTTTCGTGATTTTGGATGCCATGTAGTGCACATGGAGATTCCTATGAATGTCATATGACACAAGCGATATTATTTGACAGATGTTCACCCAATTACGCTTCACATACGAGCAAGAAAGTCAATCTGAGGAGTTTTTCATTCCCTACGTCTGGCGGCTAGTTCTACCTCGCTGGTAATAAAATACTATGTGCTGTTGCTTTAATTAGACTCTGCTGATTCTGGTTGCCGGCATGTTGTTAGTCGTGTATAAAAATTGTCTATTCAAGTATGCTGATTTTTGAGTGTTATCTTTTCGATTTTCATCTCATTGTTTGATAATATTCTTCATCTTCCAGTTATGGCCAGTCGCTAATATCATGCTGATTTTTCTTTTGTCAGTGGATTCAGTTTTGATCCCAGTGCAATCACTTTGTTTCCAGTGGATCTCTCTGGAGAAGTAAGTATTTGATATTTGGGAAATTCTTTACAGGAGTTGATTTTCATTGGTAACCTGAGTCTCGCTTTGGTTTCTCAATGTGTGAAACGGTAAATATGACTGTAGTTTGGCGATAAGATACCTACGATGAACGCATTGAAGTTTTGGCGTTTGTAAGACTCACAATGATGTTGTATGAGTTATTGCGGCCGTAAATTTTGGGACATAGCAAATACTTACAGGGATTTGTCCTTTCCTTTGACCGGTTACCATTCTTCTTTCTTGGGGGTGGAGGGACGCTGACTATCGTTTATCACTTGTCTGTTAGTATCATCTTTTCTTTCATGCGTTCTATGGTAGTTCAAGCAGGAGCATAATGTGCTTAAGATATACAAGGATTGTATAGATTGTACTTGGTTCGAATGAGGCTCCACCAAAAAATACACGTTGTAGCCAGTCAGGAAGTGGATGTGTATTTACATCTTCTCTGCCTGCATTTGCATTTGCAGAGAAGCTGACTTGATGCTTGTTTCTATTTTGAGATGCCAATAGGTGTTCCAACTCTGTTATCTTTTTCCGTTTCGCATAGATGATTGTTCATGCCTCAGGCTTCTTGCTGCTTCTTCACCGGCTAATTTCCCATAGCTAACATCTTTCTTTACTGCTGATGCTTTTGACTTTTAGCCACCGAGAGAAAGCAACGTGGAAGATGCTAACAAGCCTCAAGTTGGGGAGCTGAAGGCGAACAGGATTGATCTTGAACCCTAGTGGATTCCCTACTACAAGTACAAACCAAAACCACCGCTGATCGGCACAGATCTTTTAATCTTATATATAGAAAATGTGTACATACAAGTGAAAATAGTAACCTGTATTCTTGTCATTCTTTTCTGTTCATATGTCTGGGATACTTGTAGAGCTGAGCTTCCATAGGGGTCATGAACGACAGAGATATACACCTTATGTAATGAATAAGCACGGTCACCTGAATTCTAATTCATTGTATAATTTTCCACGGGGCAATATGATGATGATGTCCCTTCTGTTTCTTCTGGGAAGGCTATTTTCTTGCTTTTAACCAAGAATCCAGTCCATAGCCTAGAACTCACTTACAAAGGGAGAGATATCAAGGAACGCAACTTCGGAGATAAGGATACCAACTTGGTCACAAAGTGCCTTTGAGTTCTGTTGCTCAAGTTATCGATTGAAAAATTACAGCACAAATGGTCGATTGAAAAGTTATCGATTGAAAAATTACAGCACAAATGGTCGATTGAAAAGTTATGATATTCAAGCGAGCAGTGTAAGTATAGTTTATGTCACTTATTGTGTCATTTTCTCGATTTAGTGTTTACATGAATTTTTCAGTGTATGGTGCGAGGTAAATTCGGCTTAAAAGGTGCATTCGATGTGGGTGGTTCTCTATCAAGAGTGTCCGTCACGAGGGAATCTTCTCTTGGATTATCCCTGTCCCCATTCAATGGAGATTCTCCATCTGAGGCCCACTTCTCGGTAGTTGGTGTGAAAACAATTGCCGAGAACGAGATTGGTAGGTAGGGGACTAGCATAATCAGAATGAGGAATACTCCTAGCTTAGTCGACACGAAATATTCTGATGTCATGGTATGGATTTTTTGGCTGCAACTCAGTCCAAGACACCAAACGGTACAATGCCTTGTTATCTACGCGGAAGACTTCGAATTCTAGTTGCTTTGCATCAGGACATCGGCTGATACTTCCTAGAAATTCTAATCTTAGATGGAAGTCGGAAACATTACGCCTAATTATCGGATTAGCTTGGTTTAGTCCTTTGCATCAGCTACATGTCTTAGTAACAGGGGTGAACAGTTTTAGGGTGGATAGGTTTTAGATATAGAACCTGAAATGGAATCTACCTTCCTAATTTTTGGAATCTAGAATCCATTCTTTACACTTTAGAATTGGAATTGGAATTGATTAGGTATGATCCGTTTGATCCAGTTCTAGAAACTATCTTGAATTGATGCTCACTCCTATGAAGTACGTGCATCATGTCAAGGATGAACCTTTCGACAATAAAGTAAATGCCGTCCTTGACATTTCTCCTTTCCAGTTGTGATGTCGAGAGTTTGTCTCGTGCATTTTGAGCTAGAACACTTTAAAAAAAAAAAAAAAAGGACGACTTACCTATGATGATGCTGGCATGCTGCGCCTTGAGTAATCGAATGGATTTCACATATTATAAATGACCGGCCCGACCCGTTTGGCCCAGAGTAAGGCTTATCTATCAAATGTGGGTTTTATGGTTCATTGATTTTCTTTTTTGTAAGGGGGTGAGTGTTGATTTGATCATATTAGAGTGATTTTGGGTAGTATGTACTACGTAACTTTTTTTACCACTCCACTTTTTTTTTTCCCATCTTATTTAATCATTCAAAATGTAAGGTAAAAAAATTCTAAAATCTGGAATAATATTTTTTATAGTTGAAACAGACTATATGCAGACTATTTGTTTTAAAGATGAGAAAAAGATTTCAGGTAAAGACTAAAATCGTTCACCAAAAGTAAGCACTTTTATACTTGCACTTGTATTATTAAAGATAGGGGCAAGAGTACACAAATCATTTATCGATTCCACCTTAGCTGCAAGTTTCCCTACTTGATTTTTCTCTTTTGGTCGGATACCCTTTTGGTTTCCAACCTAAAATTTTGTACCTTTTCCTTTTCAAATTTGCAAATTTTGCATTTTGAGAGTTAAAATTTCTACTTTTTGCTCTCTAATTTCGGCAATTCTCCTGACATTTGATTTTTATCCATTGCCACTGCGGTGAAACCCCAAACTTCGACAAATGGTGTTAAAATTTGATTACAGCATAATTTAATTTCAAATGCAGGATGCATAGAGTCTGATCTTAACACCTCTCATTTCAAATGGTTTTTCTTTGGAATATCTACGTGACAGTTGAGCCACGAGGGGCTATAGGAGAGTAGCAATGAAGATAAGATTTTATTGAAATTATTGAAATGATTATAACTTGGCTTAAACATTGAGCCAAGATGGAAATTATTAAAATGTGCCCCAAATTTGAGCTTTGGCCATTTTTGTCTGTGAACATATGCCCCTTTTTAATTCTTTTAAACATTTGAAAATGGTATGAATGATTATCTCTTAAGAATATGATTAGGTGTTTATCATCACTAATAGTAAATAGAACGAATATTTTCAGAATGGATAACGTTATGTAGTGGATCACTTATCGATGTGAAGAAAGATTTCTTCCCTGTGCAAATTGGCAAGACATGGAACCTTTTTGTCTCGATCTAACCAAAATCTCATGGACTGCAGTGGGGCTCTGGAGAAACCCACAGAATAGCTTTTTTTTCACAGGATGAAGAAGAAGAAGGTGGGGGGGTTTCGAACTTCTGTCCAGTTCACGGCTCTAACTGCAAAAAGTCTTTTATATGCAAAAACTTGCGCATAGAGATTACGCAATGGACCACTCTAGGTCTCTAACACTCGACTTCCCTTTAAACCCTGTCATCCTGCAAAAGGGCCAGAGCTTTTACTAGGTCTGAGGCAGATCTCTACAAGATAGGGTTCGCACTAGGAACAACGAGGGCTGAAGAGATAACATGGCTTCTTTTACTTCTTTTTGACACTCTTATTGAAGCTCTCATGTGATCACTATCATGCTGCCGCTAAAAGGGTTTGCTCTCAGGGAATCAAGGTTGCTGAAAGCTGAGGAATATAGTGCGGTTCTACTGTGGTACACTCTTAAGAGTTCTGCCATGACTCTTGTTCATTGCTGTTCTTGAACTTCTTGTTCTAGGGCTGTTTTTTTTTTTTTTTTCCTTTGGTTTCATGTGGTTAAATGCTTTTGTGTGTGAGGGTTCAACTTACAAGAAAGAGAGGGTATTGTGTGATAAGCATTTAATATCCACACTTGACAGCTTAAAAGCATTTGAGTCAACCAAGGAAACAGTTTCTACCACCCTAAGAGCTCCAATCAGTGCAATAAGAGGGAACCGCAGCAATCATTAAAGGGTGCTGGCATTTCGGGTGTCATCATATTGCATCAGTTATACTCGTGTCCTTGTCAAAGCGTTTCAACAGGATTGTCTGGAACTTTCATTTTTCTTATTGACGAAACGTGTTTATATATATGCCAATTTCGAATTTGTCATGTCGATTTAGATTTTTCTCGATAAATTTATATCACATTTGAGTCGTGCTATTATGCTGTGTTTGGAATTTCCATCATATCCAACTCAAATTGCTATTATCTTTTTGTTATCCGCAACTTATTTGTCTCTCTCTATATTTTTTAAATTGGAGACTAAAATCAGTTTCATGAACTATGAATTTTTACTCTAATTTGAACGCTACTTTTGCAGGTGGAATCATGAACACCAAGATGCTTTCAATCTCAATCAATTAAGTATGCCTTCCAAGGAAAGGATAGCTATTCATCTATACCTATCCATGTAGGCTTTAAAGCAACCAATTCGCCCCAAGATTCCTTAATTCTCCATTGCAACCATACTCGTGTCAGCTCACTCTGAAAAATCTTCCATATTTTACGGTTCGATACGGTAACCCCAACTTTTCGTTGGCCCTCAGAAATTGCTCGTTTGAATTCGGCCATATCTTGCATGGTACGCACCAAATCTTAAGACAATTCCTAGGATATGTTAAAATCAGTTCCCTTTTGGGACCTTTTTGTGGGTCTAATTACTGTGGAGCACATCTAAATGCGTAGAAATTGGACCACTTGCGGATGTTTAAGTGTGTGACACTTTTCTAGGTCAATAGTGTTACTTTTGAGGTGGCCTCTCATGCCCTGCCAATTTTGAATTTATGAAGGCATCCTCTAAGATAGTCATCTTAAAAGATAATTATTTTCCTCGAAAAGATTATGAAGGATAGTCTTAACATGAGGAGGAAAAAATGTTTGCCAATGCTAATTATGTTGTTGACATAGCTTTGTATATGAAAATTGTTCGAAAAGTCTTAAATCTATTGTACGGCGGCCAATTTAGTTTGAATGAATGCCAATTATGTTGTTGACGTAGCCTTTTATGGGACCAAAATTGACCGAAATAGCCATATTGAAATATCATCAAAAGGTTTAAGACTAAAGTGACCAAATTAAAATCTTATGACTATATTGGCCATTGCATATTAGGTTTAGGATATTTTGAATCACTATCCTGATTTATATCTAGGAATAATATTGCATGTAAGATTTGGTTTCATGGTCTTAGAGTTTGGACTTTAATTTGAATTTTTGTCTATGACAATGCCACCCCCACTCATTTCCAAATGAACATGCGTTTTTAGAAAGAGGCTATAGCCACTAAATTTCCATATATACATATATTATACTAAGTACTATAATTGTTTCTTGATAAGAGGATCGACCCACTATATCAACTCAATCGAAAGGTATATTCAATTACAACTTTGCCTCATTGCAAAAGTTTTAACATGGTGATTTATATGCAGGGACCATGAGTGTAACAAGTATACAAAATCTTGAAGAAAATTTTTATACGCACGAACGATCCATCTAGAGTCTGATAAAGCTTATTTCATTACTGTGATAACTTCGCAAGTAGCATAACATAATCTTGACAATTTATCAAATATGAATGCCGAAAGTCATCCCAAACTAGGTCGATCTCTACATTTAAAGCGATCTTATTTACCATAAAATCTTAGTCATTGAGTAATGCTAGAAATACTAGAAAATCTTACTATAACTCTCTTGCTAAATGATGTGGCAGTAAAAGCTACTAGTGGGCCTTTTCAATATATCATTGCCTATGAACTCTTCAGAAAATAAAAAGTAGGAGAAAAATAATTATATAAATTGCATTATTTACTAAAGTTTGTATCATGGTTAGTGAGATAGCTTTATTCGCGCTGTTTCTTTTATTTTTTTCACCCATTTTTGTGAATATATGTCAAGAATAAAGCTGATGCCATTAATGTGATAACTTTTCGATTAGCATGATATAATC
Source organism: Eucalyptus curtisii (assembly GCA_017140595.1). NCBI lineage: Eukaryota > Viridiplantae > Streptophyta > Magnoliopsida > Myrtales > Myrtaceae > Eucalyptus > Eucalyptus curtisii. The sequence continues at coordinate 20,267,167 of CM029501.1, read as the reverse complement.
TTTAAATTTATTAATATTGTATATTGAAAGTTCCTCCTAACTAGATCGATAGTGTGACATTTTCTGTAATATGAAATTTTTAATAAATAAAAATAGTATATTTAATCTGTGGATCATTATGAGTAGAAACTTTTTGTGCAAATGACTTATTTGGAAATTCAGTTAAACATAGTGATAGAATTTCTCTCACTTGATATCAAATCATTGTATCTTTTTTTCTATATTATATAGGATTATTATTAGGTTCATTATCAATGAAGAATATTTTTTTTTTATATTTATAATTGGATGAGTGATGTGTGTTTTCTTTTGCAGAACATACATTTAAGAAATAATCCACAACATAATCCAACAATTTGAAATTCACTGCAAAAAGCCTTAGACAGAGGTGACATATTTTTGCAGTCCTTACCAACTGTGATAAAACATTATTCTTGTCGCCTTAAATTGCAGTGAATGGCGACAAAACTTACTTTTGTTGCCTTAGGCACACTCAAAAGTAAATTAAGAAAATGATTTCTGTCGCCTTACGATAAACTAGAGGTGGCAAATTCTTAGATTTGTCATCTTAGGGTCAACCAAAGGTAACAAATAAATATCTTCGTCACTTAATCGCCTTATATCATACCCAAAGGCAACGAGCAAAATTATTTTGTCACTTTAGATCTACCCCAAGACGACAACATTTTACTTTTGACACTGTAGGTTAGATTTCCCTCCTCAATGGGGATAAAATTTGAATTTTGTGGTTTAGGCCCAAGGCGAGGCAACAAAATCATAACTTCATCACTTTATGTCAAACGTAAGGTGATATAACCATGATTTTGCCGCTTTAGGTCTAGCCTAAGGTGACAAAATTTCATGTTTGTCTCCATAATTTGTCACCTTATGTTCAAGATTGTTCCCTCTTTGATTGAATCAATGGCGACAACTGCCCTAAGGTATGACCTAAGGCTTAGGTGGAAAACTTTAAAATGTGTCACCTACGGTCACAGTTGCAAAAAATTGTGTCACTTCAGGGTGCCTTTCTATAGTGATTCTTGAAACAAACTTCACTTAATATTAACTAAGATTGAACTTCTTTTAGTCTATTAGAACAAACTTTGTTCTATTAGTCTATTAATATTATTCTTAGTGTTTTTTGGTCAAAACTTCGCTTAGTGTCAACTATTAATTATTCGACATTTTAGAATTTCACTTTGATTCAAATTCATTGGAAATTTAAGTTTCATTTTAGTGTCATTAATCTAAAAGTTAGCTTCTTCGAGTTAATTAATGGCTCCAATGTTATTTTAGTCACTTTAATTAAATATCTGAATAGGTTAACATGCATTAGCATTAGAATGAAAGACTGACTTGTTCAGTCCATTTTGTCTAAACAATTAACTTAACATTTACCAAAAGAATTCAAATAGGATGGCAAGAAAGGATGGTGTATAGACATATATGTCTGTTCCAATTGAATACAAAATATTAAATGGAAATCTTTTCTTTCTTGGATAAGAAAAGAATCGAAAAATAAAAAGAACTTAAGATATATAAAGTAGTGGGAGAGTGCCATATTGGAGGTGCTTTGAAGCGCCACTTTACATATATTTAATTAGATTAGATACCGCTCAACTTACAACTCCATGTTCACTACAGGAATGATACAAGATCTCAAAGAGAATGGAAATAACATGTGAAATATTCTTAAACTTTAAAACTATTCTGTCCATGCAAAATTGACATCGTACAGCCAGTAACTTTCTCGTGATGCGCCAATTTAATTCTAATAAAATTAATGATAAGATGTTAGTCTTGGCATGTAGATAGAGATCATCTAGAACAGAGACAATAAATATACTTTTCACGCTGGGCATCTTAGGGTTTCTCTCTACATCGTCGCACGCCTGGCTTTGGTGTGTAATCAACATCAAGCAAGTGCAAAGAAATTTAATGTTCTGTTTTGAGAAATACACAATCAGTCATTTTCTAGGGTTGTCTTCATCAAATGTCTCTGTAAGCATTTACTCTGCAGCTGGCACCCCCCCAATCAGATTGCAGAAGAAGCAAAAGGCACCCAAAGAAATTTACCTGATAGAATATAACTTACCAAGAAAAGGCATCTCCACTGAACCAAGAAAAGAGGGCTTAAATAGAATATGAAATTAAATGCACCTGTGAGAGGAGAGAGAGAGAGAGAGAGAGAGAGAGAGAGAGAGAGAGAGAGAGAGAGAGAGAATGTTGCATGGCACTTGTTATCTAAGGCAGAGATGCTCTTGCCCTTTCTTCTTTTTGTGAGAAGCTGTGAGCATAATGCAAAATCTGTGAAAACATGCCAAAAACCAACAAAAATCAAAATGACAAAAGATGGTCCCCCAACATATGCTTGTAGCTTCTACACTATCTCCCCCTAAGTCACGTTTAGAGAGAGAGAGAGAGAGAGAGAGAGAGAGAGAGATGCATGCAGGCTAAAGGGTCCCCTCTCCTTTCAGGTCCGACCTAAAAGTTATTAATGCTCTTACAAAATATAGGAACACTCACAAACCTGTCTGCATTAGTCCTGGGGCGTGACAATATTCAATATGCATCTCACTTGGGGACCACCCTTCCTTCCTTTGTTTCAACTGGGCTTTCTTCTTATTTGATTTCACTTTAATTGTATGTTTCACAAACTCAATATTTCAATTCTCATCTAGCATCTGATATAGATTTTTTATTATTTAATTTTACTTGAGCTAACGGGAAGAATTCAGTACCATTTAAAATGCGCTGAAAATCTATCATATGTATATATATATGTGTGTACATATATACATAGATGAAGCAACTTGTATTATCTTTAAATATGTATGGTCATCTCACCTCTAGCCTCGATATTTTTTTTCAAGCTCATTTATGACTTTATATTAACACGAAACTCAATTTTCTAGCATTTCATGAATAATATAAAGGTTCATGTAGAACATTAGAAAATTAATTGTCTAGACTTTATTCTAGGCAGATGAGCCAATTACATGCAAGGAAACAAAGGAGCTCCAAAACTCATATATGTAGTTTCCGCAAATTTCCTCCATTATACATGAGTTTGCCTTTCACAATATCATAATACGAGTCTGTATATTTTAGTTAGAAAGAATCTTGATAAAATATTCTAAATCCACAATGGATGGAATAAAAATCTCTTTTTGAATAATATTTCTCCCTTGGAGGAGATTTATTCTCCCAATTTCTTCCTGCACTCTTTCTATATAAACCCCCCTTTATCCCTTCACTCCTCATTGTGACTCCATTAGGAAGAAGCAAAGCACCATCGCAAAAGATCTGTGTAGAGAGAGATATGAAGACCCTGATGATATTGAGAGACCTGCATCGGTTGAAGCTGCCAGCATGATCTCAACCTCCCTCTTTGACTTGAGGATGGATCAGATCATGTGGCATCTTCACCTGTTGCTGGCATCTCCAGAAACCCTAGCACACGCATGGCTCGGTTCAAGAATTTGTGGCAGTTTTTCTAGGGTTTTGGTCATTTCAGAACCCTAGATAGGAAAAAGAAAAGGTAAAAACTTCTTCATTATGTGCATTAAACTATTTTAGGGGCATTTTTTTTTTAGTCTGCCATGGATATTAGTGCTAGAAAGAAGGGTTTTTGTCATTTCTGTTTCTTGCTGGCTACATTTGTGATAAGATTCAGTCATGGACTCATGGGTTCTCAGTTTTCTATGCAGTGTTGATGAGTTAGGGTTTTTTGAGGCACAAGAATGTCTTTTTTGGGTCTCGGGGCGGTCCGATGATGATTTTGAGATCTGTTTTCTAGAGCTTTGATGAGTGAGCTCCCTTTTTGGAGTTAGTTAACCTGCTTAGATACGCATCTTCCCTCTCCAACTGTACTTGATGAATCTCATCTCATGTTATGCTATGTCTCGGGTCCCGAGTTTCTTTTTTGCAGATCCAAGCCTCTTCACTTTCACTGAGTTCTGTAGTAATGGTGATATATGAAACAGGTGATTAAGGGTTTCTCGAGCTCATATCATGTTTCTTTGCTTTTGAGAGGTACAGCAGTTTTCTGCTTACTCTTGCCCATACTCCCAACCTATCATACAGAGGGTTAAATTTTCAGTAAACCTGACCCTGAAATGAAGAGGGTGCTTCAGAAAAAGAGAGAGATTACATCTGTATCAGTGCCTTCTCTTATTTAAAACCCGTTTCAACAAGGCAAGATATAATTTCTAGATGTCCGATCAGAGGAACAATCAAAGACGTACTCCAGTAGTTGCTGGTTAGGATTTTTCTTCGAACGGACTTTGGTACTCATATTAAACGAGTTTTGATGTGTAGTGGACATGACATGACATTTGTGAAAGAAATTATGTGCCCCTGAAAAGAATGTTTTTGGGCACCGTTTTCATCTGTATCAACATTCTCTTCTTCTCCATTTCTCTCCATGTCTCTCTCTCTCTCTCTCTCTCTCTCTCTCTCTCTCTCACATATGTTCTTGGTTTTGCTATTGTTAAGACTTTTCTGTAACTCTTCAGTTCCATTTTTAACCATAGCGAAAACATACAAACAACCCAGTCTGGATTTTGACTCGAGTTTTTTGTTAAGTGTATCCTCTGAAGAGACTCGGAAGTTCAGAACTGAAAACAGAAGTTTAAATTTCGGGATCACAATGTGAAGAAAAAGCCTCCCTCTTTTGCTGCCATAGAGCAAATCCCAAGCATCTGCTCAGTGAACAGGAACAAAGACCGTAGAAGTGCTTGCACTTCCCAAAATTCTGAGAGAATCGAGTGTTCTCTTTCATTCTTTCTCTTGTGGAAAAAAAGTTAAGGAGAGATGATGGGCGCGAAAAAGACTGATGGGTAAGCCTTTTCATGCAATCTCTTTAAGTTCTGCTACTCCTCCGTTCATGACAGACTGCACAACCATTTTGGCTGAATTTAGGCGGGCGAGAGAGAGAGAGAGAGAGAGAGAGAGACTACGACGTGCTTTTCATTTTCTGATGCTGCAGTTCATTAGATTCAGACGGCCATAGGTGTCACCAACACTCAACAAAGCCCCCAAATTATTTTTAGGTGTAAATGAAAGCATCTATATGCTTCTTCTCTCACTTCTTGAACTTCAACTGCTTCAGTCGGACGCTCTAGACATTGCGATTGACTGTAACGCCTCTCTATGTCAACAGTAGAATCAAATTCTCGCGGGCATGATTAAGAGCCCTTTGGACTCCTTTATCTCACTTCAAGATTATATGGTTGCTTTACTATAATAAATAGTGAGCGCTACCCAAAAAAGACGCCGTTTTCCAACGGACAATGAACGTATTTTCACTGCAAACTTCACTTCTGCAACAGTAAATGGTTTCTTGTTTGCCAAGTTGGTATGATTCCCCACATCAAAAAATCGTCAATACGGGTCATTAGCAGATGCGTATCATACTAGCGAAATGCAGTTCATAATGCTTTGATGATTGTTACTTGTTCCAGAAAAGTTAATAAGTTATATTTTACTCTACAAGCAATATCTCAAACACGTGAGATTTATGTCTCATGGGCCTTGGTTGCAATGAAGTATCACATGCTTTTAACCAGTGATTTGATCAAGGGTTTCGCCTTCTCTTACGTCTGAAGTTTGACTGCTAAGCAGCTCCTGGTCTGTGCATTTTGGTGATCTAGGGCAATATTAATTAGCTATTTTCACATTTTAGACTAACAAATAGGTGTTAATTACAGATTGTTGCGGCTCCATTTGCACAGCTAACTCCACACAAATTGTCTATGGTTACCGTGACTCTTCAAATTTCCAACTATGATCAGCATATAGTGCAAACTTTTACACACTTAATAAAAATGTGTACCGTTGCAGGATTGACAATATTTAAACGTGCATTAACCCAAAAGTACTCTTCGAAGAAGAAAGTGAGCTCTTTTTTTCTATGTGCTAATTTAAATGCTTAAACATGCAATATACACTTTTTTGGGCTATCAAATCTTTTTGTATGGTACAAGATTAAGCCTATTGAGATACAAATTGTACATCATAGGAGATATTTCTGGTAACCAATCGATCTAAGCTTGTCCAATTACAAGTCTTTTTGAGCAGAAACTAACAATCTCTCCTTTTCACTTTGTACTATCACCTCCTCTCCCACACGAAACTTCTTTTGGCTTATCTATACCCATCACGATTTGTGGTACTACACTAACATCCAGCTTTCACGATCTTTTCTGGACCCCTCCTTTCTTTTGTATCAAGCTCCATTCGGGTTATATTCCAATGAGCCTTTCCTTCTGTTTCTAGGACGTCAATAACGTCAAGGAAATTTTTGTTTGGTACTAGCATCATCGCGAAGGAAATTGTACATGAAAGCAATTGGATTGATAACATGTGCGAAGATTCAGTAAAATCGTACAATATTCTTTGACACCAACAATGCATCTAATGCAACTCCTCTAACAAAAACTTGGCGTGTGGGATTCTTGTGAAGCTTTTTGGCATCTCCTTGCAAGTCGATCAAGCGGGTGGTTCGCACATTCCGAACCAAGTCCTTCAGCATGCCATTTTCGTGTGTCCTAATTGTGCCGGTATGATAAGGACGCAACCGGGATCATTCCAAATTTGTCTTGAGGGTTTGGAGCTCGGGCTAGGCAGAGGTTTGAGACCTTGAAAGAGACATAGCCATGAATGAGCACACGTTGAGAGGAGATGATGTTTGATGTTTTGAGAGTAGCTGTCGTTTAGCCTTCTCTTTTCTAGTGTGGTCATACTCTCACTTGATGTACCTCATCACTCTCATGAAAAGACCTAGCTTACATGAAGAAAGGAGAAGTTGCCACTATTGTGATCTCCCTCTTTCTCGTAGACAACTTAACTTTATCCTAAGTTGGATTTTGTGCTTCTTTCTGTCCTCATGTTCCTGTCCATTCACTTGGAAGTTGATTGCATCTTACCGGATTGGTGTTAGACGAAATTAATATGCGCCGAGGCAATCCGAACTTCATACCATTGGGAAGCAACCGGGATCGCTACGCAATTCCTCACTCGAGCACAAAGTGTGCATATGGGGCTCTGATGGAATGTTGAATCGACAAGAATCGAAGTGCGAGGAAACGGAAATTGCATCGAGAGGAAATATGTGAAATCGCAAGGACATCAGTTACGTGGGAATGAAACTGCGAGAACTCCCGAAGAGTTGAGTGCGTGCGTGTGTTCTGGGCTGGTGGACGACTCAATTACCACATGTCCATTTGCTGATTACTACTAACTTCTCTTTTGGCTTTTCTTCACATCATCAGCCCATAACAACATCATTGCGAAGGAAATTGTACACAATCGACCTAACTTTGTAATTACCTTCTAAATCGAGAATTAGTCGGACGAGTTTCTGCTCCGTTTTTAATACTGCTTTGGTAAGAGACTTTGGGTTCAAAAGTCCCGTCGGCAAATGCAAAAAACGCTTGGCCAATTTTTTAAGAGCTTTAGAAAGATGCAATTGCCTTTCTAAATGTCTCTAAAGACCTTTAACTTAAGGTAGATTCAGAGGTGTTTTGAATTTTGAGTAATTCCGAAATGTGAATACATTTTTTTCTTCCAACTTCACCCTCACTACATTTTCATAATTTCATAAATATCTTTACCTCAATCAACCTCACTAGCAAAGGTTCAGGCTGCCAGTGAACATAAATCTAGCTACCAACAAGCCAGATTTGGTGCCGACAACCTCGTTTGTGTCACGCAACCCAAGTGACTTGACTTAAGGTCGTGTGACCTAGGTGACAACAACTTGGGTTTGGGCGACCTCATGCAAGGCTGCCGACGCCAAATTTGGCTTGCCAGCGACCAGATTTGGCTTCGTTGGAGTCTCATCGAAGGCTTGCTGGCCATCCACTGGCCGCTGAGTTCTTCTCCGGTTTTTTTTTTTTTTTTTAAAGTGCTTTATAGTGTGTGATTTTTCCCGACGCTACTTAAACTAAAATTGTTCTCCAATACACTTTTAAATTACATTTTATCAAATAGTATTTGATTTTTAAAAAACCTCTAAACTACGGACCTTTGCATTTATCTAAAGACTTTGCCCAAAACTGAACCAAATGCGCTCTCTCTCCTCTCCTCTGCTCGAGCTCTATTGTTGGTCAAATTTCCCTAAGCTGAGTTCGTTTCCTATGCAATTCAAAACCAGGCCTTAATTAGTGATGGGCCATGATTTAAACCCTCGAACAGCTAATGCAATAAATTTAAGGGGCATAGGTTACTTATTTAAGATGGGTTTTCTGGTCATTAACAGAATTATCGATAGAAGAGTTTTAAATTTAGATATCTGTTAGAACTGTAAATTTATAATCTTTAAGAGGATAATTATTTTGGGGATGGTTGTGGCATTTGACAGTGGCCTTGAACTTTCAGCTGTAAATTGATTAACCATCATAGGAGAAAAACGCTTTGCGGGATTTATATGCCTTCTGACTCGCTCGTTGTGAGTGACATTTATGTCTATTAGAGTATTAATAGATCATGTATATTTGGGTATTTTAACTTTTCAGTAATACTTCCTTATCTTTCTAGGTAAGCAAGCATTCAGTTTTTGACCAGGATAATAATATAAATAGTCTTTAAACTTTGGTCCAATGTGTAATGTCGTAAACTTTGGCCTAATGTGCAATGTAATCTCTAGAATTCTAATTGTTCAATATGATCATTGAACTATTAAGTTCAAGAACTACATTGAATATTGGACCGAAGTTCAAAATTTCATAACAACATTGTATATTAGACCAAAGTTCATAAACCACATCAAACAATAAAAGTTCGGGGATTACAGTGCACATTGAATCAAAATTTAGGGATTATTTGTGTCATTTTCTCTTGTTGAGTTTGTGCTTGAACTTGAAATGGTTGCAAATGGCTTATCTCTTGACAATTGTTAGGGGAACAAACCCAAACTCCCACTCACCCTCTTCCCATTAATCAAACATACTTTAGTTGAGAATGATGAAGCAGAAAAGAGAAATAGAGAATTTTCTCTATAATTCGATATGTATTGTTGTTGTACTTTAGCCAGCTAGCTAGTACGTCCATGATGGGGTGCGATTGGACCGCACCTTTAGGACTTGATACGGTACGATGGAAGGACACCATTTGTAAGGGTGTCATGGAGACGTATATAAGCCTCCCGAACACAACCGTTGAAAAGTTGGCCATTCATTCGTACCAAATTTTCTCTCTATTTCCATCAAAGAAGATCAAGGCGTTCCATTTCATCTTTGCAAGAACAATCGGCATTTATGCCGTGGAAATCGGGTGTTTTCCTTGTGATTGCATCCAGACTAACGTGAGGAAGTGTTGTTCGTGATTTATTCGCAATTCAACGTTCGTTCCGGGGCTATTTGCTGTTTGCGCATCGAAATCAGGTAAGTCGTCTTCCGCCGACTTGAATTCCTACAATTGTTAAATAGTACATGAGCCTCTTTTGACACTCAATATATGGCTTGTCTCTCTTTTGACACTCAATATATGGCTTGTCTAGCATAAGCACATGAGCATCACTTGAGACTTTTATAGATGATCATGCGCATAATGGGAGTACTAATACAAGTAATGAGTGTGAGGATTGGTATATATTGATTGACAGTAATACCCATTAACACGATACATTCAACCGTCGAAGTATGACGACGAATCACAACTAGTTGCTAATATGGATATTAGCAATAGTCATTAAAGGAATGTCAACAAGCTGTTTTGAAATTTGAGATTTAAGACCAAAGGCATACAATTTTCGAGGGACTAGTTATTATTCAAAGACCAAGTCGTCCAATGGATCTATTGGGACTAGAGGCACAATTTTGAAGGGAACAATTGTGGTTTGAAAATCAAATTATCCAATGGGACGGTTGAAATTAAAAACACCTTTTGAGAAACGAGAAGTTACTACCTAGAAGAAAGATTGTGGAGTGAACACTAATGAAGCAGATTGCACATGTGGAATCTACGAACATGAAGATAATTGGCAGGACTTACTCAGGAGATTATAACTGCTGGGAACTGTTGAAAAGCAGTTACCACTAATCATTATAAATACCATCAGTCATCCACCAAAAAGCCTCTTGCACGAATCAAACAAAATTTCATCTTTTAATTTTCTTTCTTGTACTATACTTTAAATGTCCTCAGTTGTAGCTTTCTGATTCGCATCATCGATTGGATTTCGGCGTGTATCTTTATCTCGATGTTGCATCGTCGATTATTTCAACATTGTACTCTTACGTTCTCAAGCTATGTTGTCGATTAAATTCCTGCATTTATTTACATCTTATTGCATCATTGAGTTTATAATTTCTAAATCTGGCCATCAATTAAATTCCAACTTGATTTGGAATTGCATGATGCCATTTGAATTGAAGAAATCAATATCCTTTGGCATGAGATATTCTCCATCTAGAATTAGCGCAAAAGGCAAATAACTACTTTTAGTGGATGATATTTCGTCATGGGAGAAATTCTGCCAAAACAACTTCCTTTATTGTATAACTATTTAAGGTAACGAAATAAACATAATACTAAATTTAATCAATCAAGGATATGCACTATCCAATGAGATAAAGTAATATGGAGGAATCAAGTAAATATCCTAATATCGCTAATATCCTCTCAAACTCAAGGTGACTAAGTTGGCTTCAAGAAATCAAGTCAAATAGTGTGCAGCAGTTGAGACGTGGTAGACAAGGCGGCCTTCGGCATTGTTCATGGCCAAACATCTAGATTTAGTTGGTGTGGTGGTGTTGGTTTCTCAAAACGAGAAGCAAACAGTAAAGAATCAAAGGGGAAACGGCAAGTGACTGATGTGGTTGGCTTGCGAATAGTAATTGAGCAACGCAGCCTATACTAGCATCAAAACATCAAGTGGCTTATACGGTTGGTTTAGGAAAATTGAGCGATGTGGCCTATGCGATAAGCATTGAAAGAAAAAGTCAAATCTATGAAAAAAAAAAACAAAAAAACAAACAAACAAACAAACTTGACAAGGGAACGTGGTTATTACGGTTGGTGTCAAAACATGACTACTGTGGAATGAAGTGCTTCCTCAAATTAGAGTTGTGTGCATGAAGTGAAAACTATTGAGTGGCGAGATGGATTTATTTTGCTCTAGGGTGCATCGGGTCCGACGTGCACCCGGTGCACTTAGGATTTCCTAAGGATTGGCGGCTTTGATACCAAGTTGAGAATGATAAAAGCGGAACAGAGAAATAGAGAATTTTTGGTATAATTCGATATATATTGATGAATAGTACATGAATTTCTTTATAAATTTTGTTGGATAACTATTTTAGAACATAAGAAAAACATAATACCAAATCCAATCAATCAATGATTATATATATAATCTGAGAGATATGTAGAATCAAGTAAATATCCTAATATCACTAATATTGCTAACAAGTCTAATTCCAAATAAGCACCTATGTAATTTGAAAACTTTTAACAAATATCTCCACACCACTTGTTAAATGACTAACTAAAAAAACATTACAATATTAACAGTTGATTATTGTAGTGAATTGTGTAAAAATATTAAAATATTAATTCACTCATCCATCAAACAAGTTAAGTTTTTTGAACAATTAATAGTGAACCTACGAAATTTTCATGACATCAAATCATAATGTCATTTATTTAATAGATTAAACTTTTACAATGGCTATCATTAATCCCAAAGTTTTCAAAGTGTATAATCCATGTTTTGAAGAGTAAATCTTTTATTAAAGTGGTCGTATCTATCAAATTTTGACAAATTCTCATTACCCAAATGTAAAAAACAAATGACCTCTTCTTTCTTCTTATTCCTTAAAAGTTATGTGCATGTCAACTGCTGTAACTAATGAAGTTTTAAAGATGTATTGCATAATAGTGGAAAGTTCTGGAGCAACTATAATTCCAAAGTCCAGTTACCGAAGCTTTTATTAAAGCGGTCGTACTTATCAAATTTTGACAAATTCTCATTATCAAAGGGTAAAAAATAAATTCCCTCTTCTTTCTCTTTATCCCTTAAAAGTTATGTGTATATCGACTGCTGTAGCAAAAAAAGAAAAAAAATTAAAAGTTGTATTGCGTAATAGTTGAAAGTTGCAGGGCAACTGTCATTCCAATGTCCGGACCCTGGCCTCCCTCTCTCTCTCTCTCTCTCTCTCTCTCTCTCTCGAGTTGCAAGTGAAGATGATACAGCAAATCCAATGAATCACCCGCAGCGAGGAATTCCGGCAGCATGTGGACGCTGCTTGTTTCGTCGCTAGTTTCAAATGGGTATGTCAATCTGCAAGCATTCGTCTCTCTCTCTCTCTCCCCCTCCTTTGTCCTTCGGATAACCTATATTTCATTTGCCTCCACAGTCAACGTGATCATCCCCTTCTTTGGTTCCGTTTCTCTTGCATAAATGGTTTTGACAGCTGACTATTTGTTGCCCCGTTCCATGTTTCTTGCTTCCTCGTACGCATTTGGTGGGCTGGGGTGGAAGTTTTTTACTATGCTGCGGTTGTGTTCGTTTGATGGGTGGCATTGATGGGTCATTTAACTGGTGCCCTTGAACTTGGTCTTTGTGAAAAGGCATGGTCGCAGTGTGGTATTGCGCGGTCTCCAAATGCTTTTTGTTGTGCATGTAAACTGCTTGCGAAAATGCCTGAGTGGCGAATGAGTGCTCCGGTTAGCAGGTTGTTGTTATTCGTACCTTGATAATAATCTTCACTTGTTTACTGAATATAATACATTTGCTCTATGAAATGTTCAAGAGACACTAAAAATCTGTATTCAAATACTCAGAAAGGTACTTGTCTAAATTTGAAAGAAAAGATCCATCTCGATTGGTTACTAGCATGATGATTTTCAATTTGGAAAAGGAGTTATGATGAATTTGTGTTATGATGAATTTGAGCACTTCACAAAATTCTCTGTTGCCTAGATTGTATTTGGGAGTTGCTTCTGAATTCTTCAGCTTACTTTGATAACCCCCTGTCAATTATTACATGCCCTTTTTTCTATCCATACTGGGGTCATCCTATTGGAGTTTTCTTGTTGCACCATGTACTTGCAATCTCACATGATCAGAGATCACATTGAAGATCTGTATCTGAGATATGAAGTTGTTGATGATAATAATCGGTCCTTGTGCGTATTCAGAGAAGCAAATGTTTTTCTCTTTCAAATGGGGCACGTTTGACCTAACAGTTGTAATTTTTTTGGGCACAGTGAAAATTCCTAGAGAAATTGCTAAAATATTGTGAATATGGAGCTTGACATATATGAAACAGTAGAGTATCTCCTCTGAAACAAACAGAAAATGTTCATTTTTAATTATATAGTGGTTTATCAAATGAATTTCTTTCGCTTGCTGCTAAGCCCCATTGTCATAGTTGAGCTGCGATAAGTGACAATTTTTCTGTTTTATTTAACAGTAATTAGAAGTGAAGTAGGATTAGACCTGAACCATGTGAACATGACCTTTTTCTTTTTTCTTTTCATTCTTTGGATCCAGTTATGCAAATTAGCATTTTCTTTGGTATGCAATTTTTGGATTATTTACCCTGAAAATAAGCAACAGTGGTTGGCAAAGCTGAGCAAGTTTAACTGATGCTGTTAGACAGACACTTATATAAATGTGTAGTACTGCATTGTTGCAGCCACTCTTCCAAAAGGCAGGGCTCTTTTATTTTTAGTAGGATGTCCGTTTTGAAATGACTTGCCCTTGTCCGTTAATCTGTTTGTATTCTGCACAGTTCTGTGGGCTTTTCAGAGTAAAGAAGTAATTTTAATTCTATAACTTTAACAATGTCTTATTTTCCATTCGATCTCTTTTTGTTCCACATTTTGCAATGAAAATCAGGAAAGGTGAGCAGAAAGTAGAATGATTGCTTCAGGATGAAGATTAATTGCTGTGTTTTTCTTGTGTCAGTATCATATTTGCTTTAAGTTGATGGTTGTCTTGAATTGAAGATGACTAATTTGAGGGTTGCTAATGGAATGCTAAGCTACATGTAAGGCATCCTCTGTTAGAGTTTCTTCACCTTTTGACTGTCATACACAGATGGATAATCCTGGTATCATTGGTCAATGGTGGGTGTCACTTGAGTGGTTCATGGTCTCGTTTAATGATATAATTTGACAAACTAATTATCTTTGTTTTCCAGGCTTTCTATCCGCAGCATTACACTGGAGAAGTTGCGCACAGATCTCTGAAAAGTCCACTATGTCCTCCACTTTCTGGAAGGTCTGGCAAATAAAAGCAATTAGGCAAGTGCTCAAAATTTGAGGAGGCATTTTTTGTTTGCATTTACTTGCCTCACTTCCGCTTTTCTCCCCTCCTAAAGATGCAAATTGAAATGCAGCTGCCGTCTATCAAATTGACATGTTGAGACCATTATTGAGAATTAAGAGTTCATGTTCTCCCTAACCTCTTTATCCACTCATCCAGTTATTCAACTTCTAGATAAATGTATTACCTTGAGGACCTTTAAGCAAGTTCATGCGCAAGCCATAACAACTGGTCTGGCAGTCCACACATACCCTCTCAGCCGTATCCTTCTCATATCGTCAGCTCTATCCTTAAGTTATGCACTCTCCATATTTAATCAAATTCCAAAACCAACAATCTTCTTATTCAACACACTCATCTCTTCAATAGTCAACCGCAAGTATCACACTCGCATAGCCTTCTCTCTTTACAACCGTATTCTCAGTGACAAGACACTTGTACCAAATAGCTTCACTTATCCATCTCTGTTTAAGGCCTGTGGATCTTCTGAGTGGGCAGAGCATGGTCGAGCCTTACACACCCATGTCTTGAAGTTCCTTGAGCCACCTTATGATCACTATGTACAGTCTTCCTTGCTTGTTTTTTATGCCAAACTAGGGCAGGTGGGTACCTCTAGATATTTGTTTAATGAGATCAGTAATCCAGATTTAGCTACCTGGAACTCTATTTTAACTGCTTATGCACGTAATAATGGCTCCGCCTGTGCTGGAATCCTAACTAATGGGGATGCTACATTGTCCTTAGAATGCCTTAATTTGTTTAGAGAATTGCAAGGCTCTAAAGTAAGGCCTAACGAAGTTACCCTTGTGGCTGCCGTTAGTGCTTGTGCTAATTTGGGTGCTCTAGCTCAAGGTGTCTGGATGCATGCATATCTTAGAAAGCACAATCTTCAGTTGAATATCTTTGTAGCGACCGCACTCGTAGATATGTACTCCAAGTGCGGATGTTTGGATTTGGCATATCAATTGTTCAGTCTGTTGCCTCAAAGGGATGTATTCTGCTACAATGCAATGATTGGTGGATTTGGATTCCACGGTTTTGGGCATCAGGCGCTTGACTTGTTCAACAAAATCAAAGTTGAGGGCTTAATTCCTGATGATGTGACTTTCGTAGTTACAATCTCTGCTTGCTCACATGTTGGGTTGGTAGAAGAGGGTCGGAGAGTTTTTAATTCTATGAAAGAGATTTTCGAGATCGAGCCCAAGCTTGAGCATTATAGTTGCTTGGTTGATCTTCTTGGTCGAGCTGGACAACTAATGGAAGCTGAAGAAATAGTTAGGGACATGCCCATGAAGCCAAACGCTGTTGTTTGGAGATCTTTACTTGGGGCAGCTAAAGTTCATGGCAATTTGGAGATGGGAGAAGTTGCACTCAAAAAGTTATTGCAGTTAGAACCCGGGACCAGCGGGAACTATGTCCTCTTATCTAACCTGTACGCCAGAATGAACAGATGGGAAGATGTGAATAAGGTTAGGAGACTCATGAAAGATCATACTATCGACAAATTCCCTGGAAGCAGCTTGGTGGAGATTGACGGCGCCCTGCACGAGTTCCTTACTGGTGACCGAACGCACCCACGGTTAGAGGAGGTCCATTCCAAGCTTGATGATATAAATAGAGCATTACGAACATACGGTCATAAGCCAGGTACCATGGACGTGCTGTTCGACATTGAGGAGGAGGAGAAGGAAGATGCACTGTCTTACCATAGCGAGCGGCTCGCGATTGCTTTTGCTCTAATCGCATCCGATTCCCGCGTTCCCATCCGGGTCATAAAGAACCTCCGGGTCTGTAGCGACTGCCATGCGAGTACCAAGCTTATTTCGCTGATATACGGTAGAGAAATCATAGTTAGAGATAGAAGTCGCTTCCATCACTTTAGGGACGGGACTTGCTCTTGCTCGGATTATTGGTAAACCAATTTGATCTTGTGATTAATTGTTGTATACCGGAAAGCAAGAGGTGATTTTATTTCATATTAGGTCATGGTTTGATGTGCAAAGCTTTTTGGTTCCGTTAACCGTTAAGACCAAGACCAGATCATGACATCGAACACTCGATTCTATTGCTACATTACTAAAAATCTGAGGGCAATGCGCCTAACTAGATATTAGTTAGCTTGTAATTTCCAGATATTGAACGTGAAAAAGGAGAAGAAATTAAGATGCGGTAGAGCCTCCGATCACAAAATGTGAAGACTTCCTTTTGTACACTTTTAATAATTTCAGATTACGTCATGGATAGCAGTGTTTCGTGCATCGACGATCACCATTATTGGTATGCCACCATTGACAATTTGACATTACAAGGTGCATCGTGTTTCATGAGTTAAGGACAGAGTCGGAGATCGTGATCCACATCTCAAACGTACTCAAGTTTTGTCTGAACCACACTTTTCAATCCAGCATTATAGCCAGGGATGTAGCTAGGCCCCCTGTCCTACGTTCATTCGACATCCAACTTAAACGAAAGATTGCGTGGGTCCAATGCTTGGAGATCCGGTCTTTTGATGCCAGCCATTTCTGAAGGATCTTTCTTCTTCCTTCTATTTCTTCTTTCTCCAGTCGAGTCAATGTCGTTTCACGATCGATTTGGAAAAGACGCTGATACGCATTATCAAGAAATCGGGTGCATTTATACGGATGCAATAGGCACATGTATCTTGTCGATTTGTGGATCCATAGTCTAGCTCAGTTGGTAGTTTTATAAGTAGTGGCCAGCAAGAATGGCTAGCGTGTAATAATGTTCATAGATTATTGGTTGAGGAGGGCGGTGGAAGTGCCTATGATTAGGCAAGTCTACTTCAATTAAGAGCACGCACGAAAGAGGCAAGCTAAGCAGCGTCCAGTGGACGGTATACATCCTTAATAAATGAGAAAAGTACAAAAAAAAAAAATTGTAAACTCATTACATTTGTATTAATTTAGTTTTAAATTTTTTTATTAGACCAATTTAACCCCAAACATTTTTATATCAGTATTAATTAAGTCAATTTAACCAATTTATAGTGGAAATTGCTAACGTGAATATTTTATTTAATTAAAAAATTGAATATTTTTACTTTTTTTTTTCTTTGTTCTATCCATTTTCTTTTTCTTTTTTTCCTTATTTCCCTATTTTCATATGCCTGCCTCAATGATGGTCAACGAGGGCGAGGGTGAGGGCTCCTACCCATAGGCCTCTAATGAGGGATGGCCTCGCGCAGCCCTTGCCTACCCTCCCCAAAGGCCTTTGATGAGGGGTGGCCTTGCACAACCCTCGCCTATGGCCAACAAGGGCATGTAGGCCTTGCTTCACTAGCAGTCGACAACCTCCACTAGCCATCATCGAGGGTGGCGACTAGTGGAGGGAAATAAGGAGAAAAGAAAAAGGAAAAAAATAAAGGAAGGAAAAAAAGAAAATAATAATAATTTTTTTTTTTGAAAAATATTTAAAAATTAAAAAAAATGTCCACATCAGCGTTAATTGTGCCATGTAGGATAATCGGCATCCATATCACTAATTTTCAGCTTAAATTGGAAAGATGAACTTAGTTGGTATCAATGTAAAAATTTATATGACTCAATTAGTTTTAGTCTTATTGAAATATTTATTACTGAATTGGCAACAAATTTAGGACTTTTTTTTTTTTTTTTATACTTTTCCCCCAAAAAAAAATCCCTCCAACTTTAGATAATGATAAACACTCGCCATGGTGGTGACGATGTGCGCGAAAAACACATGATATTCGAGTAACCTTACCAAATTCATGTTGGATATTAAATTAAACGTTTCTTCCGAAGAAACCTATGTTGACTAACTTTAGAAAAATGAGTACCCACTTTTATCGTGATTAGGACTTCTGTTTGGGTTACCGTGTGCGACAAAATCTTTGGTTGAAAATACAATGTTGACCCAATTGTTGTTGGAATATCGTGCGGGAGCGTGCTAGGATATGCTCTCGAAATATCGTGGCAAGAACCGATGGTCAGAGAGCTTCGAGGCATATGCGATTGGCTCGAGAGAGGGACCGAGTAGGTGTTAGGATTTTGGCGAATTGAGACAGAGAATCTCCATTCCTTAACCCACGGAAAAGGAGGTGGCTCCTTCCAAGGAAATCAGTAAATCGAATAGAGAGGTTAATTCAATATGGATAAGTCTCTTTCGTCAACTTAGGCTTAATCAAGCTATGATTTAACAAATAAATTTCCTAAAATTTTTCTATTAGCTCACTCCTAGCGTGCTCTTTTATTATTATTATTTTTGTATTTTAGAGATTACATCTGTATTTTTTTATTATTATTAAGAATGAGTGATTTGAGTGAACTGTGATTGTGAGGTTCTAACCACTTGTAGTTTTTTTCTTAATGATTATGAGAAGAATACACCCCCCCTTGTGCTAGCTCTTGTTTGATTTGAGGTGCAAAATATAGACTTAATGTGTTCCCATCTAAAATAATAAACCCGGAAATAAATCAGAGTCATTAGTTAAAATCGGGATTACATGCGGTGATATGATAAAACTGTAATAATTACAAGGCTCTCTAATTTAAGTAATGTAATAATTATCATATTGTTTTTTTTCGTGAATGGCATGTGTAATGCGGCATAAGAATTTGGAAGCACGCCTAAAATTAGAATTATAGGGATTATAATTTTTACCACTATAAAAGTCTATCATGATTAGTGAGTTTAACACTATGTAAATAACGAGATATGGTTATTGCATCAACTAATTTTTTATTTTATATTAATTATGTGTTCATGACTATTATTTAAAGCTAAGCACGTAGGATATGATTACATGAAAATAAATATTGCATTTACAGTAATTATCACTTCGATAACTAGTAATGAGTCTAGTACCTCACATATATTATGATGATTTTACAATTCAATACATAAAGTTTTACATATTATTTGTTAATTAAATATGATTTAAATGTAACCATAATTTGCGATGATATTGGAAGAATTATTTTTTAGGCAAAGTATCAAAAACATATCTCGTTTTTCAATCTAGGCAAAGTATCAAAGGGTGTGTTTGGTTTAACAGCCCATTTTGGGAAATCTTGGACCGTTTAGTAACCATTCGAAATAATTTCAAGTAAAATCCAACATTGGGAATATTGAAAGTCCAATATTAGTAGGGACTAACTTTGAGATTTTTAGCATTTAGCCAAATACTAAAACTTATTTTTTTCTTCCCAAACTATCCTCACTCATTTTTAAAATTTTTGATTTTGCCCTAGTTATTATTTTTTAAATTCCAAAATAATGCTAAAAAATCAAATATATATAAATGCTAAAAAAATTAAATGTATTTTGGTCTTTAAAAAATATTTATATATTTAATTTTTTAGCATTATTGTCAAAATTTATATTTAAAAAGTTGCATACATTATTTTTTTTTCAATTTTAAACAAATAAAAAATTTAAAAAAAAAGGGTTTGGTCTTTTTAAAAAAATAATAATATATATATGTGTGTATTTGATTTTTTAGCATTATTTTCAAATTTATATTTGTTGCATATATTATTTTTTTTTTTAAACAAATAAAATAAAAAAATAAAATTTTAAAATAAAAAATTTATGTATATGTATTTGATTTTTTAGCATTATTGTCAAAATTTATATTTAAAAAGTTGCATACATTATATTTTCAATTTTAAACAAATAAAAATTAAAAATTTTCGATGAATGGTTTGGTCTTTTTTTTAAAAAAAAAAATTATATATATGTATTTGATTTTTCAGCATTATTTTCAAATTTATATTTGAAAAGTTGCATACATTATTTTTTTTTTCAATTTTAAGCAAATAAAATTTTAAAAAATTAATATGAATTACTTAGTATTGGGCTTTTCAAATGTTTTTTCTGCCAAATGACATTTCTCTCAAAATTGCTTTTCAAAGCATAGTTTACCAAACGGCATTTGCATTTGCCTAAAGTCTTTTAGGTTAAACTGTTTTGCATTTTCTCAATGGACTTTCAAAATGCTGAACCAAATACACCAAAATATATTTCGTTTATCAACCAATAACCATTTACATATCTCCATTTTAAGAAATACTAAATACATACCTGGTTTTTTTTTTTTTTTTTAGACATTATTTTGCACATTCACATCAATTATACTTGTGTCCCTATCTAAAAAAATAATTTATTTCTAGATTACCCATCTCCAAATTCCAAACTTTCATACCCACCCGAATTGCCAAAAATCAATCAAAAAATCAAACCACTCAATCGCTAAGCAATAAGTTAAATGGGTTTGCAAGGAGAAGTAACACGGTCTTTTTTAATACGGAGTTCTGCTTACATATATTAAAATAGAGGCATGCAAACGATCGCTTATAGATATTAAAATAGAGGCATGCAAACGATCGTTGATCCATGTTTTTGGAATCTTCCCGAATATTCATTACAAAATTAAATATGTCCGAGAGAATAACTACAATAGATATAATAGTTTTGGTCATGATAGGAGTCACGCCAGTTACTAGTGCAAGAAAACATTATAAACGGGTAATCAAATTCGTAATAGAACTGTAATCCAACGACTGTTGCCACGACAAAACGTGCCCTAAATGGCTGACGTCCGTGGCGACGTTAGAACACCAAAAACATATCGATTTAAAATAAGACAAAGGAGGGCGATTGAATATGTCACGAGCGAGGAGAAGAGAGAGTGCGTTTTTGTCTTTGGATTCTCAGCCGACCTTGAACATGGACTGAAAAGCGGGCGAGATTCACTTGGAGAAAAGGAAGGGACACGCGAGGTTGAAAAAGAGGAGGAGGAATCGCTGTCTCTTTTGGCGGATGTCTTAGAATTCAAAATCAAGAAGATTCCCGGAAAGCATATAGAAACACGTCAAGCTGACACGCCACTCCTATCTTTTCCTAATTTAGAGAAATAAATAAATTGGGGAAAATTAAGAATAAAAATAAAAATTTTAAAAATATCTTTTTTGTGCAATAAAAAAGATGGTGGCCTCTCTGATTTTAGCACTAGATGCCACTACGAGGAAAGCTTGTCCTTTGCATAAAGTGACCGTCTTGTCCCCAATGTTTGTTAGTTAGCTAGTAATTCTATCATAAATGCACTTTTATAGGTTTGGTCTCACTATTTTAGGGTTGATAATTGCTATTATGACACTATGGGAGTTTTTTTTTTTTGGACCAGGAAAAAGGAAAATACTCCTTTTTTTTTTTTTAACTCTTTAGCTTCAAAAAGATGATGGCTCCTTGAAATGATTTAATTTTTCAAAAGTCCTGAGCAATTGAATGTGGTTATGCATGTTAACGTTTGTATATTTTTAACAAAAGTTCGGGTGTTTTGTGAAAGTCAAATTATGTGAGCTGCAAATTTGGAAAAAAAAATTAAATTGCTCTAAATAGATTTGAATATTTGAAACGCTAATTGTTAATTTGCCAAAGTTTAGTAATTTTACAGTGATGTAACTAAACTGTTAAAGCACACCAGAGAAATGCATTCGTTATTGCTAATCAACAAATTTAACCAAAATAACTTAATTTTGATGAAAAATCTAATATCGGAGAGCAAAAATGCAATAAAATCGAACAACAGCAAGTTATGGATCTTTGTCAACATAATCAACTCGGACAAAAATCGAGAATTCAATCCATTTGACATAGGACATTCAATTCAGTGATGCCACGATGTTTTATCAGTGACTCTTTCCATACTCGGTGATCTGAATCCTTCAAGTTTAAGAATAAAGGCTAACCTTTCCATATCTTTGCCCTATCCGAGAGATTAAAATAATCCAAATATTGAAATCTGAAATTATAGATATAAAAAAGGAAGCCCGCCCCACTAATAAATGCCAAAACGACACCAGAAATAAAAAAACGAGCGAAATGCCAGAGAACAGTCTGCCAGGTTAACAAAATGATAAAAAGGCATATTGCTCTAAAGGTAATAGTTACGGATGCAAAATACAGGGGCCTAAATGGAAAAGAATTAAGAAACGGGGCGCCAAATGGATGAAATGGGGGGAGGAAAATCGAAAACCTCAAAAACCGCACGTGCTTCTGAATTTGTCACACGGCGAGACGGGAGAAGGCAGAAATGGAACGCTTTGGACGAGGGCATTTTCGACATTCCGCTTTGTCGGACCGGGAGGAACGCGAGACAGCGACTGAGTTGACCCCCAAGTGACCGGGGCAAAAAGACCATCATACCGACATGGAGGATGTCGAGCAACAATGACACCAGATTCAGTTGAACGTGTGCATCGGTCTCGGTCCGATTTCTGGAAATCGAATCGAACCCGAAATGATTCTAGACGATTCTCAATCCCATGTAAGAAATCGGATTGGATCTATGATTTTTTAATCTTTCTTTTAGAAGCAAACCTTAATCAGCAATTTACTTTTTTACTATTAGGAAACTCTTATTTATAAGGAATAAAAGGATGTCACCGGTTTTAAGGCCGACCCTGAAATCAGAATGGATGGGGTAATTCCTAATTTCTTCACAAACAGAGAATTGATTGCGCCCGATTCAGTTTTAGATTCTAAAGTGCAAGTCAATTCATCCTAAAATTCATCGCACTAGATATAGTAAAAAAGATGAGAGCACGTGGTCAGCACCGTTCAGAATCAGAAAAGGCGGTAATAATTATGCAGTGACTTCAAGCACTAATCGAAATCGAAATGAAAGACCGCAGCAAAGCACCGGAACAGAAGGGATGTCCAGGTTCATCCTCCCCAAAAGACCTCCACACCATCATCATCATCAGCATCAACGCCACCACCAGCACCATCTTTGCTTTCTCTCTCTTTATAAAACTCCCCGAGCAAGACACTCATCATCCCCGATCTCTCTCTCTCTCTCTCTTCTGTATTTTCTTGTCCAGCTCAACCTCCACCCAACAGGGCCAACACTACTCCAACTCCAATTAAACAAAACCAAAAAAAAAAAAAATCTCTCCTTTTTCCACCCATCCTTCTCCACCATCTCTCTCCCTCCCTTTTTTCCCCCAATTTTCATTGTCTTTTTCATATCAAATTCTTTCATTTTTACTGCCTGGATTTTGTCCCCTTTGTTTAATTTATTGGGTTGGTCCCTGAATCATTGATCCACTATCCCGCATAAAGCTCAGCAGCCCCTACCGAAAAATTTGATCTTGACCTTACCCCCATTCCAATCATGGCTTCCATGGCCTTCGCCGCCGCCGCCGCCCCCGGCGCCGCCGCCGCCCACCGCCTCCGCCGCCGCCCGCCGCGCCTCCCCCTGAGCACCCATTTGGCTCCTCCTCCCGCCGCCGCCGCGGCCCGCGTCCCCCGCGGCGGCCGGGTGCGGTCGGCGCTGATCGAGCCGGACGGGGGGCGGCTGGCGGAGCTGGTGGTGGGGGAGCCGCTGCGGCGGGCGCGGGCGCGGGAGAGCCTGGAGCTGCCGCGGGTGAAGCTGTCGCGGATCGACCTGGAGTGGGTCCACGTGCTGAGCGAGGGGTGGGCCAGCCCGCTCCGCGGGTTCATGCGCGAGTCCGAGTTCCTCCAAACTCTTCATTTCAACGCCCTCCGTCTCGACGACGGTTCGGTCGTGAACATGTCCGTGCCGATCGTGCTGGCCGTCGACGACGCCGACCGGCACCGCATCGGCGAGTCCCGCAAGGTCGCGCTCTTCGACGCCGACGACAACCCCGTCGCCATCCTCAGCGAGTGAGTGGGCTTCTTTCGATTCATGAGCTTTGCTTTGCCGTTTTCTTGAATTTGGTTCAGTCTTTCTTTTGATTAGATTTTGAAGTTCTTAGAGTGAGAAAACCATATGCATGAGCTCCTCGTCACTTCTTTTTTTTTTTTTTTTTTGTTGGCATTATCATTACATTAGTACTGTTAATGTAGACTTTGTAGTGGTATGGCTCTGTTTGAGATTGGAATTTTTTGGCACTTTCATTAGGAGTTTAAGAGTTTATAGGTGAATAATGGATAATGGGGTTTTTGTAATTTGCTAGTGATTGATGGGTTTTTAGTTGAAGAGTTTTGGGGCTTTGAGAAGTTGAAAAGCTAAATTGGTGGTTTTGGATCATGAAAATTGGAAGTTTATTTAGATGCAGGGACATATGTTTGTCCTGTTGCTTGTCTCATGCTTTGCCGAGTTGATGAGGCCGGCCTTTGGAAGGGTCCGATTGGCAGAAGTTTACTTGATGTTTTGAGGCTCGAGATGTACAAGAACTCGCGGTATCTGTACAAGTGAGAATATAGAAATCGGATCGCAGGACTAATTAGGAAAAAATGGATATTCATGATGCTGATGCTGATTAAGAAAGAATAGATGATTCGGTGACGCCGTCATGTACAATGACCTCCTGTCCGTGGACGTGAAATTGTCTTTGAACGAAATAATACCCTGCTCGAGACGACTCTGTCGACGTGGTATATTTTTTAGTGTTATGTCGAATCAGGACCAATAAATTGCTTGTTTGTGTCGACTCCGTCGATGGTACTTCAGGACCATGATTGAGAGCCGTCCGATTTGATTAGTCGTTGGGCAAATGAATTTTCGGAAACATCTTCCATAGGCTTTGCATAAACAATCGTTTTAATTGGAGTGTTGGAAAATCAGGCTACTTCCCTCAAATCCCCCCCACTCTTCTCTCTCTCTCAATATAGTATATATGTGTCTAGTTTCTAATATATATACTTTTACGTATATGAGTATAACGTAGATGTTCGACCGAAGAAAAGAAATATAACATAGAAAATATGCATCTGTAAGATATTTTTTTCCCTTATGCCTGCTGATAAAATATAACAGTCATTGCTATATAAAAATGTTGGAACATGTTTGTCATGAACTTGGACAGAAAACAGTCCAAGTGCTTCCTTGTTAGGTGACCAAGTTCAGATATCCAATTCAGCTCGCCGGCATGGGCTTTTCCCCGAAAGTCTTGGAAATTTGGCTCTCCACTAAATATAATATGCCTCCACGTGTACTTGGTGTTGACTTTGAGATGAACATCTTAAACTGTCGAAAATTGCTTCAGCTGGGCAGATGATTGAAATCGAAGCACAACTTCAGGGTGATTGACTCGAGCTCACTAAGGGCTTTGGCTTCTTCATACCTCCCTCCATTTTTGTTAGTTATAGTTATCCTGATCATCGGCTTAGCTAAATAAGAAACTCTGTGTGTAGGACCTTCAGAACATCCTTGTAACGGATCTTGACTAAATGACTCATGATGTATGGTTGGTGGAATCCACTTTTGACAATATCACAGGATAGCTTTCATCGACCGGAACATTTGAATAGTCTTGTTTGCCTGCATTTTTCTCATTGGCATTTTGCATTTTGATTGATGGGCTGCTATGAGCTTATGACTCTTTGCTGCAGCTGCTAGAATCGATATTTTGTGATTCTTAATATCTCCATTGTAGCATGCCATGTCTTTGAGTTTTCTTGTTCCAGATTGGAATAACTAATTATATTTTCTCACTCTGATGCGTCATTTCAGCATTGAGATATACAAGCACCCTAAAGAAGAACGGATTGCGAGGACATGGGGAACCACTGCGTCAGGTCTGCCATATGTTGAAGAAGCCATAACCAATGCAGGGAACTGGTTGATTGGGGGCGACTTAGAGGTGTTGGAACCGATCAAGTACAATGATGGTCTAGATCGATTCCGACTCTCACCCGCAGCTCTCCGCGAGGAATTCACTCGGCGGAATGCGGATGCGGTGTTTGCTTTCCAGCTAAGGAACCCAGTCCACAATGGGCATGCCCTACTGATGACTGACACACGCCGTCGGCTTCTTGAGATGGGCTACAAGAATCCTATCCTTCTTCTTCATCCCCTGGGAGGCTTCACAAAGGCTGATGATGTTCCCCTTAGCTGGCGAATGAAGCAACATGAGAAGGTACTTTGTAGTTGATAAAGAATTAGTTGAGTGCAAAACTGTCTTCTTTAAAAGCTTAAAATCCTTAGAAAATGATGGATGATATAATTTAATCTATGTTGTCTTCAGTGGATGTGTAGATACATAGATGACTGTTGCCTTTTTTGTTATTTCAACAACTTACCTTTTCTCCTCGAAAAAACAAGTCATCGTGCCAATAATTCTCCTTGATGGAGGATAATCATCTCTATTAGTTCTAAGAGAAGAAAAATGGACTTAGAAATAACATACTCTGCATTTTCGTTCAACAAACAGTTCAAGCAAAATTAAAAAGGAGTTAAACGAGTTACATGTTGTTCACGCTGGGGTTATTGCATACATGAATGAGTCAACATGCTTATAAGAGGCGGGTGAGTTTTAACATTTGTAATTTCCTTCACTGACTTTCTCTCCACTGCGGATGGAAAAGATGAATTGTCGTCGTGGTTACATTATAATTGCAATGACAGAGCCTAAATTCAGTTTTCTCACGTTCTCTCATTCTTGCTACTGATTTGGTTCCCTTGGCCAAAACATCACAACTCCATTGAGATTTCTGGGAGCATGCTCTAACACTAGGCAAACACGACTGCGCAGGTGCTTGAGGATGGTGTTCTTGATCCTGAGACAACTGTTGTCTCAATATTCCCTTCTCCCATGCACTATGCTGGCCCAACTGAGGTGCAGTGGCACGCAAAGGCTAGGATCAATGCTGGGGCTAACTTCTATATTGTCGGTCGAGACCCGGCTGGTATGGGCCATCCACTTGAGAAACGAGACTTGTATGATGCTGACCATGGGAAGAAGGTGTTGAGCATGGCTCCTGGACTGGAGAGGCTAAACATTCTCCCATTTAAGGTAATTAAACCTGCTTGCATACTGATGTCCTCGAGTTGTATTTGTGATCATTTGAAGATATGGCGTTTCCTTGTTTTTGCTGTCATTGTTGCTTCCTACTCTGTGTGTTGATATTGCTGACGACAATCGGTTTTATCGACTTTCAGGTTGCTGCTTATGACAAAACACAAGGGAAAATGGCTTTTTTCGATCCTTCTAGGCCCCAAGATTTCCTCTTCATTTCAGGCACCAAGGTATCTTTCGTACCCATGAACCGATAAGGATGGACTTTTATCATTTCCGCTTCATAAAATAGTTAATATGTCATAACTGGGGCAAGAAAGATCTATATACTTGATGGATATATATGGGATGAATAAACCCATCAATTCAACGTAGATATGTTTGTCCTCGATCAGCAGTGATTATGGAAATGTTTTCTTTCAACTAAATTTTGATGTAAGATAATCTCTCAGACGATAATCCTACAGTTAACAGCGGTTCACAAAACTGTCTGGAAAAAGAGGGTCCTTACATTATTTTCGCTCTCGTCTGTTAGAAATTGTACTTACATGGCTTGCTTCCATCCTCAGATGCGAACACTTGCGAAGAACAAAGAGAACCCACCTGATGGCTTCATGTGCCCCGGTGGGTGGGAAGTGTTGGTCGATTACTACGACAGCCTGGCACCTGCAGACAACGGCAAAGTCCCCGAAGCTGTTCCAGCTTAAGACACGACTTGCTGTATGATTATGCACTAGATTTGTTTGGAAGAAACCTAAAAACTCGACTCCTGGGTGCTCCAGCTCCAAGAGTCAAGCGTCGACTTCTCGAAATAAAAACCAAGCAGGTCACCGGTACAGCTATAGATATGCAAGACTTGCTTGGAATCGTTATTGGGAGTGCTCGTTGTTGCGTGCATGCGAGCCCGTTTGTAACATATGGTGTTGGTGTTTAATGAAGTGCGCAGATGGTGTCTTGTGTATTTCTGTTTCTTGTTATTTTAGGTCGGGGCAGGTGGAGGGTCGAAGGCTCTCACTGATACCCGAATGGCCCCGCTTATGTGAAACTTGATCGAAGTACTGGATTCGCTCTCGTGTCACATGGCGCCATCGGTCAAAGTATCATCGCGTTTTTGGGCATAGAGCATCACTCATAGCCTAATTTTAGGCTAATTTAGAAAAAGCATAGAAGTGGTACAGCGGATTGTTACGTTGATAGTTTCTATTTGCTTAGATGAGTGAATACCAGGACCAGAGTAGATGTGTCCTTTCTGCCCCAACATGTAGTTTGAATCCATCACAACCCGATAACTAGACCCGTCAAACGGTAGGGCGGGTTGGTTCATAATGGTCTGACTAGAATGATTCATTTAACTCGTCTCGATCTATTTTTACGTAATGCAAATCTAGTGATTAATATTTGACCCAATTTATATTACTAAAGTACTTATATATTTAACTAGATTTACAAAAACTCAGCCAAATTGGGGTGAAGGTTTAGAGTAAGTGATAGATGAAGTGAAGACAAAAGAGAATAAAAATGGAGATAAGAGAGATTGAAAAGAGTTATAAAAATGAATTGTATTTAAGGTTCGGTCATTTCGTGAAAATTATCATGTCTCTGAAAAATATTTTTTACTGTTCTTATTTGATTTGATTTTTTGGAAAAAATTATCAAATTTTTTTGATTGGCCAAAAATATTCAATTTTATTTTTACTTTTTAAAAAAATGAATTTTTATTATTTTTAGTTTTTATTTATTTATTATTATTTTTTTATCCTTCCTCCTTTGTCCTCCATCCTTCGCTGCTGTGTGCCTTGATGATTGCCGGATGCCTGGTGACCGACCGAGACGCGGATCACCGGATTTTGTGAGCTCGAGCTTCGTCGAGGCCGACGAGCTCGCAACTCGCCCAATCCCCCTTGCCCTTGCTAGATTTGGCCTTGGGCAAGGTGAATCCTCGCCGACCTCACCATAGTTTGGCAAGGAGCTCATTGGCCTGTGGCGAGGTTGGAGTTGGCCTACGGCCGGTTGTCGGCGGCCGTCGTGGCTAAGGGTGTGCATGGTTCGGGCGAGCGGTTCTTGACCTAGGACCGGGAACCACCCGCTAAAGACCGGTTCCGAAAAATTGGAACCGGGATCCACCCATTTGTTGCATGGATCCACCCGGGAATCGGACCGCCGGTCTGGTCTGATTCCCGGGTGGATCTATGGAACCGGTCTCCTTTTCTATTGATAATTTCAGTAAAAAAAAAAAAAAACAGAAAAACTAATTTGCACTAAAATATATAAAAAAAAAATTGCCGCTAATTATTTCTATTGATAACCAAGTTTACTACCATAGCAACAGGTTGGTATTACCAAGATAATATTCAAGGGATGGATAAAAAATAATCATTGAAAACACAACATAGCATTACAAGAGGCAACATTCAAAGACCAAAAGAAAATTCCATGAACCATATAGTCTCCTTTTCTCATATTAGGTAATAATACACTTGTTTCCTGTGTCTAATTTTCATATATATGCACAATGGGCAGTGAAAATTTAATACACAGTAAAGAAAAAGGACATTTGGAGAGAGTATCTATGCAAATTTATAGCTACAGAGAGAATACACTGTCGACGACCCAAGAAGACAAACTCTTTAGCAAAAAGAGAGAGAGAGAGAGAGAGAGAGGGGTGGGATGGGAGTACACAGATGATGTTGATGATGCACGTAAAAAAGAGGGGGGGGGGTGGGGTGTTGGAGATCGAGACTGATGACTAACGGCTGATGACTGAGAGATGAAGCGAGGAAGGAGTAAATGCAAATCCACTCTGATTTAGCAAATAACTGAAATCAAAGACAGGAAAGGCCAAAGAAAAGAAAAAAGAAACCGAGAGAGAGAGAGAGAGCTATTTCCATAAAGTCCCAATCTACCTTCCAAACCCTTTATTATAAGTCCAGTTTTTAATATTAAAAATTAATCGGTCCGGTTCGGGTGGGTGGGTGGACGGATCCGCCCATGGAATCGGGAACCGGACCGGTACCCACTGGTTTCCATAAATTGGAACCGGGAACCGGACCAGTTCCCTCAAGAACCACCGGTTCCAAGCGGTTCTGGTTCGGTTTCGGGCGGTCCGGGCGGATCCCGGTTTTTTTGCATAACCCTAGTCGTGGCCAGCGACTGGCCAAGGAAGATGAAAAAGAAAAGGGAAGAAAAAGAAGAAAACTTAAAAACTCAAAATTTCAAAAAAAAAAAGGAAAAAGAAAACATAAAAATAAAAGGAAAATGTGTTTGGTGAAAGAATATAAGGTGAAATAAGTGAAATGGAAAATATTTTCCCTGAAAGTGTTTTTTCAATAGTGGAAAACATTTTCCTTGACTTATTCATTTTTTGTGAGATGAACGCTGGAAAATTCAGAAAACATTTTCCGGAAGTTATTTTCCGTAAAACGAATGGAGCCTAAGTAAATTGTTAACCCATTTCGATCCATTTATAAGTCATTTATGACTTATATAGCACTCATATTGTTTTTAAACTTATTTATGACTCATTTAATCAATATAACTAACCCATTTACCACTTAATAAATGGGTTTATGACCCATTTTTTTAACGGAGCTATATAATGTTCATAAACTAGCAAGGAGAGAAATTAGGCTTTCCATACTGAAGCATTGCAGCAGGCCCGAAAAAGGCCGCTTGGGTCCAGTAATTGTTCCCTAACGACCAGTCCCTCTTTCTGAGCTGTCGTAGCGTTTAGCACAGGAGGGTATGCACAGTAGCATATTGCCAATGCATCCGACTTAGATCAGCTACTAACAACCAGTAATGAGATCCCATCCAATGGATCATGTTCCGTGACATGGGGGGAAGATTGAGTCCATTTTCGAAGACTGGAGTTGATCTTCCGTCTTTGCATCTGATGTTGGGCACGAAAAGGGCATGCTCTTCTTGGCATACTCCTTATATCTGTAATGAGTACTTGTGCAGCACTCAGGTGAACCGAGTGACCCTGTACGATTCGAATCTTGCAGTAAACACTTGAAACTCACCCCAAAAAACCTCTTAATATTTGCTATGGAATTCCTGCCTGACTGAAAACTTCAGCTCCTCGAATCCACATTTCAACAGTAAAATGACTGCTCTTTCAAGTTGCCGCAAAATCGATCGGATGAACTGAGGGAGAATCTGGTCCTGATGGAGGTAAAATGTTGTAATCATTTAGAGTGTTTAATTTAATGTGCGAAGCAAAGTACCGTAGGGACTCAATCCAGACTAATAAATAAGAAGAATATTGGGAGGGTCCAGTTAAACTTTTCTCTTTAACAAATTGAACTTTTTCCAATAGCAAAGCACTGTTATGATGAGCTAAAGCATCCGATCTAGCCGCCCTGCATTCAGAACTGAGGCTTTACCACCAAGAAATCTTGAACAGAAGACCCACCATTTCAAGGCCAGATCAGGGGAATGATTTCTCATACCCCATTGACAGCTAAAAAAGCACTGTATAGCCTATACATTAATCTCCCACTCCCGTATTAAAAAGCTTCCTTGTTCTCTACTTTACCTATGGAAATGTTTTCCGACCACTCAAAGATAAGATATAATGGACCAATTGATTATCATATTAGTGTTATTGTATAACAAAATGCTTCAATCATGTGCAGCCACAAGATTCTTCCAGTCTTTAGGGGGCTCATATGGACCAGCTTTATTGTCTGAATACCAGAAATTATGTCCAAAACATGTCTCTTTAAATCCGTTTACATAATGCGAACTCGCTGTACACAAAAGTTTTAGTGAGCCTGAATTCGAGTGATAATACCACATAAACTTTCTTTGAACGTGGTGTCAATGGACCAAAAGTAGGGGGCTACTCAGACTGAGAGTTGCCTGGATATTCCTCTTGAAAAAAGTTGGCAGGGACACAATGATATGCCCAGGCCAAAGTTAGAACGCAAAAGGCAATACCAACCTGATGAATCCGAACCTTTTAATTAAGTTAACGATGCCTTGGTGGATGCCTAGCATCTAATGATTCATCATCTAGGGAGTGTCAATATCAGAGAAGGTGCAGAGAGTAAAAAAGGAAGGCGGCAATATACGATGCTTTTAGCAGTTTCATCAGCTCAGCTGTCGGGTGACCCGAATTGAGGCTTATCTTTTAAGCAAACATTAGTGTAGTTGCCACTTTAATAAATTCAGTCGGTTCCATAAGAAATGAAGATGTCCTCAAAGCTCCACGGCTATTCACATGCGATTATCATTATCGACTTAATGGTAGGAAGTTCATATGGTCTGATTGAAGTCGGAAAAAGTTCCTTTTTTTTTTATCAAGAACCTACAATTGGAAATATTCCACTCATCTGGTTGACTGTTACACTAAACCATCTTAGTTTATATTGCAGGATATCGGGAATTGAACATGGGGACTGAGATGGGCAACAACAACACGTCTTCTCTCAAAGGTATTATGTCGATGTTTAGCTCTTTATGTCGTGTACCTTCTGTGTTCATGCATTGACTATATTCACTTAAATCATTTACCTTCCACAGAAGCTGAGGAGGAGAGAGCGAGGGTCGATGCTCCAAATGGATCTTTACATGAGACTGTCAAGGAAAATGATGTGAAAGGAGATCATCTGATTGCAGAAGATGACAGCAAGGACTCCGATGAAAAAGCTGAAGACTTGGCTTTCCACTGTGCAATCGCAGGAGATCATCATGTCGACCAATTGATTTTAAGTGAAGAAAGTAATTACTAGTTTCTGTAGTACTTACAGTTGAAAATTCTGTTGTGATAATTGTCTCTCGGGCAAATTACACAGGATAATCCTCGCTCAAAAAACATCAGGAATGGGATGTATTTTATCATTCCTAGTCTATGTTACATTGGTTAAGCCAATTATTTTCTCCTCAGTGAAGATTTAAAACCTGCAGTTTGAACCTTTGTTACAGACCCTCAAGTTCTTTCTCAAGCCACGCATGAAGTAAATGAAGGAGATAGACATGTAGAAGACCAGCCAGAACTTTCGCCAGTGAATCTGGAGGATACAGAGCCTTCGATGAAATCAGATGTGGGCGAGCGTGAGAAAAGTGACAGTCAGCTAAATATTGAGGCAGCTAATATAGAAGGTTAGTAATGTGATCTACTGGTTTAGCAGCACCATAATAGCTACTTCACTTCCCATGTGAAACTAGCTTCGAATTAATTGTATTCCATTAAAAAGTAGGAGTATGGGACTAGACTTACAGTCTCACTAGCTTATCGCTCACTAATTCAACAGTTGAAAAGGGAGAAACAAATTGCAGTCTTACCGTCTTGGGTGATTTGGAAACTTAAGCATCTGAGTGAGTTAAAACTGATCCACTTGGATTAGATAAGGTCAATGTTAGTACGTTGTTGTCAGATGCATGTGGATTGGAAGTATCAAGAGGATTTTCTAGGATCACCTTCAGCATTCCTAGCTGAGGGCAATGATCCAATGCTAGAGGTCAAAACAATCAATATCAGGTGAAAAATGTAATTACTAGTTTCTGTAGTACTCACAGTTGAAAAGTTCTGTTGCAATAATTGTCTCTCGGGCAAATTACACGCGATAATCCTCACTTGAAACATCAGGAATGGGATGTATTTTATCATTCTTAGTCTATGTTACATTGGTTAAGCCAAACCAACAGTTTGAACCTTTGTTACAGACCCTCAAGTTCTTTCTCAAGCCACGCATGAAGTAAATGAAGGAGATAGACATGTAGAAGACCAGCCAGAACTTTCATCGGTGAATCTGGAGGATACGGACCCTTCAGTGGAATCAGATGTGGGCGACCATGACAAAAGTGACAGTCAGCTAAATATTGAGGCAGCTAATATAGAAGGTTAGTAATGTGATCTACTAGTTTAGCACACCATAATAGCTACTTCTTCCCATGTGTGAAACTAGCTTTAATTGTATTCCATTAAAAAGTAGGAGTATAGGACTAGACTCACAGTCTCACTAGCTTATCACTCACTAATTAAACAGTTGAAAACCGAGAAACAAATTGCAGTCTTACTGTATTGGGTGATTCGGAAACTTGAACATCTGAGGAAGTTAAAACTGATCCACTTGGACTAGATAAGGTCGATGTTGGCACGTTGGCATCAGATGCGTGTGGATCGGAAGTATCAAGAGAGGATTTTCTAGGATCACCTTCAATTCCTAGCTGAAGGCAATGATCCAACGCTAAAGATCAAAATAATTGATATCAGGTGAAAAAAGTAATTACTAGTTTCTGTGGTACTTATAGTTGAAAAGTTCTGTTGTGATCATTGTCTCTCAGGCAAATTATGCAGGATAATCCTCGCTCGAAACATCAAGAATGGGATGTATTTTATCATTCCTAGTCTATGTTACATTGGTTAAGCCAACTATTTTCTTCTCAGTGAAGTTTTAAAACCTATAATTTGAACCTTTGTTACAGACCCTCAACTTCTTTCTGAAGCCACGCATGAAGTAAATGAAGGAGATCACTATGTAGAAGACCGGCCGGAAGTTTTGTCACTGAATCCGGAGTACACAGAGCCTTCAATGGAATCAGATGTGGGCAAGCGTGACAAAAGTGACAGTCAGCTAAATATTGAGGCAGCTAGTATAGAAGGTTAGTAATGTGATCTACTGGTTTAGCAGCACCATAATAGCTTCTTCACTTCCCATGTGTGAAACTAGCTTTTATTGTATTACATTAATAAGTAGGAGTATGGGACTAGACTCACAGTCTCACTAGCTTATTGCTTACTAATTCAACAGTTGAAAACGGAGAAACAAATTCCAGTCTTACTGTATTGGGTGATTCGGAAACGCAAACATCTGAGGGAGTTAAAACTGATCCACTTGGATTAGATAAGGTTGATGTTAGCATGTTGGTGTCAGATGCATGTGGATTGGAAGTATCAAGAGAGGACTTTCTAGGATCACCTTCAACATTCCTAGCTGGGGGCATTACGTCGGTGTCAGATGCATGTGGATTGGAAGTATCAGGAGAGGACTTTGTAGGATCACCTTCAACATTCCTAGCTGAGGACAATGATCCAACACTAGGGATCGAAATACCAAGCAGCATGAATGTTACTTTCCTCTCCGATGCTGACTTTGAATGTACACACTTAAAATTGGAACAAGAACAAGTGGAAGGTGATAAAGCATCCAATGTTGAGGTGGTGATGATGAACAATGAAAATCGATCAGAAGACAGAACGGAATCAAACTTTCTGAATTTTGGCCATGACGAAAAACTCAACGAGGCGACCACGGTAAGTGGTTCCACATTGCAATCTGAAGATTCTGTGGCAGATCACTCCACATACTCTCATCCAGAAGTTTCGGAGCTCGAGGACCAAAGTAGTCTCGTCACGGAAGAAATTGAGTTCACAAGCAGTAGACCCGTGAATGAAAATAACATCAAGTGTGATGATGGCTTTGGTGGGCATTCTGATGAACTGCAGAACATTCAACCTGAACAGGCTGAGGCGAAAGATGTCTCTGAAATGGTTGTTGGACTTGAAACCATAACTGATGATGTAGGAAACACAGTTGAGGTGCCTTTGGATTGCCCAAGTGCCGAGGAATGTAAAGTCAAGGTGACCGATGTTACAGAAAATGGTTTTCAGGATGAGATATGTGCCAAGGCATCCAAGGACTTTCATGAGTACATGGAAGGAGAAGAATGTTCCATTCCAATTTCGGTAGAGCCAGAAGCTGGAGATACCAATCGTGACGAGAATGACCCGGCTGAAAAGGAAATGATAGAAGACAAACGTGTTGAAACAGAGCTTTCACAGGCCATTGCAGATGATACAAGCAGAAAAGATATCATGAAACAATTCATCCCAGTACATTCTCCACATATCCAAGAGTCTCTCTCGTCCTTTGACTACCCTGTAATGATCGCGCATCCTGTATCAGAGACCAAAGCTTCAGGGGATCAGTGCAACAGTAAATCACAACAGTGCCAAATGCCTCTGACTCCTGGTGGCAATACCAAACTGGAGAAGATTTCCGGTAGGCTAAGCACAGGATTGAAGTCTTGCAATGACACACACATCCATCCTCAGCTGCAGAAATTTCCTAGCTTTGATTTTGATCTCCTTAATGGGTCGAGGAACGAAGAGTCAGATCAGACGCCGCTGCTCTTCCCCGATAGAAGCACATTCAGGAGTATGTCAGTGAAAGGTCGTTGTGATCGAGCCGAGCAAAGGGAGTGTTTGGAAGAGAAGACTGTTTGGATTGACAGAAGCGATTCCGAGAGATCGAAAACCCCATTTCTAGGCTTGTCAAAGAAAGAACAAGAAGATGATGAAAAGCAAGAAGCCTATCTTGTCGCCACTCCCCAGAAACAAGTGGTCAAAGAAGCTGACACTAAGGCAAGCAAGGCAATGTGGGTGGTTCCTACGGAAGAAGTTGGATCAACCTCTCCGAAAGGTAAAGAGAAGAGGAAGTTCAGGTCCTCCCTCTTTGGCAACTGCATGTGCTGTGCAACTGTCATCAACTGATGATTCATTCACCATTATGAAAAAAAAAAAAAAAAAAAAAAAGCAAGCTTTTTGGGGATTTCCATTACTCGATTGTTTTTACTTTGTTCTGGGAGAATTTTTTTCTTTTTTCAGTTTACGGAGAAACAGTAAAATCAGAGATACGAGGATTGATGAAGAGAGGGTGTTCAAGTTCGTTGGTTGGTCAGTATTTGGGATAAACCAATGGACAGTGAGTGTTGCAACAATGGCAAGTTGCAAGTTTCTCTTTTTTTTTTTTGGTTAATTTCATTTTCCTTCCTTGTTATGGGTAAAATCTCTTGTGGTATCTAAAGCAGGTATAAGTTGATATAATTCTTTGTCTTCTGTGAATGTATTGCTTTTACTTTATAAGAAATTGGAAAAGTTGGAAATATTGTAATAAGTCTCCTGTAAGATTGACAAAAAGGTTTAGCTTTCTTAGTTGCATCATGCAAAGGTCCTACAATTGATACAAGACTCACGAACTAATAATAGGAAGAAGCTGTAAACACAAATTTAGTGAACTAATAAAGAAGCTTTAAACGCAAGATGTTTTCCAGAAATTCGCAAGCTACTAGCTATCTTTTCAAGGCATGCATGCTACACCATCTTTAACCAAAACTTTAATGCTTGACCTTCTCAACATCATCAATATAGAAGAGAAAGTGACTTTTTAATGTGAACCAAACCAGAACTTCCAGATTCCTATTTCCTACTCTCATGTCGAGGCATGAGGGCGAGAAAGAGACAAGAGATCACAAAATCATTATTGTGAAACAGACCCGTAAAAGCGTTTCTTCTTGCAAAAAGCGAAGATGACTGTTTCCTGCATGTGGCTTCCGAGACAAAACTTCATGGGTAAGTCTCTTGTTTCAAGTACGTCTCTCTCGCAAAAAAATTGGTTTGGTCAAAGTCCAAAATTTTGACCAGATGTCGAAGAAGTTTCTCCATCTTACGTGAAACTGGAGTCTTGATGTTAATTCTATTCATCAATTCAAAGATGGGCCTTCCGCACATGATGTTTGCTTGTGCTATATTGACAGATTTCTTCAAATAACGAACCAATGAGATTTGTATTACCTAGTTAATGAAGGCTCAAGCTATTCAAGATTCAAGATCCTGTGAATCTATAGTTGGTCTCGTTGAAAGAACTCCAAATAGACCATTACACATGTTTTTGACTTTGTCTACCTGCTAAAGAATTTTATGACTGCATGCAGAGAAATTTTTTTCCCCCTTTGGTTTTTATCTTGAGTCTGTCACGTAATATTCTAAGACTTCCCATGCTTGGATCATCGGTCAACTAACGCATGACATAATAGGTCATAGATTGTCATGTTGATCAAATTTGCTCTTGACAACATCTCCATATTATTGATCAAAGCTAGTGTTAGGAAAAATTTTGTGGGCATCTGTTTAGATGCAGTTTCGGTCCCGATCTATTCATGTCGATTTCAGGATATGTTTGAGAGTTTTAATTTGGCGAGTATTGAGTAATCCGCATAGGACCCATCTTAAGCTTAAGCTTTTGCTGGCTTTGGGTCATTCTAGTGCCGTGTCCTTGTAACCTTTTGCAACAGGACTTCGACAGATTTACCATGGACCAGCTTCTAACTTTCCAAATCTTCTGGGCGACGACACAACACTTCCGACTTTATTAGTATCGTCCACTCCAAGATTTCTTTTAATCACTTTAGTTGTTTACTTTGTCAATTGCCACAAGTTCATACCTAAATTTTCCTTTTATTTGTTTGGCAATGAAACTCGCTCAAAATTTAAATTGACATAGGAACAGAATTACGTTCACTTTACAATCGTTATAAAATAACAGAAGAATGGAAAGAAAAAAGATGTCCATGATTTTGCATTAGAAATGGAAGAATATACAAAAGATCAACGAGATGAATAAGAAGAATGTTAAACTCCTATGATAGGTACACAAATTGAAGGGAGAAAAAAGGGCAAATGCAATTTTTACAGGGTAGTGACCATTTTCTTTTCTTTTTTATTTCCTGCAAATTGCAATTTTGGATAAAGGAATCAAGAACTCATCCAGTGGTGCTCATCAACTTCACAAATTCTTCAAAATCAACTTGACCATCACCATCCAAGTCTGCTTCACTTATCATCTGCTGCGCTTCTTCCTCTGTCAGCTTCTCCCCTAAGTTGATCATCACATGCCTCAACTGCCAAAGAGAAACAAAATTATTAACCATAACCGCCTTCCATTTTTTCTGAGTTAGGAAGGGTCATTTTCATGCACAAACTGAAGAACTTTCTGGAATTGGTGATGTTCTTTGGAATGGTGATGAGTGATGACAAAGTATGACAAACAACACATTTGAATCGAATCGGGTGAATCTCACGGGAGAATTTGAGAGTTGGTTGAGTGCATGTTGAGTGCACATGCAAGGTTATCTACATCCTCACTTGGATTAAAGAAATGCATTTGGATGACGTACAGCGAGAAATCAAGACATTGTATATGCAGGAGATAAAATTGAGCTCACCTCACTAGGAGATATGTAACCATCCTGATCCTTGTCAAAGACCTTGAAAGCCTCCTTGAGCTCCTCCTCCTCATCAGTGGCCTCCTAATACACATCCACAGTCAATGAGAACGTTTCAGACTCATAGAACATTAGATTGAGATCATATGATTGCATGTTCAATCATATGTATCAAGAAGAGGGCTAGCTCTTTGCATTTTCTCGTGTGTTTTAACCTTGATGTCATGAGCCATCAACCCCAAGAACTTTGCAAACTCAATCACCCCGTTGCCATCAGCAGCAGCGGCCTTGTCAATCATGTCCTGCAGTTCTTTCTTGGAGGGGCTATGGTCTAACGATTGGATTATCGTCGCAAATTCTTCCAACGTCATGCAACCTGCAAATTTACATCCATAAGGGCTGCTCATGAATAAAAGAAGTTGCTGGCAAATAAAGTCATTGAAGGGCTTGAAGTTTCAATCAATAGACAAGATGGAAAATATGCAGGACTAAAGTAACGCTCACCATAACCATCCTCGTCAAATAGACAGAAAGCTTCTTGGAACTCAAGAATCTGTTCTTTTGTCAGTTCGCCAACCATACTCTCGTTTCTGGTCTGAACAGAACACTTACCAATCATCACAGAGAGAGAGAGAGAGAGAGAGAGGAGAGGAAAATAAATTGTACACCCCCAGGCCCACGTTGGGTTGGTTTTTATATATGTGGAAGTCAATGAAAACGAAAGTGTATTGGGGAATTCGTGCTGCATTTGTTGATGAAACAGATGTCAAACTTGACAAGATTTCGTTTCGGGAATCGAGGCAATGGCTAGGCGTAAAAAAACCCACCGTCTCTCTCTGACCAGTGACCATGATGATAGCTCCTTTAACGCGGTTGGAAAGAATGTGGTCTTTGAAAGTCTTTGAATGTAATGGAAATTAGAAAATCAACATCAACGATCTCGAAAAATTTCATTTGTACTCGTGTCTGAATTTTCAAACCTCTTCTATTGAAAACATTTACTTTTCTATGGATTGCGGATAGAATGAAATGGGGAATTCAAAGAAATATTTGGATGAATGTTTGATTGTAGACTCTAGCATATATTGGAGACATAATTATGAATTACAGTGTAGCGAGATATTATGATATTTACCTTAAATTCTTTATATCTTTTGGGGTTATACATATCTTTGATTACAATTGATATTGTATTTATCTTATTATCTTAACTAATCATGCACTTTTCATCGAGATATGTTGAAACTCGAAACACATTAAAATATGTAGTTAGTACACAAATCTCTCTTAAGCAATCTCGAGGGGATTTTGATTGCGCTGGGTGAGTATAAACCCGAGTGCATATATTGCATCTTGTTTATTTTATTTTATTTTAATTAACTATTAATATCCCTTTCTGGACGTTGTTCTGCAACTTGTTTGGGGTGACATTAATAGCCTACTGCACAGCCATGTCAACCTCATCTGTTGTCCCCGTAAAGGGTATTAATCGTTTGCGTCGAGTTAGGTTCCACTAATACCCGACCCGAATCCAACATGAAGAGAAAATGTTTTATGGTAACCAAGTCATGACCCAAACTGTATAGGATCTAAATTGAAAATATTATTCGATTTGGTTCGGTTCAGGTCAGGTTATTGGAGTAAAGAACACGGCATACACTCCCCAATCCCTCTCATCTCAAAGAGCAAACTCCAGCCCCAAATCTCTTGATTTTTTATGAGGTTCTCAGTTTCTTCCTTACACACCTGCAATTAAATCACGACATGATTGATTCGAAATCTCTGT
The DNA here is from genome assembly GCA_017140595.1 of Eucalyptus curtisii. Lineage (NCBI taxonomy): Eukaryota > Viridiplantae > Streptophyta > Magnoliopsida > Myrtales > Myrtaceae > Eucalyptus > Eucalyptus curtisii. The sequence continues at coordinate 20,226,348 of CM029501.1, read as the reverse complement.
ACGTGATCACTACATCAACCATTTCAATTTAAAAAAAAAAAAGTAATTTGTCATTTTTTTGGGAGATTTTTGGAGTTTTTGCACCCTTAGTTTGCATTATAAAGGTCAATAATATATAGGCACATTGTGCCAACGGTTTGATAAGTATACTCAACCACAGTATTTAAAAGAATGCGCAGGGTTAAGTTCTTGTGAACGGGCTGTTGCACAAAATGTACTTCTAAGTAATTGCCCCATACCACCGACTAATTCGAGTGTGGTAGCCGGCCACTCGGCCCGAAAGCTCCTGCGGTAGTTCGGGAGGTTAAGAAGCTTGAAGCATAATATGCTTCCGATCAGCCGTTCTGGGAGAGGGCACTCATCATGTTGGGATGGCAATGAGGCTGTTGTGACGAGCTTGTCTTCCTCAAGAAGAATTGTTATGATGACTCACGAGTGAGATCACATGAACGTAAAATTTTTTTAAGTTTTTTCGGTAACATCTTTGCGATAAGTCACGAGGAATCCAAAGTAAACATACAACTCAGATTGCTTGCACTCGAAGAGTTTTCCGTATCTTAATACAGTTGCTGCATATCAACGCGTCTGACCACATTATTGTACGGACGGATGTTGATTTTTTGGTTTTTTCTTGTTCTTGGGCTACTTGTGCATCTTTAAGATTGCCCATCGCACTCGTGGCTTTGTCAAAGAGAGCTTTTTTCCAACTTTGAATATTTAGTTATTGCTAATCTAGAAGGCATGGTGTTCGGCCTTCAAGGCAAGCCAAAAGGCAAGTTTAGGTTCTCAATTTCTCCTAAAAATTAATAAATAAATAAAAAACCCCGCAAAGAAATCATGCAAAAAAATCATAGGAACTTTATTTTATTTAAATTTGACTTCTAAACTAAAATATTGCTTATAGAGCCATTTATGTTGAACTTTTATGTTGGATTCACATCAAACGAGTTTGTTTGCCATGTGAATTTTCACGTCAGCAATTTTAAAGGGGAATTGGGCATAAGCCAACAAATGATAGATTTGTCATGAGTTTTTGTGATATTTTATGATACTAAAATTAGTTTCGAGGTAAATGTGTTACGGAATGTATGGATTTAAGAATTCTGGTGGTATTAGTTAGCCCTCATATTTCTGAAACATTTGGACGTGTTCAAAATTAGTCTAATTTCAAATTTCAGGCGTTAAAAAAAAAAAATACCGAAAATCGCATCAAACCATCTAATATATAAGAGAAAGTGGCACGACCCTCTTATCCTTCTTTTTTTCATTTTTGCCAAAATGAAGATTTCAGTTGAAGGGGTGCAGAATTGACTCGATTTGTTGCTCTACATTGCTTATATGAGGCAAAAATAGTGTGAAAACGGATGGTACAGGATCTCAAGTTAAGTCAAATGAATCGAGAGTAGTATTTGGTATAAGTAGGTTGGGAGAGCGTTGAGTAAATTAATCAATCATTCAATTGTTTAGTCGAATGCTTTTGATTATATCCATTTTATTTGGGATTCTTGAACGGGGAACGCTTCTAGAGAAGTCATGGGTCTCTGAACGTCGATCAATCTCCTGTCAAATGATGTCCAGATCATTACTAAACATACAAGAAAAACGATACAATTTGCTTAAGTTGGGTAGCTGAAGTGGAAAAATATCGCATGGTTTTATACGTCATGTGAATCGAAGTCATCTAGACTATCAATGACATTGAACTTACGATGAATAATTAATAGTTTAGGTAATATTCGAAAATGTAATCTGTAGACAAGACACGGATTTAAAAATTTTGTACGGGAGCACAAACTTATTGCACAATTCGAGATGTGCCAAGGATATTGATTTTAAGCATAAATTCTTTAGTTTAATGCTTATATATTAGATAGATAAGTTACTATTCATAATTTAAACTTGATTACATGTGTCTATGTTGTACAATTGATTCTTTGAATGTCTATTAACATATGATGGAGCCAAAAGGGAAGTAATATTTGAACTTGTGAACAATGTTGAATAAGGGAATTGAAAAGTCTTTTTCTCTCCCTCCCTCTTCTTTCCTATTGTCTTCTTCAACCTTCAGTTATGGGGAAGGTTGAGCTCGTCTCACCCTCCCCTTCCTCTTTATTGATTTTGTTTGTGTGTGTGTGTGTTTTTTTTTTTTTTTTTTTTGGTTCTTTTCTTTTCTTCTTTCTCTCCTGATCTAGATATGGGAGCTCTCTTCTCCTAATATAGTTTTAAATCTAAGAATTTGAACTTTCTCGATCTAATTCTAGATTTGGAAGCCGTCCTTTCTCGTTCTAGATATAAGAGTTTAATAAATATACTTTCGTATATTTGATACCTCTGTGCTCTATTCAGTATAGATACTTGGTCTCTAGCTTCAATGGTAATCATAGAAACTCTGACATTTCACTAAATAACAAAAAATTTGCTCTTCCAAATGTTAGAATGTATATATTCAACTTGTTTTGGTTGTCTCAAAATGATAATAGTATAGAGAAAGCTAAACCTAGGCATGTACTATCAACTAGCAATGCAGTAGTTACTAGGGAAGGAATTTCTAACATGTACCCATCACTGATAAAGATATGAAATCCAGTGGTCAACCATCAATTATTTTACTTGACAGATCCATTTTTGTTGAAAGAGTATGTGCTTAACCTTATTAGTGATATGTGAATCCTCATTGTCTTCTGAATTTGGCTTTAATTTACGGTATTTTGTGCTTTGCTTTACTTCGATTAGCTTTCTAACAAAGTGTATGTATGTCTCATGTATCTTTTTGAGTAATGAGTAATTTTTTTTTAAATAAAAGAAAAAAAAAACAATGTCGATGTATTTCAACCAAAGCAAGTGGGGCAATTGCCCTTAGGGGTGACCATCGGTCTAAGGTTAGCCCTAGATCGGCCCAGCCCGGATGGTTATGGTCTGGCTTCTAGAGGGATTGAATCGGTCTTTGGTCTTAAGATCCTTGGACATTGCATTGTGCGGTTGATTCTCAGTTCTAAGAGTTTAGGGTTGATCCGGTGCATAATATCTATTACATTATATATCTAATATATTATTTTGTCTACTCTAAATTCTAGCATCTCCTCCTTTGTTTTCTTCGCAATTTAGTTTATCATGTAAATTAGAAAGTAGAAAGGAACTCAGCCTTAATTCAACCAAAAAAAGAAAAAAAAAAGAAAAAAAAGAAACTCTCTTCACTCAACTCGGCCTCGCTCGCACGCCTTGGCCTCACTTACTTGTTTGTCTTGCTCACCATTCGCCTTACGGCTCACCTCTCTTTGCTTGCCTCCCTTGTCTTGTCACTTGCCTAGCCACTCGACTCTGTTCTCTCGCCTTGCGTATTCGTTTTTATGGTTTGTTGCTTTTAGTAAGTGTAAATTTCTATTATTAGCTTATCTTATATTTATGTTTGATATATAATAGTGTTCATAGTTTGGTTGCTTGATGTCGCATTATCAATGAATTTATAATTTTAAAATAGCATATTTGTCTTTTTAAGAAATACAAAACTGAAAAAAAAAAAATCAATAAGTCCATTGTTGACCCTGGATTTGAACCTTACCCATAGGGTTGGTCCAATCGTTAGTCCCAAGCTCAACAAGGTTGGCCATCGATCCCAAAAATTGGGGATCAATATTGTATGAATTGGTCACTATGTTAGGTACTGATCTTATTCAACCCGGACCATACTATCCCTAATTGCCCCTACCAATGAATAGGTAATCCATGGGTCTTTGCTATAGATGAGGAAAATACTTTTCAGATCCGACCTGTCTAGGATCCATCAGAAAAAATAATTTTTTTTTTTATGGCGGTGGAGATAATTTTCATCATCAAAGATTTCGTTGCGAAATGCTCGCCGACTCGTGGCGACTAAAATAACAAGTTTCGTCACCTTAGGCTCGCTTTTTTTCTTTTTTTTTTTTTTCTTTGATTGAAGATGGCTAAAAGAATTCATTTCGTCGCGTTTGCTTTGACCAAAGGCGACCAAAGGCGACGCGGAAAGTAAAAAATTCGTCGCTATCGCCCAGAATAATCAAAAGAACGGCAACGAAATTTACTTTCGTCGCACTATGTCGTGACCACAGTCCCGACAAAAGTCTACTTTCGTCGCACTTTATAGGAGCGATAACGACGAAATATTAGGTGCATCGCGTCCGATAAGTTCCTCGTGTCTATATAAATAAAATAAAATTTCGTCGATGTGTTTGTCAATGCAACGATGACGGAAATAGAGTTCCATCGTTTCTTAATGCCACTGTGCCCGATGTCTGTTCTAGCCTACCTTGAGAATGACAGAGAAATTTTTCGCCGTGGCTGGTTCGTCAATGGCTTTGAAACGCGTGTCTCACCGGAGCAATGGCGGCCGAGTTTTTTTATCGTTGCTGTAGGGTATCTATGGCGACGGTATTATTTTCGTCACCAAATGATTTCATCGCTTACCCCTAATTTCTTGTGGTGATTGAATACCCTTCGATGGCCAAAGGCATGGAGTACCTCCTATACATTGGATGCAGAGATGATCAAGGGCGAGCTTGAGCGGGCCCTCACATCGGGTTAAAATATTGCCTAGACCTACCCATCAAGAAAACATTATTTAATGACCATGCCGACTGGATGGGACTGGCTCTGCTCCACAGGACCTGGGTGAGTTCTAGACGTGTTTGTGGACCTTGAGACTTGCGATTGGGTTTAATTGAACGTAGTGCTCTCCGTTTTCCAAAATAAAGTTCAAGACTTGCCTGAATAAGGTTTCATATGGAGTGAACTTTCGTGAACTTGATGATCATGACTTTGATGTAGTTCAATAAGCATAGCTATAGGGTTTCTATTCGAGCCACGATTCGGCTTATGCTCCAATCAGAGGTGAATACAACCAAAAGAATACTCTCCGTTCTAAATCCTATGAGGTTTGGCTTAATGATTTAATGAATTGACATGCATTGGTGGAGGATCGCGGCATTCGTCAATGCCCGTGTGTAAATAGTTCAATGCATAGATTATTCAGATAGATTGTGACTTGTGTCTTACTTGATTCTTCGTTAAATTAATAATAATATTTTACGAGTTATGAATTTATTTTACAACGTAGGGTTTCTTGTCACGCAAAAAAAAGCAAGACCGCTCTTCTTATTGGAGTAAATGGTTCAAGATGAATTCAATAAGTAATGAAATTTAAGGATGACATCAAGGTTCAAAATTGGCGATCATGATTTTGCTATAAACAGAAAGAAATTGAGGAAAGAAAGAAAAGAATATACATGATTGGAGAGTAGCGTGTGGAGTACATGGATATTAGGAATCGGACCGTAAGCGCGACCAACTACAGGACGAGGACGAGGACGAGGACGAGGTCTTCACGTGTGCGTGCGGTGGTGGTGAAAAACCAGATGGATGTCGTCTGGCATCAACACGTGTGGACACACCGAGGGGAAGAAGTTGACTTGGCTTCTTTATACTTTTCAGCATCCAAAGGACAATTTTCAAGAGTATAAATCTCCAATCTAATCGTTGGGCAATTATTGAGAAGATTTGGGTAGCCATTGAGGTCGATCAATCAGAATTTTGATAGAATTGGTTGCCCATATAATCAAATCTTTTGCTATGGAAAGTATTTTGCCTTTTGGGATGATTGTCGAGCAATTAAGATATTTCAAGTAATTGATAATTCGCGAAGATAATCTTTCAAGTTGATAGAAAATCAAGAAATTCTAAGTTAAGAATCCATACAAGATCACAAGTTGTCAAGGGATGAAATAAAGTATTGAAATAATAATCTTGAAGATCGTTACAAGATCGTCGTCACAGGTAGCATAAGTGTTCCGCTCATGTTCTTTTCTTAGTCACCAGTTATATCCAGCTCTCCTATTATTGATGATATTAGACTTTTGTCAGGCTTTTTCTTATATTTGACTTTCATAATATGCTGCTGATGTCTAACTTATGTAGGTTTCCGCTAATATCCAACTTTGGTTGTAGCTAGCTTCCTGGTTTTATTCAAATGTTCTTCTAAAGGCATTATAATAACAATAGGGACATAGATCTTGTAGACCCAAAACTTTGATATTTTCAAATCTATTTGAGCTCCCCATAGGTTTTTCTAGTCATTTACTTATCATTTCCAAATCTTTTCACTGATTATTGCAAATGTCCTTTTAAATCGAATGCTATCTAAAACACAAATAACTCTTGCATTCATTAAAATCGATATAAACTATGGATAATTTTGTCTATTTCAAATATATTACTAGGTTTTCTCAACACATCGCAAATCTCTCTCCACCTGCTAAGGCCCCAATGGAAGAAGATTGAATAAATGAATCGTGAAATTGCTTGGAAGTCAAGCCACTCGCAGTTTCTCTTGTGTGATTCAAACATGCAGCTCTGAATTTCAGGAGACTGCAGGACATGATTAAAAAAAAAAAAAACCCATTCATGGTAAACCAACAATGTCCACACCTACAAGTGTCCAGTCATAAATCCTATTTCATCAAGTTAGAGCAAGAATTTCGGTTCTTGGCTCTAGTTTACTGATTACTCTGAGATTCATACAATCGTGTTGAACTAGAGAATCGGAACCTTTACCAAAGTGGTCTTATCATGGTATAAATTGAGTTCACAAGCAATAGACTAGTGAATGAATATAATAAGTGTGACAATTGCCTGGTTGGCATTCAGATGAACCGTGCAACGTTCAAATCGAAATGATCGAGGCAAAGAATGTCTCGCTGAAATGGTTGTTTTTTTTTTTTTTTTTGGTCGAAGCTGAAATGATTGTTTGACTTGAAACCACAACGGACGATGTACAGTTGAAGCGCCTTTGGATTGCCCAGCTAACAAGGAATGTAAAGTCAAAATGACCAATGTTTCGGAAAATGGTTTTCGGGATGAGATATCTGTTGAGGCATTTGAGGACTTTGGTGAATACATAGAAGGAGAAGACTGCTCCAGTCCAATTTTAGTAGAACCAGAAGCTGGAGATACCAATCATGACGAGAAAGAACCGACTGAAAAGGAAATGATAGAAGACAAACATGTGGAAACAGAGCTTTTAATTTCAGCAGAGAGGAGAGTAATATGGAGTGAATGTGTTGCACTTGTAAGAAGAAAAGGAGAAAGATTCGTGCATCAAATCAGTGAATGCGAATAGGATCTGGATCTGTAGCAATATAGTGGATACAAAGCTATTGAACATCTTAATGCAGTGATGCTCAAACGCAGGATCTTGAGTTGACAAATACACAGATTTTGCTATTTGGAAGTTGGCCGTGTGCTTGAGCGTTCTAAGCTGTCGCCAAAAAGCCTATCCAGAAGTCACTTAGAGAAGATTTATAATTCGATTAGGACATTTCAGATGGCTTACGGACTTCCCTGAGTTTGGGTCGACTTATCAAAACAGTGATAAAAACCAAGTACGGGAACTCTCGTACCACGTTTCTTCGTGAACATGCGCATCCCAGTTCTCCCCGCCGCTGCTCTTGCCGTACTTGTGGATCCACCCAGAGCCGCTACGCTGTTCGTCCCAAGTGCGGTTCCATCTCTCTCCATGCTCGCCTTCCCAACATGTCTCCCCTGGCTTTACACCGTGCCCATTAGGATCGAAATTCTCGTCCCATTTGTTTCGACCACCCGTTGCCTCTCTGCCCATTGGTTAATGTATTTGATGTTGCCACCGTGTCCATCGTGATGTTGGCCAATCTAAAAGGGGTGAATAGGTGTTTTCACTAAACTTGACAAAATATCATAGAATTGAAGATGCCAAGTTAAATCTAAGCGTGATCCAAGAAAAGCAAATTATTGATATAAGCATTGCTTTGATTATATCAAGCAGTACAGTGTGCTTTTATCAAGTAATAAGTGAATATAAATATAGAAATAGAGAACAATGCAGTCAGAGCTTAAATTGGTTCAGCTTGGTATAAGCCCACTTTCTTAGATTGACGATCTATTAGTTGGATTTTACTATTCAATCATTGAGAATTTACACTAATAAGTGCTGTTTATATTTAAGCACTTTCTCTCGAAGCTAGTGCTGCTTGCACCTAAGCAGATAGATCTCACTATCGCACACTTAAATACAAGCTATTACACTGCCAACACTTCTTACAAGATTATAATATAAGGCTCACAAAAGACAATAAAATATGCAATTTTTTTTTTTTTTTTGAAATTTGGAATTATGAACTCTTGATCTATCTTTATCTTTGGCGCCTTGGTCTTCTTTTGTACTCCTGAGAATCCCATCTTTCCATTGGACAATCTTGAAAAGGATCAATGTCCAATCTAGTTGTTGGAAAGTTGTTGAGAAGATTTGGTAGCCCTTGAGGTTAATCAATCAAAATTCCCGTAGATTTGGTTGCTCATATATAATCAAATCCTAGTTCCCAAAAATTGAGTGATTTGGCTATGAAAATTATTTTGCCTTTTGGGATGATTTTCTATCAATCAACATATCTCACGTGATTGAATATTCACGAAGATAATCTTTAAGATCGATAGAATATCAAAATTTTCTATGTTAGGATTTCATATAAGATCATAAGCTATCAAGGGATGAGATAAAATATCTTAAATTAACAATCTTGAAGATCGTGACAAGATTGTTGTAACCAGTAGTATAAATGTTCCACTTATGTTCTTAGTCATCGGTTATATCAAACTCTCCCATTGTCTAACGATATCAGACTTTCACCAAGCTTCGGATTATATTCAGCTTTCATAGTATGTTACTGTTAATGTCCACGAATTACACTGCCGGTATCCAGCTTACGCAGGCTTCTATTGATATCCAACTTCGGTTGTAACTAGCTTCCCGCTATATTCAACTGTTCTTCTCAAGAAACTTTAACAACGATAATAATGTAGATTTTGTAGATTTAAAAACCTTGATATTTCCGAGTCTATATGAACTTCCCATAGATATTTCTAGTCATCTAGAATCTTTTCACTGATCATTTCAAGGTCCTTTTAAGGTGGATACTACATGAAACATAAACGACTGGTGCATTTATCAAGATCGATATAGATCATGGATAGTTTTGTCAAGTTTAAAATATGTTATTGGGTTTCCTTAACAGATCGTGGTTCTCTCTCCACCTGCTAAGGCCGCGACAGAAGAAAATAGGATAAATGAATCACGAAATTGCTTCGAAGTCAAGCCACTCGTAGTTTCTCTAGTGTGATTCAAACAATGTCCACGCTTACAAGTGTCCAATGGTAAACCGTGTTTCATCACGTTAGAGCAGGAATTTCGGTCGTTTTATCTAGTTTACTGATTACTCTGAGACTCATACGATTGTGTTGAACTAGAGAATCAGATCTTTGCCAATGTGGTCTAGTCATGGAAGAAATCGAGTTCACAAGCAGTAGACTCATGAATGAAAATAGTAAGTGTGAGGATGGCCCGGTTGGCATTCAGATGAGTCGCGCCACGTTCAACCCGAAATGACTGAGGCAAAGAATGTCTCTCTGAAATGGTTGTTTGACTCGAAAACATAACCGATGATGTTGGAAACACAGTTGAAGCGCCTTTGGATTGCCCAACTGACAAGGAAAGTAAAGGCGACTGATGTTCGAGAAAATGGTTTTCAGGATGAAATATCTGCTGAGGCATTTGAGGACTTCGGTGACTAAATAGAAGTAGAATACTGCTCCATGCCAGTTCCAACAGGCCCAGTAGCTGGAGATAGCAATCACGACTAGAAAGAACCGACTGAAAAGGAAATGATAGAAGACAAACTTGTGGAAACAGAGCTTTCACAGGCTATTGCCGATGATACAAGCAGAAAAGTAATCTTCAAGCAATTCATCCCAGTATATTCTCTACATATCCAAGATTCTTTCTCGTCCTTCCACTACCCTGTAATGATCAAGCATCCTGTATCAGAGACCAAAGCTGCAGGGGATCAATGCAACAGTGAATCACAACAATGCCAAATGCCCGTGACTCCTGGTGGCAACACTAAACTGGAGAAAATTTCCGGTAGCCTAAGCACAGGATTGAAGTCTGACAATGAGACACACATGCATCCTCAGCTGCAGAAATTTCCTCGCTTTGATTTCGATCTCCTTAATGGGTTGAGGAGCGAAGAGTCAGATCAGACGCCACTGCTCTTCCCCAATGGAAGAACATTCCGAAGTATGTCAGTTAAAGGTCGATGTGATCAAGCCGAGCAAGTGGAGTGTTAGGAAGAGAAGACTGTTTGGATTGACAGAAGCGATTCCGAGAGATAGAAAACCCCATTTCTAGGCTTGTCAAAGAAAGAACAAGAAGATGATGAAAAGCAAGAAGCCTATCTTGTTGGCACTTCCCAGAAACAAGCGGTCAGAGAAGCTGACACTAAGGCAAGCAAGGCAATGTGGGTGGTTCCTACGGAAGAAGTCGGGATCAACCTCTCCAAAAAGTAAAGAGAAGAGGAAGTTCAGGTCCTCCATCTTTGGCAACTGCGTGCGCTGCGCAATTGTCATCAACTGAAGATTCATTCACCATTATTGAAAAAAAAAAAAAAAAAGCTTTTTGGGGATTTCCATTACTCGATTGTTTTTACTTTGTTTTGGGGGTACTTTTTTTTTTTTTTAATAAGTTTACTGAGAAACAGTAAATTCAGATATGAAGATTGATGAAGAGAGGGTGTTCAAGTTCGTTGGCTGGTCAGTTTTGGGATAAACCAATGGACAGTGGGTGTTATGGCAAGTTGCAAGTTTCTTTTGTTTCATTTATTTATTTTTGGTAATTTCATTTTCCTTCCTATTTATGGGTAAAATCTCTTGTGGTATCTAAATCAAGTATAAGTTGATATAATTCTGTCTTCTGTGACTGTATTGCTTTTACTTTTTAAGAAATTGGAAAAGTTGTATTGTAAGAAGTCTCCTGTAAGATTGATAAAAAGGTTAAGCTTTATTAGTTGCATCATGCGAAGGTCCCATAATTGATACAAGACTCATGAACTAATTAAAGGAAGAGGCTGGAAACACAAAACTAGTGAACTAAATAAAGAAGCTTTAAACACAAGATGTTTTCCAGAAAATCACAAGCTACTAGCTTTCTTTTCAAGGCATGGATGCTAAACCATCTTTAACCAAAATTTTGATGCTTGACCTTCTCAACATCATCAATATAGAAGAGAAAGTGACTTTCTAATGTGAACCCAACCAGAACTTCCCGATTCCTATTTCCTACTCTCATGTCGAGGCATGAGGGCGAGAAAGAGACAAGAGATCACAAAATCATTATTGTGAAACAGACCGTAAAAGCGTTTCTTCTTGCAAAAAGCGAAGATGACTGTTTCCTGTATGAGGCTTCCGAGACAAAACTTGTGGGGAAAGTCTCTTGTTTCAATTACTACTTTCTCGCCCAAAACATTATTTTGGTCAGAGTCCAAGATTTTGACCAAATGTTGAAGAAGTTTCTCCATCTTATGTGAAACTGAAGGAGTCTTAATGTTAATTCTATTTTATCAATTCAAAGAGGGGACCTTCTGCAGCTTTACATGTGTCTGTAAATGATGTTTTCTTGTGCTATTTTGATAGACTTCTTCAAATAACGAACCAATGAGCTTTGTATTACCTAGTTAATGAAGACTCAAGCTAATGAAGATTCAAGACCCTGTGAATCTATAGTTGGTCTCATAGAAAGAACTCCATATAGACTATTGTACACGTTTTGGTATGATTTTTGACTTTGTCTACCTGTTAAAGAATTTTATGACTACGTGGAGAGAATTTTTTTTCCTTTGGTTTTTATCTTGAGTCTGTCACGTAATATTCTAAGACTTTCCGTGCTTGGAACATCAGTCACCTAATGCATGACATTATAGGCCATAGACTGTCATGTTGAGCAAATTTGCTCGTGACAACATCTCCATATTATTGATCAAAGCTAGTGTTAGGAATTTTTTTTGCGGCATCTGTCTAGATGCAGTTTTGATCCCGATTTGTTCATGTCGATTTCAAGATATGTTTGAGAGTTTTAATTTGGCGAGTATTGACTAATCCTCATAGAACCCATCTTAAGCTTAAGCTATTTGCTGGTTTTGGGTCATTCTCGTGCCGTGTCCTTGAAACGTTTTGCAATAGGACTTTGACAGATTTACCATGGACCAATTTCTAGCTTTCCCATCCTTCAGGGCGATGACACGACACTTCGGCTTTATCTGTATCGTCCACTCCTAGATTTCTTTAATTCACTTTAGCTGTTCATTTTGTCAATTGCCACAAGTTCACACCTACATTTTCCTTTTACTTGTTTGGCAAAAAACTCCTCATAATTTAAATTGACAGGAATAGAATTACATTCACTTACAATCGTTATAAAAGAACAAAAGAAAGGAAAGAAAAAAGATGTCCATAAATTTGCATTGGAAAAGGAAAAAGATGACTAAGAAGAAGAATGTTAAACTCCTATGATAGGTAAACAAATTGAAGGGAGGCAAAAGGGCAAATGCAATTTTTACAGGGTAATGACGATTTTCTATATATATATATATATATATATATATATATATATATATATATATATATTTTTTTTTTTTTTTTTTTTTTTTCTTTTCTTTTCTTTTCCTGCAAATTGCAATTTTGGATAAAGGAATCAAGAACTCATCCAATGGTGCTCATCAACTTCACAAATTCTTCAAAACCAACTTGACCATCACCATCCAAGTCTGCCTCACTTATCATCTGCTGCACTTCTTCCTCTGTCAGCTTCTCCCCTAAGTTGATCATCACATGCCTCAACTGACAAATATAAAAAAAAAATTATCAACCAAAACTGCCTTCTATTTTTTCTGAGTTAAGAAGGGTCATTTTCATGCACAAACTGAAGAACTTTCTTGAATTGGTGATGTGCTTTCGAATGGTGATGAGTGATGACAAAGTATGAAAAAGAACTCATTTGAATCGAATTGGGTGAATCTCATGGGAGAATCTGAGAGTTGGTCGAGTGCATGTTGAGTGCGCATGCAAGGTTATCCATGTCCTCGCTTGGATTAAAGAAAAGCATTTGGACGACAAAGAGCGAGAAATCAAGACATTGTATATGCAGGAGATAAAAACGAACTTACCTCACTAGGAGATATGTAGCCATCCTGATCCTTGTCAAAGACCTTGAAAGCCTCCTTGAGCTCCTCCTCCTCATCAGCGGCCTCCTAATACACATCCACAATCAATGAGAACGTTTCAGACTCACAGAACATTAGTTCGAGATCGTATGACTGCATGTTCAATCGTATGTATCAAGAAGAGGGCTAGCTCTTTGCATTTTCTTGTGTGTTTTCACCTTGATGTTATGGGCCATCAACCCCAAGAACTTTGCAAACTCGATCGCCCCATTGCCATCAGCAGCAGCGGCCTTGATATCCTGCAGTTCTTTCTTGAAGGGGCTATGGTCTAGCGATTGGATAATCGCTGCAAATTCTTCCAACGTCATGCAAACTGCAAATTTACATCCACAAACTGCTGATGAATAAAAGAAGTTGCTGGCAAATAAGGTCCTAGAAGCGTTTGAAGTTTCAATTGATACAAGATATGGCAAATGTGCACACTACAGTAAAACTCACCATCACCATCCTTTTCAGATAGACAGAAAGCTTCTTTGAACTCAAGAATCTGTTCTTTTGTCAGTTCACCAACCATACTCACGTTGCTGGTCTTCACAGAACACTTATCAATCTTCACAGAGAGAGAGAGAGAGAGAGAGAGAGAGAAGAGAAGAGGAAAATGAATTGTATACCCCCAAGCCCACGTCGTGTTGGTTTATATATGCGGAAAGTTAATGAAAACAGAAGAGTACTGGGGAATGCATTCTGCCTTTGTTGATGAGTCGGATGTCAAACTTGACAAGATTTCATTTTGGGTATTGAGACAAGGACCTTGCCATAAAAAAGGCCACCGTCTCTCTCTGACCATGATGACAGCTCCTTTTACGAGGACTTTGTCTCCCGAAGAAGCGATCATAAAAAATGTGCTCTTCGAAAGTCTTTGAATGTAATGGAAATTAGAAAAATCAACATCGACGACGATCTTAATAAATTCCATTGTACTCGTTTCTAATGTTTCAAACCCCTTCTATTGAAAACTGTAACTTTTCTAATGGATTGCGGATAGAATGGAGAAATGGGGAATTCAAAGAAATATTTGTACCGACGTTTGATTGTGGACTCCAGCATATATTCAAGACATGATTATGAATTGTGTTGTTAGCGACATCATGATATTTACCGTAAATTCTCTATATCCCTCGGGGTCATATATGTATCTTCTTTAATCATGCACATCCTTAATTAATTGCAATTGATACTATGTTTACCTTATTATCTTAGATGATCATATACTCTTCATCAAGATATATTGAAATGCGTCAAAATATTTAGTTATTACACAAATATCTCTTAAGCAATCCCGAAGGGATGGTGCACTGGGTGAGTGTACACCGAGTGCAGACATCGAATCTTGTGTCTTTCTATTATTGTTATTATTATTATTATTATTGTTGTTGTTATTAACTATGATATCCTTCTCTCGATGTCGGTCTTTAATTTATTTGTAGTGACATTGATAGCCTACCGCATAGCCACATAAGACTCTTCTGTTGTCCCTAGTAGGGGTGTTAACGGTTCGATTCAATTTGGTTCGGGTCGGGTTAGGTCGGGTTTCCTAGAACCCAACCCAAACCGAACAAGAAGGAAGAATGTTTATGGTAACCTGAACTGTATAGGACTGGAACTGAAAACACTATTTGGTTTGGTTGGTTTGGGTAAAGTTATTTGAATAGAGAAAACGGCACACACTCCTCACTCCCTCTCTCAAAGGCCAAACTCAACCCCAAATCTCTCGATCTTTTCTGAGTTCATCAGTCTCTTCCCTACGCACCTGCAAATGAATCACAACGTGATTGATTCGATATTTCTGCACGTGATCACTGCGTTAACCATTTCGAGTTTTTGTTGAAGCAATTTGTCATTATTTTTGGAGATTTTTGGAATTTTTGCACCCTTACTGTGCATTATAAAGGTCAATAACATATAGGCATGTTGTATCAACTGTCCGAAAAGTATACTCAGCCCCAGTATTTAGAAGAACACGCAGGATTAAGAAGCTTGAAGCATGGTACGCTTCCAATCAGCCATCTTGGGAGAGGGCACTCTTCATTTTGGGATGGCAAAAAGGCTGTTGTGATAAGCTCATCTTCCTGAGGAAGGGTTGTTATGATGACGCATAAGTGAGATCACGCAAACATAAAATTCTTTAAATTTTTTCGATAGTGCCTTTACGATAAGTCACCAGAAATCCAGAGTCAACACACAACTAAGATTGCTTGCATTTGAAGGATTTTCCGTATCTTAATACAGTAGCTGAATATCAACGCGTCTGACCATATCATTGTACGGACAGATAGTTGATTTTTTTGTTTTTTTCATATTATATTGGGCTACTTGCGTACTTTTAAGGCTGCCTATCGCACAGCGTGGTTTGGTTAAAGAGAGCTTTTTTCCAACTTTGAATATTTAGTTATTGCTAATCTAGAAGGCATGGGGTTTGGCCTTCAAGGCAAGCCAAAAGGAAAGTTTATGTTTTCAATTTCTCCTTGAAATTATATATATATATATATATATCTAGGAACTTTATTTTCTTCAAATTTGATTGCCGAACTAAAATGTTGCTTATAGAGCCATTTATGCTGAAATTTCATGTTAGATTCACATCAAATGAGTCCGCATGCCATGTGAATTTTCGTGTCAGCAATTTTAAAGGGGAAACTAGGCATAAACCAATAAATGATAGAATTGTCACAAGTGTCTGTGATATTTTACAACGCGAAAATTTGTTTCGAAGTAAATGTGTGACAGGATATATGGATTTAAGAATTCCGGTGGTATTAGTTAGCCCCCGTATTTCTGAAACATTTGGACGTGTTCAACATTAGTCTAATTTCAAATTTTAGACGTTAAAGAAAAATAAGAAAACCAAAAGTCGCATCAAACCAGCTAATATATAAGAGAAAGTGGCACGACCCTCTTATCCTTCTTTTTAATTTTTACCAAAATGACGAATTCAATTGAAGGGGGCGAGATTGACTCGATTTGTTGCTTTGCATTGCTTATATGAGGCAAAAATAGTGTGAAAACGGATGGTATAGGATCTCAAATTGAGTCAAATGAATCGAGAGTAGTATTTGGTATAAGTAGGTTGGGAGAGCGTCGAGTGATTAATCAATCATTTAATTGTTTATTCACCGACCAAAAAAAATTGTTTATTCAAATCCTTTTGATTATATCCATTTTATTTGGGATTCTTGAATGGGGAACGCTTCTAGAGAAGGCATGGGTCTGAACGTTGATTAATCTCCTGTCAAATCATATCCAGATCATTACTAAACATATAAGAAAAAGGGAAACTTTCAAAAAAGGGCTCCAACTGTCCTCATTTTCTTAAATAAGGACCCGACGTGCGGACCCCTATAGTGCCATAACTTTGCACAAAGGGACACTTAAGTGCCATAACTTACAAAAGGTACACTTAAGTGCCAAAATCGGAGTAAAAGGGATCACTTGAGTGTCAATCCGGACGAAGTTCGGCCAAAACGCTGACGTGGCATTTTTCCGGCGAACCGAGTCCAAAACGACGCTGTTTTGCATGCTAATGTGGCCCTAATGTGGCTAAAAAATGCAAAAACGGCATCATTTTCGGCTGATGTGGTACAAAAATAATAAAAAAATTAATTGAATTAAATTCAGTTAACATATTAAAAAATAATAATTTTAAAATTAAATTTAGTTAAAATATTAAAAAAATAATATTTTTAATTTTTTTTAAAAAATTTAAAATAAAAAAGGGAAAGGGGGAGGCGGCTGAGGGATCAGCCTTCAGCCGTCGTCGCCGCCGCTGGGAAGAGCCGGTGACGGCGGGGGGAGGGTCGGCCGGGGTCGCCGGGCCTAGCCAGGGTCGGCGACCCCAACCGACCGCGGCGAGGGCTCGCGAACCTCGCCCTAGATCGGGCGAGGGTCGCAGCCCTCGCCACCGGCCACGATTTGGGGAGGGTCGGCGGCCCTCGCCGGATTTGGGCGAGGGCTCGCGAGCCCTCCCGACGGTCGGCCGGGGTCGCCGGCCCCGGCCGGGCCCGGCGACCCCGGCCGACCTTCCCCCTTGCCGTCACCAGCCCTTCCCCGGCGGCGGCGGGGGCGGGGGGCGGGCGAGGGCCGATCCTCACCACCTCCCCCACTTTCCTTTTTTTTTTTAATTTTAATTTTAATTTTAATTTTAATTTTAAATTATTATTTTTAATATTAAACTAAATTTAATTTTAAAATATTTTAACTAAATTTAATTTAAATTTAAATTAATTAATTTTTTATTATTTTTTTTTTACCACGTCGCCCAAAACGACGCCGTTTTTGCATTATTTGGCCATGTCGGCGTGCAAAACAAAGCGTCGTTTTGGCGCGTCATTTGGAAAAATGCCACGTCGACGTTTTGGCCGGACTTTGGCCGGAGTGGCACTCAAGTGATCCGTTTTTCTTCGAATGTGGCACTTAAGTGTACCTTTCGTAAGTTATGGCACTTAAGTGTCCCTTTGTGCAAAGTTATGGCACTTGAAGTGCCGCCATCACTTTCTCAAATAAGGGCCCAACATAAATCTTGTTTCAAATAAGAGCATGAAGTGATTATGTTTGTTTCAAATAAGGACCCGACTTTTCGGCAATCAATGACATTTTCATCATTTTCTCCGTGTTTCCTTATTTCTGCTTCTTCTTCCTTCTTCGCTAGTGGCCAACCGACCATGGGCGATGCCCGTAGAGGGCTAGGTGAGGGTTGCCCTCGCCGGCCACAATCGAGGGGTAGCTTCACAGTGAGGTCGGCCCTCGCTAACTGGCAAGGGTGGCCTTGCTCGTGATTGGCGAGGGCTCACTAACCTCGCTGGCTATTAGTAAAGGTTGGTGAAGGCCTGCAAGTCCTTGCTAGATGTGGGGAGGATTGGCCTACAAGCCTTCACCTGCGACCAACAAGAGCTCGATGGCCCTTGTCACGCCCTGATCCTCGAACGCGTGCCCATTCCTCACTTAGTCGATATAATAGTAACGTCCCAGGATGCATCGCCGACCCATTCATTTTAATACGCATGCGGAAGCATATAAATAAATCCCCAGACAATAAAACATTGGAATAGAAAAGTAGGGCTATATTTTTCACAACTGAAAAACCCTCACCATACTTTTATACAAGGTAAACCACATAGTATATATTACAATACTATTTATAGAAGTTTGATCTATCATATATCAGTTCACAACTTAGAGTTTGCAAAAATAGGATGGGATCTCAGTCCTCATCCGGGTCGTACTCAGGATCCTCCTCGAGGTCATCCTCCTCTTCTTCTTCCTCTTCTTCATCTTCTTCTTCAGTCTCCTCATCAGGCTCACCCTCGGGTTCTTTCGCAGGTTCATCCTCGGGTTCTTCCTCCACAGGCTCCGCTTCTGGCCATTCCCACTCCTGATCCTCTTCCGATCCTTCCTCTTGCTCAACTATCTCCCCTTCTTCTTCATTCTAGTTATCACCATCGATTGAGTACACAGGGATACGAGCATCATCCTCTTCCTTAGGATCCTTAGCATCCACTACTGACCCACCACCGGGATCTGCCGTCCCTTCACCGAACGCTTCTTCTAGTATGTACAAGGGCACACTACCTTCCGATATGGGACATTCTCTTCGCCCATCATGGTAGTGACGATACCATGATCGATATTCATGGGGCCTTAGGGCGTCCTGACCCACGTCAACCCACACAGTCGACTTTACCAGTACATACTCTAATCCCTCGGGTGGTTATGGATGTGAAAGTGAAATGCTATCTTTGAGATCTCCTTTGGGATGCAAAAATGCATAAGAGGACGAGGAGGTGAAGGTGCTGCCATCTAGGGGCCTGAGATGGTTATACAATAACCAATAAGACAATGTCTCAACGAGTTCTACCCTCCTAAGATCCGATTAGTAAACCAATACACTATGGGCTACCTATGCACACACGGGTCAGAGGACATACCTTGGCCTCAGATTCCACTTGCATATCAGTACAATTCATAATAGGCACCCAATTATTCAATACAGATCGAACTATCGATCAATTGACCTAGTCGATTACATGTCAATCGGACCATCCCTTGGTCATTCTCATTCATACTATACAATTTCCAAGATAGTATACATAGTCACCGAGCCACGTGTATTCTTTAAGGCGACCTCTTTGATGAGGCAACGTACTTAGTCACCGAGCCACGTGCATTCTCTAAGGCGTCTTATACGCTAAGGCGACATGCTAATCACCGAGCCCCGTGCATTCTCTAAGGTGACTTATTCACCAAGGCGACGTACTAATCACCAAATCACGTGCATTCTCTAAGGCGATGTACCAAATTACCGAGCCACGTGCATTCTCTAAGGTGCCATATTCGCCAAAGTGACGTACCAATCGCCGAGCCACGTGCCTTTTCTAGGTGATGTATATAATCAACGATTCACGCGCATTCTCTAAGGCGACCCATACGCCAAAGTGACCTATCTAGTCATCCAGCCACGTCATACAACATTCTTTCTCATCTTTTATCATATCTGATAAAATATCGTGTGTGAATACACGATCGGCCTTAGCCAAAATATGATAATTTCATTTTCCATAATTCCCACCATTTTCTATAGTCCACAAAACATTTTTGGCATTATAAACCGATGCCCAGTTATTTTTTAATTGACTTTCCAAAATTATTTAATTTAGGAAATAAATCTTAAATTCACAAATAAATCATTTCAGTACAAAATAAAGCTTAATTAAATAAACGGACTAAACCATGATAATTAGCATAAAATTTCGCTCACCAGCCATCCTAGTTGAATTTCCGGAAAATAAATAAATAAATAATTAATTAATTTGAAAAATTAATTATTAATTAGCAATAAATCCAATTTAGGCCCGTAATGCCTAATTGGAGGCCGAGATGGACCCAGAAAATTTCTGAGGTTCGCTCCATAAATACTCGAGCCTATCTATTTGCTAATGCTTATGTCTAACCACATAACATGCATTGGTAAGTCACTAATTAATTATTCTAAACTAATCTAACCCCTAATCATGCTTAATTAACACTAATCAACCCTTAAGCATCATAGTAAATTTAGCGAGGATTAGTGAGTTAAACTCACTCGTTTAACAATCCACTCGGATTGAAACATCGGGAACGTCGTAGGGGACGTTTTTCTCCAAAACGGGCCTAGGGTTCAAGGGCCGTAAGCACCTCAAATCAGCCTTAGGAAGCTACTAGAAACCCACTTCTGGGCTTGCTGTTAGGCAGCTGAAAATAGAAGAAAACAAAGCTAAAGTGGCGGCAAGGCTCGGGGGAGACAATGGGGATGGTCTCGGGTCCAAATCGGCGACTCGGGTGGCTTCCTTAGCCCCTTGCAGCGGCTGAACAGGGGCTGGAATGACTGGACAGGACTGCAGGGGGTCGGGATCGCACAGTGGGGGCGACGGTTCGCGCGGCCAGGCGCGGGTGGAGGCGGATGGCGGCGAGCGGCGCGACTCCGGCGGCGGCTTGGCGTGCGACGGGCTGGCTTCTCCTCTGCTGGTCTTCTTGGCTACTGGTCACACGAAATGGAGGGAGAGAAAGGGGTTGGCCGGCCAAAGAGAGAAGATGAGGGAGAGAGAGAAGTGGAGGGCCCCTTAGCCAATATTTTCCACAAAAATATCTTCTACACTCATCCTAGGCCATGCAATGGTCCTTGGCTCACAATGGGCCACCAAGACTCACTTTTGGACATGTGATGGTCCATTTTGCTAGGCCATGGGAGGGAGTTACGAATTTTAAAGTTTTGGCTTCAATTGAACATCAATTCTCTCTTGATTTACTCTCAATTGGCTCTCATAAATTAAATTGGTCATCCATCGATCGTCTTGGCATTTTTCCTCGCCCATACATCCATCATTCTTTCCAATTTTGCCAAAAAAAAAAAAATGATCGGCTTTTTCTGCACAAAAACGGTCTTGCGACGACTTTTTTCCAAAAAGTCTGGGGTGTCAAAAAAATCTTCTGAGATTGAGTCGACACTCTTAGAATTTATTGTGACATGACAGAAACTTCAATTTATGAAATCAGACTTGAATTCACAGTTAATTTCAACTTGGCGCGTTTTTAGCGTGACCTAGACTACCGGGTAACTTTCAGACAATTTTAGCGCAAATGACCTGTGATCGATTTTCTTCGAGCCACTATGAACCCACTTGACTCAATGGCGACTCTCGATTATCGTGAAAATCTCGAGGATTCAAATACGGACACAGGGTACCAAAACAATAAGAAAATCAGTCTAGTGCCGGCCGACGAGACTTTTCCAATTTAGTGGTGTCACTCACGATTAGCCACGCATCTCTGTCGAACCAGTCTATCTTTGATTTCAAATTGATTTTTAATTGTGCCGTAATGGCCTCTAAAGATGGACATGGTCGAGAAGCCGATTCCTGGTCAAATTTTCAAGTCTATTGTCTTAAAATTTCTTAATGATTTCCCCAGATAGTCTAGTTATCTCGAGAGTGATCAGCTCTGAGAATAGCCCTATAAGCACGTCAATGAAATGCCCGATTTATTAAGTAGAAAACAGGGTTGAAAATCTGGGATGTCACAGCCCTTGCCTACTATTGGCGATGGTCATCGAGCCCTCGTTGGCCCTAGGCGAGGTCCCAGGCAAGGGTGGCCTTGCTTGCGACCGGTGAGGGCTTGTAGGCCCTTGCCCACTGTCGGCAAGTGCTTGTAAGCCCTCGCCAGCCCTTACCAGCAGCTGGCGAGGGTCATCGAAACTTCACTGGCCTTTGCCAACAAACGTCGACCGATGCTGGAAAAGAAAAAGAAGAAAAAAAGAAAAAAAAAAAAAAGATTTAGACGAAGACACCCTTGACCGATTGGAAAATTTAGTTGGCCAGTAATAGGTGAGATAAGGCTCTAATTTGAAACAATTATGGTCACTTTAAGTCCTTATTTGAAACAACTATAGCCACTTCAGGCTCTTATTTGAAAAAAGATCCACTTTGATCCTTATTTGAGAAAATAAGGACACTCGAGGCCCTTTTTTTTTTTTTTTTTTTTTTTTTTTTTTTTTAAATTTTCCCTTAAAAAAGCAGTACAATTTGCTTTAATTGGGTAGCTAAAGTGGAAAAATATTGTATGGTTTTATGAGTCATGTATATCAAAGTCATCTGGAGTATCAATGACATTGAACTTACAATTAATAATTACTGGTTTAGGTAGTATTCTATAGGCATGGTATGGATCCAAAAATTTGTGCGGTAGCACAAACTTATTTTACAAGTCGAGTTGTGCCAAGGATATTGATTTTAAGCATAAATTCTTTAGTTTAATGCTTAGTTATTAGATAGGTAAGTTACTATTCATAATGTTAAACTTGATTGCATGTGTCTATGTTGTACAATTGATTCTTTAAATGTCCATTTTTCAACATTTGATGTTGCCAACTTGTGAACAATGCTGAATAAGGGAGCCGAAAAGTCTTTTTCTCTCAATCTTTCTTCTTTCTCATTGTCTTCTTCAACCTTCAGTTACGGGGAAGGTTGAGCTCGCCTCACCCTCCCCTCATTCTTCATTGATTTTGTTTGTGTTTTTTTTGTTCTTTTCTTTTTTCTCTCTTGGTCTAAATATGGGAGCTCTCTTCTCCCAATCTAGTTTTAAATATGAGAATTTGAACTTTCTCAATTTAATTATAGATTCGGGAGCTATCCTCTCTCGATCTAGATGTAAGAGTTTAATGAATATACTTTTGTAGATTGATACCTCTATGCTTTGTTCGTGTAGAGATATTTGGTCTCTGGCTTCAATGGTAATTGCAGGAATTATAACATTTCGCTGAATAACAAAAACTTGTTCTTCCAAATGTTAGAATGTGTATATTCAACTTATTTTGGTTGTCTCCATATGACGATAGTATAGAGGAAATCAAACCTAGGCATGCACTGCAAATTAGTAATGCTGTCGTTACTGGGGAATGAATTTATAGTATATACTCATCACCGATGAAGATATGAGAGCCAATGATCGACCATTGATTATTTTTCTTGATAGATCTATTTTTGTGGAAAGAGTATGTGTTTGACCTTACTGGTGATATGTGAATCCTCCTTGTCTTTTGAATTTGGCTTTGATTTATGGTATTTTGTGCTTTGCTTTACTTCGATTAGCTTTCTAACAAAGTGTATGTATATCTCATGTATTTTTTTGAGTAATAAATAAAATTTTCTTTTAATAATAATAATGAAAAAAAAAAACAATGTCGATGTATATCAACCAAAGCAAGTGGGCCAATTGCCCTTAGGGTTGAGCATCGATCCAGGGTGGCCCAACATGGTCAATCTAGTCCGGTTCCTAGGGAGATTGGGTTGGTCCTGGTCTTGAAACCCCCAGACCTTGCACTGTGCGGTTTGTCCTCAGTCTTGAGAGTTTAGGGTTGGTCCGATATATAATTTATATTATATATTATATGCTTTTGTCTACTCTAAATTCTATCGTCTCCTCATCTGTTTTCTTCTCAATTAGTTTGTCGTGTAAATTAGAAAGTAGAAAGAAACCCAGCCCTCTTTCGACCAAAAAAGAAAAGAAGAAGAAGAAGAAACTCTCTTCTCTCAACTTGGCCTCGCTCGCACGACTTGGCCTCACTCACTTGCTCGCCTTGCTCACTGCTCGCCTCTCTTGTCTTGATGCTTACCTAGCGCTCGCCTCTATTCCCTCGCCTTGTGTGTTCGTTTATATGATTCGTTGCTTTTAGTAAGTGTAAATCTCTGTTATTACCTTATCTTATATTTATATTTGATATTTATTGATGTTTATAATTTGGTTATTCAATGTCGCATTGTTAATGGATACGTAATTTGAAATAGTATATTTTTCCTTTTAAGAAATACAAAATGAAATAAAAAATAATCAGTTAGTCCCAAGTTGACCCTGGATTCGGACCTGACCAATAGGGTTAGTCCAGTCTTTGGTCCCAAGCTCAATAGAGTTGATCATCAATCTCAAAAATTGGGAAGCAACACTGTATGGGTTAGTCCATGAGTTAGATGCCGGTTTGGCCTAACCCAGACCATGCTATCCCTAATTGCCTCGACTGATGAACAGGTAATCCATCCGTCTTTGCTATAGATCTGGCAAATACTTTTCAGATCCGACCCGTCAAAGATGCATTAAAAAAAAAGAAAAAAAATTATTTTATGGCGGTGGAGATACATTTTCGTCATCAAAGATTTCGTCGCAAAAAGCTCGCTGATTCGTGGCGACTAAAATATTAAGTTTCGTCACCTTAGGCTCGTTTTTTTTTCCTCATCGAAGGTGGCTAGAAAAATTCGTTTCGTCGCGTTTGTTTTGACAAAGGCAACGCGGAAAATAAAAAATTTGTATTGCTCAAAATAATAAAAAGAACAGCAGCCAAATTTGCTTTCGTCGCATTATGTCGTGACCGCAGTCCGACAAGAAATCTACTTTCGTCGCGCTTCATAGGAGCGATAGCGAAGAAATATTAGGTCCATCGCGTCTGGTAAGTTCCTAGTCTTATATAAATAAAATAAGATTTCGTCGATGATTATCAATGCAACGATGACGGAAATATAATTCCATTGGTTCTTAATGCTACAGCGCCTGAGGTCTGTTCTAGTCTACAGTGACTAACTGACTATGGCAATGAAATTTTTAGCCGTGGTTGGTCCCTCAATGTTGACAAACGCCTGTCCGCCGTCATTGGCCCAGAGATGGCGCCTAAGTTTTTTTTTTTCGTTGTTGTAGGGTAGCTATGGCGGCGGTATTATTTTTATCACCAAAAAGTTTCATTGCTGTAGCCCTAAATTCTTGGGAAGATCGCGTACCCTTTGATGGCAAAAAATATGTAGTTACCTCCTACACGACTACATTGGATGGAGAGATGATCAATGAGTTAGCTCGGATGGAGCCTTGACATCGGGTCTGAAAAATTGCCTAGACCTGCTCGTCAAGAAAACATATTTGACGACCATCCTAGCTAGATGAGACTAGCTCGGGCTCCATCAGACCTGAGCAGGTTCTAGGCGGGTTTGCGGCTCATCAGACATGCGATTGGGTTTAATTGAACGTGATGCCCTCCGTTTTCCAAAATGCGGTGCAAGACTTGCCCGAATAAGGTCTCTTGTGGAGTGAATTTCCATGAACTTAGTGATCGTGACTTCGATCTAGTTCGAGGAGCACAGCTCCAAGGTTTCTAGTGTAAGCCAAGATTTGGCTCATGCTCCAACCGGAGGTGAATACAACAAAAAAAATGCTATCTGTTCTAAATCATATGGGATTTGGCTTTAATGAATTGACACGCATTAGGAGAGGATCACGACATTCATCGAAGCTAAAGTGAATTATTCCGATGAATTGTAACTTGTGTTTTACTTGATTCATCACAAAGTCACTAATAATATCGTGTAAATCATGATATCGTGTGAATCATGAATCTATCTTAGGATATAGGTTTTTTTTTATCATGAAAGAGGAGCGAGATAGCTCTTTTTATCTGAGCAGATGGTTCAAGATTAATTTGATAAGTAATGAAATTCAAGAATGAGATCAAGGTTCAAATTTGGCGATCATGATTTTGCTAAAACAGAAAGAAAAGAGAAAAAGAAAAAAAAAACCAGAAGAAAAAATTACACATGATTCCCCACCCATAGATAGCCGTGATCGTTGGGGCTTTACTACTTCATCGTAGAGGGAACGAGTTTGAATCTCCGCATACTCGCGACTTAAGTGTGGTCCCAATGGTGGTTTACTGGGCCAGCTCTCCCGAGAGTTTACGTTTAAATAGTAGCCTGTGGCGAGACCTCATCAGTATTACCGAAGCATCGGAGGGTCGTGTGATTCCCGAAGATTGATCTCCGGCGGTCCCTTGATAAAAAAAAAATTTATGCATGATTCGAGAATAGCGCGTGGAATATATCAATGTTTGGAATCGGACCGTGCGCGCGACCAACCACGGGACGAGGACGAGGACGAGGTCTTCACGCGCGCGTGCGTTCGTGGTAAAAAAACCTGATGGATGTGGCCTGGCATCAAACACGTGTGAACGCTCCAAAAGGACGAAGTTGACTTGGCCTTTTCCCCTCTTCGCGTTCGAGTCTCTGATTGTCTCCCTGTTTTCTCCCTTTTTCGAGACCAAGGAAGGTTCTATGTTTTTTTATTTTTTTATTCAAATATAAATATATTTATTTAAGTGACCTAATTTGTTTTGCCGCGGAAGAAATTTGACTAGTCCTTTGCGGTCACGTGAGGGCTCTTTTTTCCATGATCATGGACAGGATAAGAACATAAATAGTCCATGAACATTTTTGATCCAACGTGTAATGTTATTTATGAACTTTTAATTTGTTCAATATAATTAATACAAGTTTAATTTATTCAATGCAGTCTTTGAATTTTTAGTGCATATGCAATGTATTATATGAACTATATAAAAATGTTTAATGTGGTTATTCCATTAATTTAAGATTGTAGATAATATTGAACATTTTCGTATAGGTGAAGAACTAAGTTGAACAAGTAACTACATTGAACAAATTATAAGCTCAAGAACCACATTGAACATTGAACCAAAGTTCGGGTATCACATTAAATAAATTAAAAGTTCATAGACCAAATTGCACACTACTTAAAAGTTTATGAACCATTTGTATCATTTTTCGATCACAAGCTTAGCAACCCAGCATCCTCCACTTCCCTGTTCTCTTTTCACTCCCTGATTAAGGATGCTTAAGCTGACACAGGTAAGTATCCATTGTTATAGAATGTGAAGGGAAAGCTAAGAGCAGCTAGAGAATATGGTTCTTCATCATGCCCACAAAAACAGGCTTCGCAAAAAAAGATCTACAATATTATCCAAAAGACATCCTTGACCTCCGAGGTTTCGAGATAGACAATTGTTAAGGTCAATCTAAACAAAGCCCAGTTTACTAGGTATAAAGAATAATTTGTGCATCAAATCAATGTATAGGACTATGATCTGGATCCGTAGCACTATAGCTGATGCAAAATTATTGAATATATCAATACAGTGATGCTCAAACACAGGATCCTGAGTTGGCAAATACACATATTTTGCTGTCTGGAAGTTGGCTGTGTGCATGAGCGTTCTCAGCTGCCGCCAAAAAGTCTATCCAGAAGGCACTTAGGGAGGATTTATAATTGATTAGGACATCTCATATGGCTTGCGGACTTCCCTGACCTGGACCGAGTTATCATAACAGTGAAAAAAAACCTGAAGTGTGGGAATCTCTCATACCACGTTTCTTCCTGAACATGCGTATCCCAGTGCTCCCCGCTGCTGCTCTAGCCCCACTTATGGATTCACCCCGAGTCGTTATGCTGTTCGCCCCAGGTGCGGTTCCATCTCTCTCCATGCTTGCCTTCTCAACATGTCTCACCTGGCTTTACACCGTGCTCATTAGGATCGAAATTCTCATCCCATTTGTTTCGACCACTCATCGCCTCTCTGCCCATTGGTTAGTGTATTTGATGTGGCCACGGTGTCCATCGTGATGTTGGCTAATAGTAACACCAAAAAAGGAGTGAATAGGCGTTTTCAATAAACTTGACAAAATATCACAGAATTGAAGGTGTCAAGTTAAATATAAGCATGATAAAGGAAAACAAAATATTGATACAAATATTGTTTTGATTATGTCAAGCCGTGCAATGTGCATCTATCAAGTGATAAATGAATATGAGCAGTTTCCGGCCGTGCGGGGGTTCCCTGGGTCAAAAAAAAAAAAAATGAATATGAGCAGAGAGATAGAAAACAATGTACTCAGAACTTATAGTGGTTCGGCTTGATATAAGTTTATATCCACTCTCCCAAACTGATAATCTATTAGTTGAATTCCACTAGTTAATCATTGAGAAGTTACAATAGTAACTGCTCTTGTATTTAAGCATGTCTTCTCAAAACTAGTGTCGCTTATGTCCAAGCAAATAGATCTTACTATCTCACTTAGCACGAACCATTACACTACCAACACTTCTAAAAAGATTATAATATGAGGCTCACAAAAGACAATAAAAAGTGTTGTTAATCGGTGGCGCAGCGGAAGCGGATCAGAATTTGCAATTATATGAGGAGCTATAGAAATCGACAGAAATAAAACAAGGAACAATAAAAGGACACCATAAATTTACGTGGTTCGATCCGAATGTTGGAACCTATGTCCACGGGGAGAGTCAGCAAAAAAATCTACTATAAATCATAGAATTATAAGATTACAATCACTCATGCACTCAAGTGTCTCCCAGTCCTACTTTATACCCAATACACACAGTGTTTAACAACTCAACTCAATGGACTCGACTCCGCACGAACCTCTTTGAGCTCACGCCTCTCACTCTCTCGAGCTCTTTCCTCTCGCTGCTGCTTCGTCCTCAGAAGCTCTCTCTCCGTTTATCGGTGGAAGGGAAGGAAACAAAACAAAATTGTACTCCACAAATGTCAAGCCGATCTTCAAAGCATGCGTCTCCATGCAATTAATGATGGCTTGTGACCATCATGCACTGGCACGAGGAGGAGAATAGCTTCTGCCTTACCTCTTTCTTCGTTTATTCACAAAAAGACAAAAGAAGTCCACGAAAGATGACCAAGAAGAGAGAGAGGATTCGGCGCCCACAAGATAGGCTTCTGAAGCAGCAAGTGCTCACCAATTTCTATGAGCATGCATGCACATGGCCATGTGCACGCATTTAATGAGGTTGAAGAATTCTGACGATCAACTCTTCATAATGATTTCATGCTGACAAGTGAGAAGCGTGCACAAGGTAGATTGTGGTCTTCATTTCCAACGTGAAGCTCATATCTAGGTTGGATCCTTTCGGCTCCCATCACGCGCCATCTCTCATCAAATGCTTTTGGACGTTCTTTCTCGTTTCGGCATGTAAATATTTCGTACGGATTGGACATCGTATATGAACTCAAATTCGAGATAAAATTTAATAAAAGATATTCAATTTTTTCTCAAAATTTAATATTATAAAAAGGATGGAAGTATTGTTAGTTAATCAAGACATAATATTTCGCAAAAATAATCTTTAAAGTTGATAGAAAATCAAAATATTCTAAGTTAGGGAATCGATATTAAATCACAAACTTTTAAAGGATGATATAAAATATCTCGAAATAATAATCTTGAAGATCATGAGAAGATTGTAAAGTTGCCAGTAGTATAAGTGTTCCGCTAATGTTCTCAGTCACTAGTTATATCTAGCTCTCCCATTATGATATCAGACTTTCACCAAGCTTTTGCTCATGTTCAACTTTCATAGTATGTTGCTGCTAATATCCATATCCAGCTTATGTAGGCTTCTATTGATGTCCAAACATTGGTTGTGACTAGCTTCCCAGTTATATTAGACTATTCTTCTCAAGAAACTTCAACAACGATAATGTGTAGATTCTATAGACTTAAAACCTTGATATTTCCAAGTTTATATGAACTCCCTAGAGATTTTTCTAGTCATTTACAATCTTTTCATTAATCATTCCAAATGTCCTTTTAATGTGAATATTACCTGAAACGCAAACAATTCTTGCATTTGTCAAGATCGATATAAATCATCGATAGTTTTATCGGTTTCAAAATATTTTACCGGGTTTTCTTAACACATAGTACTTCTCTCCCCACCTGCTAAATAGAATAAATGGATCACGAAATTGCTTGAAAGTCAAGCCACTCGCAGTTTCTCCAGTGTGATTCAAACATGTAGCTCTAAATTTTAAGAGACAGCAGAACATGATAAAAAAACAAAAATCCTTTTTTGGCAAAAAAACAATGTCCACACCTACAAGTGTCCAATAACAAAAACCCTGTTTCCATCAAGTTAGAGCAACAAATTTGGTCGTTGACTCTGGTTTACTGATTACTCTGAGACTCATACAATTGTCTTGAACTAGAGAATCGGAATCTTTACCAAAGCGGTCTTGTCATGGAAGAAATTGAGTTCACAAGCAGTAGACTTGTAAACGAAAATAACAAGTGTGATGATGGCCCGGTCAGCATTCAGATGAACCGTGCGACATTCAACCTGAAATGACCGAGGCAAAGGATGTCTCTGAAATGGTTGTTGGACATGAAACCATGACCAACGATGTAGGAAGCACAGTTGAAGCACCTTTGATTGCCCAAATGACAAGGAATGTAAAGTCAAGGCGACCGATGTTATGGAAAATTGTTTCTGGGATGAGATATCTGCTGAGGCATTTGGGGACTTTGGTGAATACATAGAAGGAGAAGACTACTTCCATGCCAGTTTCGATAGAACCAGAAGCTGGAGATACCAATCATGACGAGAATGAACCGTCTGAAAAGCAAATGATAGAAGACAAACATGTGGAAACAGAACTTTCACAGGCTATAGCAGATGATACAAGCAGAAAGTTACCTTAGAGCAATTCATCCCAGTACATTCTCCACGTATCCGTGATTCTTTCTCGTCCTTTGACTGCCCTGTAATGATCGCACATCCTGTATCAGAGACTAAAGCTTCAGGGGATCAATGCAACAGTGAATCACAACAACGCCAAATACCCAAGTCTCCTGGTGGCGATACCAAAATGGAGAAAATTCCGGGTAGCCTAAGCACAGGATTGAAGTCTTATAATGACCCACACATCCATCCACAACTGCAGAAGCTTCCTAGCTTCAATTTCGATCTCCTTATTTGGTCGAGGATCATCCTTCACGCAATGCATGCTATGTTCATAAAATTTTATTCTTGATGACATCTTCATATTATTAATCAGAGCTAGTGTTAAGAAAAATTCTGCGGGCATCTGTTTAGGTGCAGTTTCGATCCTGATCTATTCGTGTCTTTTTCATTATGTCTCGGAGTTTTAATGTCGACGAGTTTTGAGTATGGCTACCTTAAGCTTAATCTTTTGCCGGTTCTGGGTCATCCTTGGGACTAGTGTTTCTATAGCCTTTTGCAGTAGGACTGGACCAATTTCTAACTCTCCATTCAACTAGATGGTTGGGTACCGTCAGTCGCTCTTACCAACACATTCTGTCTTCTTTGCGACAACACGACACTTCGGCTTTATCGGTATTGTGCACTCTTAGATTGCTTGAATTCACTCCAGTTTTTGACTGTACTCTGCCGAGCGACACAGGTTCATACATACATCCTGCTTATTATTTGGTCAAAAACATTTTAAAATTTTCAATTGACATAGTAACAGAATTGCATTCACTAACAATCGTTATAGAAGAACAGAAGAAAGGTGAGAAAAAATCTCCATAAATTTACATTAGAAGAGTACAAAGATCGACAAGAAGAATGAAAAGAAGAAAGTTATACTCCTATCATATGCACACCTATTAAAGGGAGCCAAAAGGGCAAATGCGATACATTGAAAGTAATGATGATTTTTTTTTTTTTTTTTGCAAATTGTACGTTTGGTTAAAAGAATTAGAAATTCATCCGATGGTGCTCATCAACTTCGCAAACTCTTCAAAATCGACTTGACCATCACCATCCAAGTCTGCCTCACTTATCATCTGCTGCACTTCTTCCCCTGTCAACTTCTCCCCTAAGTTGATCATCACATCCCTCAACTGCCAGAGAGAAACAAAATCGTTAACCAAAACTACCTTCAATGTTTTCTTAGTTAAGAAGGGTCATTTTCATGCCCAAATAGATCTCTCTTGGATCAGTGATGTTCTTTTTGGGCGGTGATGGGTGATGGCGAAGTAACAACAGACAAGATCATTTGAATCTAATCAGGGGAGTTGCACGTGAGACTTTGGAGAGCTGGTTGAGCGTGCAACGAGCGCGCATGCAACGTTATCTACGTCCATGCTGGGATTAAACCACACGCATTTGAACGATGTACAACAAGAAATTGAGACATTTTATATGCAGGCGACAGGATTGAGTATACATCACTAGGAGATATGGGACCATTCGGATCCGTGTCAAAAACCTTGAAAGCCTTCTTGAGCTCCTCCTCCACATCAGTAGCCTCCTAATAATGATTGAGAACTTGTCAGACTCAGAGAACAGTAGATCCAGATCATACGATTGCTTGTCCAATCATATGCATCAAGAGGCTAGCTCTTTGCATTTTCTTGCGTGTTTTCACCTTGCTAGATCCGTCAGGGCTCACCTAGCCAATGGCTAGGCGAGCTCTCCCTCGCCCAGTGACGGCGAGGTGAGCTCACCACTGGCCTGCGACTAGCCCTCCCCTTTGCCTAGTCGCTAGAAAAGGGGAAGAAGGAGAAAGGAGAAAAAGAAAAGGAAAGAAAAATAACGAAAAATAAAAGAAAAAAATAAAAAAGATAAAAATAAAAATTATTAAAAAAATTTCTACTAGCAAGCTTCTACATCAGCACCGGCTAGCCAATTTGACCGAATGAACTGAATTGTCACAATTGTAAAATATTTAGAACTGAATTAACAAAAAAAAAAAAAAACAGATGTAGGATTGAATTGAAAAAATTGCAATAGGTTTATAACTTTTTCGATAATTTTTCGTTAAAAATGACAATTTCAATTGAAGGGTGTTGGTTGGCTCAATTTATTGCCATGAAAATATGATGTATAAAGATAGCATGAAAATTTGAGATATGGTGTGTATGGGTAATCTAATAATCCAACAAAAGGATCTCAAGTCGAGTCAATGAATCGAGAGTAGTATTTGGTATAACGTGTAAGTAATTTGGGAGAGGGTTGAGTGATGAACTAATCAGTCGATTGTTTAGTCGAGTGCTTTTGATTATGTCCATTTTATTTGGAATTCTTGAACGGGGAATGATTCTAGGAAAGGTCCATGGTCTGTGAACGTGGATCAATCTCCTGTCAAATCATTTCCAGATCATCACCAAACAAACATGAAAAAAAACGGTACAATTTGTTTAGTTCGCGTAGCTGAAGTGTAAAAAAAATATTGTAGAATATTATTTAAATAATGTGAATCGAAGTCATTTGGACCATTAATCACGATGAAATCCACATAATTGATGGTTTAGATGATATTGAAAAATGTGATTTATTCGGACAAATTCTAATTCGTGCCTTACTTGATTAGTCATGAGGTTAATGACAACATCTTGTAAGCCCGGTGTTTATCCGAAAAACAATTGAGATCCCTCTTTTTGTTGGAGTTCTTAAAAGAGTGAAAAGACACAGTTTTCCAGTTTACCAGCCATCCGTTTTCTTCAAATGGCTGAAATGACCCAGTTGCACTTTCAATTGCAGCGGAGAGAAGAGTAATAGGGAGTAACTGTGTTGCTTAAGATAGAAGAAGAGGAGGAGAATGATTCGTGCATCAAATCAAAGAATATGAATACCATCCAAATCTGTAGCAGTATAGCAGATACAAAGTTATTGTGTATATATCGATAGAGCAATGCTCATAAACAGGATTTTGAGTTGACAAAAAACACAGATTTTGCTGTTTGTAAGTGGGCCGTGTGCATGGGCGTGCGCCAATGCGTTCTCAGCTGCAAGTAAAAAAGCCTCTCCAGGTGCTTAGGGAGGATTTATAATCGATCACGACATCTCAGACGGCTTGCGGACTTCCCTGAGCTGGACCGAATGATCATAACAGTGATAGAAACCAAAGTGTGGGAATCTCTCGTACCACGTTTCTTCCTGAACATGCGTGTCCCAGTGCTCTCCGCAGCTGCTCTTGCCGTACTTGTGGAGCCACCCGGAGCCGTTGTGCTGTTCGCCCCAGGTGCGGTTCCATCTCTCTCCATGCTTGCCTTCCCACCATGTCTCCCCTTGCTTCACGCCATGGCCATTAGGATCGAAATTCTCGTCCCATTTGTCACCCCACTTCGACCACCCCTCGCCTTCACACCTCTCTGCCCATTTGTCAGTGTATTTGATGCTGCCGCCATGTCCATCATACTTCTCTCCCCACCTGGTAAGACCCCGATAGAAGCAAACAGAATAGACATATCACGAAATTGCTTGGAAGTGAAGACACTCAGCGGTTTCTATAGTGTGATTCAAACATGCAGCTCCAAATTTCATAAGACACCAGGACATGGTAAAAACACTAATCTGTTCTTGGTAAACAAACAATGTCCACGCTACAAGTGTACAATGGTAAACCCTGTTTCATCGAGTTAGAGCAAGAATTTTCGTTGTTGTCTCCAGTTTACTGATTACTCCGCGACTTGTACAATCATGTTAAACTAGAGTATCTTTACCAACTAAATTATGTATGCTTCATAAGCTCAGTGATCCTAAAGATGAGAGAATAGTTTGGCACTAAACCCCCTCCTCCTCTTCTCTACATGCACACAACCTCAGGCACGCATGCACGGAAAATCCAGTGATTCAGAAGAATCACAACAAATTTAGGAGGTTATAATCACTCAGAAAAATAAGAAAGGAGAGAGTTTCCCGTAAGTCCAACTAAAGCATTGGCAAAATCTCTTTTATCAAGCAGGACCAAAGAGGAATTCAACTAATC
Source organism: Eucalyptus curtisii (assembly GCA_017140595.1). NCBI lineage: Eukaryota > Viridiplantae > Streptophyta > Magnoliopsida > Myrtales > Myrtaceae > Eucalyptus > Eucalyptus curtisii. The sequence goes on along the minus strand of CM029501.1, from coordinate 20,191,833 downwards.
ATCACATGAGAGGTGATGATTAAAAGGCAAGTATGGTTTATATCCAAATAAATCACATAGGATATAGGACCTTCACAGTCTCTGCTTTCTAACCTTTCATGCCAAATGTGAGCATGTCCAGCTTCAAGTTCTGTTGTTGGGTCAATACTGCACCACTTGTCTGCCCATTTCTCCGCCTTGCCTGAGGCATCATAATGTTCATTCCATTTCTCTCGCCACTCTTCGTCTTTTCTGTTTTTGCCCCACTTGTCAGCAATTTTCTCGAGATGTAGAATTCCTGAATCCTGTCAACAGAACAAAAAGCTTTTCCTTCAGACATTTCCCTTAACACAAGGATGGACCACACAAGCTTGTTAGAAAATAAATGTGATTCTATAAGTAAATACTAAAGCTGCTCCTTAGGAGCAGAAGAGGACGTCTATGTATACTGGTACATCATATGAAAATCCTCTGTTCTGTTGACATAGTGAACTGAAGTGAAAAGACGAACATCTTGGTTCAGGTGCGGATAAAAACATTAATGTGTATAGTGTCGGAAACATCAACTGCTAAACCTTCATCAGAGTACTAATCCCTACAAAAAGTCATTGTGAGGAGAGATACCACTTCAAAAGAACAAATGTGAACAATAGATAAACTGTGCAGTTTATCATCTACCTGCCACATAGACTCCTTCCAATGCTCACGCCAAACATTTCCATGGGCATTACGCCCAGATTTCTCAGAACCAAGTTCCTTGTAACCAAGCTCGTCGGCAGCCTCCCAAAATTTCTCCTGCCACTCAGTGACTTGATCAGCACTAACACCCCTGGTCATTGTCCACCTACAAAGCACGCCATCAGGCCTCCTCTCCAATCCCGTCTCTTTCCACCACCTCGATCCATCTAAATTCACTCCTTCTGATGTTCGTACATCCACTTCATCCAGCGCATTGGCTGCTTCAGCAGCATGTGATGTAAATAAGTGGTCAAGCTCATGATCCTCTCTTAAGGTTGATGCCTCTTGACTTGTGTCAGAATCCAGCTTTTCAACCTCCGCCAGTGACTGAAGAGGTGGAAGAAGTGGGGAGAACAGTTTACTCTCAAAAGGAATCGGAAGAAAATCAACCGATTGTTCTTTCTCAACAACTGAAGGCATCGGACCCATGGACGAAGAAGATATCTGCAGCTTCGGCAGATCCATCCCATCTGAGCTCTCTTCACTATTCGGAGGGGGTGTCCAGGACCAAAAATCAGGACCTGGTGTGGCACCGCCAGAAGTTTCAGAGATAGGCACGGCTACGGTCATCTCATTTTCTGGCAAAGTTCAGTGGCAATAAACTCAGTCACAGATGTAAATGTAACAAAGCATGAACAATTACCATCGTTTATGATAACAAATAACGACAATCGACATAATAAATTGACTGATGATTGGTCGGCACTACTGCTGCAATAAAAGGAGAAAAGCTATGACTGGAATTACAACTCAGGGAAACATATGCTGCACAAAAAACAACGCCGAATGGTTAATAGAAACGGACCAACTCGGTCACTACCGTATCACACCATCACATCGACAAACTTTGCGGGCAAAACGAAACCATGCACTTCAAATTAAAACCAGCAAGAACCAATACTGAAATTTGGGAACTAAATCAATGACAGAGAACACAAAGCAAACAGTATGCTGCTCTTTCCATACATTCCCAGAAGATCACCCTCACCCCCGAGTCCCGCAAAATTCTCTCCTTCGATTGCAAGTCTCCCAAACTACTCATTGGCCAGCAACATCATAAACGGGAAATACCCGTTCACATAATCTTAGGATTACAATGAAATTCTATGATCTAAGATCCTACGCAATTTGTCAATTACTAATTTGCAGAACAGGTTCAGAAACATAACAGCACACAAATCAATCAAGAATTACCTCTTTGCTCATCCTCCAAGTCCCCACCACCACCCTTGCCGCTTCCGGTTTCGCTTCCGCTCCCGCTCTCCGACCTCGCATTCTCCTGAACGATCGAGCGCGCCGCCGCGATGGCCGCGGCCGCCCGATCGATGACCTGCATCCTCTGGACCCTGTCCCTCTCCTCCTTCGGCACCTCCAGGATCCTCCTGAACTCCTCGCTCTTCTTCTCCAAATCCTCCACCCCGCCGCCGCCATCCCCGTCGCGCCTCTCCGCCATCTGCTGGAACTCGATGGACTTCCGCTCGCTGTCCACCGCCTTCTTCCACATGTCCAGGTACGATCCCCCTCCATCCGACGAGGCCCGGACCCTCCACCCGGCTCGGCTCGGCGCGCCCCCCCACCCCGTCCACGCGAGCTGCGGACGGAGGGGCCTGCACCGGGCCGCGCGGTACTGGCGACGGCAGCAGGCGGCGGCAGCGGCGGCGGGGGAGCAGGAGCCGAGCTGGGAAGCCATGAGGGAGAAGGGGAAGGTTCAGAGGCGGAAATGGCCGTGGAGGAGCGCGGGATGTGCGGGTTTAAGGGAGACGGCGCGACATTGGCGTGCGCAGGAGTTAAGGAACTTGGCGGAAAATGCGTTGCAGTGTGAACGCAGTGCGGCTTTTTGCCTTTTTTGGATGAGTGGTGGTGGAGGGATTCTCGTGCGATGGAACTGGAAGGTGTCTGCCGTCTACTTCACTTCACTTCACTGCTGTAGCTTGGATTCTTGGAGTCAGGCGCCCTGGATTTCCGCGAATCCGAATCCCGTCATCCTTCGAGTCTCTCTGAAAAAGAGAGAGAGAGAGAGGGGATGATGGGAAAAAGGAGAGGACTTGGGTTGGCGACACGTGTCGAGGAGGGGGAGCGGGGGTCGCGTGACGTGGCGGGAGATCGACGGCGGAGATGGTTTTCGGTCGCGCGGGAAGCGTGTGGACGGCGCCCGGTGACGTGGCGGGATTCCCGTGCGTGGATCTCGCTCACGTGAGCTCAGGGGTTCGTACTTTGGAACTGCATTAAAAAAATACATTGAATGATGAATTTGTCCAGGACTCCAGGTAATTATTATTTTTCTAAGAAATGATATTTTTTAAATCATTTCTTTTGAAAAAAAGTACTTTTCACTGTAATCATCTTTTAAGGAAAATATTTATTCCTTTTCAAATTAAGGAGTTCCATGTTTTCTTACTTCAAACATACACATTTTATTTGACTGTAAATTATTTTCATATTCAGTAAATCAAAATATCCAAAAAATTGATTCTCAAAATATCCTTTCACTCAAATAAATATATCCTAAAAAAAAGATAGACTATATCCTAAAAAAAAGATAGACCTATAATCTGTCTGCACATTTTGGATTAAAGCATGTTATGCCTTAGTGCCTATAGCTATAAGTTATATATGGAAGAGGCTCGCACCAATCATTATGAATAATTCGAAGAATAGCCCCAAGTATGTTGAAAATTAATATCACATCAAAACATTGGCATGGTTACCTATGGAAAAATACATATTGAAACATGAAAAAAAGTAAAGTCACATGAGAAATACTGAAACATGAACAAAGTAAGGTCATACATTTCTCCTAATTGTGATACGCATAAATATCTTAAAATATCATTATTTGTTGTCATTCAAAATGTCATCTATCTACTAATAAAGCTTACTTTTCTTTTTCTTTTTATAACAAAAACTTAAAGAGAGACGTTTTAAAATATCAACAAAAAATTATTTATTATTATTATTATCATTGTACTAAACGCATACTTTACATTGCAAGAATTGCTTAAGGACTCGAGGGAAGAAAAAAAAAGGGCAAATTCGCTAGAGGAAGGGCTTGAACCTTCGACCTTGTGGTTAACAGCCACACGCTCTAACCAACTGAGCTACTCCAGCTTTGCGACCCCATCTTTTGATATAAAAAATATATTCCGTTCAAAGCTCGCATGCGGGTATCCGATCTATTTCTTCAAGCGAAATACAGAAATTAACAAAATGGAAATACGGAATAAAATACGGAAAGCGGTAATTCTTAAGAGGGAATTATTCCCGTAAAATACGGAACATTGTGTACACCTCGCGATCCCGCTCCCACCTCACTACTCAAAACACGAACCCCCCGATCGGACCACCCGGCGGCGTGATCTCCGGCGGCAGCGAAGGCGGCGGCACGATGTCCGGCGGAGCCGTCGGGGGCGGGTCAATCGTCGGAGGCCAGGGGGGCACGACGTCCGGCCGCTGCGGCGGCGGCGGCACCTCCGGCTTGGGGATGGGAATGTCGGGCGTCGGAGGCGACGGCAGCGGCGGGCGCGGGATCTCGGGCCCCGGGTTCGGCCCGGGGCTCCCGGGGAGGGTCGCTGGGGACCTCCAGGGGGACCGGTTCGAAGGCCGGCGGCGGTGCCTCCGGTATCTCAGGGGGCGCGTCGCCGGGGCGGTAGCTAGGGGGCGGCGGCGGCGGCGGGAACTCCGGCGGGGCCTTCCCGGGCGGGTCTTGGTCTCGGGCCAGCTTTACATCGTACGTGCGGACGGAAGGGAAGAGCAGGCAGGAGGGCGGCGGCGAGGGTCCCGGGAGGCGGCGGTGGAAAGACGCGAAGGGAGGGAGAGGAATGGATTTTCTGAGCATGGCGGATGGAACTCGAAGGCAGAGAGGTGACGATTTCTTTTTCGAGGTTGTGGATTGATGAGATCTTGCTGGGAGTGAAGATGGAGATGGTGACGATAATGGCCGGTCGTCGGGCGATTCTTGCGGGAGGGAAATTTGACTGCCTTTGATTGCATGGGGAAATTTCGACAGGTCGTGCTGCAAGGAGGCGGTCGGGGGACGACACGTGCGCCTCATGCGTGGGCTCGAACGGGGGGAATTTGAGATGCGGGGGATGCGAGGTTCGGACACGTGGTGTTCCGGGAGGAAGTATCGCGCGACCGGTTTTGTTTTCGTGGACCTTATCTAAACGATAATTAGGTTACGGTTTTTGGGTTTACTAAAGAAATCGAGCGTTTGATTCGAACGCGGGAGATTTCGTCTAATATATATATGGATAGGGCGATTTTCCTTTTTCCTTTTTCTTTTTCCTCAATTAGTTCATGAATGACCGACGCACCGTCACGAGATGAGGACAAAATTGCCAAAGGTCGGTGAGGTCTCGGCCTCATTAGATTGGTGACCTTGAGTCTTGTTAGATTAGTGAGCTCATCTCTTGGTTGTGGTCGGTCATTGGGCATTGCGTGGTCGGTCATCGACCGATGAAGAAGGAAAAAGAAAAATAAAGAAATAAAAATAAAAAATTTTTTTTTTAAATTATTTTTATACCGATGGACATTTCATTTACTAAGAACCCAAACGGAGTGCCGAATCCCGCACATGGCCTTTGTGGACTTGAACTTATATGCTAGGGACTAGAGCTTGAGCTTTGGGGACCCTATTTCGGGTGCTTGGGCATTGGGCATGGTATCGGGGCTTCGAGCCTAGCTCGATAATTTCTAGCATCGGTGTCAGCAACTTGTTCTCGGCCTCAATAGATCCATCGGACGGCTAGCGTTGACTAGTCAAAATTAGTCCGATAAACTGAATTGACACAAATATAAAAGGTTAAGGACTGAATTAGAGAAAAAAAATTAGAATTGAATTGACACAATTTCAATAGATTTAGGATTATGTTGGTAATATTCTTGTGCATCCGGTTTGATGGTATAGTGACTTGAACAGCAATGCAACTTTTCCAGGCCAATGGCCTTCCAAATCGCTCTAGTCATCCGTGTGACATGCTGGCTGAAGAAGGAAGATATGGCACAATGGACTTTGTAAAGTCGAGTCCAAGAAGGAGCAGGACGAGGCTTAGGCTGTAGACTTCTGAAGAAAAATGAGGCTTGGTTCGGTCATACAGTGATATGTTTCTCATGAATCATTTAAACAATGAATGTGCATAGATTCTGGAGATAAGTTTTGATGCAAAGTCTTGGTTGACTTCCTCAGATAGCAAAGTCTGCCTCCATTCTGAATGTACAATGCGAATTATTTCACATTCTAGTGCAGAATTTATAAGAAAATCACTTAAATCATGCAGCCCCAAGAATTACAGACCAACAAACGGCAACTCGGTAACCAATGATTTTAGTCTTGTAATGAAGCTCAGCTCTGTCTCGAGTTCGAAAATGGAGAGGAGACTTTACAAATCAAAGGTTAAAGGAGATAAAGCTTTCTTCCTGGCCTTGCTACGATTCACGGTGGGAGTCTTAATCTTATCGTGGTAAGACTCTCTCAACAGAGAGCAGCAATGCTTAGACACGGTTCTTGATCGAAACCCCGAACTTGCTAAATAGCAGTTAGAGGGTACTCACAAACTGCGAAGAAGCTGTTGAGTGTTGAGGTAGGTGTATGTTGCAGTTTTCACCAGTAAAGTAGAAATACTCTTCATCTCGTGGCCGTGAAAGGGTCGGTCTGACGTTTTGAGGAATTGGTTCGAGAGAGGCTGAGAGCAGCGTGCGATGGGGTCGTTGAACGGTGGTTTCATGGCCGTCGAGAACAATAACTTGGAGGCTTTGAAGCTTCTGTTGAACAGCCTCTGGGAGATCATGGCACGGGCTTAGGAAGTTTAACAGTTGTGTTAGGACAAAAACCAAGGTCATAAAAGTCTTGACAGATAATAGACAATATACGACAAGACTAATATTAGCAAATTTGTTTAATGTCAGATTTTTTTTACATGGATGCGTACTAGTTCTAGGAAAGATACGCAAAATCAGTTAAAAAATTATGAGAAAATGATAATAATAGATGTTGAGAAAAGTTAAGAAAATTAGAATGTACTACAGACTTATGTGCATCATGTATATAAGAAAAGAGTATCGTTGAATATATGACAGATTATGCAATTAAAATCGTTGGAATAACAATTTCAGTAAATGGAATTGATGGAACTTTCAATTATTTTCAAAAGGGATGTCAAAATAAACAAAAAAAGAAAGTAAGTTAGAAATTCTTCAATTGGTTTCTACGTAGAGTAAAACAAGGAAGTATAAATAAAATAAGAAAAATTGGCATATGGAAAACCCCAGATAAGATTAATTTTCCTTTGGTTGGATGAATTTAGGAGAGAACACTGAAGTATCATCATAAAAGGCGACTGGCAATAAAGAAGAATGGAGTAAACCTGCTAGTTTAGAAGAAGTGAATGCAGCAACAGATTAAGGTAATTATAGTAATTATTCTTGCAGTGATTAGGTAAACAACTTAACAGAATGGAAATAAACCTATGGGAGAGGCCAGAAAAGAAGAACCGGAAGCTACTGTAACAGAAATGAGACAGGGAACAAAGTTTACTCGGGCGCCGAATGATTTGCACATCTACTAAATATGATAAATTACCTTGTTCTTATCACGACCTTGCTGTCTAAGGCTCAGCCACGGCCGGGCTTGAACCGTTGCCGTCCCTAATCTTAAATTCAACCCCATTTAGGTTGTGCCCTTCTTGAACTTGAACCTCTTACCCTTCCTGAACTCGAAGTCGTGTCCTCTCCTGAAGTTGAACCTGTGCCCCTTCCCCTTCCTGTACTTGAAACTGTGCTGCTTCATGAACTCGAAGCTCTGCCCCTTCCTGAATCTGATGCCTTACTCTTTCCCGAACTGAACGCTGCATCCCTACCCGCCTTCATAGCTTTGCTGTTTCTTGAACTTGAAGCTGTACCCCTTGCTCTACCTCTTATGGCAGGATCCCTTCCTGGGTTTAAAACACATCTTGTCCCACTCCGTCTTTCTCTTTCTTGCAGGCACTCGGTCAGTCTCCACTGTTCTATCCGTCTTCACCTGGACCACGTCGAAATTCCACATAAGTTTTTAACCACCGCACAAGTAAAGATAATGCAAAAATCTTCAGTACTTACAGAAGCAATTTCCATCTGATCCTCAAATTCAGTTGTAGCTTTGCAGGGCATCTCATGATGTTCGTCTCCTTCGCACTGTTGGTAAGTCGACTGGACAACATTTTGGACGGCAGGTTCCACAATCTCATCCGCCTCCTCCTTCCTATTTTCCATACTCGCCGTTTCCCTTCATCGACAGTACCATGGTGCCCGACCTTTCCGTCCCTCATTTGCCTCCTATTTTCCGTGGCCTCGAAATGTTCTGCATTGCCCAGCTCGGACTCGAAATCATCAATAGAGGAGGTGCCATCCGTTTGGCTTTCACCCTCACTTGCAGAATCTAAGTCTTCCTCAGGACCTGAAACGTCCCACTCAGCCCCATCTTCTTTGGAATACACATCAGTCTCCATTGTCCAAACGTCTCTTAACGTACTTATCGTATCGTCGTCGTATGCTTCCGTACTCTTAACTGCCACCAGGACGTCCAATCTAATGAAGCCTCTTTTAGATGCTAGTTGCACCATCTCCTTCACTTGCTCATCACTCTTGATCTCTATGCCCTCGTTGTTCTCTCCACAAAAAATGTCCCACTCATCGCTTTCACAAGGAATCTCGTACCACATTCTCTTCACACGAGGGCCGAAATCTTCCACGCAAGCAATTAATCCCTTATATGTCACTGAATCAAGGGTGACATCTTTCATTTCCCTCTCCCCACCCAACCGATCCATTAGTCTTTGATCCATAACGGAATTTGATTGTGAAGGGATGTTCCATCTGTTATGCAACAGATTCAACGCAAGAGTCAAACAACATATGTATTGAATATATATTAAGCCTTTTTGCATATTTTCCCGAAATTCAATACCGCACAAGCATCATTCATTAGTTAGGGATAAAAGTGCTCATAGCTCAACTTGCTTTGTTCCACTGGAACCTTTATGGTTTAATTATTAGATTGATTTACTAATTTGATTTATTTAAATTAATAGTTACTCGCACTAATTATTATATTCCATACCAAGTAAAGAAAAACTAAAAACATAAAAAATAAAATAAGGTAAGAGTCTTGCTATTCTAATTCCATATGTAGTTTCGTTTCTCTTTTTACTTTTTATGTTATTTTTTTAGCCAACGTTAATTCTTCATCTTATTTTCACTCTAATTACATTCATCTATTAACCTTATCGTAGTTCATGTACTACTATCTTTCAATGGTAATTATGTATTTCAATTACAATACTAACATAAGAGCAATTTTTTTTTGCAATATGGAACTCAAAAAAGGTTTTATTTTCTACTTTTCAAGTGAAAAATCCATAACCATTGGAGACATAGTTTTAAATCAGTTAATGAAAGTCTATATGATGTTGTATTCTTTCTTAATCTACAGTAAAATGCTTAAGAATTATTTAGTGTCTCTTTCAATCATAAGTAGCGCTTTTTAGTGAAATAATATGTTCACTCATGTAAAAGTTACATTGTCACATAATAAATGACTATTTGTTCAAGTAACATGTGCTCTAATTCACTTTGAAATAGTCAAGTACTATGCAAAGATGTGAATTCCCCGTGGTCACGATCTATTTTACTAGTAAAAAGGCATAGTCAACTAGTCTAAGCCCATAGGTAGCCAAAAATGGAAAACTAGTCAAGCCCACTTGCATCAGTGAAACGGCAAATATGTGACACATTTAGTGCTTAACTTCCAAGTGTATAGATTATCCCTGATTAAATTGCATGGACAACTTAACGGAATTATTAAAGAAAGAGGCAAAACAAACGTTCTATTTACTTTTACTTTAGAGGCCAACAGAGGAGATGAATCATTACAACTTCAAACATATGCACGAATTAGCTGCTCCTTGTTCATCATTCATTTTTCCATATGGAGACACGTTGCTGAATCTTATGAGGTTTTGTGTTTGCTTTTGTACAATTATGATCAAATTATTCGACATTACTTTTCCCAAAGCTCATGAAAGCAATAATCGAATAAAATATTCCATGATAACTATTATGATATGAATAAAATCTTAAATTTGTGCATTAATTATGCATATTGCAAACAAGAGTTTTGTAGAAAAGGACATCATATGATTTTTTTTTTTAAAATCAGACAATTTGTAATCTATTATCTTATATCTCATCTATGAAACCTATTTTTATGAAGTGATACCTAAAGAATGATTAGATGAGTTTTTCTTTTGGTTAGAATATAAAATTAGTTTAGTGGTATTATTGAAGAAACAAATCTGTCCAACATAAAAAAGGAGAGTAGAAATAAAGTGACTAAAATAGAAAAGATTATGCAACCAAAGTGCCTACGGTACAACAGAAGATGGGAACCTCAAACTAGGAACCGAAAATATCAGACACCTAAGAAATCGCATGCAAAAAGAAAATGTCAACTTTATTGGGTGGCGAAAGAAAGGAGGACATTTGGCCCAAAAAGGAAGCAAAGCTTCCTCTAACATGCGTGGATATGATGCCTGGCTAATAGAATTAGCTAAGAAAATCCGCTTAAGAAAAATGAATCAGTCCGTTATGGGAAATACTTAATGGCTATGCGGACTGAAAAACTAATGGATGCAACATAACTAAATGTTTTAAAAAATAAGAACTTAATTTTTTTTTGGGTACGGCGAAGGTGAATGGTATGGCACAGCAGTTCCAAACTTCCAAGAACATCATGACTTCAAAATAAGCAAATATCACATCACCCGATATCCAACACTCAATTACATAACAAGAAAAAAAAAGGCAATTCACAATACTTTTATTTGCGTATTTATTTAATTTATACAATATAAAATTTCAAATTAATGGATGCAACATAACTAAATGTTTTAAAAAATAAGAACTTGAATTTTTTTTGGGTACCGCGAAGGTGAATGGTATGGCACAGCAGTTCAAAAGTTCCAAGAACATCATGACTTCAAAATAAGCAAATATCACATCACCCCCGATATCCAACACTCGATTACATAACAAGAAAAAGAAATGGCAATTCACAATACTTTTATTTGTGTATTTATTCAATTTATCAAGATAAAATTTCAAATTAAAAAGAGACATGATGAAGGAGCACTAAAGTATTTGAAATTATCTAAAGATTATTTTTGATAATTTTTCTTTATTTGATTAACAAATACTTTTTCATCTATGTAAGTTTCTGATAGGGTTGTGTAGTTTCACCTAATTGCATCAAAATGAAATTAGAACAAATCAATTTTTAAACATGTGGTTAGACACATGGCTACCGTATATCGATGAAGAAGACATCATACCTTATCTGACTTGGATTCAATGTCTGATGTATCCAAAAGAAATTCTTCTCTGTAACGCTTCATAGACATTTCATATGGGATGCTCGACACTGAATCTCCACACTCCTCTATTTTGACAATGCAGTCATTGGGTGTATTTGTGCAAGATGCATCAATCAATTTTATCAATGACATGCACCGTGTGATTTTCAAATGCTCTAGCTTCGTCAAGAATGATAACCCACTTATTCTTCTCAGAGATTTGCAACCACAAATCGTGATGGATTTCAATGATTCTGAAAGACCCAAATATTTTATCTCAACTAGGTCTGGACAATCTAACACAAGCATAGATTCTAGCTTCTTTAATTCCAAAGGAATGGATAATCTCCGAAGTAGTTTGCAACCATCAACACGTAAGAGCCTTAGTTGTGGAAGTCCATCGAGTGGAACGTCTTCCACTTCACAATCACAGAAACATAAAGTATTCAAATTTTTGAAACTCAAGTAGGGGGACGGAAGCTGTAACAGGGTTTGCAGATTTAGGCCAGACATATTTAGCTTTTCCAAATGAGGAAGAGAAGCCAACTCTGGAGGTGCAGAGATGTTTAGCAGATGCAAGTCTAAAAATTTCAATTTAGATAACCTCCCAATCCACCTTAAGTTGCATCCTGCGACTACGTTTGATTTGCCTGTTATGTCAAAGTCAACTCTTAGATCTAATTTAAACAAGTTAGTAAGATTTGACAAATTAGGAACTGATAACAATGATTTGGATATAAGAATTAGACAGGTCAAACTTGTGGGAAGCTCCGGCAACATTTGAATACGATGGCAACCAATTAAATTTAGTATTTCGAGGTGATGAAGCTTGTTGATTGTCTCTGGAATTTTGGAGATACGAGTGCCACTTAAATCTAGGAATCTTAAAGATGAGAATTCTCCAATTTCAATAGGAATTTCACCTTCCAGTTTGTAATGCCCACAAAGATTCAATACTGTAAGATTTACCAACATGCCGATGCCACTAGGTAATTGCCAAACATGATGCTTTCGATGAATAAATGCTTCTCTTGGGAAACGCAAGACACACAATGATTTTAATTTTCCGATAGTGTTGGGAAGTTTCCTTATCCTTGTGTCTGTCAAAAGAAAAAATCTCAAGTTTTAGATGACATATATTTGGATTTTAACTTTCCAATAGAGTTTGGAAGTTTGGTAATGCTCTTACGATAAGTTTAACTCTGTCAATGAGGTTAAATTATCAAGTGAGTCTGGAAGTTCTCTCAACCTCAAACATCTACACAATGACAAGTGCTTAAGCTTCACCAATGCCCCCACTTCTTTAGGCAAATTTGCAAGACCCGTGCACCATTCAACCTTTAACTCAATTAGCGACTGTAGATCTCCAATGAAACTTCTAATTCTCTTTAGGTTGTAGCAGTGTGCAAGAGTCAACCTCTCTAAACCCAAGCATTTAGAGAAGTCTGGGATTGTCGTTATGGCATAACACCTAGTTAGAGATAGAACTTTCAAATTCCGAGCCCCCTAATAAAATGGATGCCATTTCAAGTGTAAGAACCATTGCATAGTATAAACTGAGAATATTAGACTAGAATTAAAACATGTGATGTACCTTGATCAAGTCCCATGCTTTCGAATCATCCTTGAAGCCATTCAAGTCAAGTTTAAAAACGACAAGATGATCCAAATACAAATTGTCTGCCCTAAAATTCGGATGAGGAGAATGCCAAGAAATCCATCTCAACTTCGAACGACATTTTACAAAGTCTCCAGCAAAAGTTCCAGTGCCTAACTTGAGGGATCTTAGGTTACGTAACCTTTCCAACTCATCATTTGTGATCACTATGGGGTAATCCAATCCATTTATATCAAGCATTTGAACCTTGTCCTTCCTCTGCAAGATCAATTTTGCAATGATGTGAAAAAGTTTGTCTACTTCTAACCATTACATTTATAACTTGAATAGGTAGTAAAAAAAAAGAAGAAGATAAAATCCTTAACAAAAAAGAAATTCTACTAGTAATGGGACATTTCTTACTTACCTCTTCAGTTTTTATGATATCAAGGGCCTCTTTTGCAATCCACAACCTACTTTGCTTTCCAAGGTCACTTGAACTTTCTTCACGCACAATTTGCCTTCCCATGTCTATTAGTTGATCATGCATCCAGATCATATCATTGTGCCCTATCTTTATCAAACAGTGACTAGTAAGGACATCAATTCCTCTTTCAGGATATAACTGACAATTGGCCCACATGTAAATTGCATCGGTCTTCTTCTCATGGGAAAAGAAGCATGCTATATCAAGAAAAATTTGTTGCTGATATTTGTCTAGGTTGTCGTAGCTAATCCTCAACTTCTCTAGAATCTCTTTCTCCGGTACTTCCCTTAACCTAACTGATGTCTCTTTCCAAAATGCTTTGTCTTTCCCTTTAAGTAGTGAACCTACCACTTCAATGGCCAAAGGAAGCCCTCCCATATGCGAGACAATATCACTTGAAAGCCTATGAAAATCATCCCAAGCAAAGTCTGCACCAAAGGCATGCCGACAAAAAAGTTGAAATGCATGACCATAATCCATCTTTCGCATCTCATACTCTAGAATTTCACCTTTGAACCCCTCAACTTGCAGAATAGTTGTGTTTCTCGTTGTAATGATAATCCTGGATCCTGAATGTAATGAAAAATTTCCTATTAGTTTCTTAATGTGCTCTCTATTATCAACATCATCCAGAACTAGAAAGACCTTCTTAGTTGGGAGTGTTCTTCCTATTCTCCTCATTCCTTTTTCAGTATCTTTAAATTTTTCCACAAATCCACAACCAACAATGTCAAATAATAATTTCTTTTGCAAGTGTACAATGCCTTTTTCAGTCAATGAGTTTTCTCGAACATTCTCAAGGAAGCTACAACACTTTCCAAAGTGGGAAGATAGTTGATTGAAGACGAGTTTGGCAAGAGTTGTTTTACCAATACCACCCATTCCGTAAATTCCAACAAGCAGCACATCATCATGGTTGACATATAATAAATTTGTCAATTCTTTTACCCGATCATCAACTCCAACTAAAAGTTCAGTCACTGATTTGTGTTTTATCTCCAACATCTCCAATACATTTTCAACAACCGATCCGACAATCTTCGCTTGGCTGCCATGTACATAAGTGCTTTGATTAGTTGACTAGATTAATTTCATACCCATGCATCACGAACATTTAAATACACTAAATAATCAATATACGCTAATTTAGTAGAATTCACTCCATATGTTCTTCCATATATGATTAAAGAAACTTTTGAAGACTATAGTATTGGCTTATTTGATGGCCAAAGTACAAAATGGCTACTATATCGAGCATACATAAAATTTCGACATTTATAGCTAAACCTAGAAGAAAAATTGAGCGCTCATAATAGGAGATTTATACAAAATTTCTTAGAAGGATCTGAGTATGTCTAGTATAATGGCATTTAAAGAGCTCTCTCACATTTCGATGTGTTCAAAATTGAAAACCGAGAGATTCGATTCCCATGGGATTAGCTTGGTGGATGAGGAATGGACATATGTACGTGGATCAAGCGCACAACAACAAAAAATTCTGGAGCGGCATATTGGGCACATTGACTACATAACCCAAAAGCATAAGAGATTGCCAAATCCAGCAAATCGTGCAAAAACAGCTCATTTGCATTGGAGAAGATAATGGGCGCCCACATGCTATGTAATGCATAATAGGGGTTAATTCACCATATGTTTATCCAAATTTATCAACTGACAGCCAAATTATGTATCGTTATTGACGAATGATGATAAAATATAATGCCAAATGATTACCCTTAAAACAAGATACAAATGCCTTGCAGGGCCACGAAACTACCTCAGAGCCATATCTCCCAGAATTCATTTTCACCTTTATCGCATTGGATTAGATAATACGGGTGATTACCATATCAAGACATTCTAGTTTGCCTAAGATAACGCTGAAGAAAGGAGAAAAGGAAAATAATAAGGACAATTTGCAAAAACCATTTCCACGGGGAGAAGTGTTAAAAAAAGTCATAAATCTTTTGCATTTGTGCCAATTTAGTCATAAACATTTTTTTAGCGACAATTTAGTTCTAAACATTTTTACTTTATGCCAATTCAGTCCTTTGCGGTCAATTTTGGCCGAATTTTGCTGACTGGGCATCGGCCGGCTAACGTGGCTTGATCAGCACCGACATGGACAACTTTTAATAGTTTTGATTTTTATTTTATTTTATTTTTCTTTTTTTCCTTCTCCTCCTCCTTCCTCTAGTTGGTTATCGGTTGGCAACCGACCACTGGTGACCCTCGTCAGCCACCTTGCCAGTGGCTGCTAGGGCGGCCTCGAGCTGGCCTAGCATTGGGTGGCAAGGCTCACCCTCGCCGCCTTAGCTGGCCTTGCCCATGGCCAATGAGGCTTGACCCTCGCTAGCCTAGCTCAAGGCCGCCCTCACGGCCACTGGGGAGGTGCCTGGCGAGGCTCACCAATGGCCGGTTGTCAAGGTCTGGTGACCAGCTAGAGGAAGGGGAAGGAAAAAAAAAAAAAAAAAAAATTCTAAAATATTAAAATATTATTAAAAGTTGTTTACATCAGCATTGATTGAGGGCCATATTAGTCGGTCGGCATCCAGTTAGCAAAATCAAACCGAAATTGGATGGAAATGACTAAATCGGCACTAAGTAAAAAATGTTTAGAACTAAACTAGCACTAAAAAAAATGTTTATGACTGAATTGGCACAAATGTAAAAAAGTTTAAGACATTTTTTAACACTTCTCCCATTTTCCATGTATATCCACTTGCATCTCCACAATTTATAATTTACAAATTGAATCCCCAATTTTCACCTTATTTTTTTCAAATTGCATTTGTTACCCAAACTTATTAATTTAATTTCCATTTTCTTATCAAAATTATCCTCACCTTCCTGCTTGACTTGCCACCATCGACATGTAGACGCCGCCTGTCCTCAGCCGCTCGCACAGCACCACGTTTGGGCATTTATATATATATATATATATATATATATATATATATATATACACACATACATATACATATCCATATATACATACATACACACACAATATATATATATATATATATATATATATTGTGTGTGTATGTATGTATATATGGATATATATATATATATATATATATATATACACACATACATATACATATCCATATATACATACATACACACACAATATATATATATATATATATATATATATATAAACATATATATACATACATATACATATCCATATATACATACATACACACACAATATATATATTATATAATGTCTCCACAGCACTAGGAGGCCAGTCATTTCGGCACGGTCCAGATCGAGGTTGTCTGGCCTCGATTTGAACCTATCCACGATTTTTACAGAGTTAAGAGTCCCCAAGATGATGGCCCAATCATTCTTTACATGTTCTTAGGATGTTCTCCATCAAATATTTAGACGTGATTTTTCTTCACTAAATCTTAATTTTACTGGTGTAACTGGTGTTTCTTGAGGATGCAAATTGTATGTTTTGGGTTGAAATTTCTCTATAGATGCAAACTACAAATTTAGATAAGTGAGGATGCAAATGTGAATGAGAGTGAGAGCAGCAATTGCAGGTAGTTTTCAATAGTTCTGTTAAAACAAGGAATAAAATGAATCATTCGACAGGGCAAAGTTGTATCCCCTATAACAGAGAAAAAAAAAAGGTAGAGATCTTACAAATTTACCTTTGATCCTTTTTGACATTCCATCCCTTAATTTCGTCTACCTGCGCAAGAGCCTTTTTCCACGCCTTGACTTCCTCAGGAAACCTCTTCTCGTGTTCCAAGAAAGCATCGTTGTATAGTGGAGTCTTGAGTTTAACATCCTCAGGTTCCACATTAAAAAATATGGGAAGGATACTTTTTTCAACATTTGACTTTGACACGTTGTCTACTATGTGAGCAAGCTCACGGAGGCACCATTTACTAGAAGCATAAGTCTTAGAGAAGATGGGTATGTAGATTTTGGAGCTATTGATAGCATGTAGAAGGTTCTCACCAATGACTTCACCAATGCGGAGTTCATCTTCGTCCCTGAATACGTGGACTCCAGCATTTACCAAGTCATTGTAGAGGAAGTCTGCGAATCCATGACGAGTATCAGGTCCTCTGAAATTAAGGAATACTTGATACTGACCCCCTAATGCTCGTGTAGCATTATCAGTAGTCATTGTGACCCCTAAGTTTGCCATCACTAGGAAGATCTCTCTCTCTCTCTCTAAAGAAAAGGTTGGGGCATGTGGCTTTAGCTAAAAACTGAGCTGAGGTATTCAATATAAACGAAGTGAGTGAGTGTCCATACCATAAATCCTTGGCCGGCTCACTTTAAAATCAATTTTTTTTTTGTTATTTCCTACCCAACCCCTCTGCAAGTAGACATCGATGAAGGTGACCAAGACATTTTAACAAGTTAGGAAATTTTTAAAGATTCCTTGGGAAGGTCTTTAATTTTTATTATTTTATTTTTTAATCTTTGGCATCGTTGTGGCCGGCTGCCGGCTAGAGGAAAAAGAAGAAGAGAAGGAAAATGAAAAAAGAAAAAAGAAAAAGAAGAGAAAAATGTACTGAAATTATTTAAAAATTAAATAAACTTCTAAGTCATAAAAAAATTTGAAGGTTGTACCAAAAGCACTTTTATTCTAGGAATAGAAATTTTATACAGTTATCAAACACCTTCGAATGCTCAGAAATTGGTTTAGGAAATAGAATTAGAGAAAACCAATTTTGAGCGGAAACTGTTTTTGGGAATAAAATGGTTACCATATGCAACTAAGTTTCCGTTCCTTTTTCTTTTCCTCCTTAGGAGGAGGTACTGGGTCCATAAATTATTGCAAAATGTTAGAACAAAGCTTTTTTATGCTACGCTGTGAATTAATAAAAAATGAAATGGAGAGAAAATAGAGAAATTTTTCTGCATGAATGCATGCTTACATACATACATACATACATACATACATACATATATAATTATATATATAATTATACATACATACATACATATATAATTATATATATAATTATACATATATATATATATCTAATTATAGAAATAAGAATATTCATCAATCGGTAATCTAAACACTTTGTAAAATATGAAGTTCCTATGTTTTGTTTTTGAACGTTTTTTCCTCCACAAATTCCCTTCAGACCTAAAGGTTGTAACCCATAGCTCTTCACCCTTTTTTGAATAGTTGCAACTCTTCAACCTGATTTTCACTCTTATTCCCATTTGTTTTGCACTTCACAGGGTGCAACATTTATCTGTAATCCCCAGTTAATTAAAAACAACCATTAGGACTTCACTCACCGGATAAACGTTGTATCTGCAAACTATGGAAAGCACCATTTTCCATTTTCTCTTCACGTCATTGTGAAGTTGACACTCCAGAAAAAACACATGTCAAGAGAAACTTTAATGTGCTTATTTGAAAAAGCTCTCTCTCTCTCTCTCTCTCTCTCTCTCTCTCTCTCTCCCCGTAAATCCATCTAAAATAATGCTCAATGCCCATATTTGTTATCCTACAAATTATGATATGGAGAAGTTCTTATAGTTTGGGCATTTCGGCAATCCTGCATTTGGTGGACCATTCCGTTCTTATTCAAAAAAATAAATTTATTACACTTTATATAATTACTCATCTGTTTAGGCTTTAAAATAGTTTCTTTTAAGTATAAGAGTTTTGCTAGCATAATAACTTTTGCACTACTGTGAGAATAATAGCTTGTTATGAGTTACATATTCTTGAAAGAATGGATCCCATAATAATTTATAATTGTTTGATTTTTAGTTTTTTATGGTTAAAATATATCGTTATTCTTATAGCAGATTAAAAACTGTCACATAATCATTTCTTAGATATAAAATATAAGTTTACTTTACATACCGTCCTTATTTGCTAATACCCTAATTTGAAATCTTAAGCAAAGGCTTGCTCAGGTGCAAAATAATCTCATGTCTTTGTTGTGGAAAAATATATCCATTAACCACATGTAAAAGCATGAAAGAACTGTCTTTATAAATAGATGTTATATACGTTTTTGATGTGACGTGGCCTAGCTAAGAAATAAGCTAAGGTTTAAGATATGAACTAGGCAAGAAAGTGCTAATACCTAAAAAGCTTGCCGGCTCGCTTAAAGTCCAATTTGATTTTCCATTTCCCACCTAACACACTACTTTAACAAGTAGATGCCGGCGAAGGTGACCGAAACTTTTTAACAAGTTTGGCAAATTTTTAAAGACGCTTTGGGAGATCATAAAGGCCAATCAGAATCTTTTTTTCCCTTTGGGATGACGGCACCTTGTCCTTAAACTAATGCAAAATATTTAATCAGATCTTTGAACTTTTAATTATGCAACTGGGTTATATTTTTTTGTTTGAATTGGTCCATTCATCAAACTGTAAACAGAGATTTTTATATAGCCATTATATGCTGACGTTGCACTTAATGGATAATTATAACATAAAAGCTGTTTTCAAAGTTCAAAAAGACAAAAATTTTAAGAAAAAAAGGGAAAAAGTCACAAAAAAAACCCCAAAATTTACCTGGTGTGACAAATTTATCCAAAATTTTTTTATTACACAAAAAATCCTAAATTTTGTCAATTGTGACACATTCACTCTAAAAAATTTTTGTGACATAAAAAAATCAAAACTTGTATGCGTGTGACATATTTACCCCAAACTAAAGGTATTTTTGTCTTTTATTTTTTAATTTTTTTTTCTCTTCCCTCCGCCATGGCCGAACTTAGGCGAGGCCCATCCTTATTGGCGTTGGGCGAGAGTTGCCTTCTTTGACATCAGGCGAGGGCATTCCTTGCTAGATCTGACTTGGGCAAAGGCCGCCCTCACCTGCGTTGGGTGAGGGTCGCCCTTGTCGGATCTAGGGAGGGCTGTCCTCACCCGCCTAGGCAAGGGTGAATCTCGCCCGACGCCTGCGATGGCGGCCCTCGCCGAGTCGGCCTCCTTCCGCCATGGCCGACGGAGGGAAGAGAGAAGAAGGAAAAAAAAAAAGGAAACAAAAAGAAAAAAATTAAAAATAAAAGATGAAAATGCCCTTTGGCAATAGAGTTTGGAGTAAATGGTGTCAAAGTTGACAAAGTTTAGGATTTTTTGTGTTACAAAAACTTTAGGGGTAAATTTGTCATACTGGGCAAATTTTTGGTTTTTTCTGGTTTTTTTCCCAAAGAAAAATCAAGAGGTGAAGATGACGGATAATGCAGTCAAGCGGCAAGGATCATTGGCTCTCCTCGCTCTGGCAATGAGGGCTGTGCTCCTCATTCACATCTTTAGTAAGGGGTGGCCCTTGTCACTACCACTTTGCTGAAAAATGATTTATTGGAAACTATTTTCCTTTATTATGAAGTATTTTACTAAATAAACGCACCCTTAGTTTCTTTCTCTCTCCCATCCCTCAAAGAAGAATGTGGATGTGATGTGGCTTAAACTAAGAACTGAGCTGAAGTTATCGTCCCATGAACAGCTTCGGCTCACTTTAAAATCAAAGTTTTTCAACTAATGCTCTGTATTAGAAAGTAGCAACCTGTGAAGGTTGTTTTCAGGTCTATTTAACTAATGTTGATGATGACTTTAATGGAGTGTCTCAGACTTTTCAATAATTTTAATATTTTTTGACTCCTTAGAAGAGCGTAAAAAGAAAATATGCTGCAATTCAAATAATTTTCAATTTGATTCCATTTTGGCTTGATAAGATATGTATAACCCCATAGTCCGGTGTTGCATTTCTTGGAAATGAATCTGAGGTCCCACTTTCTTAAATTTATATGTGGCGTTCTATTGACATCTCTATAGATACATAACCTCATTAAGCAACAACCATTGATTCTAGCGTTTGACATATATTCGTAGAGGACATCAAGGTGATAGATGAAAGGAAAAATAAGAAATTAGACATTTATTATATCGTCTTATTATAGTTAACTAGAATTCATAAAGTCACACAGACTTTTTTTTTTTCCTGGGGGTAGATTACTGAGGGGGCACCCAGCGACATTCAAGTCGGAATCTTTCACAAAAGAATAAAAGAGATTTTTAATAAGATAGATTTTTCTAGTGTGGCTTCAGGAAAGAAACAAAGTTGGCCGGCTCCTTTTAAAATCAAATTTAATTGTCTACGCCCGGTGAAGGTGTCCAAGACTTTTCAACAAGTTTTGGAAATTTAAAAAAAAAAAAAAATCCTTAGGAGACCATAAAGACCAACTGGAATTTAAAAAAAAAAAATTATAAATCCTTTTGGGGTGAAGGCATTGAGTCCTTATATTATTATAAGAAAAAAATATTAAAAAATGTTCAATCATGTCCCTCAATTTTTTGGGGTTCCTAAACTGTACTTTTTTTGTTTTTTGGCCTCCGTTCACATCTTAGGTGAGGGTCAGTTGCCCTCATTGCTTCTCCAGGAGCTACATCAGCGAGAGGAGAGGACTGAGCAAAGAGTGCAATCGTTTAATTAGGCAAAACTAAAAGGAAACAAATGCATCTCATGAATTTCGTAAATTAATTTGGTTTTATTGCAGAATGAATTCAGTCTCTAGGCAAAACGAAGTTGGCCGGCTCCTTTTAAAATCAAATTTAATTGTCTACGCCCGGTGAAGGTGTCCAAGACTTTTCAACAAGTTTTGGAAATTAAAAAAAAAAAAAATTCCTTAGGAGACCATAAAGACCAACTGGAATTTAAAAAAAAAATTTATAAATCCTTTTGGGGTGAAGGCATTGAGTCCTTATATTATTATAAGAAAAAAATATTAAAAAATGTTCAATCATGTCCCTCAATTTTTTGGGGTTCCTAAACTGTACTTTTTTTGTTTTTTGGCCTCCGTTCACAGCTTAGGTGAGGGTCAGTTGCCCTCATTGCTTCTCCAGGAGCTACATCAGCGAGAGGAGAGGACTGAGCAAAGAGTGCTATCGTTTAATTAGGCAAAACTAAAAGGAAACAAATGCATCTCATGAATTTCGTAAATTAATTTGGTTTTATTGCAGAATGAATTCAGTCTCTAGGCAAAACGAATGCAATCCAAAAAGCAGTACAAGATTTCCTTTGATGGAGGCGCATGCATTTGTCCAAAGTGAATTTCCTTTTTATTTTTCAGATTTTCCTGCTGTTCCAGATTTTTATGTTCTAAATTATGTGTCTCGGTTAAGTTTGAAGCTTCCTCTTAGCTGACGCCCTCCGCATGTTCGCCGAAATGTCTGATTGAAGTGAACGCGTTTATTCTTAGTCCTCCGTCCGTTTTTATTGTTCGTGGTTTGTCAAATGTGTTCCGGTAAATTTCCACCGCTAGCCTTTGCATCGAATACCCCTGTGTTGTGGTTTCTTTCGGTGTGGGCTCGTCCTTGATAGACCCGACCCCGGGCGTCGGAGATCTAGTCCTGAACGTCACCTAGGAACCAACATTGGGTTCCCATATGCAAGTGTCACGGGTCGGTCGAACACGAACAATCAAACACCGTGCGGCCTTAGGATCGGTGATCCCAAGTCAGCCTACTCACTCACCCGCACAACACAAGAGTCGGTTTACACAAGGGGCGAGCGTATTTCACTATGAATGAGCTCGAATGAGGGGGAGGGACCCCTTTTATACAAGTTCGAGATCAATCTCGGCCGTGGATCGTCCCTCCGATCCAACGGTTACATTTGAATTCGTATCATCATTACAAGGCTACCGGTAGGCCACTCGATGGCTACGTGCATGGGGAACGGCATGGTGCGGGCACAAGTTAGAAGCAAGATCGGGGGCGGCATGGACGGATCGGAACCGGCATGGGCGTGTCGAGCCGCGACACGGAGCGGGTGAACAACTCGGTTGTGCGGGGCGATCACGGTCGACCAGGCGGCGGCTCGGCCGGTCGTGCACGGTCGTGCGGACCGATCGGGGATCGGTCGGTCGGTCGATCGAGGATCGGTCGGGGATCGGTCGGGACGGTGATCGATCGGGCGCTCCCACCTACGCCCAGTGCGTGACACGGCCGAGCACGGACGGTCTTGGTCATGCTCGTCCGTCGGCCGTGTCGATCTCCCCCACCTAATTGGGCGACGCCCTCGTCGCGTCCGCGGCATGGAAGGCTTCGATGTGCTTCTTGGAAGCGCCACGGGCCCTCGGAGGGTTTCCAACTCGCTTCATTCTCGGAAGGCCCTTCCATCGAACGAGGTACTCTTTCCTTGGTGCACAATATCTCTTCCGTATGATTCGATCGGCCATGATGCATTCCATGTGACATCCCGATTTTATCTTTCTGGTTTCAATTGAATAAGTCGGGCCTTTCATCTTCGTGCCTATAGCTCTCTTCTCCGAGCTGGCCACTCACGAGATAACTAGCCTATCGGTGAAGCCGTTAAGGAATCGAACGCAATAGACTTCGAGAATTCGACAGAACCGCTTGCTTTCGCCGTGCTAATCTGCAGGGTCATTACGACACGGACCGATTAGAGACCGGAGATAGGTCGACTCGACAAAGGCATGTGATTAAGCGTGGGTGATTCCACGTGATTTCACAAATCTTGTTGATCGGCACTAGACCGATTACTCTGTCGTTTTGGTACCCTGTGTCCGTATTTGAAATCTTGAGATTTCTACGACAACCGAGAGTCGCCAATGTGTCGAAGATGTATTTTGTGGCTTGAAAATAATCAATCACGAGTCAATTGCACGAAAAATTCCTAAAAGCTACCTGGTAGGTTAGACGCTAAAGTCGCGCAGATTGAAATTAACCGAGAAATTGAACTCGATTTCGAAATTGAAGGGCTGTTATGTCACAATTCATTTTAGGAACGTCGACTCATCCTCAGAAGATTTTTCTACAAACCGAGATTTTTGGCAGAAAAGCAAAGTAAGGCCGTTTTTGTTCGAGATTATTAGAGGGCCGTTTTTAATTAAATCTTTGGGATGCAAGTTGGATCATTTGATGGGGAAAAGTCATAAGAAGGTTGAGGACACATGGGTTAATTTAATTGAGCTTCAATTGGATGGAATTGATTGAGAAATTGAAAGAATTGATGTGCAAATAAGTGAAATTCGTATCTTATGGTGACAAGCAAAATGGGCCATTGTGCTTGTCTTGGAAGCTTGGAGGTGAGTGGAAGGTGACATCACATTTGAGAGGTCATGGTGGGCCATTTTGGGGATTAAAGAAAGAGGAAAATGTGAGAAGTGGTCCCCTAAGAGAGAGAAACTGATTCTCCCCTTTCTCCTTCGTTGAGCCTCCCCTCCATCTCCTTTCTTCTTTGTGCGAACCAGCAAAGACAGCAAACGCAGAAGCAGCAACCTCGTCCCACCGAAACCGGAGCCAAGGCCGTCGTCGCCGTGCGCCGTCGCAGCTCCGCGACCGCCTAGCCGCGCCGTCCACCCCCGTCCAGTCGAGCTGCCCTCCACGAACCGCCTGGCCAGCTGCTGTTCGTTGGTCTTGAGGGACGGTAGAGACCCGCCGGAGCTCCCTCCGACCACCTCCGACCACCTCCGGCCACCGTGAAGCCCCGCCAAGGTCCGGTTCAGCTCCTCCGTCCATTCCCGACCCCAACCTACCCCGGATCTGCCCTCCTTCGCCCCCAACCAGCAGCGCACAGAGAGTGCAGAAAATGGGTATCGCAGTGGGGTTTTGGCCCGTTTTGGCCGCCTTCCTGAGCCCGAATGCTCGGCCCGCCTTGAGGAAAGTCGATCCTCGCATCGTTGCCGTCGTTTTGGGTGAGTTTTGCTCACTAATGCCTTTTTAGTTTGCTAATTACACTTAAAGGTTGATTAGTGTTAGTTAAATGTAATTAAGTGGTTAGATTAGAATGGATTAGGGATAATTAATGAATTGCATTATATATTAGTCAAATGGTTAGTGTACTTAGATAGAGAACGGCCCATAGTATTTATTGGATGTCTCTTGGGATTTTTCCCGACCCTTATCGGGTGTTAATTAGGCAATTCGGGCCTAAGTGGAATTTTTAGGAATTAAATATTAATTTTTGAAATTAATTATTTAATTATTTATTTTTCCGAAAATTTAACGAGATGGCCAGTGACCGAAGTTTTATCTTGATGATTGTGGTGCGATCCATTTATTTAATTGAGCTTTATATTGTGCTAAATTGAATTTCTTGTATTTAAATATTAAATTTCGAAATTAATTATTTAATTATTTATTTTTCGGAAATTTAGACCGGGATGGTCGACGATTTAATTTAATTGCCGATCTTGTGTATTTAGAATTTGAATTTGATGAGTGGATAATGCAAATTGAGTGTTGATTGTGAAAAATATGTATTTTAATCAGAAAATCCCAAGTGTCGAGTTTGGCATCGAAATTGGATTTTTAAGGATTACTATTGTAATTGGAGTATATGAATGAAATGCAAAGTGTCCGAAAGGTCGGTATTGATTTGTCGTGTGTTGGTTGACGACTCGGTCGCATGATGGTAGTGGCTGTTCGATTTGGACTGTATTCCTTTAAAATTGCCGTCGACTTAGTGATGAGACTCGGGTCACAATGGAGGCTAAGCCAACTGGACCTGATTCTAAACTTAGTGACGAGCCTCGGGTCGTAGTAAAGGCTAGGCCGACTGGACCTATGCTCCTTCGGAATGCCGTCGACGTGGTAACGAAGCCGCGCTCCGAGGGGGAGCGATGCGACATTAATGTCGTAGATAGCCGACTGCGAGTAAGTATGCCGCTTGTGTGGTAGTGGTTATCGGTTGGAACGCGTGTGGAGTGTGGTTACCGATTATATTGAAAGTTGCTTAGTGGGGCCGTGATTACCACCTATAGATAAGTTATGTCCTAAGGACCGTGATTCATAATTGTGAATTGATTGATTGAATTGAAATGACCGTGGCTTGATCTTGTTGGTGTGTAATCGACTAGGTCGGTTGGATCGATGCTTCGATTAGTGATGTGATTGCTTTGATGCTTATTTGATATGGGCTAATATGCGGTGGAATCGAGAGGCCAAGGTAAGTCTTCCGACTCATGTTGTGCATAGCAACCCAAGGTGTATTAGTTTACTAATAAGGTCTTAGGGGGTAGAACTCTGGCGAGACGTAGTCTCATCCGTTGTGGGACAACATTTAAGGACCACGATGAAGAAGCGAGGAGAAAGAAATCGAAGAGGAGTATCTGAGGAGAACCCCGAGGATGATCCAGTAGGATATTGATGACTTTTGTTGTAGAATCAATTTGAGTAGAAACCAACCTTTTTAGCATGGCTTGTATATGTACATGTATGATTGAGTCGTTATATTTGTATATAAGGTTGTTGGTTTTCGGGTTTAAGTTTCTAGTCCTTTGTTCTATCCCAATGTTTTATTGTCTGGAGATTTTTATAACTGCTTCCGCATGTGCAATATAAAATGAAAGGGGTCGGCGATGTGTAGTCCTGGGATATCGCATTTTAATATCGACCAAAGTTGAAGGATGGTCACGTGACCGAGGGTCGGGGCGTGACATTCCACATCCCGATCATAGGAGGTCTTTGCTCCAAGGGGTGCTCACTGTGATGCGCCTCGATCCGGATCATCCTCGTCCGCATGGTAAGGCTTCAACATGCTCACAAGGAACACGGGTGCACTTCGAGCTTGGACGGTAAGTCCAACTTGTAGGCTACCTTCTCGATCCGCCGCAACACTCGAAAGGGGCCTTCATAGCAACGGATGAGTCCTTTGTGCACGTCTCGATATCGAAGGACGAGGTGCAATTTGGCCGGCACCAAGTCCCTACTTGAAACTCCACGTGTCGTCGCTTTCGGCCCACTTCTTCGTGCGTTTTGAAGCTCTATTTAAGCACGCCCGCGCCAAGTCCGCATGTTCATCCCATTCCTTGGCGAGCTTGTACGCGGACGGGTTACTTCCTCTATACCCCGAGGCAATCGCGCTAGGTGTGAGCTACCGTTGTCCGGTCCACGATCTCGAACGGGCTCTGGTTTGTGGACTCACTCCGCGCAAGTTGTATGAGAACCGGGCAACGTCGATTAGCCGTGCCCAATTCACTTGTGTGTTGCTCACATAGTGTCGGAGATAGATTTCAAAGCAATGCATTCACTCGCTCCGTCCGCCCATCGGTTTGAGGATGCATCTTGGTTGAAAAGTTGAGATTTGTCCCCAAAGCAACTTGAAGAGCTCGGTCCAAAACCGCCCGGTGAATCGAGGATCGCGATCGCTCACGATCGTGCATGGAACGCCCAATATTTAATGGCGTGCTTGAGGAATAGTTTGGCGGCTCCTCGGGCCGCGCAATCCTTAAAGTGGCCGGCACGAACGTCGCATACTTGGAGAATCGGTCCACCACGACCATGAGAGTCCGACACCGCCGGACTTGGGCAAGTTCACGATGAAATCCATCGAGACACTCTCCCATGGATGCTCCGGGATAGCAACAACGGTCTGAGGAGCCCCGCGGGGACCGTTGCTTTATCTTGTCTTGTTGGCAAACAAGACACGTCCGCACATAGGCTTCCACATTGTCCCGCATATGCGGCCAATAGTATTGATCCTCGACGAGTGCCATGGTGCGGTGGATTCCTAGGATGACCCGCCCATTTAGAGTCGTGGCACTCGTGTAGGATTTCTTTCCGAAGCTTCCCGTGGAGCGGCACATAAAGTCGCCGTCCTTTGGTGTAGAGGAGATCATCCTCGAGCCAAAACCGCCTCGTCTTGCCCTCGAGCGTATCGAAGGAGGGCTTAGGCCGTTTGGTCATGCTTTAGCCCCTCCGATACGATCTCTCCGCGGACAATCGGGTCGGCTCATCACATTGGTCAATTCGAGCTTCCGCTTAAGGCATCGGCCACGGAATTGGATTTTCCGGGCTTGTATTCCAACACATAATCAAACTCGGCCGGGAAGTCTTGCCACCGAGCCATTTTGGGGTGAGCTTCTTCTGAGTTTGGAAGTAGCTCGTGGCCACATTGTCGGTTCTCACCACGAACCGTGATCCCAAGAGATAGTGCCTCCACGTACGAAGGCAATGTACCACCGCGGTCATTTCTTTCTCTTGGACCGTGTACCGCCTTTCGGTATCATTCAACTTCCGAGACTCGAAGGCAACTGGATGCCCTTCCTGCATCAAAACACCACCGATAGCAAAATCAGAAGCATCGGTCTCTACCTCGTATGATTTGGTGTAGTCGGGCGGCAAAGACAAGCACCGGTTCTTCGGTCATGGCCCGCTTGATTGATTGAACGCCTCTCGGCACCGGTCCGTTCACTCCCACGGTCTTTCCTTCTTCAAGATATCCGTGAGTGGCACGGTGAGTTTCGAATATCCTCGGATGAAGCGGCGATAGTAGTTCGTGAGTCCGAGAAAGGATCTCGGCTCCGTTACCTTGGTTGGAGGCTCCCCAATCAACAATGGCGCGGATTTTGGTCGCGTCCATCCGCACTCGTCCGCCCCGACGATGTGCTCGAGGAAAGGGATTTCTCTTTGTGCAAAGGCACATTTCTCACGCTTCACATATAAGTCGTTCTCCGAAGGGTCCGGAAAAACTCGACTCAAGTGATCAATGTGTTCCTCGAGGTTCGGTATATATGACAATATCATCAAGGTAAACTACAACGAACCGGTCAAGGAACGGATGTAGTACCTTGTTCATGAGAGTGCAAAACGTCGCCGGCGCATTAGTCAAGCCGAACGGCATGACGAGGAACTCATATGATCCATAACGGGTCACGCATGCTTTGTCTTCGGCTCATCTCCTTCGCAATCCGCACTTGATAGTACCCGATCGAAGATCGAGCTTGGAGAACCATCGCTTCTCCGGCCGATCGAACAAGTCGGCTATAAGGGAATCGGATACTTGTTCTTGACGGTCGGCTTGTTCAATGCCCGATAGTCAATGCATATGCGGAGGGATCCGTCATGCTTCTTTTGGAACAAGACCGGGACACCGAATGGGGCCTTGGATGGTCGAACATACCCAGCATCGAGCAGCTCATTGAGTTGTTTCCTCAGTTCTTCTAATTCGGGTGGGGCCATGCGATAGGGAGCCATGGCCGGCGGTCAAGCACGGCACAAGCTCGATCCGATGGTCAACTTCTCGCCCAGGAGGCGGCTTTGGGCAGCTCGGGCGATATCACATCTTGTAAGGTGTCGAGGACTCGAGCCACCTCTTCCGTACCTCATTCTATTCTCGTGCCCTCCTCCTTTAACGCCGCAAGAAGGTCACCTCGCCTTTGTGTAGCCCGCAGTGTCACCGCATGGCCGATAGCATTTTCCTATCGTGTCCCGACTCGCGGTAGATTGGGACCATGCATTGGCACCGTTTATCGAAGATGCATATGCAATCCGCGAAGGGCATAACACCCGCATTGATCCGGTCGAGAAATCCTAAACCGAGTATGAAATCATAGTCATCGGGGATTACCTCGACATCCTCTCTACCGGTCCATGGACCGAGGTGAAACTCACGCCTAGCCATGCCGCCATTTGGTTGGGACTTCTCTAGAATTCACCATTTTGAGCCAACCGCATCCTTTGTCTCGGCCAGGAAGATTCGAACTTCTTCGCAGACCTCTTTGGATATGAAGAGATCGGACGCCCGGTATCCACTAACGCGCTCATCGTGGTACCACCGATCTTCACGTCCACGAACATCATCCCTTTGGATTCCTTGGCCTTTGGCCTTCGATCGATCCAAGGATCCGTAATGATCCCAACCGCGCCTCCTCTCGCGGCTTGTCCTCCTTGCCAAGGCCGCCAACTTTTCTCTTTTCGGGCAATCACGGGCCATATGGGGACCATCACAAAAGAAGCACTTGTAAGTGCGTACCTTACGATGGTATCCTCCGTTGCTTGACTCAGGTTGATTCCTAGGAGGGACCGAAGGCGGTCGGCCTCCGTTGGGTCGATTATACCGGTTTCGATCTCCCCACCAATGGCCTTTTCTCTAGGCCGCGAGTCGGGCTTGGCGCGGTTGTCGGCCATATTCCACTGAGGACTCGGCCACGGAAGTAGCCATTGTTAGATCCGTTGCATTGCACCGCTTGAGTTCTTGCTTGACCCATGGTTTGAGTCCGCTCATGAACTAGTGGAATGCCTCCGTCTCGGTCATGGACGGGATTTGGAGCAACAACTCCGAGAATCGCTTCACATAGTCACGGACTCCGCCTTTTTGCTCTAGGCGTTTGAGTTCTCCGCGAGCTTCCTCCTCCGCATAGGCGGGATAGTAGGTCTGTCGAAATTCCTCGACGAACCGAGCCCATGTGGTGATAGGGTCGCCAATCCTACCATCCGACCGACGTCGCCACCATAGCAGCGCATCATCGCCTAAATACATGGCTGTGGTGTTTACCCGAATCACGTCGTCGGTCGTTCCCATGGTTTGGAAGTATCGTTCCATGTACCACAGGAAGTTGTCCACGTCCTTCGCCACCCGAGAGCCCTTGAACTCTTTTGGTTTTGGTGCATCGGCACGGGATTGCACGGTGATCACCCCATTCACGCGTCCGCTTCAAGCTCGGCGAGCTTGGCTTTCATCTCGGCCATCTCCGTGCGCATGGCCACCAACGCGGCCTCCCAAGTCTTGTCCGTCGGCGTCAGCTCGTGCGGGATGGATCCCAAGCACCTCGACACGGAGCTCTCCCATGCCGGCTTGGAGTTCTTGCACTTCGGCCAAGAGCTCCTCCCTACCGGCTTCCGCTCCATCAACGGTCCGGTGCGGGTCGTCCACCATCGCCGGACATCCGTGACGATCCCCTCAGGACCGTCATTCGGTTTTCCGGATCCCCTTTCGGGTCTCTTGAACATGAGACAAAGCACGGTTCTTCTTTGACCGGGTGACCTTCTCGATTGGCCGCCCACGATCCTCACGGTTGTCACCTTGCACGACCGGAACATCGCACGAGGATCGGCCATTGCTCAGAACGATTGCTCGATACCACTTGTCACGGGTCGGTCGAACACGAACGATCAAACACCGTGCGGCCTTAGGATCGGTGATCCCAAGTCGCCTACTCACTCACCCGCACAACACAAGAGTCGGTTTACACGAGGGCGAGTGTATTTCACTATGAATGAGCTCGAATGAGGGGGAGGGACCCCTTTTATACAAGTTCGGGATCAATCTCGGCCGTGGATCGTCCCTCCGATCCAACGGTTACATTTGAATTCGTATCATCATTACAAGGCTACCCGGCAGCCACTCGATGGCTACGTGCATGGGGAAGCGGCATGGTGCGAGCCAAGTCGAAGCAAGATCGGGCGGCATGGACGGATCGGGATCAGCATGAGCGTGTCGAGCCGCGACACGGAGCGGTGAACAACTCCGGTTGTGCGAGGGGGCGATCACGGGTCGACCAAGGGCTGCTCGTTGGTCGTGCACGGGTCGTGCGGATCGATCGGGGATCGGTCGGTCGGTCGATCGGGGATCGGTCGGGGACCGGTCGGGACGGTGATCGATCGGGCGCTCCGGCTACATGCAGTGCGTGACACGGCCGAGCATGGACGGTCTTGGTCATGCTCGTCCGTCGGCCGTGTCACAAGCATAGAGTTTTGGGTGATAGGTTTAGGACTCGCTTGGTAATATTCTCTCACATATCTTGCGGATCTGGTTTGATCATACAGTGACTCAAACGGCAATGCAACTTTTCCAGGCTAATGGTCTTCCAAATCGCTCTAGTCATCAGTGCGATTTGCTGGCTGAAATAGAATGATACACGGCAACGACAGCCAAAATGGACATGTGAAGTCGAGTCCTAGAAGGAGCGGGACGAGCAGACTTCTGAAGAAAAATGACAGGCTCGTTCCATCATACCTGTGATATCATGTTTCTCATGAAACATTTAAGCAATGACTGTGCATAGATTCTGGAGATAAGTTTTGATTCAAAGTCTTGGTTGACTTCCTCAGTTAGCAAGTCTGCCTCCATTCTGAATGTACAATGCGAATTATTTCACATTCTAGTGCAGAAGTTAAAAGAAAATCACTTAATTCATGCAGCTCCAAGAAGTACGGACCAGCAAACGGCAACTTGGTAATCAATGATTTTTAGTCTTGTAATGAAGCTCAGGTCTGCCTCGAGTTCGAAAATGGAGAGGAGACTTTACAAATAGGAGAGTTAAAGGAGATAAAGCTTTCGTGCTGGTCTTGCTCCGAGATGATCCTCTAATTCTTGATCGATTAATCTTATCATGGCGAGACTCATCAACAGATAGCAGCAATGCTCAGACACGGTTCTTGATCGAAACCCCGAACTTGCTAAATAGCAGTTAAAAGGGTACTCACAAACTGCGAAGAGGCTGTTGAGTGTTGAGGTAGATGTATGTTGCAGTTTTCACCAGTAAGGTAGAAATCCTCTTCATCTTGCGGCCGTGCAAGGGTCGGTCCAACGTCTTGAGGAATTGGTTTGAGAGAGGCTAAGCGTGGCGTGCGATAGGGTCCTTGAACGGCGATTTCATGGCCGTCGAGAACAATAACTTGGAGGCTTTGAAGCTTCTGGTTGAGAGCCTTCGGGAGGTCATGACATGGGCTTAGGAAGTTAAGAGTTGTGTTAGGACAGAAAAAAGGTCATAGAAGTCTTGAGAGATAAGAGATAATATACGACAAGACTAACATTAGCAAATTTGTTTAATGTCAGATGTTTTTCCATGGATAGGCTCTAGTTCTAGGAAAGATACGCAAAATAAGTTAAAAAATTATGAGAGAATGATAATAATAGATGTTGAGAAAAGAAAATTACAACATACCACCGACTAATGTGCATCATGTACATAAGAAAAGAGGAATCTTTGAATAGACTATAGATTATGCAATTAATTCTAGTAATTGGAAATGATGGAAAAATTTTCAACTATTTTCGAAAGGGAAGTCAAAAATAGAAAGTAAATCGGAAATCTCTCAATTGGTTTCTACGTAGCGTAAAACAAGGAAGGATAAATAAAAACAGGAAAAATTATACTACTTATAGCATGGCGTAGGGAAAACCCCAAAGAAAATTCATTTTCCTGTGGTTGGATAATTTTCGGAGAGAACACTGAAGTATCACCATATTAGGTGAGTGGCAATAAAGAAGAATGGAATAAACCTGCTAGTTTAGAAGAAGCGAATTCAGCGACAGAACAAGGTAATTATACTAATTATTCTTGCAGCCATTAGGCAAACAACTTAACAGAATGGAAACAAACCC
The DNA here is from genome assembly GCA_017140595.1 of Eucalyptus curtisii. Lineage (NCBI taxonomy): Eukaryota > Viridiplantae > Streptophyta > Magnoliopsida > Myrtales > Myrtaceae > Eucalyptus > Eucalyptus curtisii. The sequence continues at coordinate 20,158,557 of CM029501.1, read as the reverse complement.
ATGGAAGAGGCCAGAAAAGAAGAACCGGAAACTCCTGTAGCAGAAATGAGACAACAGATTGGCTGGTGGAAGGAGAAATATGATGCATTACCTTGTTCTTCTTATCATGACCTTGATGTCTTAGACTCAAGGCCGAGCTTGAGCCTTTGTCCGTCCCTAATCTTAAACTTGACCCCGTTTTAGTCGTATCCTTTCTTGGACTCGAACCTCTCCCCCTTCCTGAACTCGAAGCCGCACCCTCTCCTGAAGTTGAACCTCTGCCCCTTCCCCTTCCTGTACTCGAAACTGCGCTGCTCCACGAACTCGAAGCTCTGCCCCTTCCTGAATCCGATGCCTTACTCTTTCCTGAACTAGAAGCTGCATCCCCATGCGACATCGTAGCTTTGCTGTTTCTTGGACTTGAGGCTGTACCCCTTGCTCTGCCTCTCATCGCAGGATTCCTTCCCGGTGGGTTCGAAGCACATCTGGTCCCACTTCCTCTGCCTCTTCTTGAAGGTACTTGGTCGGTCTGCACAATTCTATCCGTCTTCACCTGGACCACGTCGAAATTCCACATAAGTTTTAACGACTGCACAGTTAAGATAATGCAAAAATCTTCAGTACTTACAGAAGCAATGTCTATCTGATCCTCAACTTCGGTTGTAGCTTTGCAGGGCATCTCATGATGTTCGATTCCTTCGCACTGTTGGTAAATCAACTGGACAGGTTCCACAGTCTCATCCCGCTTCTCCTTCCTATTTTCCGTACTCGCCGTTTTCCCTCCATCGACAGTACCATAGTGCCTAACCTTTCCGTCCCCGATTTGCCTCCTATTTTCCGTGGCGTCGAAAGATTCTGCATTGCCCAGCTGGGACTGGATATCGTCAATAGAGGAGGTGCCATCCGTTTGGCTTTCACCCTCAGTTGCAGAGTCCAAACCTTCGTTAGGGATTGAAACGTCCCACACAGCCCCATCTTCATTGGAGTACACATCAGTCTTCATTGTCCATACCTCTCTTAACCTACTTATTGTATCGTCGTCGTATTCTTCTTGCTCAAAACGGTCACTCCTTAAAAGGACGAGTAATTCAATGAATCCTCTTTTAGATTGCAGTCGCACCATTTCCTTCGCTTGCTCATCACTCTTGATCTCTAATTCTATGGCCTTGTTGCCCTCGCCCCATAAATTGTCCGAGATTGTCTGACAGTCTTCATGAAGAGTATAGTGCCACATTCTCTTCATATGATAGCCGAAATCTTTCACGTAAGCAATTAATCCCTTATATGTCACTGAATCAGGGGTGACGTCTTTCATTTCCCTCCACCAACCACCAAACTTTGATACAAAGAAGAATTTGATTGTCAAGGGATCTTCCATATGTTATTTAACAGGGTCAACGCGAGAGTCAAACAACATATGTATTGGATATATATTAATTTTTTTTTATGCATATTTACCTGAAATTCAATACCCCACAAACATCATTGATTAGTTAGGAATACAGGTCCTCTTAGCTCAACATGCTTTGTTCCACTGCAACCTTTATGGTTTAATTATTAGATTGATTTACTAAAGTGATTTCTTTAAAATTATAGTTACTCGCACTAATTATTACATACCATACCAAGTAAAGAAAAATAAAAAAAAAAACCAAAAAAAAAAAAAAAAAAAGAAGGTAAGGGTCCTGCTTTTTTAATTCCATGGGTACTTTCGTTTCTCTTTTTACTTTTTATGTTATTTTTTTAGCCAACGTTAATTCTTCATCTTGTTTTCACTTTAATTACATTAATCTATTAACCTTATCGGACTTCATGTACTAATCTTTTAATGGTAATTATGTGTTTCGAATAACAATACTGGCATAAGTGCAATTGTTTTGCAATATGGAACTCAAAAGAAGTTTTATTTTCTACTTTTTGAGAGAAAAATCCATAACCTTGGGAGACATTGTTTCAAATCGGTTTATGAAATTGTTAATCAAAAGTAATATGCTTAAATTATTGTCTCTTTTCATCAGAAGTAGCACTTTTTAGTGAAATAATATGTTTTTTTTTTTTTCGAGGATCCGACTATACCTTGGGGGAAGTTGGCCCAGCAACCCACCGCTAGGGCCCCCCATTTAAATCGCGTTAGTAACGCGACAATTCAAACTCTCGACCACATTGAAGCAGGAGAGAACGAATACTAACGCGGCTGCCCACGGGTGGGTTAGTGAAATAATATGTTCACTTGTGTAAAAGTCACATTATCTCATAATATATGACTATTTGTTCAAGTAACATGTGTTGGAAAAATACTGCTTCGAATAGCACTTGCATATTCTAATTGTCACACGCCCGCCGGTATTATAATTTAATTTAATACTAGAATCAAATGGAGTACTTATTTCCTTGAAACCAAGATGTTGAAATTTATTTAATAATTTTTCAACAGTAACCCCCACTATGTTTCTTAACTTTAATACCTAAGATATTATCTACTTCACCCAAATCCTTCATTTTAAACATGGAAGTTAGATACTTCTTAGTCTCAATAATTTCAGTCATATTCGTTCCAAAAATAAGCATATCATCAACATACAAGCACACTAAGACACCATAGTCTTTAGTGAATTTAGAGTATATACATTTATCAGCACTACTATTGATGAAACCATTTGACAATATGACCGAATTAAACTTTTCATGCCACTTTGCTTAGGAGCTTGCTTAAGCCCATAAAGGCATTTCCAGGAAGAACAAAATTTGGACTAACTCCATAAGAAACAGTCTTAACATCCATTTGATGAACACAAAGATCATAAATGGAAGCTAGAGCAAAAAGAACTCGAATAGAAGTTATACGTGCTACAGGAGCATATGTATCAAAATAATCTATTTCTTCTTTTTGTCTATATCCCTTAGCTACAAGTCTAGTTTTAAAAGCTTGAATAGTACCATCAAAATGATATTTTCTTCTAAAAACCCATTTGCACCCTATAGGTTTTGATCCTTTCGGTAAATCTACTAATACCCAAGTATTATTGGACATAATTGAGTCCATTTCATCATTCACAACTTCTTTCCAAAAGGAAGCATCTCTAGAAGACATAGCTTCATCAAAGTTTCTAGGATCATCTTCTAGATTTAGTACTAAAGGATATTTATTTATCACGTTATTATCTCCATCTCCTTCAACAAGACAAACATGAGTAATAAATTCAGGACCTAAGTCTTTTATTTTCCTAGCTCTAGTACTTCTCCTTGGTTCAATCATGTCTCTAGAATCATTCGTTTCTTTCTCTTGAGAATCTCTTTGAGTTTCCATAAATTTAGGATTATTTTCAATAATTTCAGAATTTGTAAAACATTTATTCTCAAAGAATTCAACGTCTCTTGATTCTACAATGACATTGGACTCTAAATCAAGAAGCCTATAAGCTTTACTATTTTCAGCATACCCAATGAAAACACTTTTGATAGCTCTAGGACCGAGCTTTGTTCTCTTAGGATCGGAGCTCAGTATGCCAAACACCCCCACACTTTAAGATATGACAAATTTGGCTTTCTACCTTTCCATACTTCATAAGGGGTTATGTCATTTCTCTTGGAAGGTATTCTGTTATGAATATAGCATGCGGTAAGTAATGCTTCTCCCCAAAGATTAATTGGTAGTTTTGAATTTGAAAGCATACAATTAACCATTTCTCCAAGAGATCGATTTTTCCTTTCAGCCAAACCATTTTGTTGTGGAGTATATGGTGCTGAAGCTTGATGAATAATACCATGTTCTTCACAAAAAGAAGAGAATTCATTTAAGAAATATTCTCCACCTCTATCCGAACGTAGAACTTTAATTTTCTTTTCTAATTGATTCTCTACTTCAGCCTTATATTTCTTAAACATGGTAAATGCTTCATCCTTCGATCTCATGAGATAAACATACAAAAACCTACTACAATCATCCACAAAGGTAATAAAATACCTTTTACCTCCACGTGTTAGCATACCATTGAATTCACATATATCACTATGAACCAAATCCAATAAATTCGAATTTCTTTCAACACTAGGAAATGATTTCTTAGTAAGTTTGGACTTAGCACATATTTCACATTTATCATATTCGCCATTGAAATTTATCAAGTGTAACTTCTTCATATTCTTTAAATAACGAATATTTATATGTGCCAACCTACTATGCCATAAAAAAGAAGACTCAACAATATAAGCAAAACTAGCAATATTATTATTGATACTCAGTTGATACATGCCATCATTGGCATAACCCTTTCCAACAAACAGCCCATTCTTCGACAGGATAACCTTGTCGGATTCAAACAAAACCCGAACCTTTGCAAGAGCATTATTCGCCATCGGGACCTCTTGAACATTTGAGTCAACAATCTCCTCAAATTGCTTGAACAAGTACTTGTCCTTGCACACATGGACTGTTGCTCAGGAATCTAACCACCACTTATTGATTTCAGAAACCATAGCCATCGCATCATTAATTTCAGAAATTTTCGTTCGAAAGCATGGTTGAAATCATGGCCACATAATTTTCTTCAACCAGATTTAACGCGACAATTCAAACTCTTGCCACAAACAAAACGACCACATCTTTGAAGCGAGGAGAACGAATACTAACAGAATTATCACGTAAACGTGACTCTTCCTCAATGCGAAGATGATCTGTTCCACGGGTGGATTAGTGAAATAATATGTTCACTTGTGTAAAAGTCACATTATCTCATAATATATGACTATTTGTTCAAGTAACATGTGCTCTAATTTACTTTGAAATAGTCGTGTACTATGCAAAGATGCGAATCCCGGTGGTCGCAATCTACTTTAATACTAAAAACGCTTGGTCAACTAGTCAAGCACATTGGTGGCCAAAAATGGAAAGCTAGTCAAGCCCACTTGCATAAGTGAAACAGCAAAAATGTAATACGGTTAGTGCTTAATATGCAAGTGTATAGATTAGCCTTGATTAAATTGCATGGACATTCTAACAGAATTATTAAAGAAAGAGGGAAAACAAACATTCTATTTACTTTTACTTTAGAGGCCAACGACAAATTAATAGGAGCTGCATCGTCACAACATCAAACATATATACGAATTAGCTACCCTTTGTTCATCAGTCATTTTCCCATGTGGCGACACGTGGCTGAATCTAATGAGATTTTTGTGTTTGCTTTTGTACAATTATGATCTAATTATTCGATGTTACTTTTCCCAAATCTAATAAATGTAATAATCTAATAAAATAATCCATGATTACTATTATTATATGGATGTAATGTTAAATTCATGCATTAATTATGCATATTGCAAACAAAACTTTAGGAGACGAGGACATCATATGATGTTTTTCAAATCTACAATTTGTAATCTATAATCTTATATCTCAGCTATGAAATCTATTTCTATGAAGTAATACTTAAAGAATGATTAAATGAATTTTTCCTCTGGTCAGAATATAAAATGAGTTTAGTGGCATTTTAAAAGAACCAAATCTGTGCAACACCAAAAAGGCGAGTAGAGATAAAGTGACTAAAATAAAAAAAGAATATGCAACCAGAGTACTTAAAGTACAACAGAAAGTGGGAATCTCAAAAGAGGAAGGAAAGTTTACTTTAAGAGTAGAAAATATCAGACACCTGAGAAATTATATGCAAAAGGAAAATGGCAACTTTATTGGGTGGCCAAAGAAAGGAGGACATTTAGCCAAAAAAGGAAGCAAAGCTTCCTCTAACATGAGTGGATATGATGCCTGGCTAATAGAATTAGCAAAGAAAATTCGGTTAAGAAAAATGAATCAGTCCGTTATAGGTAATACTTAATTGCTATGCAGACTGAAAAATAAAGTAAAATAGAAATAACATAAAGTTTTTTTGGGTGCAGCGGATATGGAGGGTAGGGCACAACAGTTCCAAAGTTCCAAGAACATCATGACTTCAAAATAAGCATATATCACATCACTTTATATCCAACAATCAATTATATAACAAGAAACAAATTTAAAACTTACAATTTACAACACTTTTATTTGCGTATTTATTTAATTTATACAAAACAAAATTTCAAATTAAAAAGAACATGACGAAGGACTACTAATGTATTTGAAATTATCTAAAGATCATTTTTGATAAATTTTCTTCATTTAATTAACAAATACATTTTGATCCATGCACGTTTATGACAGAACTGTATAGTTTTATTAAAATAGCATCAAAATGAAATTAGAACAAATCAATTTTTAAATCTGTGCATACACACACGTCTACAGTATTTGATGAAGAAGATGTCGCACCTTATCTGAATTGGAAACACAGTTTGATGTATCAAGAAGAAATTCCTCTCTGTAACACTTCAAAGACATTCTATATGGGACGCTCGGCACAGAATCTCCACACTCCTTTATTTCGACGATGCAGTCATCTGGTATATTTGTGCAAGATGCATCAATCAACTTTATCAATAATGTGCACCGTATGATATCCAAATGCTTAAGCCTCGTCAAATATGATAAGCCACCTATTCTTCTCAGAGATTCGCAACCACAAATCGAGAAGGATGTTAATAATTTCGAAGGACCTGAATATTGTATCTCAACTAGGTTTGGACAATCTGACACTTCCATAAATCATAGCTTCCTTAATTCCAAAGGAATGATTAATCTCAGAAGTAATTTACAACCTCTAGCATGTAAACCTTCCAGTCCTGGAAGTCCATCAAGCGAAATGTCTTCCACTTCACAATTAATTAAATCTAATAGATACAAATTTCTCAATCTCAAGTAGGGGGACGGAAGCTGCAGTACGGTTTGCAGGTTTAGGTGAGACAACCCAAGATATTTCAGATCAGAAAGAGAAGCCAACTCAGAAGGTGCAGGGACATTTAGCAGATATAAGCATAAAAAGTGTAGTTTAGATAACCTCCCAATCCATCTTAAGTTGCATCCTGTGATTAGGTTTGATTTGCGTGTTGTGTTAGAGCCATCACTTAGTAACAGTCGAGACAAGTTAGTAAGGTTCGACAGATTAGGAATTGAGAGCAATGATTCAGATTCAAGAAATAGAGTGGTCAAACTTGTGGGAAGCTCCGGCAAGACTTGAATACCATGACAATTGCTTAAATATAGGGATTGGAGATGATGAAGCTTGTTGATTGTCTTTGGAATTCCGCAAATACCAGTGTTATCTAAATGTAGGAATTTTAAACATGACAATTCTCCAATTCCAACAGGAATTTCACCTTCCATTTTATTACACCTATTGAGATCCAACTTTGTTAGATTTACCAACATGCTGATGCCACTAGGTAACTGCCAAACATGATCCTCTTGAGGAATGATTCTTCTTTTTGGGAAACTTAACACACATAATGATTTCAACTTTCCGATGGTGTTGGGAAGTTCCCTTATCCTTGTGTCTGTCAAAAGAAAAATCTCAAGTTTTAGATGACATAGCATGAATTTTAACTTTCCAATAGAGTTTGGAAGTTTGGCAATGCCCAAACCTGATAAGTCTAACTCTGTCAATGACGTTAAATTCCCAAGTGAGCTTGGAATTTCTCTCAACGTCAAACAATTACACAATGACAATCGCCTGAGTTGCACTAGTGCCCCCACTTCTTCAAGTAAATCTGCAAGACCTTTGCACCGTTCAATCTTTAACTCCATCAGTGACCGTAGGTTTCCAATGAAGCTTTCGATTCTCTTGAGGCGGTAATAATGCGCAAGAGTCAACCTCTCTAAACCCAAACATTTAGAGAAATCTGGTATTTTCGTTATGGCATAACACCTAGTTAGAGATAAAACTTTCAAATTTCGTGCCTCCTGTTAAAATGGATGACATGTCAAGTGTAAGAATCATTGCACGATACTAATTGGGACTATTAGACTAGAATTAAAACATTTAATGTACCTTGATCAAGTCCCATGCTTTTGAATCATCCTTGAAGCCATTCAAGTCAAGTTTAAAAACAACAAGATGATCCAAATACAAATTGTCTGCCCTAAAATTTGGATGAGGAGAATGCCGAGAAATCCATCTCAACTTTGAACGACATTTTGCAAAGTCCCCAGCAAAAGTTCCGGTGCCTAACTTGAGGAATCTTAGGTTATGTAATCTTTCAAACTCATCATTTGTGATAACTATAGGGAAATCCAATCCATTTATATTGAGCGCTTGAACCTTGTCCTTCCTCTGCAAAGTCAATTTTGTAATGATGTGAAGAAGTTTATCTACTTCCAAACACTATGTTTACAACTCAAATGGGTCGTAAAAAAAGTGATAAGATCCTTAAAAAAGAAAAAAAAAGAAAAAAAAAAAAAGAAATCCTACTGGTAATTGGGGCATACTTACCTCTTTTGTTTTTATGATTTCGAGGTCCTCGTTTGCAATCCACAACCTACTTTGCTTTCCAAGGTCACTTGAACTTTCTTCACACACAATTTGCCTTCCCAAGTCTATTAGTTGATCATGCATCCAAATCATATCATTGTCACATATCTTTATCAAGCAACAACTAGTGAGGACATCAATTCCCCTTCTGGGATATAATTGACAATCGGTCCACATGTAAATTGCATCGGTCTTCTTCTCATGGGAAAAGAAGCATGCTATATCAAGAAAAAATTGTTGCTGGTATTTGTCTAGGCTGTCATAGCTAATCCTCAACTTCTCTGGAATCTTTTTCTCTGGTACTTCCCTTAACCTGACGGATGTCTCTTTCCAAAATGCTTTGTCTTTCCCATTAAGCAACGAACCTACCACTTCGATAGCCAAGGGAAGCCCTCCCAATCATGAGACAACTTCACTTGAAAGCCCATGAAAATCATCCCAGGGAGAGTCATTACCAAAGGCATGCCGACAAAAAAGCTGAAGTGCATGACCATCATCCATTTTTGACATCTCATACTCTAGAATTTCACCTTTGAACCCCTCAGCTCACAAAATAGTTGTGTATCTTGTTGTAATGATTATCCTAGATCCTGAATGTAATGGAGAATCTCCTATCAGTTTCTTAATGTGGTCTTTATTATCAACATCATCTAGAACAATAAAGACCTTCTTAGTTGAGAATGTTCTTCCAATACTCCTCATTCCTTTTTCAATATCCTTAAATTTTTCCACAAATCCATAACCAACAATGTCAAATAATAATTTCTTTTGCAAATAGACCATGCCTTTTTCAGTCAATGTGTTCTCTCGGACATTCTCAAGGAAGTTACAACACTTTCCAAAGTGGGAAGACAGTTGATTGAAGACGAGTTTGGCAGGAATTGTTTTACCGATGCCACCCATTCCGTAAATTCCAACTAGCCGCACGTCATCATGGTTGACAAATAATAAATTTGTCAATTCTTTTACCTTATCATCAACTCCAACTAAAAGTTTAATCACTGATTTGTGTTTTGTCTCCACCATCTCCATTACTTTTTCAACAACAGATTTGATGATCTTTGCTTGGCTGCCATGTATGCAAGCGGTTTTATTAGTTGACTAGATTAATTTCATGTCCATGCATCACCGTTGGGATTATCAAAATCTTAACTTGAAAAGATTGAAATAATCACGAACATTTAAACTCACTGAATAATCAATATAGGCTAATGTAGTAGAATTCACTTGATATGTTTTTCATTTATGATTAGAGAAATTTCTGAAGACTATAGAATTGGCTTACATGATGACCAAAGTTACAAAATGACCACTATTAATAATAGGAGATTTATACAAAATTTCTTCTACGGATCTGATTATGTCAGGTATAATTGTATTTAAAGAGCTGTCTCACATTACGATGTGTTCAAAATTGAAAATCAAGATATCCGACTCCCGTGGGATTAACTTGGTGGATAAGGAATGATGATATGTACATGGATTAATGCACAACCAAAAAAATTCTCAAGCGGGATGTCGGGCACAATGACTACATAAATTTAGAAGCATAAGAGATTGTCAAATCTAGTAAATTGTGCAAAAACAGCTCATTTGCATTGGAGAAGCCAGTCGGCGCCCACATGCGGAATGGGGGTTAATTCACCATGTGTTTGTCCAAATTTATCAATTGATAGCCAAATTATGTTTTTGTTATTGATGATGATAAAATATAAAGTTATTAATATAAATGCCAAGTGATTAACCTTAAAGCAAGATACAAATGCTTTGCGGGGCCCCAAACTACCTCATGTTCGAGCCATACGGCCAGGAATTCATTTCCACCTTTATCACATTGGATTAGATAATACGGGTGATTACTATATCAAGGTGTTTTAGTTTGCCTAAGACAACCCTCAAGAAAGGAGAAAAGGAAAATAAGGGCAGTTTGCAAAAACCATTTTCCACACATATCAACTTGCATCACCACATTTTATAATTTACAAATTGAATCCCTAATTTTCACCTTTTTTTTTTTTTTTAAATTGCTTCTGTTGCCAGAACTTATTAATCCAATTTCCATTTTTTTAATCAAAATTGCCCTCACCACTCTCCTCGACCCGTCAGGCTGTCACCATTGACCTTTGGCCACCGCTTGTCCTCGGCCGCTGTCTGCTGGTATGCTTATGCGGCGCTAAGTGTTGGATATTTCAATAATATTTTGAAATATTAACAATAATAACTTCGATAATAGTTATGACCGCATTGAAGACCATTATTATTTTAACGGTCACATAACGGTTTTTTAACGGTCATACAACGGCTTTTCAATCGTTTTGTAATGTTTAATTTATTTCTCAAATAAATCCTTCATTATTTTACAACGGCTCTTTTAACGGCTCTATTTTGTTTGAATATAAAATCTCATAAGGCAATCTTAAAAATACACACTGAATAAAACAGAAAATATTCTTTCTTTTTGAAATCTTTCCTTTCCTTTTTTTTGCTGGGTTATACACAGACGTTGTTTCTGTTCCTTCTAATATTCAGTGCGGAATATAGAAGAAGGTTTGTTGTATCTTGGGAGGATAGCCGTCAGAAGCCTATCGCACCGAGTCTCGCACTCCGAGGGGCGGAATTATCCTTAAGGACAGTGCTTACGCTTGCACGCCTCAGACAAATTTATTTCTTCTTATCAGCCTTTTTCCTACAATCTTAAGGATAAGTCCATGGAGCATCAAGTCGATACTGCTGCTGATGCCTCAATCTCCACCAGTCCAGTTGCACTACCACCACTACCACATATGTCCTATGCCAAACCATTCCCCGACATATCGAAGATCGAATTTTTCAATGGCAGCAATTTCAGAAGGTGGCAAGAAAGGGTTTTCTCTATCCTAGATGTGCACGGCGTGGCTTTCGCACTTACGGAGGCCGAACCAACTGATAACAAGCTTCGAGATCAATGGATACATGCTAATAAGGCATGTAGGCACACAATTATTAGTACTCTTTCTAATGAATTGTTTGATGTCTACTGTTCGTACAAGGAAGCGAAACAAATATGGGACTCCATGACTGCAAAGTACACTGCGGAAGATGTGGGCAGACAAAAATTTGTAATCGGAAATTATTATCGATGGGAAATGTTTGATGATAAGGAGATCAAGACACAAATCAATGAATATCACAAGCTAGTGGAGGACTTGAAGGCAGAAAACATCAATTTACAAGAAGAATTTTTTGCAAGCCTACTGATTGAAAAGTTGCCTGAGTCTTGGAATAACTACAAGCAACAACTCAAGCACAAGGACAAACAATTGTCACTAGCCGATCTGATCGTGCATATTATCATTGAGGATACAACTTGCAAGGAGATCAAAGCTGCCAAAGCTAAGGAAATTGCTACCAGGGCAAATTTGGTGCAAGGCAAATTTCAACATCGCCAAAACAGGTATTATAACAAAAAAACCTGATTACAAACCCAAAGTTGCTCACCCCACCTTCAAAAAGAAAGGCTCTTGCTTTGTTTGTGGAAAACCAGGTCATCATGCAGCGCACTGCAGAAAGAGAATGATGGGAAATGACAATCCTGCTAAACCAAAAGTCAATTTGGTTAAAGCAGATGACTCTAATGATATAATTGTTGCGGTTATTTCCCAGGCCAACATTGTGGCAAATGTGAAAGAGTGGGTGGTAGACTCGGGTGCTACCAGGCATATTTGTGCAAACAAAAATGCCTTTTCCTCCTACACGCCGGGGGGAAGGAGAAGAAGTTATTTATCTTGGTGATTCAAGAACAACTCAAGTTCTTGGGAAAGGAAACGTTCTTCTCAAGCTCACATCTGGCAAGACTTTGGCCCTGAATGATGTATTACATGTCCCTAATATAAGGGCAAACATGGTCTCAGTAGCACTTTTGGGAAAGGTTGGGGTGAAGGTGTCATTCGAATCTGATCAGATTGTAATGACAAAACATAACGTCTTTGTGGGAAAGGGTTATTGTAATCAAGGACTTTTTGTTCATAATGTTTCTAATGTTATCGGTGAAAATGCTACGCTTTCGCTTACTTGGTTGAATGTTGATTTATGGCATGGTAGATTAGGTCATGTTAGTATTTCTTATATTAAGAAAATGCAAAAACAAGGTTTAATTTCTGGAATTAAAAACCCATGTTTTAATAAATGTATAATATGTGCCGAAACAAAATTAACAAAAAAGCCTTGTATTTCTGTAAATAGAGAATCTGATTTGTTGAGTTTAATTCATACTAATTTAGGAGATTTAAAACAAACTGTGACTAGAGGAGGTAAAAAATATTATGTGACCTTCATTGATGATTATTCTAGATTTACTAAAGTTTATTTGCTTAGGCATAAAGATGAAGCTTTTGATATGTTCCTTTTGTATAAAGCTAAGGTAGAAAACCAATTGAAAAAAGAATTAGATCGGATAGAGGTGGAGAATATGTATTGCTTAATGAATTTTGTGAAAAAGAAGGAATAATTCATGAAATTACGCCTCCTTATTCCCCTGAATCTAATGGCATAGCTGAAAGAAAAAATAAGACTTTGAAAGAGATGATGAATTCTATGATTGTTAGTTCTAATGCTCCAAATAATTTATGGGGTGAAGCTATTTTATCTGCATGCCATATCCAAAATAGAATACCTCATAAGAAAACTGGTAAAACACCCTATGAATTTTGGAAAGGTTATCGTCCTAATTTAAAATATTTGAAAGTGTGTGGGTGTCTTGCTAAGGTTATGCTTCCTAATTCTAAGAAAAGGAAAATAGGCTCTAAATCATCTGACCGCATGTTTATTGGTTATGCTGAACATTGTGCTGCATATAGATTTCTTGTATTAAAAAGTGACGTGCTTGATAATTATACTATAGTTGAGACAAAAAATGCAGAATTTTTTAAGCATATTTTTCCATTAAGTGTTGATAATATTTCTCCTGCACCTCTTCATAAAAACGTTTTCGAAAATTCAAATGACGAATTGAGAAGGAGCAAAAGAATGAGGAAAGAAACTTCTTTTGGGAATGATTTTTATACTTATCTTGTTGATAATGATCCTTTGACTTATTCTAAAGCAATATCTTCCTCAGAAAGCAATTTTTGGAAAGAAGCTATAAAAATCGAGATTGATTCTATCTTACAAAATCAAACTTGGAAATTAGTTGATTTACCACCCGGTGCAAAACCGATCGGTTGTAAATGGATTTTTAAAAGAAAATATAATCCTGATGGTTCTATTGATAAATATAAAGTAAGATTAGTTGCAAAAGGTTTTACACAAAAACAAAATGTTGATTATTTTGATACTTTTGCTCCAGTTACAAGAATTTCATCAATTCGTGTTTTAATTGCTTTGGCTTCTATTTACAAACTTATTATTCACCAAATGGATGTTACAACAGCTTTTTTAAATGGTGATTTGGAAGAGGAAATTTACATGGTACAACCCGAGGGTTGTGTTTTTCCTAGCCAAGAAAACAAAGTTTGTAAACTTGCTAAATCCTTATACGGCTTAAAGCAAGCGCCAAAGCAATGGTATGAGAAATTTAATGATGTTCTAATTAGTAATGGATTTTTCTCTATTGGAGTAGATAAATGTGTTTACACAAAAACTATTGATGGTGAATTTATAATTATTAGCTTATATGTTGATGACATGCTTATTTTTGGTACGTGTATTGATGTAGTGAATGAAACAAAATGTTTTTTGACTTCTAAATTCGATATGAAGGACTTGGGGGAAGCTAATATTATTTTGGGTGTTAGAATCATAAAGAGTGATAGTGGCCTAATGCTTACTCAAGCGCATTATGTGGAGAGGCTACTTAAAAAATATGATCACTTTGATGTCAAACCTGTGAATACTCCTCATGATTCTAATATCCAATTAATGAAAAATAAAGGAGATGGTGTGGCTCAGTCTAAGTATGCTCAAATTATTTGGAGTTTGATGCATTTGATGAATTATACTCGACCTGATATAGCTTATGTTGTATGTAGACTGAGCAGATATACACAAAATCCCAATGATGATCATTGGACTGCTTTGAGCAGATTAATGAAATATTTGAGAGGAACCATGAATTATGGTATTTTATATAGTGGATTTCCCGCTGTATTAGAAGGATACAGTGATGTAAATTGGATTTCGGATTCAGATAAGACAAAATCCACTAGTGGATATGTGTTTACCCTTGGTGGAGGTGCTGTAACTTGGAAGTCAGCCAAACAAACAATAATTGCTAAATCCACCATGGAGTCAAAGTTTGTGGCTTTAGAATTGGCTGGCAATGAGGCTGAGTGGTTAAGGAACCTCTTAGCGGATATTCCTTTGGGAATGAAACCAATACCTTCTGTGTCTATGCACTGTGATTGCCAAGCGGCAATAGCCATTGCAAAGAATAAAACTTTCAATGGTAAAAATAGACACATCCGATTGAGACATGATATAGTAAAGTAGCTGCTTAAAGATGGAATTATATCCATCGATTTTGTAAAGTCAGAAGTGAATTTGGTCGATCCTTTGACTAAACATGTGGGAAGAAAATTAATTTATGACACATCGAGGGGAATGGGACTTAAGTCAATTGAGGAAAAGCAACAGTGATGGTAACCCAACCTATGTGATTGGCGATCCCATGAATTAGGTTCATATGGGTAATAACAAGTCACTGTTGTTCTAGTGATGCACTATTAAAAATTATTGTCCATCCTAAGATGAGAATGGTGCAAAACTGCAAGGAAAATAGAGGTTGAGCTAAGTTCTTAATGAAATTCCATAGCCATTATTGGTGGTGTATTAAGCTGCAGAATACACTTGATGGAATCACCTATATAAGTGTGAAGTGGGGCCACTCCTATGAGAATTTTTGGCGAAAATCTCTAAAGCACTTATGAATAAACCAAGCACGCACATGGCCTATTAGCGCAAAACCGCGTTGAACAACAAAGTTTGTGGGAGTGCGATGTGATTGATGAAAATTATAATTCACAAAAGAAATTTTAGGTTCATAGAAGTTTCAAACTTCACCAATAATTTCGTGAATTATATTTCATTTTTTCTAGGGCTGGTTCATAGCCTAACAAGCACCGGTTCCGATGCATTACACTCCAATAACCCAGCATCATGTTAATTTTATTTTCAAAATCTTTTGAAATATGTGGGGGATTGTTGGATATTTCAATAATATTTTGAAATATTAACAATAATAACTTCGATAATAGTTATGACCGCATTGAAGACCATTATTATTTTTAACAATCACATAACGGTTTTTTAACGGTCATACAACGGCTTTTCAATCGTTTTGTAACGTTTAATTTATTTCTCAAATAAATCCTTCATTATTTTACAACGGCTCTTTTAACGGCTCTATTTTGTCTGAATATAAAATCTCATAAGGCAATCTTAAAAATACACACTGAATAAAACATAAAATATTCTTTCTTTTTGAAATCGTTCCTTTCCTTTTATTTGCTGGGTTATACACAGACGTTGTTTTTGTTCCTTCTAATATTCAGTGCGGAATATAGAAGAAGGTCTGTTGTATCTTGGGAGGATAGCCGTCAGAAGCCTATCGCACCGAATCTCGCACTCCGAGGGGCAGAATTATCCGTAAGGACAGTGCTTACGCTTGCACGCCTTAGACAAATTTATTTGTTCTTATCAGCCTTTTTCCTACACTAAGTTCTAGCATCTCCTACACAAAGTATCCCTTCCCTCCCTCCCTCCCTCCCTCCATCCCCACCCCCGTATGTGCGGCCCTCCCCTACTCCCCTACCCCACTTTGAGTACGGCCACACCACTCGGAGGCCTCCACGCCATTACCAACCTCAGATCAGAGGTCGGTAATGGTCATTCCAGCTCGGTCCAGATAAAGGTTGCATGGCCTTGATTTGGACTCTCCACAAGCTTTGCAGAGTTAGAGGCCCCAAGATGATGGCCCGGTCATTCTTTACATGTTCTCAGGATGCTCTCGATTAAATATTTAGATGTGATTTTTCTTCACCGAATCTTAGTTTACTCATGTAACTGGTGTTTCTTGAGGATGCAAATTGCATGTTTTGGGTTGAAATTTTTCTGTAGATGCAAACTACAAATTTAGATAAGTGAGGATGCATATCAAATTGAAGCTATCGACATGCAGGGGAAAATTTTAGGATGTTAAAAGCAGAGGATGTAAAGGTCAATGAGAGCAGCAATTGCAGGTAATTTTCAATAGCTCTGTTAAAAAAAGGAATAAAATGAATCATTTGACAAGACAATGTTTTATCCCCTATAACAGAGAAAATAAAAAATAGGTAGAGATCTTGAAAGAGTATTACCTTTGATCATTTTTCACATTCCATCCCTTGATTTCATCTACTTGTGCAAGAGCTTTTTTCCATGCCTGGACTTCGTGAGGAAATCTCTTCTCGTGTTCCAAAAAAGCATCGTCATATAGTGGAGTCTTAAGTTAAATATCCTCAGGTTCCACATCAAAAAATATGGGAAGGATACTTTTTTCAACATCAGACTTTGACAAATTGTCTACTATGTGGACAAGCTCACGGAGACACCATTTACTAGAAGCATAAGTCCTGGAAAAGATGGGTATATAAATTCTAGAACCATTGATAGCATGCAAAAGGTTCTCACCAATGACTTCACCAACACGGAGTTCATCTTCGTCCCTGAATACGCGGACTCCAGCATCTACCAAGTCATGATAGAGGAAGTCTACGAATCCATGACAAGTATCAGGTCCTCTAAATTTCAGGAATATTTGGTACTCATCCCCTAATGCCCATGCAGCATCATCAGTAGTCATTCTAGCCTCTGAGTTTGCCCTAGCTAGGGAGCTTATTACCTATGAAGCACGGACACGCGCTCCGAGCTTCTTTGTCATGTCCGACATGTGTTGACATGTCCGACACACTTGGACACGCGTTGACCGCATGTCGGACTTTTCGACACTTGGTCAAATTTTTTCGACACGTTCTGACACGCGTGTCCGAGAAAATATTGTTGAAGAAGACAATGGAGGGTGGAGACGAGAGACGAGGGCGAAGGAGCGGAGGCAACGCCATGACGGTGAGGGAGGACCTACTATGATGGAGGGCTGGCGATAAGGCTGAGGCTGTGGCTACAAAGGAGGAAGGGCCGGAGGAGAGGCGACTGAAAGAGAGCAAAGAGGATCGTGTGAGAAGGAGGAGGAGTAGGTGGTGGTTAGCGGTGATGGGGGGGGGGATGGAAGGGAAAGAACCGAAGGCGAAGAGGAGGGAGGGGGAGGAGAAACAATGGGTGATGGGAGGCTGGAAGAAAGGGGAAGAAACGAGGCGAGGGGGGGGGCCGGGGGTTGGGGTGGTGTGGGGGTGAGGGGGGAGAGAGAGAAACAATAGGTAAGGTGACCGATGAGGGGTGGATGGGGGGGGGGGCATTGAGAGAAAAAAAAAAATCAAAGGAGTGGCGTGGGGTGGGAGAGAGAATCTAGGAAAATGATAGCACGACAACCTAAAAAGCTCAATGCACTGCAAAAGCGGGGCGTGTTCCCAACGCACCCTCCGTCCCAGTGCACTGCAAAAGACGAGAGTGAAAACCTCTCTGTCTTCTTTTTATCAAGAACAAGCGTGGAGGTCAGGATCGAGAAGTTCCGATGCACTCGAGAGAGAATCTCTCTCTCCTTCTTCTCACTAAAGTGAGTCCACCTGCCTCCTTAAATTCTATCTTGAATTCAAGAAACAGCATTGAAGCCTCTCTCTCAACTTGTCTTTCATCGTCACTCTCTCACCATCCATCGCAAAACGACGAAATTGCACATTAAAGGAAAGAGGGTTGGCTACTGTTCCAATGTGCTCCTTCGTGGGTAGAGAGGAATGAGGGAGGGAAATAAATTTTGGGGAATGAGGGTTTGGGAAAAAAACGGAGAGGAAAATAATTTTTGGACAGCGATGTTATATTTGTTAAAAAAATAAATAAATTAGCTAAAAATAATTTTCAACAATGAAAATACTAAAATTTAAGTAAGGATAAATTTTAATTATTATAGAAGATCATAAATTTTTTTAAATAAGTTAATTATAATTTTTTTGTTAGTCATTAATTTCATCTATAATTTTTGTTAAAGTTAGAAATATGTTTTTAAATATGGATACGCATTAACTATTGATATGTCTTTCAAATTTCCTATGAATACATTTATTAAGACTTGCTGCCAATACCTGGGAGACCGCAAGTAGACACCGATGAAGGTGACCAAGACTTTTTAACAAGTTCTTCAATTTCTTCAATTTCTTTTTTTATATTTTCCTTTAAAATAAAGTCATTGGATCTTTATACTATTGCGAAATGTTTAATCAGCTCCCTAAAAAATTTTTGCGTGATTTGGGTTCCCAAGCAATATACTTCTTTATTTAGATTGGTTATTCGATCGAAATAAATGGGACATTGAATTCTAATGTTGCACCTTATGAGGTGATTATAAGGTGCGATTAGGAAAGCCTTTGAGAAAATGTAAAGGATTTTAGATTTAACAGTTTTTTTAAAACACAAATAATACTTAGTAAAGTGCAATTGAAAAGTGTATCAAGGAACAATTTTGATTTTTATGTTGTTTGGATAAAATTACACTTGTAAAGGACTTTAGCTATGTTTTTCAAATAAATAAAAGAAAATTGAAGCACAGCAACCGGCCACATGAATCCAACCGCCGTTGCACATGAGTGAGGGTAAAACTGGAATTTTCCAAATTTAGCGAGGGCAAAGTTGGAATGGAAGAAAATTCATTAGGTATAAATTGCATTGGGTTATGAGACTTTGGAAATGCTAGGTTCAAA
Source organism: Eucalyptus curtisii (assembly GCA_017140595.1). Classification (NCBI taxonomy): domain Eukaryota; kingdom Viridiplantae; phylum Streptophyta; class Magnoliopsida; order Myrtales; family Myrtaceae; genus Eucalyptus; species Eucalyptus curtisii. The sequence goes on along the minus strand of CM029501.1, from coordinate 20,139,362 downwards.
GTCTTTGAAATTTTTTTTTGCCGAAAACCTTAGTTTCGACTCAAAAGCCTTTAGAGGGTGAAGGCCAACTTTTAAAGTCCAATCAGATGTAGTCATAATATACAAGAGAGTAGAGTCATTTCCATCCCTATATGATTAAATCCACCATATTCTTACTAAAGAGATAAAATTACCTTTAGTCATCCAAACGGGCGAGACAATGGGCATGATAGGCATTTGAAAGATATGACAGTATACGCATTGTATACCTAAGTCATTTCGTTTACATATTGTCTGCATTTGAAACATAGTATCGCTAATATTATAGGAATAAAAAATGGAATGGGGAAAATTTGAGAAAGTTTTCTATATCTAAATCCGATCTAATTCTAGTCTAAACACTACATAAAAAATATGAAGTTCCTCCTTTTGTTTCTGAACGTCTTTTCACAAATACACCCTTCGAACCAAAATGTTGTAACCCTTAGGCATCATTTATTTTGTAGAAAGTGAATAATTTTGAAAAAAAAATTCTTAAAAATAAAAGCTTGTATCACTTAAAAAAACAAATGAACAAAAAATATTTTCAGCGTCCTCGAAAACATTTAGATATAAATTATTTATTCATAATGAAAATATTTTTCATCAACTAATTATTTCAAGCAATATAAACGATTAGTTTTAGGAAAATATTTTTTAAATAATTTATTTTACAAGAAACAAACGGAACCTTAGTCGTTTCTCCTTTTTAAGAAAGTTGCAACTCCTCAACCTAATTTTCACTCTAATTTCCGTTTGTTTTACACTTCATGGGATGCAGCTTTTCATTTGTTGTACATGCATATCTCGTCATTAGAACAGTTTTATTAAAACCTAAAAGAGCCATTAGGACTTTGCTCACCGGAAACTTGTGTCTAAAAATTTTGGGAGTATAGGGACAAGACACTATGTGGCTGAGAGGAGAGATTCATAAATAGTGTTTAGTAATTGCATGACGACCAAGACAACCTTATGGTCTAGAAAACTTACTATCTCAACCAAATCATATTGTCATAACTATCGGATTGCTAGCACTCTCTCAGTCACATGCTTTATATATGACTTCATCTCTATTTCGCCCTGTCTATGGATGTCTTTAAATCGGTGAACGTGTTGCTAATTGTTACTTTAGAATCGAAGTTCACTGTTGTTTTTTCTCCAGATAATGCTCTATATTAGCTAGTAGCAACCGGTGAAGGTCTGCTATTTTCAAACCGTACAGGTCTATTTAACTAAGATCGATGATCGCTTTTTTTTTTTTTTTTTTATCCTTTTCTGACGTGATAATATACATGCAACTCCGCAGGTCTGCGGTTTATTTCTTGGAGATGAGCCGAGGTCCCACGTTAAGTAGCATGGACACACGACACGGACACATAACACGACACGACACGACACGTCGACACGTCATTTCTCAAAAATAGAGAATTCCGACACGTTGGGACACGTTATATATTAAATGAATATTTTTATTTTTAATTAATTTGATTCAAATTCACAAATAAATAAATAATAAAAAAGAGCTTACAATGAATTTGCACTAATAATATTAATAAATGTATTCATAGGAAATTTGAAAGACATATCAATAGTTAATGTGTATCCATATTTGAGAACATATTTCTAACTTTAACAAAAATTATAGATGAAACTAATGACCAACAAAAAGTTATAATTAACTTATTTAAAAAAATCTATGATCTTCTATAATAATTAAAATTTATCATTATTTAACTTTTAGTATTTTCATTGTTGAAAATTATTTTTAGCTAATTTATTTATTTATTTAACAAATATAACATCGCTGTCCAAAAATTATTTTCCTCTTTTTTTTTTCCCAAACCTTTATTCTTCAAAATTTATTTCCCTCCCTCATTCCTCTCTACCCCCGAAGGAGCACATCGGGATGGCAACCAGCCCTCTTTCCTTTCATGTGCAATTTCGTCGTTTTGCGACGGATGGTGAGAGAGTGACAATGAAAGACAAGTTGAGAGAGAGGCTTCAATGTTGTTTCTTGAATTCAAGATAGAATTTAAGGAGGCAGGTGGACTCACTTTAGTGAGAGGAAGGAGAGAGAGATTCTCTCTCAGAGTGCATCAGGAACTTCCCGATCTTGGCATCCACGCCTATTCTCGATAAAAAGAAGATAGAGAGGTTTTCACTCTCATCTCTTGCAGTGTACTTGGACGGAGGGTGCATTGGAAACACGCCCCGCTTTTGCAGTGCATTAAGCTTTTCAGGTTGTCGTGCTATCATTTCCCTAGATTCTCTCTCCCACCCCAAGTTGAGAGAGAGGCTTCAATGCTATTTCTTGAATTCAAGATAGAATTTAAGGAGGTAGGTGGACTCACTTTAGTGAAAGGAAGTTGAGAGAGATTCTCTCTTAGAGTGCATTGGGAACTTCCTGATCCTGGCCTCCACGCCTGTTCTCGATAAAAAGAAGATAAAGAGGTTTTCACTCTCGTCTCTTGCAGTGCACTAGGACGAAGGGTGCATTGGGAACACGCCCCACTTTTGCAGTGCATTGAGCTTTTCTGGTTTCTTCCCCTTTCTTCCACCCCTCCCATCACCCATTGTTTCTCCTCCCCCTCCCTCCTCTCCGCCTTCGGTTCTTTCCCTTCCTTCCCCCTCCCCCCATCACCTGCTAACCACGACCTCCTCCTCCTCCTTCTCACACGATCCTCTTTGCTCTCTTTCAGTCACCTCACTGCCTCTCCTTCGGTCCTTCCTCCGTAGCTGCAGGCTCAACCTCGTCACCAGCCCTCCATCGCAGCAGGCCCTCTCTCACCGTCACGGCATTGCCTCTGCTCCTTCGCCCTCGTCTCTCGTCTCCATCCTCTATCATCTTCTTTAACAATATTTTCTCGGACATGCGTGTTGGAATGTGTCGAAAAAAGTTGACCACATGTCGAAAAGTCTGACATGCGGTCAACGTGTGTCTAAGCGTGTCCCAACGTGTCCAAGCGTGTCGGACACATCGACACATGTCGGACACGACACAGAAGCTCGGAGCGCGTGTCCTTGCTTCATAGGTCCCACCCACTTAGAATTATCATTCGGGGTTTTATAGATGTCTTTATCGATAAAACAAACTCATTGGCCGCAATCGTTGGCTCTAGGTTTGGCATATTTTCGCAGAGGACGTCAATGTGATAGAGGGAAGGAAAATAATAAAAAAAATTAGACAACTATTATATTGTATTATTCTATCTAACTAGAATGTGTAAAGTCACACGAAATCAACCTTTCCTTGCGATTGTCTATTTCCCATCCGACGCTCTGCATCAGCAAGTAGGCATCGGTCAAGGTGACCAAGACTTTCTAACAAGATAAGATTGGGAATTTCTAAAGAATTCTTGGGAGACCATAAAGGCCAATAAGAAGTTTCCGTTCTTTTTCTTTGTTTTTCTCCTTGGAAGGAAAGGCGCCCGGTCCATAAATTATTGCAAAATGTTCAATCAAGAGTTTTTTATACTACGCGGTCAATTGCAGAATAAAAAATGAAACGGGGGAAAAGTAAAGAAAGCTTTCTGCATACATACCTACATACATGCATGCATATCTAATTATAGAGATTAGAATATTCATCAATTGGTAATCTAAACACAATGAAATATATTAAGTTCCTCTGTTTTGTTTTTGAACGTTTTTTGCTCCAAAAATTCCCTTCAGACCGAAAGGTTGTGTAACCCCTTAGTCTTTTACCCTTTTTTGAAAGTTGCAACTCTTCAACCTGATTTTCACTCTGATTCCCATTTGTTTTGCACTTCACCGGGCACAACATTTCATCTGTAACCCCAAGTTAATTAAAACTTCAAACAACCATTACGACTTCACTGACTGGACACACGTTGTTCTGCCAACTATGGAAGCATCATTTTCCATTTTCTCTTCACATTATAGTGAAGTTGATGCTCCAAAAAATACACATGTCAAGAGAGATTTCAATGCGCTCATTTGAAAAAGGTCGCCGCAACCAGCTAAAGGAAGGATGAGGAGAAGGAAAAAAGAAAAAGAAAAAGAAAAAAAATTCAAAAAAGTTAAAATATTATTAAAAGTTGTCAACGTCAGCACCGATTAGCCCACGTCAGCCCGCCGGTGTCCAGTCAGCAAAATCCGGCCAAAATTGCCCGGAAAGGACCAAATTGGCACAATGTAAAAATGTTTAGGACTAAATTGACACCAAAAAAGATTTAGGACTAAATTGTCACAAATGCAAAAGGTTTATGACTTTTTTAACACTTTTTCCTAGTTTCTTTTAGGTATAAAATATAATTTTACTCTACGTAGAATTCTTATTTGCTAATACCCTTATTTGAAGTCTTAAGCAAAGGCTTGCTCAAATGCTAAATAATCGTATATCTTTGTTGTGGAAAAAAGTTTGCACTAATCACACGTAAAAGCATGAAAGAATCATATTTTAATTATTATTTTTTGTCCTTATAAGTAGATGTTACATAAGTTTTTGATGTGACGTGGCCTAGCTAAGAAAAAGAGCTGAGGTTTTGGACATGAACTAGGCAAGAAAGTGCTAATACCTAAAAAGCTTGCCGACTCACTTTAAAGTCGAATTTGATTGTTCGTTTCCCACCTAACACACTACTTCAGCACGTAGACACCGGCGAAGGTGACCGAAACTTTTTAAAAGGTTTGCAAATTTTTAATGACTCTTGGGAAGACCATAAAAGCCAATCGGATTTTTTCTTGGGAGCAGGACACTAGAAATATAATAAGTTGTGTCACAAAAGTTTTTTCGAATCACTTAATCGTCACTTTTTTGAAAAACGATTATTTAAGTGCCAATTTCAATTAAAAGTTGCCGGAAATTAGACGTGACCATATTTTATTGATTTCTCGATCTAATGTGGTTCACTTACATGCCTAGTTAGCATCCCTTAACAACATTGTGTAGTAGGTTAAAAAAATGATCATTTCAATGACAATCATTATTAAAGTGATTACTTCAGTACCAATCTTAATGAAAAAGTAATCACTTCATTGTCAAAAAAATGCCATCACAAATTAAATGTCAGATAATTTCTTTGGCCAGAATTTCTCGCTTGAGACACTTAAGTGATCTTTTTTCTCCTATTTTGATACTTAAGTGAGTCGATGAAAAATTTTGACACTAAAATTAGCGCCGTACACAAATTATGGCATTTCTAGTCTCTTTTTTCCAATTTTTTTCCCCTTTGGGATAACTAAAGGCGTGCAAAGGAACTAGGAATCATCTGAAACTGGACTAGAACTGGCGGTTTTCAAGGGAAGTGGTTCAGCTCCTGGTTCTAGGTGTGGAATCGCTCCCGTCCATCCGAACCAGATCAATAATAAATATATATAATTCTTAAGAAAAAATTTTGACCAAAAAGAAATTTTAAAAAAAGCGAAAACCCTAAAATTCATATTGTGAAACTCAACACCCATTAATTGAGTGCTTATCTCGTCTTACTCTCATCTCGTATGAGTCGTCTCTCTATCTCTCACTCATAACCTCAACTCTCAAGTTCAACACCCATCGACTCTCAACTTTCAATATAAGCCTAATCTTTTACTAATCTTCCAATTAAGAAAAGAGAAGTCTTTTTTGCTTTTTTGCTTTACTTTGGATTGCTAGAAAACATTGGACTGAGTGCATTGATCTGGTTCCCAGGTGGGTTCATGGAATCAAAGGGTGATCCCAGTTCTAAAGTGGAAACCGCCCATCCGCATCATGCTCACCCCCGAGATAATGGCACCATGCTCTTAAACTATAGCAAAATATTTAAGTAGATTACTGAACTTTTAATTGTGCAATTGGGCTAGATTTGTTTGTTCGAATTGGACCTTTCATTTAATTTATAAACAGAGATGTTTATATAGCCATTATAAACTGACGTCGCGCTTGATTGGGTAATTATAATATAAAAGTTGTTTTTAAAAAATTCAAAAAGACAAATATTAGAAAAAGAAAAATCAAGAGGTGAAGGGGAAGGATCGTGCATTCAAGCGGCAAGGGCCGCTGGCTCTCCTTGCGCTGGCAAAGATGGCTATGCTCCTCGTGCACATCTTCAGCGAGAGGGTGGCCCTCGCCCAGATTTAAGATGAGGGACCCTTATTATTACCGCTTTTCTGAAAAATGATTTTTTAAAAAGTATTTTTTTTACTATGAAATTTTCTGCCAATTAAAGCCATTCTTAATTTTTTTTTCTCTCTCCCCTCCCCCAAAAGAAGAACGTGGATGTGATGTGGCTTAAACTAAGAACTGAGCTGAAGTTATCGGTGTAAACTAGCCAATGCATTCCCATGAACACGTTCGGCTCACTTTAAAATCAAAGTTTTCCAGATAATGCTGTGTATTGGCAAGCAGCAACCCGTGAAGATTGTTATCTGGTCTATTTAACTAGCGTTGATGATGATTTTAAATAAAGTGCCTCGGAATTTTCAACAATTTTAATTTTTTTTAGACTCCTTAGAAGAGCGTGAAGGCAAATATGCCGCAATTCAAATAAATTTTTCATTGGTTTTTGTTTCCTATTTGGCTTGATAAGATATGTACAGTCCCAGAATCCGGGGTTGCATTTCTTGGAAATGAACCTGGGTCCCACTTTCTTACATTTATTTGTGGCGTTCTATAGACATCTTTGTAAATAATTAACCTCACTAAGCAACAATCACGGAAAATTATCCATAAAGTCCGAAACTTATTATACTTTTGTCAATTCAATTCTAAATCTTTTCATCTTTTGCCAATTGCGTTAATCTGGCCAATTTTTGCCAAACTTTATTGATATGGATGTCAGCTATTTTACGTAGCATGGTTAATGCTCACATGGATAAAATTTATTAAATTTTAAACATTTTCTCTAATTTTTAAATTATTTTTTATGTTTTTCTTTCTTTCCTTTTCTTTTAACCATCTTCTTTCTCGGCCGGTCGCCCAACCTTTGGCGACCGGCTAAAGGCTACGACTGACAAGGGTGTCCTCGGTGGCCTTAGGGATCTAGCGAGGCTCGTCCTCGCCAAAGGCCAATGAGGGTTAGCCTCGCCTCATTGGCCTTGCTGGCCTCGAGTGAGGCTCACCCTTGCCAAATCTGGTGAGGGCGAGCCTCGCTTGTGGCCGGCGAGGTTGCCCTCACTAGCCTTCAACGTGGGTGAACCTCGCCGGATTTGGCAAGGGTGAGACTCACCCGAGGCCAATGAGGCCTACTCTCGCCAATCATAGCCCCTGGATAGTAGTCGGATGTTGGGTGACCGACTAGAGAAAGAAAAGGACAAAAAGAAAAAAGAAAAAAAATTTAAAAATTCCAAAAGAATATTAAAAAATTAAAAAATTTTGTTTACATCAGCGCCAACCGTGTTACGTCAGCTATATGGACTCAATTGGCAAGAAGTGAAAATGTTTAGAATTGAATTGGCAAAAGTGCAATATGTTTATGACTTTTTGAACAATTTTCCCCAACATCCATTGATTCTAGCATTTGGCATATGTTTGCAGAGGACATCAAGGTGATGGATGAAAGGAAAATAAGAAATTAGTATCTATTTTATGGTATTATCCTAGTAAACTAGAATACATAAAGTCAAATAGAGAGATTTTTCTAGTGTGGTTTCAGAAAAGAAACAATGTTGGCTGGCTCATTTTAAGATCAAACTTAATTGTCTATTTCCCCCCTTTCGCCCGGTGAAGGTGTCCCCAAGACTTCTGAACAAGTTTTGGAAATTTTTAAAGAATCCTTAGGAGACCATAAAGGCCAATTGGAATTTTTCCTTTTTCCTTTTGGGGTGAAGGCATTGAGTCCTTAAATTATTAAAAAAAATAATTAAAAAATGTTCAGTCATGTCTCTCAATTTTTTGGGTTCCTAAGTTGTACACTTTTTTTTTTTTTTTGTCCTCGTTTAGATCTTAGGTGAGGGTCAGTTGCCCTCGTAGCTTCTCCAGGAGCTTCATCAGCGAGTGGAGCGGACTGAGCAAAGAGTGCAATCGTTTAATTAGGCAAAACTAAAAGGAAACAAATGCATCTCATGAATTTCGAAAAACTATTTTGGTTTTATTGCAGAATGAATTCAGTCTTTAGGCAAAACGAATGCAATCCAAGAAGCAGTACAAAATTCCCTTTTGATGGAGGCGCATGCATTTGTCCAAAGTGAATTTCTTTTTATTTTTCGGATTTTCCTTCTGTTCCAAAATTTTTATGTTCTTAAATTACGTGTCTCGGATAGGTTTGAAGGCTGATGCCCTCCACGTGTTCGACAAAATGTCTGACTGAAATGAACGCGTTCATTCTTGGTCCTCCGTCCATTTTTAGTGTTCCTAGCTTGTCAAATGCGTTCCGGTAAACTTCCACTGATAGCCTTTGCTTTGAAATCCCTTGTGTCGTGGTTTCTTTCGGCGAGCGACATGTTTCGGCGGCGGCCAGTTCTCGGTTGGCGAAGACAAGGGGTAGTGGTGGTTGTGGTGTGGCCACATATGACAGCCGCGCAGTACCTCAACGTGACCTATGTTGTGCCCGAACTGCTCTGATTAAAACTTGGGCCCTTTAGCTGTTTGCATCAGCCATTGTTCCTGGTCCTTGGGAAAGAACGATGCGCGCGTTCGGGCAAAGGAAACGCTTGTGTGGAGTGAGTGGGAAGACGTGGGATTGGCAATGGCTAGAGTGGGCTTGTGTGTTGTTGATAGGGGTCTATTGGGCTCAACAAGATTTGAGTCTTCGGTTTGATTTAGAAAAAAGTTGGCTTCTTTTGGGCTCAATAAGAGCTTAGCCGTAGTGGCTTAAGGAGGGAGAAAAGATTTGGGCTGGTTTAGGGGTCTTCCTTTGCTTTGGGATGGCCTTCTTTTTTATTCCTCGTCGGATGGGCTTCATTTTTGGGTGGGACCGAACTGAGCCTGCGTATCAGGCCCGCGGCGATCCGGATCGTTTCCGACCCGGGTCGGTTCCCACCCTTTAATATAATATAATATAATCTAATCTAATATTGTTTTTATAAATTGAAAAAAATCCCTAAAAATTTAATTTTCTCTAAAAATCATAAAAAAAAAGCTTTAAAATAGTCTTTGAGTGGTTTTTTCTTAAAATATTTGAAAAATCCATAAAAAAAAAAAAAAAAAAAACCATGCTTAAATTCTTGAAAGCAAATGTCAGATTGCTGTTTGTGCATTTCCTTTATCCCAATTACACCCTTTTCTTAGTCTAGCCAAGAATTGAATCCTAGGACTCGTGATTGGTATGAAAATGTTTAATGAATGCTTTATTTGATGTTTGAACAAAAGTAGGTACTTGAAGGGCATTAGTTGATTAACTAGTGTAATCAAAGTCTTCGATCCTAATTTTTTTGGTTGCGCATGAGTAAACTATTTTTCCTAATATTTTATTGGGGTTTCTAATCAACCCATCACAAAATGATTACTAACAACTCCTAAATGAAAATGACTTGTAGGTTAAAAACTCATATCATAAGTCATGAATTGGTGGACTTGAAAGAGCCTAGACTAAGCCTAGACTTAGCAAAGCCATTAGCCTCGGCATATCCGTGAGAGGGTCCAAGGAGGTCGTGACAAAGTATAGAGTTGTTATTTAAGGTGGTTAAGCAATATTTTTTTACGTTTATGTGCAAGTTTAAGAAAACAAAAGAGGTGATCATTCATGGATGGTTTGTTCGTGCTATTGCACACTAACTATCACAAATGAAAAGGAAAGCAATCAAATAATTGAAATTGCAGTACGGGAAAGTAAACACTCAAGGTAAGCATATAAAAGCTACACTAAGTGTGATATGAAGAAAACCCGCAACGGGTATGTTTATACAATACGAATTGAAAACCTGAGATTTATATCGGGCAATGAATGAGTACAAATGGACAAAGGTCAGACTGAACATCGACCATATCGCCATTTTCAAATCTGTTTGGCCACCTCCTCCAAGGATTGCCTTTTTGGATTATTCTAATCCTAAGCTAATGCCAAACTAGCATTCAAAATCATATCATGCACACGATGCAACCAAACACAACCAAACACAATCATATGAACCCAAACAAGTTCAAGCAACTCATGATACAAAACACAGGCCTCGAGGTTGACCTTTGAGGTTCATGCATATCGAGCCGACCTATGACCACTAATTGATTGGTTTTAGTCATCGATACTTGGTGATCCCTTATGTTCATATGCGGTGGACTAGATTGAACGACTCCTAAATTAGGGTCTTAGTGTGTCCCTTTGGTTTCTCCGCAAACATGCACCGATCCTAAACCATACATCTAGAAATCACATGCATAACGGGAAAGGTGCGCATTTAGGCCATGAGGCCTTGGTTCTTAAACAATCAAGCAAAGGAAGTGAATCAAGGAGGGTCACTTAGGGCCCGTTTGGTTCAATTTTGAAAAAATGGCTTTGCATTTCCCCAAGTATCTTTAGAGGAATGGGCATTTGATTAAGGCAAGAGTGTTTGGATACTCTCATTTTGGTGTATTTTGCAAAGTAGCTTTGAGGTGAAAAGAAAAAGGAAAAAAGAGGAAGAGATTTTGAAGCACAGGGCGAAACGGTCGGGAGGCAGCCGAAGTTGGTGGTTGTGGTGGTGGAGGCGGCTAGTGGCAGTGGTGGTGGGGAGGCAGCGGGTTGCGCGACCTAGAAGCCACTACCTGAGGTCGCGAGGGTCTCGCAACCCAACAGCCTGAGGTCGCCGACCTCAAGAATCGCGACCTAGCCGCCTGAGGTCGCCGACCTTAGGCATTGTGACCCAGGGCGTCGCCTAGGTCGCTCAGCCTCAGGGGGCGACTCCTAGGTCTCGCTTGTCGCCCAACCTCAGGCGACAGCGCCCGGTCTCACTTGACATCGCGACCCAGCCGCCTGAGGTCCTCGACCTCAAGTGTTGCGACCTAGGGCGTCGCCTGAGGTCGTGCGACCTTAAGCGGCGTCTCTTAAGGCCACGCGACCCGGGGACGGCGGTGCGTGGGGTCAATGCTCGAGGTCGCCCGACCTCGGGCGGCCCTTCTCAGCGACCAGATCTGGTCGACGGAGCCCACGACTAAGCTTCACTGGTGAAGCAACAAGTCCAAAGAGGAAAACGAAGAACAATAATTTTTTAGGGTAAAAAAGGAAAACGCAATTATCATTGAGGGCAATATTGGAAGAAAAAAATTCATTAAACCCTTATTTAGCATTCCGAAAATGCTGGCATTGGGCAAATGACACCTCAAAATGCTGAACCAAACGGGGCCTTAAAAGAATTTGAGAATGTGAGAGCAACACGTTCAATCAAATATAACACAAACAAAGCAATTCAAAGGTCAAACTTTGAGAATTTGCAACTAAGGACACAAGTTTTGTATAATTGCAAACAAGTCCTTAAAAGAAAATTTTCATGTTTTGAATGATGACAAACAAGGACATAGACTTTGTTAAAATTTTGAAACAAGTTTAACGTTCTCGGGCAAAAAATTCCAGAATCCAGTCGGCACACTGATCGGGTCTTTTGAACGATCAAATGTTCATCATTTTCAACAAAGTGTCAAAAGAAAGCGGAAACCATCACTTTCAACTTCCGTATTTTGAAAAATTTATAATAAAGATGTTAACTTCATCGATCTTACGAAAGCGTCCTTAGGTATTCGAGAAAGGCCTAGGTGCGGAATAAACGGCACTCTGATAAGGTCTTTTGGATCCATAAAGAGCCTCGTATCCAATGAAATTAACATCAAAATGAAGCTTGAAATATTCTTAAAACTTTCATAAAATTCGCATCACAAGAATCTATAAATATTCAAAAATGACCGGTGATCAGTTCTGGAAAATAGAGTTTTCAGAATCCCTGCAACTTTGTAGCACTCATGAAAAATAGCAAATTTATTTTTTATTTTCTGAAGCTTTCCGACAACAAATTTCAACATATCACAAGCATTTCTCAGGGAGACCTTATTGTCAGATTCAGAACACACAATTTTATAACAATCGATACGAAGGTCATTCTGGAACAGCAAACTGTCAGACAAAAACAAATTCAGTTCAAGGCAGTTCTCATCAAACTAATGAGTTTCATTCGACTTAACAATTTTACAAAACACAGACCATGATATGAGGAGCAGAACTCATGAAGACGTCGACTTCTATTTACCATAATATGATTTTACAAAAATCGCAGAATCTACAGAGGTCATTTTGAAACAGCACTTTTACAAATAGTAAATTGTGCAATCAAGGCTAATCATGTCTACTAATGACGTCTTTTTTTCATGAAAGTTTTACAGCATATAGATCTTAAAGATTGAATACAACTTTCATGAATACATCGAATCCAGATTCTAAATGCATGATTTTATAAAAATCAGAGAACCGATGCATCTCAATCGGAAAATCCTATTTCAAAGGAAGGTAACGTGGACGATTTATTGCCAATCGAGCCCATTAAATCACTTTCAAGTTTCATGAAAATTTTATATGTTGTATATTTAGATGTCTTGAACAAGTTTCATGAAGGCACCACTTTCAGATTCTCGTCAAGAGATTTTATAAAAAATGAAGAACGGATACAAGTTAGTCAGAAAAACGATTTTCCAGAATGCAGCACGGACAATTTATGGACGATCGGCCCTACCGAATGAGCTTCAATTTTCATGAAAATTTTATATATTCTATATCTATGTATTCTGATCAACTTTCGTGAAGACACCGACTAGAAGATATTAACACAAAAAATCATGAAAAATCAACAAGCAGTGAACGTCACGACTTCGATTTTGCAATAGACATATGACAGGGCAAACGATTGCCAAATCAAGCATATTATATGTCTATGAAAAGCTCAAGAAGTCTACTTCAAATCAATAGAAGACCTTGAAGTCAAATAAGGCGATCTACCAGCTTTGATCAAGATGTGAAGCAAAGCAATCAAAATAAGCCTACGAATTTCTAGAATCGGTAATTATGCGACATCAAACAATCAATCAATCATTAATCGTCACAACTCATCCAAATCATCATTCTAGACATAAAATAGCCACCTATGGGTTGAATCCTAGCCCCGATAGCCTAAAGTGGTCTTGCTTCATCAAATGCAAGCTTAGGAGGACTTTACCCTGTTATCTTCGAACTCAAGCTCAATACAGCTAGGGCAACCACCTTTACGAACTTGAGGACACGTCAAGGAACGCCATCGCTAGACTCGAACTGCTGAGAACCACCACTAGATGGCCACATTGGCGATCGGAACCAGTTGGATAGATTACCAATGATAGACATGGTGATTGGCTCATGAAGAACTTGGAGCTCAATCAGCGAGCTCTGGTAATAGCATTCGTCGGTGACTATTGCGACAGGCAAGGAAGGGCTTTGAATATTGTCGGCAATTGAGTGGTTCGTCGGTGTGGAGCGGCGATTGGCCAATGAGGCATTGGAGACAGGGTTGGCTGAGAGAGAGAATCTAAAAATGTGAGAACCTCCCTTTGAAATTTGGAGGGAAAGCCTTATGTAATCATTACCAAGATTGATATCTATCAATGGCTACGATTTCATCTCTTAAGATAAAGTTAAGCAAGCTCAAGGGTTAAGCAATTTTGTGATTGGCTAGAACTTGGCACATGGGTTAATGAGGACTAGATGACACCTTAGATGAATGACTATGATCGCATATCTTTTTAAATTTAAAATAAAACCAAGGGCATTTTGGTAATTTGGCTCAAAATAGGCATTTTTGTAATTTCGCATTGGGGAGAAGAGCTAAATGTCGGTTAGACCTTGGCGGGTCAGAAAAGACTTCTGGTCGCCGGAAAATGGCCAGAAATGGCCTTTAGAGGTTGGCTGGTCAACGTCAGTCAAAACCGGGTTGACCTGATTTGACTAGGTTGAACTGATTCGGTTTTTGGCCTGATTTTTGTTCTATTTTTGTGAATTTGTCCAATTAAAATTATTTTGTGTAAATTGGGTCAAATTTAATGCAATTGGATTCTGCCTAGCGATCAATTGTGCATGAAATGCCCTAATCAAGTTATTTCTAAAATGAGATCGGAAACTAAACTAACATTTGTAATTAAAATTTATTTAGCCAAATTGAAGCTTGATTACTTCAATTGGCTGCTAGTCTACAATGGGCCAAGTCGAATTAGCTCAATTGGAACTCACTAACTCGATTTAGTAACCTTTGGATGGACTCAATCTATCAAATTGAGAAGTTCCCATGTGAATTCGTCAAAATTAATATTAGCCATGGATAGCCACTAAGAAATTATGATAATTGAATATGTTATCTCACTAATCATGAGGAATGACTTAGGACCTCTAATTAGGGCTAAAAATGGAAATTTTTATCCCGACATACCAAATCACAAAATTGGTCGAACGAGCAGACGTAAAATAACCTATAAATCAAATGTTGTAAAAGAAACTAAGCTAAAATACGACTAGAACGAAATAATTTTATTTTTAGCTGATTTTGAACCTAAATTTGAAAAATTCGGAAAAATAGATTCTTAATCGATTTTCGAGAAGTTTTTGTGGCCAAAGTCAAATTGAAGTAAAAATAAAGTGGTTTGTGGGTTTTTACAATTTTTAATTTTTTTTGTCAAAGTCAATCCTTTAGCGACTAATTATTAAAAGGTTGATTTAATGATCAAAACTTTGATTTTTTTTTAAATTATGGCCAAAATGAAATTGGGATTATTTGGGAATTTTTTGTACAAAAAACCAAATTTTTACTCAAGCTTGACTTTTTATTAAAAGGTTGACCTTAAAGGTCAACTCAAAAGTTAACTTTTGACTTTTTGGTTTTTTATGAAAATGATTGGGAAAAATCCTACAAATGAAGGGGCAGTGGAAAAGAAATGAAAAATGATACTTTTTGCTAGATAAAAAAAGTCTTGTAGTGATCGAAAACTTTTAAAATTGAGATTTTATATTTATCAATGCATCGACTAAAAATCAAATGTCACCATCTTACACATTTATTGAATGCATCACAGAGCTCCCCTCATCACTATTAGAGCTTGAAGTTCCACTGTGCGATCATTTGGTACCAAAGTCCAAAGAAGCTCCATTGGATGGGGACTTCATTGAGCTTATGGTGTGATGCTCAGAATTCAATTATACAAAAAACATTGGACCTTTTACAATTAATGCGTCTGAGAAAGTTGATCGTTTTTGTTTATGTTTTGTTTTGTATTTTTTTTTTTTTGGGTCAGAAAGGAAGTTGGTTGTTTGGAGCTGTCATAATTTACATGAAATTTGAGGTCTTGATAGATTGAATTACATGGAAAGTGTGAAAATCACAAACAGCCAGCCTATTGAGAGGCTAGACCTTCGAAAATTTAATACCTAAAGAGATTAAATGCTGAAGATCGCTAGAAATTAATTAGAGTTGAAGGGCTTGATAGGCCAGAGTTTTTGGAAGAGTTGAATGTTTGTGAGTGCATATTCATTGGGAAATTCTTAGACCTATCATGCTTCTTCATATTAAAATAGGTGGACATTAATGGATGTGAAACTTCGTGATATTCAGAGCCTAGCTCATCCTGCACCACCTAATGGAATGATAAATGTGAGTCTCAAGGAAAACTACCAAACCTGTCAAATTTTCAAAAGTTAAGGTGATTGCACTCGTTGGACTGTCATGAACTTATGGGGAGTCCAAGGCTTGAAGAATCATGATATCTAGAAATAGCTATCTTAATCTGTCCAAATCGACACTTTTACCTAACTTGTCAGCATGGAAAAAAATTGAAAATTCTGGTCGTACAAAATTCAAAGAAACTGACTAAGCTGCGAGGGCTTGTGGGGTTGGAGCTAATTGGATATTTCAAGTTAGTCAAAACAATACTGAAATTATTAGGATTGCAGTTTATCAGAATTAGGACAAAAAACCATTTGCTCTCATTTCTGAAAAGATAAAATTTGGTGAACAGCGCTGAGATGAGTCATATATGTTTAGTTTTTGAGATGAGTCATTATATGTTGACTGTTGAGAGATTCGAGGGCCTTTGCGAGAAAATATTGGGTGGGTAATACACTCCACGTAGGCGAAATGTACCACCATACAAAAATCGACACGTGGCCAATTTGGGCCCACCTGTCGTCTTAATTTCTCCGTTAAGACTCCGTCTCTCTCCCCTTTACTCTCTCTCCTCCCCTCTGTTTCTGCCCACACCTCTCTTTCCCTCTTCTCTCTTACTTCTCTTTTTTTGAGAAAATTTCCCTTGTTAGTCTGACACACGCAAGGGAAACGACAAGAAAAGCAGAGAGAGAGAGAGAGAGAGAGAGAGAGAGAGAGAGAGAGGTGGGAAAGAAGAAAAGAAAGCGAGGGAGGAAGTCTTCTTCTTCGGTCGTTCCACCATTGACGACGCTGCTGTTGTTCCGCCACCGACGATGCCAACGACGACCAGGTCGCTGTCTCATTTGTCCGAGCAGCTGCCCAAGACGTCTTCGGCTCCAGCCCTCCGGCGGCCCGCGGCGCAGCGCCGCGACTTGTCCACGTTCCTCCCCGCTCTTCCTCGCGGCCTCCGTCGCCTTCGTCCTCTTCGCCGTCCCGCCCTTTCTCAGCCTCACTTCCCGAGATCTTCCGGCCCCGCTCCGTGAAGAAGAGCTGGGACTATCTCAACCTCATCCTCGTCCTCTTCGCCATCGTCCGCGGGTTCATCGGCAGATCCAACAAGCGGCGGGACGGGGGTGGCGGGGTCGTGCCGACATCGGACTCCCCGGAAGTCGTCGTCGTCGTCGAACCCGGGGGCGATCGTAATGCGGTCGAGGAAATGGAAGTTCCGATCACGCCTCCGCCGTCTCGCACCTCCGCCGCCCCCGCCGCCCTCGCCTTCCCTGCCGTGAGCGCGGCAGCTGGAAATGATCGGAAGCCGAGGAGGAGGTATGAGACTGTTGCTCACACGGCTAAGGATGAGGTTAAAAACCGTCGGCGGCGCCTCCGCCACCTCCGCCGCCGCCAAAGCCCATGTTTCCCCCGATGGAGGAAAGAAAAGAGAAGTGGAGAGAGAAGAGGGGGAGAGAGAGTCGTGGGCAGAAACGGAGGGGAGGAGAGAGAGTAAATGGGAGAGAGACGGAGTTAACTAAGAGAGTGGGTGCTGACAGGTGGGCCCGAATTTGCCACATGTCAATTTTTGTATGGTGATACATTTCGCCTACGTGGAATGTATAACCCACTCAATATTTTCTCGGGCCTTTGCCATGTTGACTATCTTAAAAAAAAATGATTTCAAAAAAAGGAAATCATTTTTTAAAATTTAAGCGAAAGTTTTTCATTTACTAGGGAAAGATTTTCTGTTAACTCATTTTTTAAAGGAATTTAAATGCCGAAAAATTAGGAAAATGTTTTTCTAGAAAAGATCTTTCTCGGAACAAGCCAAATCAAGTGAAGGAAAAAAGAGTTTGAAAACATTATGACATCTTAATTAAGTACCTTCAACTGAGATAGCCAGGAGGACTTATAGATTTTACCATCTCTTGTTGGTCCACCTTGCAACTCCACATCGAGCAATTCTTTTTGTTCAAAGAAACTCAGCCCGAACAGATTCTTGGAATTGGAAATTGAACTTGAACCCTTTCGGAATGGCAAAAGAACGCTTCAAGTACCATAACTTGGCACAAAGGGACACTTAAGTGCCATAACTTACGAAAGTGACACTTAAGTGCCACATTTTAAGAAAAGTGGGACACCTGAGTGCCATCTCCAGTGAAGCCGGCTGGAAATCATACGTGGCAATTAAATATTAATATTTCTTGCCGAGGTGGCTCGCTAGAGAGCTGAGTCACCTCTAATTCACCCCAAACGACATCGTTTCGAGTGTTGGCCAAAATAGAGCTCTTAAATCGGCCAAAACGACATTGTTTTGGCATAATTTGAATTTTAATATAATATAAAAATTAATTAAATTAAATTTAAAACAAAATAATAATATAATTTATATTAATTAAAAAAAAGGGGGAGGAGGAGGAGGAAGGCAGTCAGTGGCTGAGAGCTGAGCCCTCGCCGCCGCCGCCTCCCCGCCGTTGCCGGAAGGTGGGGAGGGTCGGCCGAGGCCGCCGGGCCCCAACCGAGGGCCGGCGGTGAGGGCTTGCATGCCCTCGCCGCCGGTCGGCTAGGGCCATCAGCCCTTGGCTAGGGCTCGGCGACCCTAGCCCTCGCCGCCGGCTACCTCCCTCCTCCTCCTTCCTCCTCCTCGCCCGCCGACTACCTCGCCTCCTCCTCCTTCCCTCCTCGCCGGATCCGGGGAGGGTTCGCTCGGCCGGGCTAAGGGCCGCCGCCCACTAGGGGTCACCTCGGCGGGTGGCGGCCCTTGGCCCGACCAGCGAGGGCCGCGAGCCCTCACCGGATCGGGCGAGGGCCCCTCTCGTCGTCGGCCCTTCCCGGCGGCGACGAGGAGGCGGCGGCGGCGGTTAAGGGCTACTCGTCGTCGGCCCTTCCCGGCGGCGACAAGGAGGCGGCGGCGGCGGTTAAGGGCTAAGCCCTCGGCCGCCTTAACCGCCGCCGCCGCCGCCTCCCTTTTTTTTTAATTTTTTTAAATTTTTTAAATATTTTAATTTTAATTTTTAAATGTTTTAAATAAATTTAGTTTTAAATTTAATTTAATTAATTTTTATATTAAATTTTTTACCACATCAACATCAAAACGAAGCCGTTTTGCACTCATTTCGCCGGAAAATTGATATGTTAGCGTTTAGGCTGGATTTTGGCTGGATTGGTACTCAAGTGATCTATTTTGCTTCGATTTTGACACTTAAGTATCACTTTCGTAAGTTATGACACTTAAATGTCCCCTTGTGCCAAGTTATGGCACTCCAAGGGTTCGCGTCTCCTTTTGGAATTGGGCTAAAAAAGGGTTTTGAGTTTTTTCTTTTTTCTTTTTTCATTTCAAGATGCATTAAATTTACTTTTGCCATAAATGTTACATAAACTTGAGAAAACGGTGGGAGCGCTTTAGGGCTTTCTGAGTCACCCACGGTCGAGTCTCCTTTCTTGCAACTTCCATAACTTGAGAACTAAATCAGTGAAGTTTACCCACACACTACCTGATTTGCCTAAAAACCAGCCTTGAATTGGGAAGTCTGGCCAATTCTGAGGTCAAATCGAGACCGATGCTTGCCTTTATAGGACACGCAGGATTCAATTGCAACTAAGTAATGGATACGAAACAGAATGGTCACATTCGAAAGCTAGTCAAAGGTTTTGCTATGTTGTCATGCATTTTTTTTCTCCTTTTTAAGAAGCAATAGGTTTATTGAGAGTCCTTTAAATTAGTTTACTAGGCGATGTGATTGATGTATTAGACTACACTTGAGCCATTGAACAGTCATGGTCAATAATCAATAATAGTCTGACGCAACACTTACTAAACTAATTTTTATAAAAAGTGAGGCTATTTCCAAACTACCTTTATGCTTAGACACTCGTTTTATTGTTAACTGTCCAAAATGTTCTTAAATTTATAATTTCAGTCAATCGTCAACTCACTTACCCTTTTCTTTTTCTCCATCGTCTTCTCTCTAACGTCCCTGTAACTGCACTTTCCTATCCGATTATTTTTCATGAAATTATTGAATTATCGTATCGACTTCCTTACCACAGCATTAGTCAGTTAGAAAAGTTCCTCTTGGCTCTTGCATTCGAGTGAAGATTTCGAGAATGGATTTTATTCAATTCCACTTTGAGTTTATTGACATTTCCTAGTCTTCAAATGGTGGGCAATGTTGTTGCCTTGCTTCGTATTACTCCCACGTCCAAGATTGTCTTGGGATGGCTTTAATGATCAAATTGAGAGAAAATTTAAACAGCCAGTGAGTTTGAGCTCTTATTTGAGACCAACTTGGCTACTAGATATCTTTATTTGAAATAATATTCGTTTTAGACTCTTTTTTAAGAAAATAACTCCATTTAGACTCTTATTTGAATTTTTCCTTAAAGATTATGTATTAGTACACTCAAAAGTATTGAATAGGAAAACCAATGAGAGAAACAAAAGAAATAACTTTTTTTATCAAATGAGAAATAATAGTTTTATTCACTAGGAAAGCTTTGAGGATTTATACTTTTATGCACTTAATTTGATATAAGCTCGGTTATTTTCTCTATTTTTTTTTTATAATTTATACTTAACCTAAAAAAAAAGATAAGTTTTTAGTACTCGGAGATATTGCATTCAAGAAAACAGTGAACTAACATTCTTCTCTTGTCCCAAAAAAAAAAACTAACAAATTTAATTCCACTACAAATTATTTGAAATCCTTTCCTTTTCTTCTTTTATTTTCTATATAGTATTTCACGTTACATATCTATAGAAAAGAATCTATTTTTTTTCTTATTATCATCGAGTGATTACAAAGTATATATATACAGGAATAGAGGACCTAAATTATGTGAGAAAATGGATGTTGTACTTTGTTATAAATTGGATATAGTCACATGGAATATATTACACCTTTTCATGCCATGGTTCTTGTAGATTAATTTATGGCCATGGAACTCCTTATATTGTCATGCTTCTATGGGATAGTCACATAGTAATTTTTTGGATAGGGAAATCTTGAAATAAGTATGAAATACTTTGACCAGCTTCACTAGTGCTCATGACTTATAATGGTTTTGCCCAAGGCATTTGCAAGGATTAAGAACCATTATTTGATGAATAAGGGATTATTTCCTACCGATTCATTCCTGCTGGATAATGTTGATAAGATAAGGCATATCAACATAGTAATTGTGCAGGTACATTAGATTACTTCATTCTCGTGCTGGTTACTTCTTGAACTATGAGTAATACATGGACAAAAATACTAATTGATTGTGAACATTAATTCTCTAGCATTACCCTTTGTGTCCTTAAGCACAATACTTGCCATTTACACAAAACTGTTAGTGTCTTACCCTAACAATACTTGCAGGGAAGATATGATGTTTGTTGCCCTATGATGTTTGCTTGGAATCTTCATAAAGCATGGCCAGAGGCATATTTTAGGGTAAGCAGGAATTTTTAAGCTAATTAGGTGGACAAAATTAACCTTCATTGCCATTTTCAAATGGATATTTTATGGTTTGCATCAATAGGAATGCTCACCACCTTGCTATTGAGACATCTTGTTTCCTTGAGAATATCAAGTTCATACTTCCTTTGGGATATAAAAATACATTTCTTAAAGTAAACCTCCTCAATACCAAGGAAGTATCTCAACTTTTCAAGGTCTTTGATCTCGAACTGTTGAGCAAAATTGCTCTTAATAGACTTTTGTTTAGCTTCATTATTACCAATCACAACTATATCATCTACATACACAAGTAGAGCTGTGACCATACCTTCATTTGAATGTTTGATGAATAGGGTGTGATCCCCTCTACTATGCTTGTAACTCATCTCAAGCATTGCCTTTGTGAACCTTCCAAACTAGGCTCTTAGGAACTGTTTGAGACCATATAGAGCTTTTTTAAGTCGACACACCTGATTGTTTCCAAAGTCCTTGTCAAAACCTGGTGGAGGCTCCATAAAGACTTCCTCCTTCAAATCTCCATGTCAAAATGCGTTCTTCACATCAAATTGCTGCAAAGACCAAGCAAAATTAGCTGCAAGAGAAAGTAGTATTTGTACTGTGTTCATCTTTGCTATTGGTGTGAAAGTCTCCTAATAATCCACCCCAGAGGTTTGGGTGTACCCCTTTGCAACCAACATTGCTTTATACCTCTCCAAGGTGCCATCAACTTTGTACTTAAGCGTATAAACCCATTTACATCCCACTGGTGGCTTTCCTTTGGGTAAAGTCATAACTTCCCATGTATCATTCTTCTTCAATGCATTCATTCCTTCTGTCATAGCTTGTATCCAATTCCTATCCTCAAAAGCTTCATGTATCAAGTTAGGAAAAGCAATTGAATCAAGAGCAGTAATAAAGGCTTTGTGTTGAGTAGATAGTCTATGGTATGACACAAATTGGAAGATAGGGTGTTGGGTACATTTCCTATTAGCTTTTCTCAAGGCAATAGGTAAATCCAAATCATTTAACTAAGGTTCATTAGAAGAAGGGTGAGTGATTTCATTACCTAATAACGGTTCAGATAATGGGACTTGATTCAGTTTCGGATTAAGCTTCTTTCTTCTTGAGTAAACTTGCAATTTGGTTGGTTTATTCTTAGGAGGACTAGATGAAGATGGTGATGAACAAGGCATAAGACTTGATGGGGAGATAGGATTGGTTAGAGGACTCGATGAACTTAATGAAGGACTAGGTGGACTAAGAGGGCTAGGACTTGACAAAAATGGTGAGGGAGATGAAGTTGGATTGGATGAAGTAGGATTGAGCGACGCGCTAGGTAGTGAAGGTAGTGGTTCAAATCCACTATCTTCATTAGGAGTGTTCCCTTGAAGATAGTGGTGGAAAGTAAAAAACGATTGGTTTTCATTAAAAGTGACATCCATAGAGATAAAAACGGTGTGTTAAAGGGTCATAACATTTATAACATTTTTGAATATTAGAGTACCCAATAAAGACGCACTTTAGAGCACGAGGGTCAAGTTTGTTTCGGTTGTGATTATGAATATGCACAAATGCAGCACAGCCAAAGACCCGAAGGGAAATTTGATATTTATAGGAGACATCAAGATAAAAGGTAGACAGGAGTTGTAAGGGATTTTTATTTCCTAAGGTTTTGGAAGGAACTCGATTAATAAGATATGCTGAAGTTAAAATAGCTTCCCCCCAAAAATGCTTTGAAATAGACATTTGAAAGAGAAGAGCCTGAGTAACATTTAGGAGGTGTCTATTTTTCTTTTCGGTTACTCCATTTTGTTGAAGGGTATCAACACAGGAAGACTCATGAATAATACCCTTAGTTTGGAAAAAAATGATCAAGATACTGATTGAAATATTTCTTCCCATTATCAGACCTAAGTCTCCTACTTGACATCCAAATTGATTGACTATCATTTTATGAAAATTTTGAAAAATAGATTGAACATTATATTTGTCTTTCATGAGATATAACCATGTAGTTCGAGTATAATCATCAATAAAAGAAACAAACCATTTAGCTCCTATAAAATTAGCAATTCTAGACGGACTCCACACATCGGTATGGATAAGAGAATGGTGTTGAAACTCTAGGATTATTATTCAAAGGAAATGAAACACGATGATATTTTGCAAGTTCACAAATTTCACAATAAAGATTTTCAACAGCAACGTCTTTAAAAATGGAAGGAAACATAGTCCTAAGAAGACTAAATGGTGGATGTCCTAATCGAAAATGGTAAAGCCAAATCTGAGATAAGTGGATAGGATTACAAGAGTTGTAAGAAGTATTATATCCCATAAGAGACCAACAACTTATGCTCGAATCCTCAAGGTAATAGAGCCCATTTCGTTCCTTAGCAAATCCAATCGTCCTCCCCATTTTCAAGTCCTGCAAAATGTAATGATCAGTAGAGAAAATCACCTTACAATTCAGATTTTTGGTAAGTTGATGAATGGAAAGGAGATTGGTGGACAGCTTAGGAACATGAATGACATTGTTAAGTTTAAGTGAGGGATTTAGAATTATGGTTCCTTGGCCAGCTACAGTAATAGATCTATTTGCTATGGTAATACTCCTATTTCTTGGTGATGGTTTATAAGTTTTGAATTTAGTGGGATCATGTGTCATATGGTTAGTTGCTCTTGAATCAAGAACCCATGAATTAGGTGCGAGAAGCTGTTGAGTTCTCAAAAATTAGACACGCACCCGACTAGACTAATGAACGCATTCTCAAAAATTAGACACGCACCTGACTAGACTAATGAACGCATATCAGAAGACTTAGATATGGAGTTAAGGAGAGCCTTGATTTTACCAACTTCTTCTTTGTTAAATATCTCATCATCGACAAGTTTGTATTGGTCCATAGGGGCAGCTTCAGCTTCATTAATTATGTGCACTTGCGACTGTCTTTTAGCTCTATTGAGCACCTACATTCTTCCATAAAGCTTGAAGCAATTTTCTCTTGTATGGCGTGGTTTCTTGCAAAAACTACACCATAAACCTTCATTGCTCATTGTCTTAATTGGATCTAGTCTCTTGTTTTTGCAAGGATTTGTTTCCTCCTTAATTGCTTTCATGGCGGATCCTTTGGTGTGTTGGTCTTCAAGCATTACAGTTTGTCAGCTTTCTTCTCCTCTTATAATAGATAAAACTTCATTCAAGGATGACATCCGCTTCTTTTTGAGAATCTGAACTCAAATCTTGTAAAAGTTTGCATTCAGACCTGCCAAAAGCTAAAAAATCCTATCTCTCTCCATATGGTTTTACAGAGTATTAGTGTCTTCAGGACACCTCATCTGTATATTCAGGTTGTGAGCTATTTCAAGCTAGAGACCTCTCATGAGATTGTAGTATTCCATAACAAAATGATTACCTTGTTTTGTTGTTGAAGCTTTCATCTTGAGTTCATATATTACTACTGCATCTTGGACTTTTAAATAAGACTGATGAACAGCCTCCCATATGTCCTTGGCAGTAGGGAGAAAAATATAGTTTTTGTTGATTTTAGGTTGCATTGAGTTCCACAACCATGACATAATTGAGGAATCTTCTTCAACCCATGTCAAAAACTTGGCATCACCTTGTCTTGGACCAATGCCTTCTAGATGACTAAGCTTCCCTTTTCCTTTAAAAAATGTCCTCACAATCTGTGCCCACCTTGAAGATAATTTTTTCCATCCAATCAGTACTTTTTCATGTTGGGAAAATCTCCATCGATGAGTTGGATTGATTCTTGAACAGAGGACCTAGTTTGGTCGGAGATAGCCTTCCTTGAATCTTCCATTTCAGCAACTTTAAGGACATATTATACGAGGAGACTAAGAAGGAATTGAGAAAAAAAGGGTGATTATCACACAGTTGAAGGCCATCAATGAGGCTGGTTAAGTCAACAATAAGGTTGAAATAGAACAACAGTAATAATGCTGATAAAATGGCTACAATGAAGTAATAGTAGTGGAAAAGAAATAGAGGTAGGAAATACATATAAGAAAACTAGGCTCTGATCCTATGTAGAAAAGAATTTATTTTTTCTTATTATCATCGAGTGATTATAAGTGTGTGTGTGTGTGTGTGTGTGTGTGTGTGTGTGTGTGTGTGTGTGTCGAAATAGAGGACCTAAATTAGGTGAGAAAATCAAGAATAGAGGACATAATCTCTGTCATTAGCTAATTTACAGCTAACAAAATCAGATTACATAATTAAATAAAATCAAATCAAATAATATCACACAATATCCCAAATAATTTGGGAGATATTATAGGAGATTTTTCAACAATATCCTTTGTCCTTTGCCAATCATAACTTTTCAGTTTTATACTATACCAGTAATTACACTTAGAAATTCTCTCCCCCTTCAAAATTTGAACTTGACTCGTTATACTCGTGCATTACTTTTGAAAGTCTTTGGTTTTGAAGGGCCAAAGTTTGCAAATGACTTAAACTGTAGCATTTGCTTTTCCTAACATGTACATCAATAAACCCCTACCCTAAGAATATTGGGCTGTTCCGACCTACACACAACACGGCCCGGCCATCTTGCCTGAGCCTAGCATGGCCCCTCATAGTGAGCGGCTGTGCTAGTCCAGGCCTACTAACGATAAGGAGCAATGACAATGTCTCGAGCACTAGCTTAGAGCTAATTATATTTTAAGGGACAATGAAGTTTAGTAAGAAGAAAAGTGAAGATAGTAACAGTAGTAAAGGATTTACTTGACATTTTTTCATAAATAAAAGAAACAAAACCATCAAGAACTTCAAATTAATATCTGAGTGATACATTTCCACTCCGTTAGGGCTTTGTTAAAAATCACCGTTAAAATCTGATGTGGTGCTGATGTGACGCCATGTAAGAGCTCCCATTAGAAAAATCTAAAAAAAAAGAAAGAAAATCGAAGCACTATTATCAGGATTACTGTTCATTGTCTTCGAGCACTCATTCGTGGATAATGACCTCATTCAAGGTTGTCCATGCTTCCCTGACTTGGGATCAAGGACGTGGGGGGCTTGGCCACCTCGAATCTAACCGATGACTACAAGCCTTACTTGATGTTCAAGAGTGAGATCTTTGGTTGTGGTCACTCCCATCTGAAGGTTCCTTTTTTCTTTCATTTTTCCCTCAATCGTGCTCGCCAAGCTTACCTTTTACTAGGCTCAAATTTTAGCACTACTAGTTCTGAGAATAAGATTTAAACCCAATTTCGAGTTTTGTTTACAACCGAGCTCACGGAGATTTGCAGTAGCCCAAGCTGTCCATGTCACTCCATTCATCCTCTTTCTTACGAGCTTCTGCGCTACTTAGGCTACTCTCCATGTCTTTAATCCATTTCATCAATAGCTGGTGAACCTTTTTTCCTCTTCTTCTCAAAGCCATAGAATTTTACCATAAAATGGAATACGCCTTGGAGAGTCACGCTAGTGCAAGGATCAGCTATTATTTGCTAATCTTCTGGTGGATAGATTTCCAAGGTTTGGCGAAGCCGTGATCAAAGTGACGAAGTCTATTGATTGTTATTTTGCCAGTATTTGACTGAAGAAATTAGAGGAAAGATGTTTGACAAAAAAAGGGTAGAAGAGAAAACGAGCAGTTTATCTAGAAAGATGAACACTAAAGGAACAAGGAAGAAGATTACAATAATCCTTTGGGTTTATTTATTTTTTATTTTATTTTTTTATGTGGTACTCGAGTGGTGCCATATCAGCGCCACGTCGGATCTAGGTAAGGTTTCAACAATGATTTCTAATAGAAGAAAAACCCTAATGTGGTATACCTGTTACAAATTTACTCTCCGCAAGTTTCCGTTAAATTAGATTTATATTAAGAAAAATCACAAACCGATACACCTGTGATAAACAAAAAACAAATCCCCAAACTAGCTTATCCATCAACCGCGATATATCATTTAACTTGACAATTTGACAGTAAAATATAATGGAAATTAACGGAAAGTAAATTTATTATAGATGTTATAGGTTTACCAATTTATAGTAACTTTGTAATGAGTGTATTATTTTTTAATTTTTCTTAGTATTAATTCGTAGCATAACTGTGATGTTGGGTAAATAAGTATGTGTCACTCGTGTATAAAGTTAAATTTGGCGAACACGATTTGGAATTTCTAGCGCTTTTTCCCCTTGAATTAAATAACGAAAAAAAAAAAACACTTTGCAGTACGAGAAGATAATGACTTCTTACCGACAGCTTAAGGCACGCTAAAGCATCGTGGGGGTCTTCCTTTCCACGCTAGGATACGCCCCGTTCCAAAAACCTCCTCACCACCCCCGCCGGCGGGTCTTCTTTTCCTTTTGCTTTTCTACTAAAGTTTTTATCGGAAAGTAAAGCAGTGCAAACCTCGTACGTCTGAGTCTGAGAGAGAGAGAGAGAGAGTTAAGCAACAAATTGCTCCAAGTCAAGGTCACCGTCAACGTCTTCCAGGACCCAGCATTAAGTAATGAAATTACCTCCAAGTCTAAGCTCCCGAAGCCGCCAAAGCCGCTATAAATCAACCCCCAGAGAGACTCATCTCACTTCACCTTCCACCGAAAGCAACAAGGCATAGAGAGAACTTACACTTCGAGACTAGAGAGACCACCCTCATAGCTTTTTACAATATCAAAAGCCATATCCACATGGGCGGGACCGAGAGCAGAAGCAGGGAGGAAAATGGCGAGGCCACAGAGTCGAGTGACACCACCCTGGCCAACCAGTCAAGCCGCACCAGTGCCCTGGCCACGGCAGCGGTTGCTGGTGCGGCGTTCTTGGCCTTGGGCGTGGGCGTGGGCGTGGTGAGTATGATGGGCAAATCGTCCCAGCCTAGTGAAGAAGAGAAGACCATGAAAGCCCCGGGGAGGGACATTCGCATACCCCCGGGCTCGCTTCGAGAAGGACCCCAAAACCTACTTCCAGAAACTGCATAGCGACGAACGGAAGAAGTAGTCGCTGGCTAGCTACCAAGTAAAAGGAGAAATTTGTGGTGTTGCTTGTGTATTTTATTGTCTGTCGTTTGGTTTTGCACGGTGTCCTCAGGTATAACCTCTTGCGGTACGTGTGTTTACGTGGTGTGTTTGGAACTCTAATTCTCGTGGTTAATGCTAGTATGTGGTTTCAGTTCAATTTAAAGTTTGTGCCTGAAGTTAATATTGCCATCCGAAGCAATTTGCCGATCAATTTGCTCGCAAGGCTTTTTTCTTTCTTTCTTTTTTTAGTTCTGTTAAAAAAATATGTGGACTTTTTACTCAGCAAGCACACGCTACAGCCATCATTTGAAGTTCGAGAAATAAGTCTAGGTTTTTTACGAGTAATGGTTTTAAGTACACTGAAATTGACGCATCAAGTTAGACGGCCGAAATTATAATTTTAACGTTTAGCAAAGGGAATAAATATATTTATGAAAATGGACATTATACAACCGTGAAAATCTGAACAATCATTATTTTCTTTTAATAGAAATCATTTTTGAAAGAGAGTGGATTTTTCGGATCTATTTAACTTAATTTTTTAAAGAATCTTGAACTTTCCGCTCACGATTAAAACTATCTTGAACTTTCAACTTTATCATGGAAAGCATGAACTTTCGGTCATGTACTAAAATGTCATGAATCTCAGTTTTTCTCTGAAAATGTCTTGACCTTTAAAGTTTAATCAAGTTAATCTAGATATGGTGGGAGGATGTCCATCACGTAGATTTGAGGAATAAGTTCAACTAATCAATTCAGAGTTTCTGTCCAAAGACTTTATATGCATATTTTTGTATCTAGCTCGACGAGTTTACCAAATTAGATGTTGCAGGAGGATGTCCATATTGGGTTGGGTTCTCTCGAACATCGGATTCTTCCGCTAGAAGGCAACGACTTAAGCGCATGATTACTGTTTCTGGTGAATGAATTACGAAGTTATACCTTAGCTCGACAAGTTTGAATTATCGGTGCAATTCTGATTGCCAATTGGTTCGATTAGACAGATCCAACTGATAAAGAATTGACATTATGGGACAATGACCTCTTCTAATCGACATTCGCCAGATTTTCTATGGTGGCTCCTAAGAAAAAAGATCCACTTTACTTCATAGTTAAGACTAGGTAATCAACTATTTCTGCAACTAAAATTGCTCCGAGCACAGCTTTTTCGATGAGGAGACTAGACTGCCCTCATATGAAACCTCTAGTTGTATCTACTCATCTTGTAGAATGTTGAGAGAGAGCAATAGAAGTCCAATACCTTTAACTTGGGAAGATCGCCATGAAATAGCCTAAGTTCAAGCCTGTTAAAATATCTAGTTAGAATCGCCTTCACTCAAAAGTTCAAAATTAATAACTTATGGGCCAATTAAAGTGATTAACTATTCTACACCACTCTACATCATACTAGTTTTCCGATACGAGATTTCTTTACTATAACTCACACATATTGTATCTCAACAATCTCTCTATTGTGAGATGTGTTCCCCTTAATCAGGTATCCTTCGTATCGATCACACGTGTTGTATTCCAACAAACACATGTCGTATCCCAACAATCTCCCTAGTGTGAGATTTGCTCCCATTAATCCAAGTATCTTTCTGCATCAAGATATTTCAACTTGAATAGATTGGGAGTCCAACAAACACATGTCGTATCCCCAACAATCTCCCTAGTGTGAGATCTATTCCCTTTAATCCAAGTATTCTTCTGCATCAAGATATCTCAACTTGAATAGATTGGGAGTCTAACAAACACGTGTCGTATCCCAACAATCTCTCCAGTTCCCCTTGATTCAAGTATCCTTTCACATCAAGATATCTCAACTTGAAAAGATTGGGAGTCCATCAATCTTCCATTGACTTCAATATCAAATGTTACAAGTGCATAATAGAAACCCAATACCTTTCACTTAGGGAGATTACCTACAGAGAGCTCAAGTTTGAACCTATTAACATATTTAGTTAAACTCACATTAACTCAAAAGTTTAAGCTAATGAGTTATGAGCCAATTAAAATATATTAACAACTCTACATCACATCAATTCTCTGATGTGGGATTTCTTTAACCTAACTCATATATACTAACATAGAATAGATTACTTTGTATCACAGAAAATCTTTTTTCTTATTAGTAGCGACATGTTTTTACATGAAATAGGTAAGACTTTGTAGGAATATTTGAGAATGCACTTTTCTTTGATACACTAAAGAACAAAACAAGTAAAATATACTTAATTATGGTAACTTTCATATATAGAAAAAGAAAAATAGGAAAACAGGAGTAGGGCCATCAATTTAAATTGCAATTGAAAAGTTAAGGGTAGTTCTGTCTTTCTAGGGTAAATGGGGGTAGATGTAGTCATTCAGGTGTGAAATAGCCTCCTAGTAATTCTAGAAAGGAAACTTGTTACTGATTCTAAAGTTTAAAGAAAATTCTAAATAAAGGCATGAAGTGGATTATTTTCTCAAAAGAGGGCGCAAAGTGTAGTTTGCTCCAAACGAGGGCCTTAAGTAAATAAATCAATCTCAATAAGGGCATTAGCTCGCCAAATTGAACTAGAAAAGCTAATTGAACTAGAAAAGCCAAAGAAGAAGAAGAAGAAGAAGAAGAAGAAGAAGAAGAAGAAGAAGAAGAAGAAGAAGGAGAGAAGGAGGAGAAGGAGAAGAAGGAGAAGGAGAGAAGGAGGAGAAGGAGAAGGAGAAGAAGGAGAAGAAGAAGGAGAAGAAGAAGAAGTGTCAATTCAGTCCTAAACCTTTTTTTGGCCAATTTAGTCCTAAACCTTTTGTTTTTGTTTTGATTCGGTCCATTCGGCCAAAATTGACCAGCCAAGCCGACATCGATCCTAAACCTTTTTTTGGCCAATTTAGTCCTAAGCCTTTTTTTTTTTTTGTTCTAGTTCAGTCCATTGGGCCAAAATTGGCCAGCCGGTGCCGACATGGCAACTAGTCGGCACCGGCGAGTTTTTTTCAATAATATTTTATTTTTTAAATTTTTATTAATTTTTTTTTTTTTTTCCTCTTTTTTTCCCCTCCTCCCTCCTCCTTCCTTTGGCTCCGGCGACCGGCCTCCTCGCCGGATCTAGCGAGGGCTCGCCTCGCCGGCGACCGCGAGGCGAGCTCGGGCCCGCCGACAACGGGCGAGCCCTCGCCTAATCTAGCGGGCTGGTCGCCGAGCAAGGTGAGCCCTCGCCGGATCCGGCGAGGGGGCTCGCCGTCGTGTCTAGCAAGGGCTCACCTCGCCGGCAACCGCGAGGCGAGCCCTCGCCAGATCCGACGGGGGCTCGCCGCGTCGAAGCCAAAGGAAGGAGGAGGAAGGAGGGGAAAAAAAGAGAAAAAAAAAAAAAAAAATTAATAAAAAATTTAAAAAATAAAATATTATTAAAAAAAGCTTGCCGGCATCGGCCGGCTACCATGTCGGCGCCAAGACCGACCGGCTACCACGTCAACGCCGGCTGGTCAATTTTGGCCGGATGGTGAATCGGAACAAAAATAAAAAGTTTAGGACTAAATTAGCAAAAAAAAAGTTTATGATTGAATTGGCACAATTGCAATAGGTTTAGGACTTTTTGGTAATTTTTGTGGTAAAGATCGAACAGCTTCTCAATGACGCTCCATCAAACCAAAGGAGAAAGAGAGATTGCAAATGATCGATATGTGGGTGCCGCCACCATTCCAACTTTGCCGATGAGTGCCTTCGACCCTTACCGGGGTCATTTGACGCTCGATGTTGTGATGGAGGTCGATTGCAAATACTAGGGGTGTGCATGGTCCGGGTGGGCGGTTCCCGGTTCTAGACCGATTCCGAAAAATTGGAACCGGGATCCACCCGTTGGTTGCATGGATCCACCGGGAACCGGACCGCCGGTCCGGTCCGGTTCCTGGGTGGATCCATGGAATCGATCTTGACGCGAAACAATTTTGGTTTTCAACATAGAACGACTACGTGACATCAAAGCAAGCCAAAGAAAGAAAAACCAAATTTAAGTACGTGGAGATGCAGACGGCGGGAGAAGTAATTTTTAATAATTTTAGTAACCGAGGAAAAGACACGAGAGAGAGAGAGAGAGAGAGAGAGAACGGAAGACGAAGGGAGTGAGATGAGATCTAGGGTTTCTTTTAGTAATTTTTTTTTAATATTAAAAAGGTTCCGGTCCGGTCCGGGCGCGGGTGGGCGGGCGGGCGGATCCGCCCATGGAACCGGGAACCGGACCGGTACCCACCGGTTCCCATAAATTGGAAATGGGAACCAGACTGGTTTCCTCAAGAACCGCCGGTTCCGGGCGGTTCCGGTCCGGTTTCGGGCGGTTCGGGTGGTTCCTGGGTATTTTGCACACCCCTAGCAAATATGGTGTGGCGGAGATTGATGTTGAGCCTCTCCATGCCATCGTCCTTGTCATTGCTGTCCTTCCCATCATCACTGTACACCAAATCAATGGCGCGGCTCTAATTCCTAACATCACCCCCTAGATTGCCACCACCTCCCTGCATCACAAAAAACCACCGATCAACAGCAATCAAGACAAGAACAAAACACATGAAGATTGCAAAGAATGGTGTAGACGGACCTAAGGGAAATCCGAACACACGCCGCGAAGCGTAGAGGTAGGAGTGAGGGCTAAAGTGAAGAGAGAGATTTGTTGGTAATGGTTGGTGGGGCATGATTGAGAAGAAAAAGATTGACGAAAGGAAAAAAATTTAATGACAGTGAGTGATTGGAGTGACTTGAAGCTGTTGGAAATTCAACACGGTTGGAATGCAATGTTCACGGCGGCGGTGTTTTAAGGGATTCTTTTTTTATTTTCTTTTTTTCACTTTTCCAATTCTTCCACAATAATAAGTATACTGAAAATGTTAAAATTTATTATGAAATTGCAATCGAGTATTCAAACTTTCAAAAAATACAATAAAAAATTGTCGTGAAAGTACAATCAAGATCTAAAATTTTCAAAATCATACAGTCAAGTCTTACAAATTGTTACAAAAGTGCAATTGAGTTTTAAAACTTTAAAAAAAAAAAAGTACTATCAACGGAAGGATTTGATTGGACCATTTGACATGTTTTAGTAATTAATTGCACTTTTTGAAAGTTGTAGGACTCAATTGCACTTTCGTGACAAGTTTTGGGACTTTCAATACATTTATCCCTTCATCTTTTTTTTTTAATATTATAAATCTTTACGTTTTGTTTTGGACAAAAATACCCTCTTCTGGCCACCAAAAAAATCAAATGCTTGCCGAATGGTTGATTGGTTGGCGAGCTTATACCCTTTTTTGAGAATGACTTAGTTACTTGATGATTTTATTTGAAATAAGATTCACTTTGGACCATCATTTGAGAAAATAACCCCATTTTAGGCTATTATTTGAAAATTCCCTAAAGATTATGTGTTAGCACACTTAAAAGTATTGAATAGAAAAAAAGTGAGAGAAACAAAAAGAACATTGACCAAGAAAGATTTGAAGAATAATACTTTTATTCACTGAATTTGATATAAGAACCATTATTTTATCTATTTTTGATAATTTGTATTTAAACTTAACCTTTTTTCTGTCTATGTTAAACTTAACCTAAAAAGATAAGTTTTTGGTACATGGAGTATTGCATTCAAGACAATAGTGAACTAACAATCTTCTCTCACCAAATAAATAAATAAACAACACACTAAATTCTACTCCAAATTATTTGACATCCTTTTCTTTTCTTCTTTGCATTACATATTTTTTGTCCTTTATCGAGATGATAACTTATCGGTTTTATACTGCAACAACAATTACACTTTGAAATTCTCTCTCCTCCTCAAAATCTGAATTTGACTCATTATACTCATGCATTACCTTAAAAAGTCTGGTTTTGAAAGGCCAAAGTTTGCAAAAGACATAAATTTTAGCATTTGCTTTTCTTAACATGTACATTAACAAACCCCAACCCTAAGGCTGCGTTTGATCGACCGGATAAAAACTATGATAGAATATGTTTTATCCTATCCCGTGTTTGGTAGCTGTCTAGGATAGGATAAGGTCGGATATAGATGGGATATAAACCGGATAAAAAAATCCGAGGGAGGAGGTGGGATAAGGTCAGATAGGATTTTTTTTTATCCGAAACATAAAACCCTATGCTTTTTTTCTTTCTCCGTCGTTCACCCACAGACGACTCTGTTTCCAAAGTATCGACGTTGAAGCCTTCTCCTCAATAGCTCTCCGATTCTCATCGAAATTTTACGAAAGCCTTCTTCCTTTGCCTAGGTAAGACCCCCGGTCTGCCAGCAATCGCCCGCCGGTCGCCCTCTCGATCGATTCTCCCCACCAAATGCAGCCTTGATCTACAGCGCTTCTTCACTCAGCTTGCTCTCCGCTTGACTCTACACTTCCTTCACCCTAGATGTACCTCCGCTCGATTCTCTGTCTCAGTCTCTCTCTCCATCGATGGCTTCTTCTTTGTCTCCCCTTTGCCTGGTGGTTCTCGTCGCGGGGATCGCGGTGCTGATTATTGCCAGAGAGGCTGATGACGGAGGCCACTAGAGAGAATTCGATTACTTCAAGCTGACAGTGCAATGGCCAAGCACTTTCTGCCGGCGGACTCACCACTGCTGCTCCTCCCAACGCCTGTTGCCGCCGCAGGTTATTCGCAGTTGTCATTTGTTTCGTTAATTCCAGATGCTTGGCTGTTGATTGTTGGCATGTGTCTTGTGCTCTAGGTATTTGATGTTCGATTGCTTTTTATTGGGGCTCCGTTTGCGCAGTCTACGGCTTGTGCTATCTGCATGTTTGATTATTATGCTGGTGTGGTGATCGAATTTGAAATTGTGGGTGAATTTCAGTTATGGATTCATGTTGACAGCCTACAATTTCATTAGTGCACGCTGCTAATGATGATTTTAGTTCGTGTCACCAACATGATTCATGTACATCTTTTTGCGGGTTGTGACAAAGAATTGATTTTTGTTTGTCCCGTTTTGAGTAGACACTATGAGATATCACAAATGGTCATTGTCGATTGCGGCGGATCTGTCCCAATTGAATGCGAGAAGGGGGAGTTAACTGATTGGTTATTTGTTGATTGCCTTAGGACCTTCGAGATAGCTTGTTTGTGTGTTAACTTGATTGACGTTCTTCCATTATTTCCCTTGGAAGAACAAGTCGATTTAATTAGGCATATCCCATTTTCCTTCAAAAAGTTGTGTACAAATTGTGTCATTTTTCTTTTCACCAAAAAAAAAAAAAAAAACCGTGACATTTTTCTGCAGGTATCTTGGATTTAAGAGAATCGTTCTCTTAGATCGTCAAAGGCTTGTGGTTTTACTGGATTTGCATCAGAATGGGACACTTTCACATAATAATTTTGAAGTTGCTGTACATTTGGCACATGAGAAGAACATGGCAAAGCCAAGTCATTGTAGAGTTATTGTCATAAGCCCAAGGAGGAGGATTACTTTCATGCAAATCCTCTGGTGTGCCTTTGTGAGCAGCCTAACTGTGATGATTTAGAAGGCCCGAGCAGGAGGAACTCCGGTTAAGTGTCTAGTTGATTGCCGACAATGATAAACTATCATCATCTGAACATGTTCCGCACAATGTGTTCATGGACTTGAGATTTAAGTTGATCTCCTAAAAAGTTGCAGTGCACGGTGCAGCTGCTTTATTTTTCCTTACGATGAGATACGAAGACACTCTTGAAGTTGGTGCCCAAGCTACTCCGCTTCCATCATCATGAGTGGCTTTTTGTTTGTCCATGATAAGAGGCTAAGAAGAAGCAGCAAGCAAAGAATTCTTGCCTTTCTTTTAGGGCAGCTACAAACATAAATTTGCCATTTTTTCTTGTCCATATTAAACAATTGTAATATGTTGAGAAGTCACTGAAAACGAGTGTACATGTATTGAAAGCTTATTTTGGTTCATGTATATTATTTCGGTTGGGTTATCGTTTGAGATGATGACTTGAGAGACATCTACAAATTCATTTTAATTTTGGTTTAGCTACAGAGATCGTTTCTTGTGGCAAAGCAGTTCCATGAACTTGGTTACAAACAGAAAACTAGGGAAGATATATTGAAATTGAGGTTATTTTAAAAACGTTTGATGTTGAAGGAAACAAATGGAAACAAATGAAAAACTTGGACCTGTAACAAAATGGAAACAAATGAAAAACTTGTAATAAAGAAAAATAATTCACGTTTCAAAGTGAATATATTGAAATTGAGGTTATTCTAAAAACGTTTGATGTTGAAGGGGGTATCCAAAAGATTATTTCAAAGGAACGGAAAAAATTATTATGATGCGTTATCATGAAATTCAATGAGAATCTGTTAATTTGAAAAAGATATATTGTTTTGGATGATTTTGTGAATATTAAACCTGCAAATTTGTACTTGCCTAATGTTAATGTTTTTAAAATATCCGAATTTAAATCCATAGTTCACCAAATGATAGATTGGATAAGATATGAGGATATCCGACTTTAAATCCGTAGTTCATCAAACAGTAGATTAGATAGGATATGAGGATATCCGACTTTAAATCCGTAGTTCACCAAACAGTTGATGGGATATGAAGAAATCTATGGATTTCTTATCCTATCCTATCCAGTCCTATCCCGTTTAGAAATCCGGATGACCAAATGCAACCTAAGAATATTAAGTTGTGCCGGTCTAGACACAACACGGATTGACCCCTCTTGGGCCTTAGCCTAGCACGGCCCCTCATAGGGAGCGATTGTGCTAATTCGACCCTGCTCACACTAAGGAGCCGTGACGATACCCCGAGCACTAGCTCAGGGAATTTTTATTTTTTTAAGGG
This sequence comes from Eucalyptus curtisii, assembly GCA_017140595.1. Taxonomy (NCBI): domain Eukaryota; kingdom Viridiplantae; phylum Streptophyta; class Magnoliopsida; order Myrtales; family Myrtaceae; genus Eucalyptus; species Eucalyptus curtisii. The sequence goes on along the minus strand of CM029501.1, from coordinate 20,102,621 downwards.
ACGGTGAATTGTAGTAAAAACAAATGTGAAGATAGTTACAATAGTGTAGGATTTACTTGACGTTTTTTCATAAATAAAAGAAAAAAAATCACAAGAAACCTCAAATTAATATGTAAGAGACACATTTACCCTTTGTTAATGCTCTGTTAAAAATCACTGTTAAAATTTGACGTGGTGTTGATGTGGCATCACGTGAGCGCCCCATTAAAAAAATTAAAACTAGAAAGGCAAAAAAATCGAAGCACTGTTATCGCGAGTACTATTCTTTGTCTTTAATGTACTATTCATTGTCTTCAAGCGCTCATCCATGGACAACGACCTTGGTTGAGGTTGTTCGTGCTTCCCTGATCTAGGATCGAGGATGTGGAGGCTTGGTCACCTTGAGTCTAACTGCTGATGACGAGCTTTACTCTATGTTCAAGACTGAGATCTCACTTTGGTAACGCCCATCTAAAGGTTCCTTTTTCGCTCAATTGTGTTCACCAAGCTAAATTTTTACTAGGCTCAAACTTTAGTGTGACAAGTTGTGAGAATAAGATTTAAACTCACTTTGTGTTTCGCTTGTGGTCAAGCTCACCGAGATCTAGCGTAGCCAAGTTATCAATGTCACTCTATTCCTCCTCTTTCTCATGAGCTCCTGCACTACTGGGGTAACTCTCCATGTCTTTTATCCATTTTATCAGTAGTCGCTGAACCTTTTCCCTCTTTTTCTCAAAGCTGCGGAATTTCACAGTATTAATGGAATATGCCTTGGAGAGCCATGGCGGTGCAAGCATCAGCTATTGTTAACTAATCTTCCAGTGGATAGATTTCCAAGGTTTGGAGAAGCCGGTGATCAAAGTGGCGAAGTTTGTGGATTGATTTTGCCAATATTTGACTGAAGAAAGTAGAGGAAAGATGTTTGACAAAAAAAAGTACAAGAGAAATGGTTGCCACTAACCTCGTTTTTGGGGCCGACTAGAGTACCCAATCGAAGGTTAAGAGTGGTCATTTGACACCTATGCAACTAGAGATCTAGGATTTGTGGACTTGGGTTATGTCTATATTTATATTAACGTCCTTTCGGTACCTAACAATTGTCACATTACCTAACATGTCCGTGCGTGTCTTTTTACTTTTCCGTATAATTTGTAAATGAGGTGATCATGCGTAGATAGTCAGTTTCATGACATTCGATTTCTACTTAAAAAGAAAAAAGAAAGCAAACAATTGAAATTTAAAGGACGGTGCAGTAAGTAAACACCCAAGACAGTTTAAGGAAAACAGTAAATCTAGCATGCAATCCTAAAACAGAAATAAGGAAAGCAAAGCAAGGAAGAACTCACAACTCGTCAAGCGTTTATACAACGCATTTAAGAAACCCGAGACATATGTCGGGTAATGAATATTACAAGGAAATTGGTTAGAAGGGACATCGACCATTCGCCACTTACATAGAAAAGGTTGGAACGGACATTGACCATCACTGTCTTCAAAATCACCATCTCCAAGAGCCGCTTTCTTGGACTTATTCTAATGTTAGTCTAGTTTTTGGAATGGAAAAGGCAATTCATGGCAATAACAATCGACCATGGCAAGTACGGCATCAATAACATTAAACAAAGTAATTAGCAAGGATTATCAAGAATGGCCTCAGGATTGGCCTTTGATTGTTCATGCCACGAGTTACACTAAGACTTTTATCCAATCATTTTAATGGTTTGTAGCAATTAGTCAACGTTTGTGTTCACAAATTGTGGCTAATACTAGCAAACCCCTAATTCGGGTTCTAAAAGCTACCCAAAGTATTCCTCGGGTACATGCATCGTACTTATGCATATATTTAAAAATCACATGCATAGTTTGAAAGTAAACATGCATGCAGGCCATTAGACTTTGGTTCTCAATCAATCAAACAAATTAGTGAGCTGATATCGAATCACTTCACTCATTCATCAAGAGCCAAACACAACCACATGCGCCAGACAAGTAAAACCAAAACATTAAAAAGATCCATATGATGCCCAAAAATCATTTTTGGATCAATTAAGACATGAGTTCGAGAAAAATTTGATGAAGACGAGACATAAGTGCATCTAAACTATGGACCACATTTAACTGTCAAGGCTAACTCGAGCACATCCTGTGCACAGTTGATCGGGCTTTGCAAATGCTCTAAATACGGTTCAAACCAAGATGAGGATTCTAATTAAAGAAATTTGTATAATAGGGCACCATATGAATGAAAGCAATTCTATAACAAGTAAGAATGCGAAATTTCGAGTTGTCCAGTAATTCTGAAAGGCTTGGTGCAATTACCGAGCTATCTTTTTATTTTTTTTGAAAAATTTTTCTGTGTGAAGTTCAGAATGTGAGGATTAAAACTCGTGAAGACATCAAAAGCCAAATCAACATGCATAATTTCCTAAAAATGCTACAACAGAGACGAGTCATAAAGGACAAACAGAGCATGCTAGAACAGAGCATAGAAGATTCAAGCAATTGAAGTATGACTCATTTATAATTGGTGCTGAAAAAAATCATGGCACACTAAGGATTCAATAAGGAACAACTTTCATGAAGGAAGTTTTCTAAGATAATCTACACATGAATTTCTAAAAAATCCAAGAACAGAGAGCAATGTATCAGAAACAGTGTAGAGTAGTAATAGAGAATATCAATGGCAATTTGCCCTAACGATGTCTAAAAATTCTGAAATTTAAGTATGTTGTAGCCATACAAGTAATGAATAAATTTCTTTGAAGAGCCAACCTCAGAATCCTCACCAAAAAAAAAAAAATCATACAAAAATGGGAAAGATTCAGACTCAAAATAAGCAAACAAGCAATTCGAATTTCATCACATGGTAGATTACAAGACAAACCTCACAAAAATGGAAAATGATTCAAATAACATGCAAAGGGGACAAAATTGGTGTCATTGGAAAGCTTAGAATGTGCTCTAAGAATTTCTAAGAGACGTCAAACTCAATTAAGATCAATTTCATGTTCAAACGATGACATTTGCAGAAATGTGCAAGTCAGCAAAAAACGTGGGAAGCTAGTTAAGCCACCTATGATGCATGAAAATTATGACATTTAAGCATGACATAGGACTAAATGCAATGAATAAGTTTGATGAAAACATCTAACCTTAGATCTATACAAGGAAAATCATACAAATTCATGAACGTCACTAAGTAAACTAACACTCCCTAACACAACATAACAGAATCGGACTAAACATAGCAACAACTTCACAATGCAAATTCATAGGGCAAACGATCACCGATCGGCATGAATTATATGTCATTTTTTAAGCTTATGAAGTCTCCTAGCATGTCTAGAAGGATTCATGCACTAATTTTGCTCTTAAGAGCTCAATTGAAGACAATTACATAGCAACTCATGTCAGACCAAATCACAGAAGTAATTTCATGGAACACTTGTGTTTGTTCACCATCCTAAGTCATCAAAAAAATTCTGGAAAAATTCATGGATGCATAACAGAAATTTGGATCATTTCTCGTGAAAGAATCTAAGTCTAATAAGACTAAAAAAAATCAGTAGAAAATCAACAAACGGTATAGGTCTCAGGAGAATAGAACTGATAACTCACGTCCTTTAGGCAATTTACCCTATCAGATGACCTAATTATTTTTTTCAAAATGTTATATGTTGTAGCCCTAGATGTTCTTGGCAAACTTCATGAGGATAGAACCTTTAATTTTGCAACGCATAATTTTCAAAAAAAAAAAAAAAAAAAAATCATGGAATAGGCAAAGGTCAGTTAGAAACTCCAGATTACAAAGACCAGCATGGATGTTTCAATGCAAATTGACCTACCGACATGGCTCCTGAAATTTTGGAAAAAAATGTGTTGTGGAGAAGTGTGTTCTAAGCAATTTGAAACCAACTCAAATCTCAAATCACAAAAATTAGCAAAAAATCAATAAAAAGTAAAGGTCGGTGAAACATAGTATAGGTCAGAACACATTAGAATTCCTAAAAATATGCACCGATTCCTACGCAGTTTTTAGGTAGTAAACGACACCAGATCAGGACATTCTTTATGTCATTGGAAAGATCCTCGAGTCGTCTACAAATATCATGGAGATATCGAACACAGAAAACCACAATAACAAGCTCAAATCACAGCATGTTTTAGATCTATCACAGAGGTACACTTGTAGAACAAGGCACAATCAAACAATCAAACTCATTCAATGTAATCAAGCTCAATCAAGGCGAACCTATGGACATTCTAACATGCTAATACATCACATTTTGTAGATATAAAAATCCTAGGGTGAGCTCGAGCCCCGGTTGTCTAGAACAACCTCGCTTCATCAAGCTTAAGGACAGACAGTTACCTTTCGTGTGTTTTGATTGATTTGAGCTCGATCAATCAACAATCAAGCCTCCACAGCACATAATGATGTCGAGGGACTTCCGAAGAACCTGAAAATCGCCGGAGGAGAGCTGGATTGCGCTGGATTTGCACTGGTTTGGCGCTGGATGAAGATCAAGCGCCGGTTTTGACACCAACGGAAAAACCAGTGCAGACGGGGAGCTGGGGTCTCCGGAGGTCAAGGACAAGTTGAGGAAGATGATCGGCGGTGGTGCGCCACCAAGGGAAGTCGGCTGGTCGTTGAAACCAACAGCGAAACTGGCAGTTGGAGTCACATGCCGATGATTGGCCCCACGGTGAATCGAACTGATCGGGAAGCTCTAGTGGTCGTCGGGGCTCTGAGCGGCTACGGCAGGAGAAGAAGGGGACTGATGGAGCTAGTGGACGATAGTTTTCAGTCAGCGGAGGTTTTGGTGAGCGGTTGAAGGCGCAATGAGGGGAGGAGGGAGGACAAGAAGAAGGAGAGAGGAGAGAGATCTTTGAGGGATGATTTTGTTTAGAGAGAGAAATCTATAGATTATGAGGCTCTCTTCCAAAAATTTGGAGGGAAAATGGGTTAAATACCCCCCTCAAATTCAAATCCTGCCCGTTGATTCAATCTAATGGCTAAGGATTGATCCCAACAAACTTCCTTACTCATTAAGCAAACTTGATTTAAGCATGTGACTATTTGGATAGTGGTGATCGGCCGAAATCGCTTGTGCGGATCGATTTTGCAAATAGGGCCTAATTAGGGGTATTTTCGTAATTTCATAAAACCTAGGGGCATTTTTGCAAAATCTGAAAAATTGGAGGGCACGGATGAAAGTACGCATAGTAGGCCATCATGGGGTGTCGTCGGCTGCCAAGAATCAGCCGGAGGAAGGCCGAACTGGCCTCCTTCACCGGCAGCCGGTCAAATCAGTCCAAACCGATTTAATCGATTTAGCCGCTTCTTGGGCGGTTTACTCCTTACCCTTATACATTTTATGCAATTTAGTCCTTGAAAGGAAATCTTACTTAATTTAAAGGAAAAATGGTTTAACTCGAAGAGAAACTGTCCAATTTTGAAGAAATTATGCCAATTAAACTATGTAAATGCAATCTTGTAACTTTCTATTAGCCTAATTACCTAATTAACATGGAAACTATTGGACCCGTGACATGGGTACATATAATTGGACATCCTAGGCTAAATTGGACAATTTTATGTAATATCTTGCCAAAAATGCAAATTAATTGAAATTGAATTCAATTAAAATTGCATGGCACCAATGAATTAATTACCCATACCCAGGATGACTTATTGCATTCAAATTGACTTAAATTAATGGCGTGACTTTTATGCTAAAATTGAATCGAGGTCTAATGATGAAATTGAACCTCAATTTCCGAAATTAAACCGTAGTCTCGATTGGGTCAACTTGAATTTCATCAATCAAAACTCATTAGCTTGATTTTCTAATGTTCAAGTGAGCTAAATTCTTCAAAATGAGAAGTTCCTATGTGGAATGGAAGTGTCTGCTTGCAAATCACGTTGAACTGGTTTAGACCCCCTAATCAGGGCTAAAAAAGGGAATTCATATTTTGGCACGCTTGATCTCAAAATTGATTGAATGTGTGAATGGGTAACGACCTCTAGATCAAATGTTGTAAAAGGAACTAAGATTACTTATGACTAAAATAAAAGTAATTTTATTTTTGGTTGATCTTGAACCTAAAATCAAAAAATTCAAAAAAAAAATATTCTTATTCAATTTTTGCAAAAATTTATATGCTAAAGTCAAATTGGTACTAAAATGAATCATTTAGTGCAAAAGGTCAACTTTTCACCGAAGGATTTGACTTTCGGTCAAAAGTTTGATCAAAAGTCAACCCGAAAGTCAACCGTTTAATTTTTCAATTTTTTATTGGAAATGACTAGGAAATTATCTAAAAATGAAATTATAAAAGAAAGAAAATGAAAACTAATACTTTTTGTTCAAAAAATTGGCCCAGTTCTACCTTTATCAACGTATCGACTAAAAAGCAAGCATCAATAATATATTACAATAAGTATAATTTAGTGATTTTTTCTTCAAAGAAAAATGATACAAATAGTCCATGAACTTTAGCCTAAAGTGTAATGTGGTCCTTAAACTTTTGATTTGTTCAATGTGATCTCTGAACTTTTAAAAACGTTCAACTAGAAACCAAAAAAGTTTAGCAATTCACATCGAACATTTTTCAAAAGTTTAGGGACCAATAAATTAAAAATCTAAGGACCACATTACATATTAAGTCAAAGTTCAAAGACTATTTATATCATTATCCTTTTTCCAAATTAAATTATGAAAAGAAACGTCTAGTAGTACGAGAAAAGAAAAAGTTAGACAGGTTGGAGCAATAATGAATGATTTCTTGCCGATAGCTTAAAGGTACGCTAAATCATTAGCGGGTCTTCTTTTCCATCTTAGGATGCACCCTTCATTTCTTTTCCCATGCTAAAGAAAAAGCCACCCAAAACACCAAATTATGCCCACAGTGACACGTTTCCTCAATTTTTTTGTGATATCAAAAAATCTCAAACTAATATCTAAGTAATACATTTACCCTTCATTAGGATTCTCTCAAAACTCACCATTGAAATCTGGCGTGGCTTCCACTTGGTGTTGATATGGTTCCACATGAGTGCCCCATTAGAGAAATTCAAACAAAAAAGAAAAAATTTCAAAGCACAGTTACCGCAATAACTGTTCATTGTTTAGGAGGAACTGTTCATCGTCTTCAAGTGTTCATCTATGGACAATGACCTTGATCGAGATTGTTCATGTTTCCCCAACCTGGGATAAAGGACTAAGTGTCTTGGCCACCTTGAATCTAACCGGTGACAATGAGCCTTACTCAACATTCAAGAGTAAGATCTCACTTTGGTCGCTCCCATCTAATGGTTTGTTTTTCTTTCATTTTTCCTTTAATTGTGCTCACCAAGCTCGACTTTCACTAGGCTCAAACTTTAGCATGACGAGTTGTGAGAAAGATTTAAACCTAATTTTGTGTTTTGTTTGCAACCGAGCTCGCCGAGATATGGAGTAGCCCGAGCTGTCCATATTACTCTGTTCTTCCTCTTCTCATGAGCTTTTGCACTATTGGGGCTACTCCCCATGTCTTTAATCAATTTCATCAGTAGCTATTGAACCTTTTCCCTTTTTTTCTTGAATCCATGGAGTTTTGCCGTATTATGAAATATGCCTTGGAGAGTCACGACAGTGCAAGCATCGGCTGTGATTTGCTAATCTTCCGATGGATAGATTTCCAAGGTTTGAAGAAGCAATGATCAAAGTGGCAAAGTGTCCATGGATTGATTTTGCCAGTATTTAAGTGGAGAAAGTAGAGGAAAAATTTTGACAAAACAAAAAAAGTAGAAGAGAAATGGAGAAGTTTACCTATAAAGATGAACACTAAGGCTACATTTGGCAGTCGGGGTGAAATTCGAGATAGGATATGATTTATCATATCCTACATTTGGTGCTCGCTCAAGACAAGATAAAGTTAGATATAAGGGGAATATAAACAGGATAAAATTATCCTATGGGGGAAGTGAGATAAATATTGATAGGATTTCTAATGTCCATAATAGAAAAGTTCTTTTTCTCAAATAAAAAAATTATTAAATTAACAAAATTGAAATTATATTTCATCATAAATAATATTTGAATTCTAATTTAAGAAATTAAAAATAAAAAATAAAAAATTATTTTTAATTTATATATTCAACTTTAATTCTATCTTATAATAAACATTCAATCTATAAATTGAATATTTATATTTATTATATATTTTAGGTATTTTTGTATTTTAGGTATGTTAGTACAATTTACTATTTGATAAAATTTTATTAAAGAATGATGAAAGGGAAAAAAAGAAATAATGGAGAAAATAATATAAAAAAGAGGAAAAATAAATTAAGGAATAATGTTATGAGAGATTTTCACCATCTCCATTTATGAACATTTAGGTTCATTTACAATGATATGCCATTTATATCAAAAAAATGTACATAATATAATGTGAACATATCCGACTTTAATACTGCGATGCGATATAAAAAAATCCCAGAATTTCATATTCTATCCTATCTAGTCATATCCCGATTAGAAATCCAGACGACCAAACATAGCCTAAAGGAAGAAGGAAGAAGATTATTTACGACAAAAGAAAAAAAATGAATTGAACACGGTCGGATGTCCAGGCAACTTTGGATAGCAATGGACGAAGGTTTGAAGATGATGAACAGTAACCACGACCAATAGTACTTCGAGTTTGTTTAATTATTAGTTTTATCTAGGTTAGTACCACAAAAAAATCCCAAAAGTACACTTGTGACAAATTTCCACCAAAAACTTTAAATTAGTATATTTATAACAAATATATGCTTTATTAATTTCCATTAAATTGAATTATTACTACAAAAAAACCACAAACTAGTACACATATGTGACAAATGAAGGATAAAACTACAAACTAGTATACCCGTCAACTGTCATTTAATAATAAAAATTAACAGAAACTAGTCACGGGAATATTTGGGGTAAATTTGACAAGTATACTAATTTGTAATTTTTTTTTTTTTTTGGCACTAGCCCTTTTTATTATAATTTTTTCGAATGCGGTGCCTGAGTTATTAGGTTTTAACTGTGATATTTAACATAACCCTAATGCCAAGTAAATATGTGATGAAATATTTAGTGTCACGAAAAGAATTGGGGTAAATGTATTACAGTGGGCATAATTTAGAGGTTTTAGCAATTTTTTTCCTCCAAAGAAAAAATGACACATATGATCCATGAACTTTGGTTCAATGTTCAATGTGGTCCCTGAACTTTGCCCAAAGTGCAATGCAGTATCTAAACATTTAATTTGTTCAATATGATCCCTAAACTTTTGAAAAATGTTCAACTAGGGAACAACAATAGTTTAACATTTCGAGTTGAACATTTTTCAAAAGTTTAGGGACCAATGAATTGAAAGTTCAAAGACGAAATTACACATTAAACCAAAGTTCAGAGACCATTTATCTCACCATCCCTTCTCCAAATTATATTATGAAAATAAACATCTTTTAGTACAAGAAAAGAAGGGGCAAAATAGATAGGAGCAATAATGAATTTTTTTTTTTCCAACAACTGGCAAAACAGGTAGGAGCAATAATGAATGATTTCTTACCGACAGCTCAAAGGCAGACTAAAGCATTAGCGAGTCTTCTTTTCCATGTTAGTATGGGCCCCCGTCTTCTTTTTTGTGTTAAAGAAAAACCACCAAAAACACTAAATTATGCTCACAGTGGCACGTTTCCTCAATTTTTTTTTTATCCCAAACCAATACCCAAATAACATATTTACCCTTTTGTTAGGATTCCATTAAAATATTACCATTGAAATTTGACGTGGCTCCGACTTGGCACTGATGTGGTTCCATGCAAGCGGCCCATTAAAAAAATTTAAACAAAAACGAAAAAATTCGAAGCACTATTATCACAATTACTGTTCATTATTTAGGATGCACTGTTCATCGTTTTCGAGCACTCATCCATGGACAACGACCTTCATCGAGGTTGTCCATGCCTCCCTGACCTAGGATCGAGGACTTAGGGGCTCAGCCACTGAGCCACCTCGAATCTAACCGGTGACAATGAACCTTGCTCAACATTCAAGAGTGAGATCTCGCTTTCGTCACTCCCAACTAACGGTTTTTTTTTTCTTTCATTTTTCCCTCAATCGTGCTCACCAAGCTCAGCTTTCACTAGGCTCAGGCTTTAGCATGACGAGTTATGAGAATAAGATTTAAACCCAATTTTGCATTTTGTTTGTGGCCGAGCTCGCTGAGATATGGAGTAGCCCAAGCTATCCATTTTACTCTGTTCCTCCTCTTTCTCACGAGCTTTTGCACTGTTGGGGCTACTCCCCATGTCTTTAATCCAGTTCATTAGTAATTGTTGAACCTTTTTTTTCTTGAATCCATGGAGTTTCGCCATATCATGGAATATGCCTTGGAGAGTCATGGCAGTGCAAGCATTCGCTATTGTTTGCTAATCTTCCAATGAACAAATTTAAGTTTCTTTAATTTCCATTAAATTGAATTAATATTATGAAAAAAAACCACAAACTAATACACATATGGCAAACGAATGGTAAAATCACAAACTTGTATACTCATCAACTGTTATGCGCCATCCAATCTCAGCAACTTAAAGGTAAATTAACAGAAATTAACAAATAATAAATTTATTACAGGTGTACCAATTTATGATTTTTTGTGGTTAAAAAATTATTTTAAGATAAATTTGTTATAAGTGTACTAGTTTTGGATTTTCCGTACTATTAACCCTTTTTATTTTAATTTTTCACATCTATGCTACACGTCAACATGGGATAAATATCAATTGGGTATAAATTGAAGGTTTTTAGTGTTGCAAAAAAAAAAATTGGGATAAATGTCTTATAGAACTAGAGTTTAGCATTTTTAGTGGTAAAGAGAAAATTACACAAATGATCTTTAAACTTTGAACCAATGTTTAATATGGCTCATAAACTTTAACCCAAAGTGCAATGTAGTTTTTGGACTTTTAATTTGTTCAATATGGTTCATGAGTTTTTGGTAAATATTCAATCTAGTCCCTGGATTAGATAATTTGGGGACTAGTTAAATTTAGGGATATAATAATGCAAAAACTAGAATGAACATCTATCAAAAGTTTAGTTATTACATTGAATAAATTAGAAATTCATTGGCCACATCAAACAAATTAAAAGTTTAAAAATCACATTACATATTGAGTCAATACTTAAAGATCATTTATGTCATTATCTTTTCTTTAAATTAAACTATGAAAAGAAACATCCTGCAGTACGGGAAAAGAAGGGGCGAAATAGGCAGGAGCGATGACTGCTCGAAGGCACGCTAAAGCATGGGCGGTCTTCTTGTCCACATTAGGATGGGTCCCCCGTCTACTTTTCCTTTGTTTTTTCTACTAAAGTTGTTATCGGAAATTTAAGCAGTGCAAGCCTCATCCGTCTTCGACGCAGAAAGAGTGAGTGAGCATCGAGCAACGAATTGCTTCAAGTGAAAGTTAAGGTCAAGGTCGACGCCTTCCAATGCACAGTATTAAGTCATAAAATTACTCCCATGTCCAAGCTCCAAAGCCACCAAAGCCGCTATAAAGTAACCCCCAAAGACTCACCTCTCACCCTAAGAACAAGGCATAGAACACTCACACTTTGGCGCTAGAGAAACCTCGAAACCTTTACCATATCCGAAGGCATATCCCAAGTCCAAGCTCCAGATGGGCGCAAGCGAGAGCAAAGGTGGAGAGGGAGATGGTGAGAACAAGAAGTCAGGTGACACTGCCTTGGCCAAGGAGTCGAGCAGCACATCTGCCCTGGCCGCAGGAGCGATCGCCGCAGGAGCGATCTTGGCCTTGGGTGCAGGCGTGGTGAGCCTGATGGGCGAATCGTCCAAGCCCGCCGAAGAAGAAAAGACCATGAAAGCTCCCGGGAGGGACATGCGCATGCCCCGGCGTACCTTTGAGCAGGACCCTGCTACCTACTTCCGTGACCTGCGGAGCCACTCGTCCATGCCCAGCGAAGAAGAAAAGACCATGAAAGCTCCCGGGAGGGACATGCGCATACCCCGGTGTACCTTCGAGGAGGACCCCGCTGCCTACTTCCGCGACCTGCGCAGTGACTCGTCCAAGCCCGGCGAAGAAGAAAAGACCATGAAAGCCCCCGGGAGGGACATGCACATACTCCGGGCTCCCTTCGAGGAGGACCCCAAAACCTACTTCCGCGACCTGCGGAGCGACCTCCGTAAGAAGTAGTCGCCTAGCTAGCTACCGAGTAAAAAGGGAGAAACTTGTGGGTGTTGCTTCTGTATTCTAATACGTCTGTCGTTTGGTTTTGCATGGTGTCTGCAGGTACGATCTTTTACGGTACGTGTGTTTTATGTGGTGTGTTTGGTACTGTAATTTCGTGGTTAATGCTATGCTAGTATGTGGTTTCAGTTCATTTTAAAGTTTGTGCATGAAATGATTTGATCATCCGAAGCAATTGCCGATCGATTTTTTTGTAGATCTGTTAAAAAATATGTGGACTTTTTACTCAGCAAGCACGAGCTCTCCATCATCTGAAGTTTGACGATTTAGTCGAGGTTATTTACGAGTAATGGCAACAAGTATACTGAAATTGTTATATTAAGTTATCCGACCAAAATTATGATTTTAACATTTGGCAAGGAAATAAATATATTTACGAAATCGAAATTATACAACCACGAAAATCTGAACAATCCTCATTTTCTTTTTTAAAAATTACTTTTGAAAAAAAAAAGTGGATTTTTATCTCTTTAGCTTAATATTTTAAAGAATCTTGAACTTACCACTCATAAAAAAAATGTCTTGAACTTTCAACTTTATCAAGGAAAGCATAAACTCCCGGTGATGTACTAAAATGTCATGAAATCTCAGTTTTCTCCGAAATTGTCTCAATCTTTAATATATTTCAAGTTAATCTAGATATGGTTGGAGAATGTCCATATCGTAAATTTGAGGAATAAGTTTAACAAATCAATTCGGAGTTTCTGTCCAAAGACTTCATAAGCAGATTTTTGTAACTTGCCCGACAAGTTTATCAAATTAGATGTTGCAGGAGGATGTCCATATTGCGTTGGGTTCTCTTGAGCATTGGAGTTACTTCCGCAAGAAGGCAACGACTATAAGTGCATGATTACTATTCCCGGTCAATGAATTACCAAATTATATCTTAGCTTGACAAGTTTAAATTATCGGAGCAATTCTGATTGCCAGTTAGTTCGATTAGACAAATCAAACCGATGGAGAATTGCCATTATGAGACAATGACCTCTTTAAATCGACACTCAGCCAGATTTTCTATGGTGGCCCCTAAGAAAAAAGACCCACTTTACTTAATAGTTGAGACCAGGTAAACAACTATTCCCGCAGCTAAAATTGCTCCAAGCACAGCTTTTTCGTTGAAGAGATGAGACTGCCCTCGTATGAAAACTTTAACTACTACTCATGTTAAGGAACGTTGGGACCAAGCAGTAAAAGCCCAATAAAAGCTTAAGCCATGGGCTAACTAGAATAACCATCATTGACTCTGATGCAACAAACGCACAGTAGAAGCCCAATAACAGCTTAAGCCATGGGCCAACGAGGATAACCACCATGACTCTGGTGCAATGAGTGCGTAGTAGAAGTTCGATACATTTTATTTTGAGAGATTGCCAATAGGGAGTACAAGTCCGAGCATGTTAAGGCATTCAATTGGATCTATCTTGACTCAAAAACTTAAGTTAATGAGTTATGGATCAATTCAGATATATTAACAACTCTATACCACACCAATTTTTCGATGTGAGATTTTTCTAATATAACTCATACATATTGTATCCTAACATAGAATATATTAAAATGGAAGTAAACTCAAAAGTTTTCAAATAAAAGTACTTTTTAAAATCATAGTAATCTAATAGATTAATTAAGTGATTATAGATAATATACAGATAAGGAAATAGTTTCTGTAAAGTTAGAGGAAATAAAATTCGCAAATTTCTATGGTTGAAGAAAATTCTATTGAAGTCCTAAATGTCATCTATTCATACCAACATAAGACCAAGAACTTGGAATTCAGTGTCGTACATCGAAATATTCATCTGATACTTTTCTCTTTAGCGAGTAAGATTGTACGAAACTGTTATTTCGGGAGCAGTCATGGAGGGCAGAGTTCTATTTTTGCAACGACGTGCACCAATATCTTTGAAGATGGACAGAGAAAATAAATAATGAACTATTCAGATGTTGCTACTAACCACCCATTAAATACAAAAGCAAAAACTATACAGATTCCTTAATAAGATGCATATGGCCCTTGTAACGTTACGCTGTTTCTAGTTCAATTGCAAGAACTTAGTTGAAATTCAAGACCTTGATAGGTTGGACTTCTTGGAAAGGTTGGACATATATGGTATACTTCATCTGAGATGTTGGACCTTCCACATTGGAGCTTCTCAAGAAATTAGATGCCAAAGATTGCAAAAACCTAAATGAAATTTGAGGCATTGGTTGAGTGGAGTTTTTGGAAGATTTGTGTTTCACTAGGTGCATTTTCATTATAAGGCTGGACCCTTCAAAATCATTGCGTCTGGAGAAATTAGATTGGACAAATTATCAAAAAATAATCTAAATTTAAGGTCTTGATAGGTAAAAGTTCTTGAAAATGTCAAGTTTCACTGGTGCTATTCTATGGAAAGGCTAGACCTTTTGGAATCATCTTATCTAGAGAAACTAAATGACAAATTGGAAAAGCTTAGTTGAAATGCAAAGGCTTGACAGGGTTGGAGTTCGTAGAAATGTTTAATATTCTTGGGTGAGTCTGGAGAAATTAATTGCACAAATTTAGTTGGAATTTAAGAGCTTGGTAGGTTGGAGACTTGGAGTACCCGAAATTGTTGAATAATTTAGCTTGTAGAAATAGCTTACTCGCTGCCAAATCTTATATAACAAGAATAAATTAATAATAATTAATAATGGCTAGTGTGGGCTTATTATTGTTAAAAATGTGACAACTGGACATATCGTCTATTGACACATGTCCAAGTCTGAATATATTTATTTTCGTCAATGCAACGTTTCCGATCAAGGGTACTTTCCCCTTTTAATATGATAATCACCATCAATCGAATGCAACCCTTTTTCAAAAGTGGAAAAGGAACTTTTTTTTTCCAATCAACTTGAGAGGTGGAATCCATAAAGACTATAAAGCAGAAGGAATAAAAATCAGGTTCTTCCTCCACCTGAACAGTTTCTGGTTACCGAGCCCTTTTGAGCTTAGAATACGACCCACCATGTTCCCTTGTCTTCGAACAGAGCGTCTGAATAAGCAGAGCTGAAATGGATGATGTCCGGGCCGACAACGATGGTGGATAAAGAGATAATCACGTGAGTGCTGTCTGATCCAGTCTCCACGGAAGGGAAGGGAAGGGAAGGCAAGGCAAGCCTGGCAAGGTATTTAGTTAGTTTAAGGTCATATGGTATGCCCTCAGCTAGACCAACAAGGATGTCTAATCTATTGTAATTCGAAGCGGCCGCCACCAGTAAACCTTTGTTAATGCTAACAATGCTCCTAGGAGACCCTTGATCCTCCTTGGTGTGCACAATCTTTACAAGCATCGTCAAAAGAGAAAAGGAAAGATAAAACATAAAAAATTCAAAATATTATCAAAAGTTGTTTATTTTAGTACCAGCCGTACCACGTAGGCCAACCCGTATATACATCAACTATCCAACCAAAATTAACCGAAATGACTTAATTGACTCTAGGTGATAAGGTCAGGACTAAATTGGTACAAATATGATAAGTTTATAACTTTTCTTACATTTTTCTGAGCCTTTCATGATTGTGGATTTCTAAGGAGTTACTTTTGCTAAGATTGGATTGAAGTTTGGAGCTTGTGTTAGTAAGATTTGAAGGAAAGCAACCTCTTGCATGGGGACAACCGTGACCATTTCTCTCTCTTCTTTTTTTTTTATTTTTATTTGTGAGAGTACAATTCTCGTTAATGTAGTAAATTTTAGCAAAACCTTATATGCCTTTATTTTATTATGAAAAAATTAGGACAAATTAGAGACGATGTATCTATTGAATGATTTAATTAACCCAACTCATGTAAGATGTTTACAATAGAAGTGGCAATTTCTAGGAGGACGCAATAATACAACTAGAATATTGCATGAAGTAAAGTGGGTTCGAGTTTAGGTTTAAGAGTTTGGGTTTATATTGAGAATGTTCATGTTATGTTCATGTTATATTCATGTCAAAATAAATGGGTCGGGTTATGTTCAGAATGGATTAACCCATTTTAATCAGTTGTGTATGGGTCAAGTTTTTTTATACAATTATCAAACAAGTCATGTTTGGGTTTGTCATATTTTGATGGGTCAATTATTGATTATTTTAAAAGTTAAGCTGCTAGATGAATGTGTGGTTTATTATTTTAATATTTTTGCTTAGCACTAGGCATGAAAATTTAATTGGGAAGGCAAATGGGGCCTAGAAAGATTCAAATTTATAATCTCCAACTTTGATACCATGTAATATTTTGATGGGATAACTATCGATTATTTTAAAAACTTAAACTATTAGATGAATGCATGATTTATTATTTAAATATTCTAATAAGGTTAACCGTTGTAAACTTTTGTAAAAAGTCATAAGAAAAAGTTCTTTGTTTACAAGTTTTTTCTTTGGTTAGGTGGACCGTCAAAAACCTACTCAAAATTTTGGTTAAAAAAAAATATTTTTACAACATTTTGTTTATGATTATGACATACCGTTAATATACCTTTGTAAATCCTCTTTAAAAAAAAAATCAGTTTTACAATGTTTTGTTCTTATTTATGATGGACCATCAAAAACCTTCATAAATCATTCTAAGCCAAAATATTTCAATCCTACGGTGTCTTGTTCCGATAGACTACAGTAAATCTTCATAAGCCATTTTCTTTTTAACTGAGGACATCGTTTTCCCCTAAATTTTCTTGTTCCCGCAAACCTCAATTAAACCTTAATCAAGTGAAATTCACAGAGTAAAGAAATTGACAAAACTAGTGGCACAAGCAGGGCGGGTCACTGCCCCTAGCTTCATCAGTGTGGACCCATAATCCTTGCCTGACGAGCTGCAAGTGCTTGCAGCCGTCGCCTAGATTAGGGAGAGGGCTTGCGAACCCTCCCATGTCATGCAGCGTGTGGTGATGGTGATGGTGGCACCATCACAATGTGATGTAGATGAGGGCCTACAAGCCCTCGCTTACGAGCAATGAGAGCTAGCCCTCACTTTATATCCGATCGTCGCGACTCGTGAGAACACCTTGAGAAGGATCATCGAACTCCGTTGACACCCTAGTGAGGTTTACTGGCCCTTGGCGACACCCCAACAAGGGTCACAGGCAAAGCTTTAACAATTGATTCATTTTTCAGATTTGCATTAGATTGTAATTTTTTGGGATTAATTTTGCATTGAAGTTATGTATCTCTCTTTCATGTGAAATGAAAATTTTCCAAATCCATCTTATTTCAAATCCCAAACTGAGATGAATTGCGAGCATAGGGCAGAATGAATAGTGTTTAATCAAATTCAATTACTTAAGATTTACATAAGTCTAATTGTATGAGACGACTTCAATTGCATAAAGGCAAGACAAAAAAATTTCGTGAATATATCATCTGCAATCACCTTTCTCACATCATTCACATTTTTATATATTTATCATATTTCGTTTCTCTTGTTTTATTTTTCGTGATATATGATTTCATATTTAGTCTCCACCCATGTAGATTATATCATTCAATCGAGCTGATCTCACTAGGTTAAGATGGGTCCAATTAGCCGTGATACCAACCGACCAAAGCTTTGATTTTTCTGAGTGGAAAGTCAGTCGAACTTGCCTAACATCTTTCTCCATCCTAAACCGAACAAAGAGAAAAACAAACCAATGTCAAACTCATTTCGTAACGAACTAATAGAATCGAATTTTTCAACGACAAAGGAGTTGATGTAATTAGATAGCCGAAATCAAACATAGTTTTGATAAACAACAAATCCAAAAAATTTATTCTCTAAGAGCGGGTATGATAATTGTCCTATTTTTTTTATCAAATCTATTTTTCTGTTCTCAAGAACATATTTTGTACAGAAATTGGTTTGGTAATGTAATTTCACTTTCTTATTTTTAAACTAAATTTTTAGTACGGAAATAAGCTTGAAACATAAATAAGAAATATAAGTTTCGTACTTTTTTTAATTTTTGAAATAGAAATAAGAAATAAAAACTATTTTTCTCATCTCTTGCCCTCGTCATGGTCAGCCTCTCACCTACCGCCACCCTTCAGCCGCCATTAGCTATCCTTTACTGCCATCAATTGACCACCATCCGCTCGCCTTTCGACGCTCAAGGAGAAATTTTACGTTATTAACAATCATGTGGTTTTACTTAGATACTATTCTAGCAAATAAAAATGAAAAAAAAATATATTTCCGATCAGAAATTATATTTAAAAATAAAATAATTATCATTCGCCCTTTGAATTTATTTTCCCGTTCAATCAAATTATATATATTCATTATCGTTCATTTCTTGCATAACACGCCAAAAAAAAAAAAAAAAAAACAAAAGAGTTCTCGACGGGGGACAGCGACTCTCCACCAGCCGAGCGGAATTCTCGTGCGTCGAGCACCGCGGCGCCACCGCACCCTCTTCTCTCCTCCCACCACGCTCCTCCCCCGCCGCCCGCGCCCCACGCGCGCTTTGTCGCGACCGGGATCGCCGCGACGCGATAAAGGCGCGTGCTTTTTCGCCCGTCGTCGTCGTCGACGGAATCGATCGAGCGAGCGTCGACCCCGTTCGTCGCATTTCGAGGCGGATTGGTCCGCGAGCTTGTGGGCGAGAAACCCCCCGTTCACCGTCACATCAGAAGAGCTTTGTCTCTGCTCAGGCTTCGCGTGCCGTGGAACAGGAGATTCCTCTGCCTTTTGCTCTGTTTCTGGAGCAGGGGAAAGCGAGAGAGAGAGAGAGAGAACAAAAAGAGGCCCACCTTTTTCCAAGTTCTCTTTCCGGCCCACCGCAAACGCGACAGTACCTCGTCATTCCCCTACCACTCTCCAACCCGGAAAGAAGAGAACTTTCCCTCTCTCTCTCTCTCTCTCTCTCGCGGCCTTGCTCTGTTTGTCTTCTTGAATTGTACAGAACCACTGCAGATCCATCTCCTTGGAAGCTTTTGGTTGGGAAGGACCGACCCAGTCCCCCTTTCTTCTTCTTCTTCTTGTTCGTGTCTGGTTTGTTTTTTAGCGGTCGAGACCGGTTCCTACTTCTGTTGGGGTCCGCCGGGTGCATCTGCCGTGGGGTCCTCGTCATCGTCGCGGGTCGACCCCCCTCCTCTGTTTCGGAGACGACCCCTGCTTCCGGATTCTTCTCTGGGGTTGCCGTCGTTTTTTCGGTTCTTGATCTCGAGATGCGAGCCGCGAATTCCGAAGGAGCCGTGGGAGTGGTCGTGGCGGCGGACACGAGAGGGAAGCATCGGATACAGGCCGAGCTCAAGCGGCTCGAGCAGGAATCCAGATTCCTAGAGGTCGGTTTCGATTTCCTCGTTTCCGATGTTTTTTAATCTTGGGCTTTCGCTGATTGAGGGTGAAACGAGGACCTTGAGCTCTTTTGACTTTCTCATCTGACTAATAATGATCGTTGAACATATTCTTGCTCTGATGTCTTTGCATCCTTCCTTTGAGCATTCAGATTGATGTGGGCGAGTGAACTGCGGGACTTTGATTATTATGCAGAGATGGGTAGCTTAAGCATCCTCCCTAGTTGTAGTCTTTTCTTTCTTTCTTGAAGCAAATGAGACGTTTTTGGCCTAAAAACTCCTGTTTTGGGGGACTGGGGACTTCAGACTTCTTAACAAATTCCACTTGTTGATTGGCGTTGAAAGGCAATGAGAAGAAGCTGAGAGGTAGATTAAAAAGGGGAAGCTAAAGACAGAAGTGAGGAAGCAGCATTCCTTCCTAAATTTTTGTCTTCTTGCTTTTACATGTTAGCTTTTTACTAGTATTGAACTATTGGCACTAAAGTGAAGAGCCCCACAGCTAAAACTAGGATTTTATGCAGAAAATCCAGGACATACCGGTATGGGCTCTGAGTGGACTCTTGGAAAAGTTAAGGTCTCATATTACCCCTTGAATGTGGTGGTGATAGAGCAATCAAAGGCCAAATAATTAACCCACTAAAAAAATTAATGATGCAAAAGTGTTGACACTTGAAAAGGGTGCTATTGTGTTATGTAGCTTCTACTCCCATGTCAATGAGGGCATGTTTACTTCAGTATGATCTTCTCACTCCTATGATAAACATCTTAACACTACCAATTTGTGCTTGCGCACACGCCCACACCTCTTCACGATTTTCAATTGCATGTATCCATGAAGTTGAGGATCTGTGGAAGAATATATTTGCTATTTTTCTTCCTCTAGATGACTTTTCTCATGTATATAGTATTTGAGGAAAGTAACTTATCATAGATTTAGGGCAGGCATGTAGAATGTTGATTTTTTCACTATTGCAGAATGCCTACTATCTTCATCTGGTTTTTGCATCCAAGTGTTTTCTACCTGGAATACAGCATAGTGCACCCTTTCTTTTCTGCCTCTTTCTTTAAACCAAATTTGCACTGTTTTTTGTAGGAGTGAGTAGAGGGAAAGAGAAAGGATTTTAAAAGTGATGATCAATCATGTGTTTGGATGGAAGGATAAAGATAGAGGGAGAAGAAAGGAAAGAATTAGGAGGAATTAGGGGAGCTAGTATTATTGTAGTTTTATAAAATCCTCATAGTCTGTCCAAATATGGAGGGGTTTGGAGACTTTCTTCTTTTCTGGATACACATTGTTTTATCTCAAGCTATAAAACCATGACAAGATATTTAGGTCGTTTCCTTCTTTAGCGTCCAAATAATATTTTAACTCATTCTCTTCATTAACTGAATCCCTTCAATTTCCTCCTAATCAATCATCGAAACTGCATTTTATCTTGATAGATCGAAGTAATTGAGATTCTGCTAAGAGTCAGTTTTGAGTTGCTGCACTAGGAGTCTTTGATTGTGCTGATGTTTCTTTCTGTATTTCGTAGTCCTCCTTAGGTCCATACTTGAGTTGTCTTAGGTTGTGAAGACGATTCCTCTTCTTTCTGTCTAAATGATTTAAGGATGATAGTTAAGGAATTTCTCTATAAAGACTTTTAACCTTTGTGAGATAGGGGCTCAACTTATGCCATGGCAACATTGGAGATTGTTTATTCTTCAGTCCCTATAGCTTTGCATATTGTGTTTGCTAAAGGGATGATGAGAGTGTCTTGTGCATCCTTTGGTGTTTCTTGCATTCTGGATATGTGCATCAATGTGCATTTGTTTTAATCAGCGATGTGCATCGATCTGTTCGCCTTGAATTTTGTTTCTCGTGCTGTTACATCTTTTATAACTTTGAGTGTGACATTGCCTCCATCATTGGTGTGACTTTAATCTTGCTCTATCAAGCCTTGCTAGAATTGCTCCAGCTGAGTTATTAGTGTCGAGCCCTTCAATTCTAGTTGATGTGGCAATATCTCCCACAATGACTTGGCATTTCTGGTGCTTCTTCAATTAGGTTCTGTTTCAGGCCAAATAATTCAGACTTATTTGCACCCTGAATCGTGTGATTCTCAATTTACATTGGTCCCTGTCTGTTTTAGCACCCAAACAAGAACATTTTAGATGGATTAGTCTATTTGAATGTTGGTTCACTGTTATTTGGACGAAGAATAAATTGTTTGGATTTGGACAATGAAGGAGCACATGCATCTGATAGATCTGAAGATATTGACTTCGATCTGAGAAATGTTGATAGAATCCATAGATTTAGACTTTGAACCTAGATAATTTACCAGTAGAATCTGTAGATGTCTACTTCAATCCAAGATATTACCAACAGAATCTGTAGATATTTAAGATACCTTGCCAATTTCCTTGCTCAAGGTTTCAAAATCTGCCAAATGAGCGGTCAAAATATAGCTTGGCTCCTCTTATGCTATTTAATTGTATATCCTGTCATCAACTTGTATTGCAAGATCACATTTATCCCTGATTGAGTTATGTGAGAATCGATGAGAATGGAAAGGAGAAGGTCCGGAAATTCATCAAATGATGAAGAGCAAGCAACATTTGGTAGAAGATGCTTCAAAAGGAAAGCTCTGGAATCCTGCAAATGGCTGGGCGCGTCAGTTAACAAAGTAGTAGTGGCGAGGGGAAGTGCAAAAGATGGGGACCCTGTACATCTAAGATAGGAGTAAAATATAATTCGATGCAAGTAGTATATGACGGGAAAAGGTTATCTGCATAAAGAAGAAGAGTAAATCTGTTAGATGCTTTCAACTTTTGAAACTTGCATATGTTTTGCATGTATTTTCCTTTTTAGAAAGAATTGATGTACTTTGTCTGAAACGATGAGTATAGAATTGAACAAAATAAAGGTACTATGAGTGAGCTGTGGAAACCAAAAGAATGAGGAAGTAAAAGGAGGAAGAGTTCTTGCAGAATGGTTAGAGGTCAGGAAGGAATGTACTTGCATCCAAAACCAACGTATGATGGTAGGTGGGGACCATCCAAGGGCGCTAGGCAACTCACTCTAGGAAATGGACAAATAATTTTGTGATTTCAGGTGCCTTCTTATTGAGGGCTCTCTAGGGAACAGCTAAATGAGCTGTTCTAGGAAATAGTCTGTGTGCTTGTTAGCCAGGCTGGAAATTTTACTCTTGTTCTTTTCCATGATAATTAAATAACATTGTAGCATTGTCCACAATGTTTCGTTAGTTTGTTAAAAACAGAGACCAGTTGTAGCTTCAGTCAATTCACTAACAAAGACTTGCCAAACTAGTGAGGAGAGGATGAGTCTTATTCAATCCCGAACTATGTATACTCAAGTGAGAATGGTTGTTTAAGCTGTCTATATTGTGTTGAAAGTGATTACAAGAATATGGAGATCAAATGCATGAAGGGAACTGCTTTAAGGAATTCAGGTGGTGGAAACATATATGATGATGCATATTTAAATGCAGAGCAGTTCTAGATTCATTTCTGTTTCTTGTGATTGTATATCCACTGGATGAAGAGATTTTGTTGGATTTATTGACACATTATTGGATTTGAACTCCTGGTGTGCATGAGGTGTGCATGAGATTTCTTGCATTGTGTTTCATGGTCGAATGTCTTGTTCATACTTTTTTGTTGATGGGTACACTGATCAGTCTGTTTGGAGTGGCTTTTACTTTTTTGTATTTTGGTTTCAAATCTTGTGGCAGACATACTTTGCATTTTGAAATCTTGTAGTGCAAGCACTTTGGCATGTAGATTTGCATATAATTTTTTCATATTCTTTTTTAGATTTGGATAATAGTTTGAATATAGTGTTTCTCAAGTCAAAACGGACAGATACTACGTTATCTAAAGGAAAGGGTGCTACATAATTTGTAGGTGGATGAAGAGATGTTAATCTAAAGTTCAATTACAAACAAGAAAGGCGTATTTTACTGTAGACCAGAGAGATCTTCGAGGCAGCAACATTCGTCATAATCTTGATTTTCAAAAAATCACCAATGCTTATCTCTGACAGTGTCATTTTTATTAAGTGAATATGCTGAAATCATAGCTTCGCATCCTGTTGTAGCAACAGAGCTCCCATTCCTGCCACTAGTTTTACTAATTTTACTACTTTCTCTTGGCAGGAAGAGTTAGAACAGCTTGAAAAGATGGAAAAGGCCTCTGTTGCTTGCATGGAGTAAGTCTGCAGAGTACTTGGGAATGTTCTACACGATTGGTCCCCATGAAATAGATTTCTGTTTCTTTCTTTTTGACATTCTTTTCCTGAATGCCAGATTGCTCGCTCATGTTGAAGCAAAGCCCGATCCGTTGTTGCCAGTGTAATTCTGTATTCTGAACCCTTGTTTCTATTATGTTTCACTAGATTTCTTCTATTCCTTTTTCTGAGTCGTTGATTTTTGTGTGACAGAACGACTGGTCCACTAAATCCATTGTGGGACCGATGGTTCGAGGGTCCTCAAGATTCGAAACGCTGCAGCTGCTGGATACTTTGATAGAGACCTTGTGGGTCTAACGTTAACTTGGAACGCCAGAGCTTACAGTTACCGAGAGTCTCACTTACAGATTTTTACAGTTAACACCGATAAAACCATGATTCAGAAAATTAGTAGAGTTACATTGTGCAGTAAGTTGTCATTCTTTTCAATAGACTTTCTGATTTACAGAATTTGAAATGGCTTGTTTCACTGTTGTTGATGGAATCCTGGTGAACCAATGCTGCGAAGAAAGGAGCAGGCATCGGCACATTTTTGTATACTAGAGATGATGTTGCACCGTAAGAGGTAGCCAGCCTTAAAATTAGAAGGATTTGTGAAACTGCAGTGCGGGCGAAACCTGGCAAGCCCAGATGAAGAGTAAAACCAGTCTTAGAGATAACAGCTACATGAGTTTCAGCCTTTGAATTCCCAAATCCAGTGGATTTATGAACCCACTGTGCACTGAACGACTAGATCGCGGTCCCGGGCAAACAAGCCTCATGTGTATTACTATTCTGATGCGTCTCAATACGTTGGCGAGGCATGGTTGTCATGCTGGAAGGACATCACAAAGGACATCACAATAGCCGTAGCTCTTAAGACCGCTGCAAAACGGCAAGCCCGTTGGCTGAAGGCGCTTCGTTGTCTAACAGCTGTTCATGTTTTCTTTCTTCTTTGTTGCATTGTCGCGAGTAAAAAAGGTTACTGAAACTGTTCGCCTCATATCCAAGTTCGGACGTCGACGTTCGTTCTTAACACGACACATTTACAAGGAATTTATCTTCACTAGAGCATCATTAGCACCGTGATTAATAATAATATGTAATGCTTGTGCATATGTCTTACCCAAGGTCAATATTAACCGGCTCATGATGACCGACGGCGAGGCAGAGAGTCCTTCAGATAAATAGAAAATATGGGTTGGGCCGGAAAGCATTTTACAGGCACAACACTATTAAGTTATAACAATGGCCCGAACGCCTTCATATGATCCAGAAAGCACTTGCTCAAAACTAGGACAATAACCAAAAGGAAGGATTCGTTCTTTTTTCTGGTTTTTCTTTTGTAACGAAGAAGCCAACCTTAAGTTCAAGTGAGTAAATCTAGAACAAGTGAAATTTCACCCTAATCGCAGCTCGGGTGAATAGTCTCAAGCATGATGTAGTATAAGGACTCCAACCCATGGCAATACAGCTAAACGACATTTGATAGATGCATCCTTCAACTATTAATCAAATCTTATCGGCGCGAGAAATTAAATGCACGGTCACTGAACTTTAGCACAGTTTCTAGTCAAATTGGCCGGGTTTTGATTTCACTAGCAAAATACCTCAAATTCACTTGAAACAAACAAGTATATGTTCTTAAAGGTGACTTTAAGAGAATGCGCAAATATGATGATTCAAACCAAAGCCTTAAGTGATGAGAACAACTACATTTATCACTGAACCAAAGCCTTAGGTGGCTCCGTAAATGCACAAATATAATTCTTCTTTTGTTTCTTTCTTTTTGTTACCCTATTGATTGAGCCTATGAGCATCTTGCGTCCATCGCTGAAAAAGTGAGCATTTCTTTCGAAAGGTCACTCGAGGACACCCAATAATTGGCTGTGAAATTCATGAACTGCCTCCAGCTCCATGTGACTGCTGCAATGGTCCCCATATCCCCACTCACAAACATCCAAGCACCGGAAAGGTAAACAACAGAGAGAGAGAAAGAAGAGAGAGAGAGAGAGAGAGAGAGAGAGAGAGAGAGAGAAGATGATGAGCAACTTGAGGCTGTGGGAGGCCCCAAAAAGGAATGAAATGAATAGGGAGGAAGAGGAAATTAAGCAGCAGCAGGCCCCAAATGTTTCCCTTTGTGCACTTTGGAGATCGATCCCCCTCTCTCACCCCCCCCCTTCTCTATAGTTTATTAAAATTATTTTCTAAAAATATTATATATTATATTGATTTGGCTATATGGAACCACTCAATTACCTTAAAGCTATACACATCCTACATAAAATCGAAGGCATGCTAAACTAGGGAATCGCTATTATCGAGTCTTGGAACCAGTCACTGTCTGACTAGGCATCCAAGATCAAGTACTAAGTCCTAGAGTGTAAAGGAAGCTTTGCACAATATGAGCACTGGGTTGGGACTAAAACATTAACCTATGCAAAACAACAGCAGCAATCAAAGCTTCAGGTTGAAAATTTTACTTCATTACTTCAATTTTGTCGATTCTCAAATGATATAGGATGGAATATCGACTGGCAATGAATTTTTGATGTTATATTAGACGCTAGATGATTAGCCGAATCATGCTTAAAGCAAAGATTACTGACGTGAATGTCAATAAATTGATAAAATGAGTGGTAGCTTACCCTTTCAAAGAGTATAAAGTCATAAACTTGTTTATGAGGAGAGTAATTTATCATGAATTCTGTCCTCTTAATGTAAGTTGGCCCCACCATCGACTAAGAAAGATGGATAAACTTAATTGATGCGCAAAGGTTAATACTGGGTATTAATCATATCATCACCATCCCCTTAGACAAGCGAAATCGGACGGTCGAGATTATTTAGGGACATGACTTTCTTCGAAGACATTGATGGCATCGCCATGTCTGAACAAACAGCTTTGCCCCCCTCATTGCGTGTTCATGTACAACGCTACGAGATCGCACAAAATTGGCATTGTCACAGACCTCAAAAATCCAAGCTGAGAAAGAAGATGGGGCCAGAAAATAACAAGCCCCTCGCTTCCAACCACAAGTTCAATTTTCTTTTATAATTTTCAATTTTTTTTTCTTTTTTGAAATTCTTCTGTTGCTTCAAGGTTACATTTTTAACTGGCCCACTTCGATGGCGTTCGCAAATACATCGTCTGATGTGACCCGAGAAAGAGGCTTATAGGTGACGCATGCTTCACTCAAAAATTATCTTCCCTCATTTTAGTTGTAGAAATGTCCCGATGGACACAACGCACCCCCATTTTTTAATTTCCTATGCTAATCACCTAGATATATGGATTACTAGGATCAGATCGCCGCATTGAATGTGGCGCGATCAACACGTGTAATGGATTATTTTTAGTGGAAATTTATTCGATGAATTACGTGAATAAAAGAAGTATTGTGTAGATATAAACTATGGGGACTTGACATTTGATGAATATTCTGAACCATCAGAGGGGGCCCACGGCTTCATCAGATTTCTTCAACCTTCATATTAAACCCCATCATGTGGTGATTATCTTATGCAATATACTCGAATAAAACGAGCTGATCTATGATCTTATAATAAGATACAAATACGAAAATCCAAATTACAGAAACAATGCCCAACACAAAAAAGGAAGGTTAAACTAGGAAAAAAAAATCAAAATTCAACCCCAATAATCCCGAGAGAGAGAGGAATGGACAAAGACAAAGCAATCAAATCATACCCTCTTTATCAAACAACTTTATGTCCTCATCAGTCATCATCTCCCCATTTATATATTAAGCGCAAAATTTACTTTGTTAGGACATAGTCTTGTTGGGATCGACACGAACAAACCTTGCAAATCTCTCCGTGTGAGAATGAATGATTCAGTGGGGGAGTGCCCACCATAGATGGCAGTCATAGCCGTTTATCTCACTTGCCAAAAAGGCCAAGAGATCAAAGAGCAGAATGGGGCCCAAGAGGGAGTAGTACCTCTTTTTATGTCCCTTTGAATTATTGAACCACATAGCTCCTATTTGACGGATTGCAATGGGGGGTGACAGAGATGTAGAGAATGCCTCCAAATTGACTAGTTTGATGTGCAAGAGAGTCGATAACTTTTACTTAGGTGAACTAGATTATTGTTGCCTCTCTGTCAACCTTACTTTTTTCTATGTTCACGAAGCCATTTAAAAAGGGATTATCTCTCTGAGATGTTACCAGTGGTGCCTTAAGAGCATATAGGCATTATAAACAAGGCAAACCAAAGTATATTTCGAGGTGGGGAAAATAAAAATAAAAATTCAATTTCCATGCGGGGCCAAAACAAGGGAATATTTTCTGAAGAGGGTTTGTGTGGTTGCATTTAATATATGTGGATATAAATTATTTTGGGGGGGGGGGGGAGAGAGAGAGAGAGAGAGAGAGAGAGATTGACTAGGTTTATAAGAAAGGGCATTTGGTAGGCCAACGAATGGGGTCCTTTAGGATGGCGGATAGGGGAATATAATTTGGTTTAAGTGGTTTAACCTAAGATGACAATTGTTTACTAATTTTCATCAGTATATGATAATTGCTTTATTAATTAATTTCCTCCAATGGGCTGATGGCCTCATAAACACAAGACGACCTCAAACCTCCAAAAACCCTTTCTTTCCTTGTTTTCCAAGGGGAAGGTCTTATCTAGAAGGTGTATAGTAATTAGAAATTCTACCCAATTCTTTTCTTATTTTCTCTTATTTTATTTTTTTGGGTGAAGTTTCTTCTTGGGCCGGTATCACCTACTACTCCAACTTATAAACATGCAGACTGGTGCCCTAACGAGAGAACCCTTGCCCTAAAGTTATACATTTGTGTGCATTTCCCATCTCAACTTATGAAAGAAGGAAGGGAGTGGCACTTGGAGGGATTGAACCATAACATGGTCCTGGGTCACTCTTATATAGGACCATATGAATGGTTTTGGTATTGCCTTGGATCAATGTAATTCCTAGAGTGCTTATTTACTTTGACCACCACTTACCATAAAAGGAGTGCAATTTATCCTTTCCTATTTTGCTGGATAAAATGAAAATGCCAATGTGTCGTCCAAGAGCATCAAGTAAAGTCTAAATAGGACTTAAAGGGATGAAACTTTTTTTGCTTAACTAGTGTTTGACATTTCACGTTTTTTGCTTACTTACAGTTTTGTCATACCAAAATTTTAAAGTTAAATTGATGATTTTAAAAGCTACTCAGATGGATATGTTTAACATTGTAAGTCCCACAACATGCGTGAAGAGCAATTTTATCGTCAAATTATCTTGACATATGAGTAATGATAGATGTTGATTTTAATGAGGAGATATATGATGGTTGAAAGAACACAACAAGCACTTGTCTTGGTTAGATGTCACAAACAGATTAGGGACCCCAATTATCCAGCCTAACTAGCATGCTCACAAGAAATGTAGGTTGGCAAACATGATCACTCAATCAAAATTTCAAGACCCTATAATGGAGTTATGGAAATGAGGGACCTCAACCAAATTGATGCACTAATTAAATCAAAGACCAAAATTTTACTCAAAAGTTATCAAGGTTGAAGTTTATATTTTTTTCAATATATACTATTAATGTTCTGCACACATTGAGTTTTGCATCTACCAACTCCATCAATCAAATGAGACTAACATCAAACCTATAAAACCTGGTATCATAACTGAGACACCTTGTAAAAGTCCATTGTGCTATTGATGTCAACTAAGACGACAACATAAAAATAAAATAAATAAAATAAAATAAAATAAAGATGCACAACCTCCTAGTGCTTTCATCATGGGTAGGAATTCTAACTGAATCATGAATCCACTACCCCACACCCATAATTAATAAGGGGGAAAAATACAAGACAATTTTTAGTCTCAATCATCCACAATTCTAAATAAGGTTCCCAACCATCACAGTGTCTCTCCTAAAACCAATAGGGCCTTCCCAAAAGAAAGCTTGAATTATTTTTCCAGGTGTAGCAACTTGCAAAGCTATGATAAAAATTCCAATGTGGGTACAACATACTTCTGAGCCCACTGCCATTGTTGTGAGGTATCCACAATGATTTGACGTCTTATCTGTATTGCATACTTATAAAAGAAATTGGGGACCCTTGTAATAAATGACCATTTAAAACTCCTCTAATGGTATGAATTTGATAGAAAATGACACTGCATAGCTTTAGCTCCTTGCCCTCGCTTTCCTCCCAAACTTTGGGGCAAGTTCAGTTGGACCATAAATTTTTTCACCCGTTGAGGCTTTTCCTCTTTCCGGGGACTTTCTATATCCTAATTTGACAAGGAAGATGAGCCACATATGCTGAATTTGGATACATCAAGATCTAGCTCGACAAAGCAAAATCTATGTGAGGAATGGAGTCTTAATTCATCAATAGGTTTTGAGGTAAACAAACTTTTCTACAGCATTGACCAAGGCAAGGAATTTTTGAAAATCAAATCACATATTAAAATAGCGAGCATATATACTTTCTTTTATTGTGCAATTTAATTTTTATTTTTCCGTTCAATTAAAAATTTGAACTTTTCAACAAAAAATTTTTTTTTGGTCAAGAACTTTTCGAAGTGAATTAAATGTGGTCCTTTGATTGCAAAATCTAACGGCCTTAACTGAAGTGAGTGTTGTGACCATTATGATGTTACTATTAGTTGGTGCTAATTGAGGACCACATCAATGAAATACATTTGCCAAAGTAGCAAAATAAAAATACACAAGTTACCAAACAATGCAAAGGTAAGGAAAATATTATTAGATATATTATTAGATATTAGTGATATTACTTAATATTTTATGATAACCCAGCAAATTTAGTTTCCTTGGTAGATTAGGATAACTGGTTTTGTTATTACATTACCTTACTTTATTTCATGTACAACTGGTTTTGTATATATACATGTTGATTGTAACACATTATAGTGTCGAGTAACACGGTAATCCTTTAATTATTTTCAGTTCTAACTTAGTAGCAGAATTTGGCTATCCCAAATGCACTGGGATACTCGAGTGCACATCTGGAGCTCATCTAAAGCACAAATAGCATCCCAGGTTGTTCTTTTTTACAGTCATTACTAATATCCTTTTGTCAATTTTGATCCTCAACATTGTTGTCTCGTCCAATGATAGTCTAGCAACGTGATCTCATGGCAATTTGTCCACCCTCATTGGTTCCCGTTCTCTAGTTGATGTGGTCACACCCATATTCTATGTTGGTTACCGTGTATATTATGTTTGTTTTCATGAAAGGCTCATGCTTACACGCTATTGGAATTGTAAACCTAGGCCTTCACCCAAATATACAACCGCCTCCGTTGCAATGCTACCCAATTTAGTTAAGAGTTAGTGCAACTCTTATGGTATTGACTGCCAATGCTACCCAACTTACTCAAAAGCTGGTGTAATTTTTTATAGTGTTGGTGCCCAACAACAAGGACAACCCGATAATTTATTTGATATGATTACATCCAAAGTATAAGAATGGCTTACACACTGAGTGGGAGTGCTCACACTTCAGTGACATTGCTTCTACATATATTATGCTTTTTAATTTTCTAGTATAAAAATAACTTGATATTACTTACACATTGAATTCGAGGGGGATGTTTGATAATATTGTTGGACATATTATTAGATATTAGGTTTTTTTTTTTAAAAATATTTCGTTATATCCTAACAAAACAAGTTTCCGTGTTAGAGTAGGATAGCTAGTTTCCTTGTTAGTATAGACTTCATTTCATGTACATATTGTTTGTATATAAATGCCCATTGATTGTGACGCATTATAGTGTTAAGTAATACAACAGATCATCAATTCTTATTATGAGTTCTAACCAGGACAATCGAAATCTAATTATCAAATCTCAGTGAAACCCAAATTATTGTATGATTGTGAAGGAAACCCCAGTGGCATTCTTTGTTTAGTGAGTTGCAGCAAGCGATCCCAAATTGAGTGGCGCCTGAAAGGAAACATGTACATCTTTCATCCATTTTCCGTTCGTACAAAAGCCAGGAGCCGAAATCATTAAAAGTGAGGTTAGAGCCCTCTTAATTGCAACCTAACTTAACCCTCGAAGTCACCACCAGAATGAAATCTCCTTGAAATGCTCATCTTTTTCCCTAGTCACGCAACGCAACTCGGCCTGTAAATCAAAAAAGCAATTCGAGTCTCCCAAAGCCCGAGCTCATGTTCCAAAAACCCTTTTTAGAGGACGACGAATGATGAGTTTTAAAAGAGGAGAGAGGAAATCATTTCAAACGGGGCATCATCTAAAGAAGTAACCCTAAAGCTGGCTTAATTAACCCTGCCCCATTAAAGTCCTAACAATCGAAAGCAATGAATAGTGAGTAATCCAGCGGAGTAGTGACAGATGTCTAATGTTTTGCTGGCATGATTTTGTCGGGGTAATGGCCTGATTTCTTGCTTTTACACCATCTAATTTAAAGCAGAAAGGTAAAGAAGAGATTGAGAAAGGGGAAGAAACTAAAGATAAAGTTGAATTACTTGACAATGACGAAAAGTGAACTGTGTTCAATTGTGCATTTACGCAATTTCCTCCTCTCCTTGTTCGTCTTTTTGTCCTTTTTGAATTTAAGACCCTTTTTTTTTAAAATATTTATTAATTCGGTCCCACTTTCTGAACAAAAAAGAAGGAAATATATAGTGTAATGTAGTCAAACCAGACATGAGAGATTGGGAATTCCGAAGGAAAAAGAGACGTTGCCGTGCGATAGGAATCCTAGTCTTTTTATTTACAGAAGATTTGAGTTTTAGTCCCTAGGGCTCAGGAATTTTTTCGATTTTAGCATCGTCGCCTGATTATGTTCAGACATTTTGGACTCTGACACTTGTACACAAAAATTGACATCTCGAGTGGCTCACACTCTGAGGACAATGACGAGACAAGCATACAAAGGAAAGATGTAATCTGGCCATTCAAATCCTTTTTTTTTTTTTTGTCGATTTCTTTATTTTACCAAAAGTTTTGAAAACCTTTTGGCATCACAAAGAATTGAGTGAACTTGTGAAATATCTTGTTAACCTTATGTATAAAATAAAATGCAAGTAATATTTCAAATAAATAGCCTCCATAATGAGATTGTCTACACTTGATGACAAAAGAGAACCGGTTAGTAATGATGTGTCTAATCCAAGTATGAAAGTTTGTTCCATAGATGTCAAGCCAACCCCATGTGTTTCTTTTTCTTGATTTATATTGTGTTATAAGTGAATTGGTTTTTGCTATAGGAGAACTCAACTAAATGCTAGATGAAAAGGAGTTGCCAGTATAAAGAAGGTAACAATGAAAACTCAAAATAGTCAAACAAGAGTGATTGTAAATTAAGTTACGGGTAAATTAAATAGTAAGAACTTACTAAATTTAACAACATTAAATGGTAAAATTGTGTCTTCACACTATATAGAATTTAAATTGAATTTCTCGTTCATCAACGACTAGGAACTTTTTTTGGCAAAAATTTTCCGTAATTCAGTAGTAATAGTGGATAGATCCTTCTAGCCTAGCGATCGCATAACAATTTTGTATTCACAAAAAATTAAGTAAACAAAAATAAGAAGGGTTGCGCATTCTTTGTGCAGATGACTCATGAAAAGTATCTGAAATGGTGGCAAGCAAGGAAAAGTGTTGTCTATACCCATCTCTATAAATAAAATAATGTAATGGATAGACTCCCATAAATTATCATATAAATTTTTTTTAGACTTGTGTTTGCTTTTTTTGTCAGCAAAAATCTACATGCATTGCATGTAAATAAAAAAAAAAGAATTGACATATAAAAAGATTTTGCAAAATCGCCTTGTTACAAAATATTTGAGGTATCGATTAGGAGAAAGCAATTATTGACTACATCTGTAAAAATTGTACACATATATGTGGAAAGAGAAAGAAAACATTTCAATTTTTGATTTTTCTAAAGTATGGTTTTTTTGCAAAAAAGAGAAAAGTAAATTTAAATTTTAAAATTGAAATACATGAGAAAAAAGAGTAGGAAGTTGCGCATTTTTTCATTTAAAAAAATCTTACTCAGAATATTTTGAGAATGAAAAAGGATTATAGTCTCTTAAAAGTAAGGGATTCCTTTTGCTTTATATAAAAATACATGTGCGTATATTATTTTGGTAAATATTATGTAAACAAATCGACCTAAACAACGAATAAAGAGTAATGAGAGATTACTGAAGGGTTGCCAAAGCGAACCATTGAGTCTCAAGGCATGCCAATCCAAAATGGATCCAACTTATCGGACCACGGAAAAATAGGTTTGATCTCATTAGTTTCTATTCCTCAGATGATTCTCGATTGTGGATATCATCATGCTTTATGAAGTCCAATCGATTCAGTCAATATCATTTTTTGACCTACTAGATGATCGACACCGGAAGGATAGGATTTTATGAAAAGGATATGATATGCAATTTGTAATTAAAGTTCATCACAACGGCTTGTCCCCACACAAAAATTCAACTTTAGAGAACTCCTTGGGGCTGCACTCATTTCCATAAGTCATGATATGATTTAAAAAAAAAAATAAGGACTAGGTCATTTTCATTGATCGGCATGTAAATTGAATACGCGTCTTCAAAACTTGGGGAAAAACTTAGATTAGTTCCCTACCCAAATCGTAAGGTTTTAGTGCAAATGGACTCATCGATTATAGAGACTTACATTCTAATGTTTTCTTTTAACATCTTCAGGTTAATATGTCATATTATTAATTTTTCCTTGAAATCCACGTTCATCAAAATTGACCCAAAATTAAGTTTTGGGGGTTCAAGTTGATTTGATGATGCCCAATTAACTAAAAAATTTGAACATGGAAGACCGATGGTTTATAAGAACAAAGGAATCATGGAGTATATAGATTCATGAGGGAACTTTCTTGGGGTAAGGGCTTAGATTAACATCAATATTTGACCTCTCATTATCGCTTGTACCTCACTTCCAAGACTTATTAGAGGATACGTGGAACTTCAAAATCTTGAATAAGTTGGGTTGTTAGAATGCAGAATATCGTATCAAAAGCCATTTCAATAGAAGTATGGTCCCGGATGGACCAAGTAGAAGCTAGGCGTGCCTTTAGCAAATCAATCAGATGAGGGCAAAGAGCAATCTTCAAGACCATAGGGTTTATATAGAGTGCTGTTCTCGACAGGCTTTTAAGATAATGAAAATGGGATAGGAAAACAAACCAAACCATAAAATCGAATCGGGAGAACATATTGCTAGACTCTACAGATCAATGCTCATGCAGTCGATGCTTTAAATTGCAGAATTTGTCACTTGAGAGGGGGGCCTGTGAAGTAATTACAGGAGACATTCACCAATATACAGTCAATCGATCATCACTTTTAACATTTCTTCCAGGGGACTCGATTCAAGTGGTCCCTTAATCACAAATCGATACATGTACTTGCGTACAATCTGTTTTTCACCATGTTGTTCATAAGGGAAAAAGAAGAAAATTCCAAAAGAGTTAGGCAACTCGTACACGACTTCAAGAGGCAAAAGCCGTGAGAAACTGGACTAGCAAAAACACAAAGACCACGTTAAAATAACAGTTCACAATTTAAATGATTCAAAAGCGACACAAGTACTTTTTGAATTATCATGGATCTCTTATTTTCGGGGTCTCCCTCAGTTTATTAATCTAAGCTTTTGATTTGGACATTATAACATGATATCATAGTCAAATTCTGCTCAATTTGCCTCATTTATATGATTCCCTGTTCAACAAATTTCACATGCCGTTCTTAATCATACTTAAGAGGAGATGTTGAAGTATCTCACATCGATTCTTTACAGTATTCATATGCTTTTTACATACATGTAAAATTCCTTTCATCAAATGGTTTAAGCTTTTAAGGCAAGACGATATGTTCTTAAGCAATGGTGTTTACAAGGGGAAAAGAAAAGAAAAGAAAAAAAAACAAGAGGAACATGTCAAAATAATTGTAGTTTAAGATTCACACGAGTCAAAAGCAACAGGGTGTATTCAACGTCGATTTTGCAGAAACGCTTTTTTGGTGCCTAGAAGATTTCAACAGGATTGTCTGGTTCATCGTTTTGGAGAATTTGAAAGCAGCCCTTTTTGGATTTTGGCCCTTCTTTTTGCCAAAGGATTTCAACCCATTGGAACACCGTGTTTACGTCATTCAAATGGTATTTCTAAATTACTGGAGTATTCAAGTACATATTATTAGTGTCAAAGTTGGGTGAAAATGTGTTCTCTTGTTTTAGCTTGTAAGTCAAATAAGAATTTTCTCAAAACTCACTGTAAAATCTTGTAAGACTACTATCAATGGCTCTAAAAAGTTAAGTTGCTAGATAAAATCATGATTCAATATCTATATATTCCAACACTCCCTTCATGTATGCTGGACTTTTGGCCTATGACTAAACGTGTAAAAAAGATATATTTTGATGCATGATGATAACTATGGAAAACAGAGTTTTATATCTTTAGGTTCTTACAAATCATGTCACAAAGTTATTTGGTGATGGGATCATAACTATTACATGTTAGCTAGTGCTCTTCATTTCTCAGTTACCTTGCTGGAAAATAACGAATGAATCGGGGAGTTATATCGCGACAAAGTTCAAGAAAAAGTGCGATTGGGGATGACATTATTGGAAAGGTAATTGGACAGAAAGTAGAGTACATATTTAATGCTCTCTTTTTGGACCTTGCCCAATCCGATAAGGTGAGACCACAACAAAATTCGATTTATTGCTTTATTTATGCCAACGCCGAGGACTCCATTCAATGTTTCCAAATGGTAGATGGATCTCTTTTTCCATCAAAATAGGCGGCTTGTATTAATATTTGACATGCATTTGCCATTGAATTAATTAAATATGTTGACTAATGTAAACTCAGATGCTTTTCTTGTGAACCATTTGTGATTTTCTTACTTTTTGGCTTATATACATATACTTATATACATATACATATACATATATAGTCTTAGCAATTACATTTTTCCTTTTAAAAGGAAAGTAGAAGTATTCCCCCACCTGTGCGCTTTGCCAAAAAATAAAAATAGAAATAACCAATAATGCATTGCAATAAACCATGCTAAGTTTATTCATATATGAATTTGTGGATAGTAGTCAAAGTGCCCCATATATAAGAAAAGAATATTCACACATATCAATAATTTATTAAATATGCTCGATCTATTCTTGGTTGAATAATAAGTTATATAGGCATAGTGGCGAAAATTCAACCTCAATCACTATCTTTGAGCTTTGAACTCCTTGTAATTCTTACATATATATAATACTTTGGTAAAATATTATAGTATTTCCTACTCCTTACACTTCACAGAAAAAGTACAGAAACCAATCCATCCTTACAAAATAAAATATTCAAAATCCGGGGCAGTTATCGTTTCTATGTGCTGCCTAACCTGGTTAGAGTCAAAAGGAACGAAAGGACCACGACCTCGCCAAATGTAAGGTACTATCAACTTCTTCTATTGAAAAGCAGTACCAGAACCCTCCATGTGTTCATTATTCAATGTTTTTTGGGGAGGACCGAATCAACCGGTTGAACCGGTTGAACCGGAAAGCGGACCATGGCTAATCCGGGTGTTACTTGAAAATTGGAATGGTCAACAACTGATCAAGGCCGACATTGACTTGGTTGAACCGACCAACCGGAGACCATGGTCTTTAGCTTTAACTAGCCTGGATATTTTCATCTGTCTAGAGGTTTCAATAATTATATAAACAAAAAAAATTAGTTCGATTGGGAAAATATATCGACCCAGCAATTCAACCGGCAAATTGGAAGCTAGGCCAGTTTTTTGGCCGGTCCAGGTTTAAAAACACTGCGATTATCAGCATGGAAAATAATTATTGGACTTAAGTTCACAACATATTTTGATATTATCCTGTCAAGAACAAATGTCTGCTTGTTGGGCTCATTAATTACATCCAAGGGAAAAAAAAAAAAATTACAAAGGATCAATGCCTAACGTACAAGGGTACTCCCGTCTTTCCATCTCGCCCGGAAGTCCCACGCTCCGTGCAGGTCCACGGAACCGCTCGTGCGGATCTGCCTACCACGTCGGTGGCGTTTCCTGTTGCTGACCAAAAAAAAAAAAAATGCTCAGTTCCCGACCGACGTCTTGGACTAGGAGAGTCGAGCAAGACATGACGGAGGCAAAATTCGCGGGGTGTCGGGAGCTCTTAGTCGACAAATGTAGACGTGGATAAAACGACTAAAGAATTGCAAAGTAAAGTGAAATTACAAAGTCGTCAGACATGAGGGTCGATAAATGAATCTCAATTTGATCAACAAGAGGACCACGACCAACATGAATCACGAGTTGGATGCCAGGTAACTGCCTAAGTAATGGGTCCAATAATTTTGGATGCCATTCGTTCAGGTAAATCAATATGGCTATGGAAAAGTAAGATTGACATGATCGTGTTGTCGTGGAGCCACAGATCACAGAGGCCACTAACTATGAAGGTCGAAAAACATAGTTTGGTGTAACTGTCAATAAGTGAAGCCACAAGCTGTTAAAGTAACAATTGTTGTTGGGCATAAGAGAGTGACGAAGTAATGACAAAGTACCGAAAAAGCCCTAAATCTATTATATTTGTACCAATTCGGTCTTAAACCTTTTAATTAGACAAATTTAGTCTTAAAACTTTTTTTATTGGTACTATTCGGTAAATTTTGACTTGCCGTCTGGTGGCCAAATGCTGACGTGGCAATTTTCAAATACTTTTTTTTATTTTTTATTATTTTTTTCTTTTTCTTTTTCTTTTTTTCTCTTCTTCTTCCTTAGGCTTCTTCTCCTGCAGTGGCCGACGAGGCTTGCCAACCATTGGGGGAGGGCCGCGAGCACTTGCCACCCGCCGACAAGGGTTATGGATCTCGCCCGGCCTCTCCTAGGGCCACGGGCAAGGCCAGTCTTGTCATGGTCTCATCATGGGCAAAGGCGACCTCGTCACAGGCGAAGTTGGCCTACCCAAATTTGGGCGAAGTTGCCTTGGCCGCAGCCCTTAGGCCTGGCCTAGATCTAGGCAAGGCTGGGCAAGGGCCGCAACCCTTGCCGGTGGCCAACAAGGGCTTTGTGACCCTTGCCAAAGCCTCGCCAACCACTGTAGGAGAAGAAGCCCGAGAAAGAAGAAGAGAAAAAATTAATAAAAAATTTTAAAAAAATTTTAAAATTTTTTAACACTTGTCGTGTCGACATTAGCTGGATGGGCAATGTCCATGTCAACACCAACTAGTCAAAATTGGCCAGATGGATTGAATTAATACCAATATAAAAAGGTTTTGGAGTAAATTAGTCTAATTAAAATGTTTATAACTGAATTAGTATCAATGCAATATGTTTAAAACTTTTTTGATACTTTTCTTTACTATTGAAGTGGTGGCTTTGCTTAGTAATTACTTGTAAATACAAGTTGCTGAAAATAGGAGTCACCTAAAAAGTATTTGCGCATGTATTTACTTTTGTTATAACTACTCTTGATTGTCATCAAGGTTGTGTTGAATTGTAGCTTGTGTTGGAAAAAATCCCTTATGATGTTTTGAAAATGACAAACATATAAAAAAAACTACTAATTTGTGTATTGGTTGAGTAAAATCAAGTGAGAGATGCATAAATCAATATGTCATCAAGGTTGCACAATGTTTTGGGTGCCGAGGTGTCTACAAACTGGATGGACTTTAATATTAGGAGAACAAGCCTAGAATATGGAGTTCGATAATGCTTGGAAGGACCATGTAAACAATTAGGTAGAGCCATAATTGCCAATATGCTGAGAAAACAAAACCTCGAGTGAAGTTGATGTGATAAATATTTCGCCAATATCCAAGGTGTCCTAAGTATATAGTGAAAAGACGAATAGAAGCTGGACAAACCTTGATAAAGGGTGAACGAGAAGACTTGGAGGTAACATAATAGGTCACCGGCTAAGTGAAGTTTAGATCACCAATATACTCAAGAAGAACCATCGATAGCAATTCCTCAACCAATTAACCAGATTGGATATAATCACCAACATGCTTATAACGTGTTTATTATTTGGATAAGAAGACCCAGATATTCCTTGGACTAAACTTATTTGTCAGAAGGGATTTAACTATCTCCAATGTCTGAAATTATGGAAAGAAGAGTGGAGATAAACTAATTGGTTTATACCATATTCGGAAAAATGGATTATTACCAAGTGTGGCCAACTCTATTTTAGGGAACTTTACCATTATCAAAAGATTTGATTTTATGGACGACCGGATTTATGGCTAATCAATCATCTTGAAGATCTTCTGATGGCTAGTTTGGAAATTGAAGACTATCGAGTCAATACACAATGAAGGGAATGAGGTGAAGAGTGGGAAAGATACAAACACTAAGGGCGTGCATGATAAAATTTCTATTTCTCTGTTCCCCGAAACGGGTTTGGAACAGAACTCCGTTTGGTAACGTAATTTCATTTTTCCATTTCAGAAATAGATTTTGAGCAAAAATTAGAAGTTAGAATTATTAGCTTTTCAATTTCTAGAACAAAAGTGAAAAACCAAAACTCTTTTCATAGTTCACTCTCGGCATCACCTGTCACCCACTCGCCGCCCATGGGATGTTGAATGCCCACCGCTTGTCGCTCGCCACCGGTCGTCGGACCCACCACCAACTATCGAACGTCGGCCGCCCATTGCCGACCGGCCGCCCACAGCCGGACATCGAACTTCGGCCACCCATCGATGATCGTCGGCCACCAATCGCCAGTCACTGGCTGCCGGTCGTTAGCCACTCGCCACCAGACGCTGGCCGCTGATCGCCGAACACTCGCCGCCAGATGCCGAACATTAGACGTTGAACATCACTAACCAACCTTTAACCGCTGGACATCGGACTTCGGCCACCCATTGCTAGTTGTTGGCCATCGGACTCCGACCGCCGGACGACACTGCCGAACGCCGATCACCCGCCGCCAGTCATTGGCCACTCGCCACTAAACGCCTACCGCCGATCGCTAGACACTCACCACTGAACGCCAGAAGCCGACTACCGAACATTGAACCCTCGCTACCGAACGTCAGCTGCTTGTTGCCTAACGTCGGACGCCCGTTGTCGCCCCCAAAAATAGAAAGTTTATTATGTTATCAAACGAATTTATATTCTAAAATAAAAATTTTGAATCATTGTCAAACGCGTTTCTTTGCTCAGAAACTCGTCCGAGGAATAGAAATTGATTTCCATTCTAGAAATTTTATCATGTGCATCCTAATATAGTCAAGTTCTCTCTTATTAATACAATAGTTCTTATATCCAATTTCTGTTGTACTTTATTTTTGAGTTTTTGCTATTGATTGTAGTCTGTGATTTGAAGAATGTACAAGTGTGTGAGCAGTGCTGGTTTACTACTACTGTGAGCGAGCAACTTCAGCTAAAAGCAACGCCATAATTCATTGCACCTATTCGCAGGATCACTAGTGGATCCTAACTTTGTTGGTGGTTGTCCATCTAGGAGATTAGACGTGGACTTAATCTAAATTGAACCACAATAAAGATTATGGTGCTCTTCTTTTGTCTCTTTATATATTTCTTTATTTATCTAATAGAAGCATTGCATTTGATAAAATCAGTTTCTTTTTGCATATATTAGCTGCTTTTGCATATATCAAACTTGATTTTGATAATTTCGCAAAAATGTATCAGGTTCTATCTAGGTTGCACCTTTAGCCATTTCAATTTATAACTAGGACTGCCAATCAATCAATGAACTTCACTTATCTGATTTTATCTTCCTCTCTATTTATATTTCTATACACCATTTGACAAGGTCATGGCTAGCCATGATTGTCCTTAATCTCAGTACCTTTCATTTTTCTCATGAATTCGTGTTTTCCTATCCAATAGTCAATAAGGATCCTTCACATTCTTTATCAATTTCTACATGAATCCACATTTTTAAAGGTTTTTCACCAGTACTTTTCGATGAAACCCCTATTGAAGATACGTTGTCCCAAAAAGTCCAATATTCGTTACTATCTTATTAATAAGTATCTTAAAAAACTTTGTTAGCAAGATATTGTTTATGAATATTTAGGATCGGGATTTCCACAATAATGAACTCTTTAACTTATCTCTTATTTTTACCAATCCAACAAAAAAAAAAACTTATCTCTTATTATTACAGTGCTCTAAAGCGAAATTACACCTCATTTGTCATCTTAAAATTTACTTTAAAATTGAGTACGTTATTGAAGTAAAAAGGATTCGAATTTTCAGGGATAACACTTTCTTCCTTAATTATATAATAATTAATTATTGGCATCTTTATATTTGAACTGTAAGTGAAATTACCAATCTATGCATGTAGAAGGCAATGACTAATGATTGATA
Source organism: Eucalyptus curtisii (assembly GCA_017140595.1). Taxonomy (NCBI): domain Eukaryota; kingdom Viridiplantae; phylum Streptophyta; class Magnoliopsida; order Myrtales; family Myrtaceae; genus Eucalyptus; species Eucalyptus curtisii. The sequence continues at coordinate 20,060,428 of CM029501.1, read as the reverse complement.
CCTGGACACGGACAAGCTCTGCAAGCTTAAGATTTCTTTTTCTTTTTCTTTTTCTTTTTTTGGTTGCCCTTTTTCGGGCCATAAAGCTTGAAGTTATTCAGCTCTTTTTTTTTTATTTCTTTCATGGGAAATCCTGACTTTTTTATATTATCGAAAAAGAAAACTTCTGACTTAACAAATAGGACATGTTAATTTCGGAACTCTCGTACTCGCATGCAGCCACTTAAACGGATCAGAAAAATTCAAGCAGTCCCGCTCAGCAAGTACTCCCCCTATATAAATCCCCGGCTTCCTCACATGACTAATTCTCACCGGCCGACAATCGCTCTTTGGCGTACGGAGGCTGGGAGGAGAGAGTTGGACTGAATTTTAAGCTTGTGCAGTAGAGGAGGAATCAGTGACGAGACGATCGATCAGTTGCTGCCGGAGCCATGCCGCCGGAGATCCAACCAATCGATGTTCATCAGTATTGGGAGGCCGTTCGGGCGATGCTGGGAAGCCAGTCCTGAAGTGCGGCTCAGGAGGCTGATTGATTGGCAGTTCCCAGACGTCCCGAGGATTTCGTTGTCGGAGAAGGCGACTGGGGGGCGAAGCTCCTCCTCAGTACGGCAAGGATGGAGGAGTCGGCGGAGTGGCTGAGCTCGGTCCTTAGTGAAGATGGGTCAGAACTTCCATCAAGGAGAGCAACGACAAGCAATCAGTGGCAAAGGGCGGCTGCCACCGGTGCAATTGCTTCAACAGCAACAAGGAGGACAGCTCCGACGACAAATTCTGACATCTTCAAGAAAAAGCCTCCTGTGTACCCGATTCCGGTGCTTCTGGATTGGAATTACGTGACGAGACCCGTGGTGGCTCTGAGACAGCTGCAAAACGGCAAAAGTCTTGGCTGGAGAAGCTTCATTGTTAATGGCGAAAATCGGTGCAAACCAATCTATCACTAAGAAATTTTGATGCAGAACACGAGCGATTGCACTCCTCCTGGCTTTTGATTGCATGAACCTATTGATTAACAAATGAAATGTCACCCTAAGCATGGCTCGGGTGAATAGCCTCGAACATGATATTGTTTGCACCCAATAATACAAGTACTCCAACCTTCAATAATATAGCTAAACAACATGGACAGGTACATTCTTCAACTACTAATCAAATTTCATGGGCACGAGTGTATTGAACGGATGGTCCTTGAACTTGAGTAGATTTTGTAGTCTAATTGCCAAGTTTTGATTTTATTAACACAATACATTACATTCGCTCATCAGGAGCACAAGTATGTGCTCTTGAGGGCGATCTTAAGAGGATTCATAAGTATAATAGTATCAAAATATGTCTCGATTTTGGGTTCACGAACAAAGCCCAACACGAGATGAATTATTATTTATGGATGTGCGAAATATTGAGCAAAGCATCATACATTAATCTTCTACGATCAGAAGGCAGTTTCTTATTTCCACTTTGAAGTACAAAGTGGTTTCGGACTTTGACTATATTAGGAATATTGAAAAAAGGAAAGTCCAGTTGGATTCATTTCTCTCTCCCATTCGGTCTTGACCTTTTGACCGATGCAATATTTTCTTCTTCTGGCGGCGGCTTATATCTATCGATGGTCAAGGTTTGTTTGATGTGCCATTGTTGATGTCAAGAAAACCGAAGCGCCACTTGAAGTGCTATTTCACGAGTGCTCGACCGTCGGTTTCTCCGTCATGTCTGAACAAGATTTAGTCATGTCGAACAAGATTTAGTATTCAAGTCGATTAAATCTTGCGAGTTCAAGATTTGTTAATTTCTTTATAAGATTTAAAAATTATTTAGCAAGGAATTGTAGAGCTAAACATTGCATGAATTATTTGATGTAATTGGAGCTTGGAAAACATTAAAAGTGTTTTAGGGTGCATATGGTAATATTTCTGTTTTTAGGAATAATTTCTACTTAATTTTTTTTTTTATATTTCTGTTCCCTAGATTAGTTTCTGAACATTTGAAAGTGTTTGGTAACTGTACAAAATTTCTATTCTCAAAATAGAAATGCATTTGATACTATGGTTTAGAATTTTTTTAAATTTATTAATAATTTTATTACATTTTTCTTTTTTTCTTTTTCTTCTTCTTCCTCTAGTTGGTTATCGACGACTAGCTAGATGAGAGTCGACGAGGTCGACGGCCACCAGCGAGGCTTGGGTTGAACTCACCAATGGTCGACAAGCTCGGGGTGACCTCTCGAGCTTCGTCTGGACTGTCGCTGGCCAATGCCAAGGCCTGCAACCAGCGAGGGGAAGAAGAGGAGGAAGATAAAAAAGAAAGAAAAGAAAAGAAAAGAAAAAAAGGCTTGCTTCTTAAGTTGTTCCCAAAAACAAAGAAGCAATTTTATTTTTATTTATTATTTCTATTCAAAATCTATTCTATGGAATAAATTGTTGCTGGGAACAAAAAAATTACCAAATGGATTTATGGTCTAATTATGTTCTAGGGAACAAAAAAAAAAAAACATAGAAATTGGAGCATTACTAAACAGACCATTAGCGACTCGTGTGTGATTGTAATTTCCATGTATCGCCTGATTTATAATGAAGTTTGTTTCCGCCTTCTCTGTGGACATAGGTCACTACGACCGAATCACATAAATCTCATGTCTGATTTATTTTCTTGTTTCTTTATTTTATTGCTTGATCACTTGGTTTCCGTAATAGAGAGTTTGAACGAAAGCTTTGTATAGTGAAAAAAGAAAATATATTACACTTCACTTGACCAACTTTTGGTTTCGCCATCTAACCGGTTACTATTTAGGTTCTCACCTTAATCGAATCTTGATGAACATGCACTTCAAGAGATTAGACGATGAGATAGGGTTTTAATAGCTCTATGACCATAATTTCGTTTAAGAGTACACGTGTTAATCAAGGAAGCATAAATATATTTATTTATGTATGCAATGCTCGTTGGTTTCTTGATCAACTTTTGATTATATGTGTTTTTATTTCCATAGAAGTCGAACAAATTAGATTGTGGAAAGCAAAGTCGTGGATTGATAACATAAGATGCAGCAACTAAATATGAGTGTGTAACGATCTCTCCTAGTTGCAACCAATATTTTCCTGCAAATATATGTTCCTTATTTTGGATTTAAAAGCTCATAAAACAAATTAACCTTTCCTTGTTATTATGTCAACTTTGTACTGGATCGTTAAAGATCTATTTTGATGATCCGATTAGGACCGTTAGACGAAGAATGGCTGTGCTCTTATAATGGCTCGTTCAAACTGTAGTATGATTATAATATCATCTTAGAAAAGATTGGAAAAGAGATATAAATTTAATGTTAAAGAGGACTCGATGAAAAGAGAGAAATGACATGTAATGTCTTACCTCAAACATGAAACGAATTATTCTACACGATTCATCATCAATTTTTTTCCATTCTCAAATGCTATAGGATAGGTTATCGACTAGTCATAAATCCGTGGCATTGTAGTATACCTAGAGCATTTGCCAAATCATGATCAAAGCAAAGACTAACTGAGGTGGATCTCAACAAATTGGTAAATTGAACAATACCTTACTCTTCAAAGAGCATGACGCCAGAAAGCTCAACTACAAGGAAAGTAAGTCCTAGTGATTTCCCTTATCTCAACATAGGTTAAGTCCCGTCATTTCCTAAAAAGATGGATAAACTTAATCTTGTGCGCGAAAGTTAAGCTGGGATATTGATCAAATTGTCGTCATCCCCCTACATGAGTGCTATAGGATGGTCCAGATTATTTAGAGACATGACATCCATTTGAGGCATTGATGGCATCTACATGTCCGAACAATTAACTTTGGCCTCTCATTTCCTGTTAACGTACAATGCTATGATATCGCATTGAATTGGTCCTGTCGTGTTGATCCAAAAAAACCCAAAAGCAAGAAGGGGAGAGGAAAAGATTAATCTTCGTTCGGAAGAAGCTGGGGCCAAGGAAAAAGCAAGCACATCATTTCCAACCACAAGTTCAATTTCCTCTTTCTCTTTCTATAGATTTCTCTTATTATTTTCGGTTCTTATTTTTGCTTCTAAGTTTCATCATTATTAACTTGGCCCACTTTGATGAAATTTCCAAATACAACTCCATAAATAAGCTACCGGATGTGACCCAAGAAAGAGCCTATGTGACCCGCTGCTTCACATAAAGATTATCTCTCTGTTTAGATTAGTTGGTGTAGTCATGTCTTGATGTGCACAACGCACCGCCATTTTTAATTTCCTATGCTAATCACCTAGATCATTTAATAATACATATGGATTGTCAGGATTAGATCATCGCATTGACTGTAGCACCATTGACACGTGTGATGGATTATCTTTAGTCGAAATTTATTCAATAAATTACGTAAATAAAAGAAGTATTCTGGAGATGTAAACTATGAGGGCTTGATATTTGATGAATTTTCGGCACCATCAGATTGGGCCCACGGTTTCATCAGTCCGGACTTCTTCATCCATAATATTAAACTCCATCATGTGGAAATTATTCTATGTAACATACTCGAACAAAATGAAATGACCTATGCCCTAATAAATAACAAATGGGAAAATCCAAATGAGTTGAACAAGAAAGGTTCAGATAGGAAAATAATTTAAAATTCAACCTCAATAATACAGTGAGAGAGAAGAAAAAGGGGGGTGGGGTGGGGATGGACAAAGACAAAGCCATCAAATCATACCCTCTTTATCAAAAAGCTTTATGTCCTCATCGGTCATCATCTCACCATAAAATATCAAGCAAACAAATATTTATTTGGTTTGAGCCATAATCTTGTCGGGATCGATACGAACAAATCTTGTAAGTCTCTCCCTATGTGAGAGTATCTAATTCGTTGGGGGAGTGCCCACCATAGACGGCAATCACAGCCGTTGATCTCACTTGCCAAGAGCTAAGAGATCATAGAACAAAATGGAGCCCAAGAGGGTGAGTACCATCTTTTCATTTTCTTTTGAATTATTGAACCACGTAGCACCTATTTGATGGATTGCAATGGCGGATGACATAGATGTAGAGAATGCCTCCTAGGTGTGATGGCGATTAATGCACTGCAGTATTTGCTGCCTCTTTATATCATCCTTGATTTTCGTCCGTGTTCGCAAAGCCATTTAGGGAAAAAATAATTATTTCTATGGGTTCTTGTCAACGTGGAGCACATAGGCATCATAAACAAGGGCAAACTAAAGTATAATTCTTCATGTGGGTCCAAAACGAGGGAATATTATCTCAAGATGGTGGTGTGGTTGCATTTTTTATCTGTGGATATGTTTGAGGCAAGTCTCTAATTTATAAATGTTTGTAGAGAGAGAGAGAGAGAGAGATTGACTTAAGTTCTTAAGGAAGGGCATTGAGTAGGCCAACGAATGGGGGTCCTTTGGGAGGGAGTATAGGGAAATATAACTAGGGAGGGGGTGACGTTAGTTCCTATTTGGTTTAAGTGGTTAAATATAAGATGGCTTTTGTTAAGTAATTTTTCATCATTATATGATATGCATTTTCTTTATAATTTATTTCCTTCAAGGGAGTGGTTACCTTATAAATTTAAGACAGCCTCAAACCTCTAAAAACCCTTATTCTTGTTTTGTTTGTCATAGGGTAGATCTCATCTAGGAGGTGTATAGCAATAAGAAATTCTTGAGAATTGACCATTTCCATTTTTCTTGCGACATTTTCACCAGTTATTTTTAACTTCGAAACTTGGGCAGGTGTTCTGACGTGAGATCATACATTTTCGTGCATTTCCCATCTCCACTTATGAAAGAAGGAAGAGAGTGGGGAGTGGAGGGGTTGAACCATAACATGGTCCCCGGTTCACCCTTATGAATGACCATATGAATGATTTTAGTATTGTCTTGGATCAATGTACTTCCTAGATCCTTACTTTGATCACCACATGGTTAAATTGAAAATTCCAAACTTTCATTCGAGAGCATTATGTGTGGTCTTCTCACATGGGACTTAAAGGGATAATACTTTTTTCTCATTGACTAGTATTTGTTGTGTCACGTATCATAATTCTATAGTTGAATTCTTGATTTCTAAGTTACAAAGATCATATAAACTTCGAAACTTCATAATCAAACATTTCCATGCATCTCATAATGTAAGTCCCGTGATACTTATCGAGGGCATTTTTTGTCATCAAATCAAATTAGCTTGGACTTTTGAACAATGATGAACGTTGAATGCAATGAGGAGAAACATGATGGTTGAAGGAACACAACATGCACTTGTCTTGGTTTGGTGTCACATACAGATTAGGGACCCCGATGATTCAGCCTAAACCAGCATGCTTACAAGAAATATAGGTTGGCATTATGGCTAAATTCGACATGACCACTCATGCATAACAAGTTGTGAAAATGGGGACCTCAACCAAATCAATGCACTAAATTAACACAAGCTCATCAAATCAAATCGCTCCAAATTGTACTCAAACGCTTTGAACTGGGAAAGGGGAAAAGATAGTCTATAGGGCTATTTCACGTGAGCACCTTCTTCTTCTTCTTTTCCTACAGATTAACATTCAACTTACAAAACCTGAAGTCAGAATTCAAAGACCCTACGAAACTCCATTGTGCCATTGATGTCGACAGAGACAACTCCATGAGAAAAGGTGCACAGCCTCCTTGTGCTTTGATCAAGGTAGGACTTATAATTACATCATGAACCCACCATTCTACACCCATTATTAATAAGGGGGGAAATCTACAAGACACGATTTTTAGTATCAATCATCCACAATCCTATACATGGTTCCCAACCATCATAGTGTCTGTGCCAAAACTAATAGGGCCTCCCCACGTAAAAGCTTGAATTATTTCGCGAGTGTTGCAACTTGCGAAGCTATGATGGAGAGTCCGATGTGGGTACAACACACTTTTGAGCACACTGCCATTATTGTGAGGTCTCCACAAGGATTTGACATCTCATCTACCGAGCATACTTATAAAAGAAATTGGGGACCCTTGTAACAAACGACCACATGATTAAAAAAAAAGGAAAAAATAACAATAAATGAAACTCCTCTATTTTGATGGAAAATGACACTACATAGCTTTAGCTCCTTGCCCTCACCTTTCTTCCCAAACTTTTTGGGGCAAGGTTTAGTTAGACCATAAATCTTTTCACGCTTTAAGGTTTTTTCTCTTTTCACGGACTTTCTCTCCGTCGATTCTGGCAGGAAGAGGAGCCACATATGCTGAATTTGGATAGATCATGATCCGGCATGACAAAGTAAAAATCGATACGATGAATGGGGTCCGAAATCATCAATAGATTTTGGGGGAAACAAGCGTCTCTTTAGTATCAACCATAGCAAGGAGTTTTGAAATTGATGTCATGACATCACAAGTATCTAAACAGCGTTCTCATTATGCAATTTGATACTAGAATTTTTTCCGTTCGATTAAGTATTTGAAATTTTCAAAATTGATTCAATGAGGTCTTTTTGTTACAAAATTTAATGGCCTTAACAAAAGTGAACAATTCAACCGTTTCAAGTGTTAAATGAGTTCACAGCTTACTTAGACCAACTCACTTCTATGACTCTTTTTATTCTTTTTTGCCTTCACTCGATCTCGCTCACTTACTCCGTGCTTCCACATTAGTTTGAGGATGGGCTTTCCTAGATTGGGTTATATATAGAACTATCTTAGTAATATGGGTTGGATCGGCTAGATTTGTATGATATGAAAATTGATCAAAATGGCTTAAATAGGGTCAATTTGGATTTTATCATTTTCAACCCGACCCAACTGTTTGACGAGTCTATTTGGCACATGTGTATCACTACCTTAATTGGCACCAACTAATGGCGACATCAAAATGGTCAATAAACCTATCAAAATGGGTCAAAGACATTCCTAAACCCTTATTTAAGGGGTTGGGCTATCATATAGGCCAAATTTATGTGGTAAATGGGTCGTAAATGGATTTAGAATGGTAAAGCCTAAAAGTAATAAAATCAAAATACTTTTTTTCTGTTAGAAGAAATCGAAATATATTAGTTGCTAATAAATGTAAATATATTTGCATTTGGTAAGAATTGTTAGAGAATATTGTTAGAGACATTATTGAATATTGGGGATATTATTTGATATTTTGTTATATCATAATATAGTTAGCTTCTTTGTTATATTAGATTACTTTCTTTCATGTGCACGTAGTTAAAAAATAAATACACATTGCTTGTAAAATATTATAGTGTCAAATAATGCAATAGTCATTTTTTATTATCGGTTTTAACTAGAACAATTGAAATCTAGTAATCCAAATCCAAGTGACTTAAATTCAATGACTACAAAGTAAGATGTTTTGAGTTTACGATTTTTTAGATTGAGTTTAAGATTTTTTTAAACCCCATTTGCGTCCCCAATTATATATTTTCACGTTGCCTACCGAGAGAGAAAGTGTTAAAATATTTTAATATTGAATCATGTCTTTAGAGCCAAGTTCTTGCTCCAGTTTAATTCGTGTATGCATTTATCCATTCGTTAAATTTCACATGTCATTCCTAATTCAACTTGCATTTACCTTATCAAAATTGACTTTTAGCATTTATCTAAACGCTTATTCCGATCAAAGTTTTGAAATGCCCTAAGTCGCTTGGTTACTTTGGTTCAACAAAAGCAAAAAGCTAGAAGCCGAGATTATCACCTAGCAACTGGCATCAGTTTCACTCCCGAACAGGGAGACTATCCCCTCTAATTGCAATCTAATCGACCCTCGAAGTCACCACCAAAATCAGTCTCCCTTTAAAGCAGTCCTCTTTTTCCCGAGTCACGCAAAGCAACTCATTGCGAATTCAAAAGCAAAAAATTCGAGTCTCCCCAAAAGCCCCCCGAGCTCACGTTCCCAAAAGCCTTTTCCGCGGACGAATGATGAGTTTTTAAAGCTGGGGAAAATAAATAAATCATTGAAGCATTCCAAACGGGCATCATCAAAAGAAGTTACAACACTAAAGTCGCCATAATCACCCTTGCCCCCATTAAAGCCCCTACAATCAAAAGCAATGAATAGTAAGTATTCCACCAGATTAGTGACAATTGTCTAGTATGATTTTGATGGGGGAATGGCCGGATTTCTTGCTTTTGCACCCCCCTAATTGAAAGCGGAAAGGTAAAGAAGAGATTTAAGAAAGAGAAAGGAAATTAAAGATAAAGTTAAGTACTTGACAACGACGAAAAGTGAACCACGTTCAATTCTGCATTTTATGCAAATTTCTTCTTCTTCTTATTCTTCTCCTTCGTCTTTTTGTGCTTTTTTGAATTCAAGGCCCTTTTCGAAAATAATTACATAATTCAATCCCCACTTTCTGAAATATTAGAAAACACAAGAAATGGGATATTTGGTATTCCAAACGAGAAAAAGAAAGGGGACAATGCCATCTGAGAGGAATCCGATTCCTTGTATTTTGCGGAGGATTTGAGTTTCGGTTCCCAGGGCTTGGGGATTTTTTCGATTTTTACCTTTGTGCCGCCCCTCAGATTATGTCTCTCTGAAATTTGTACACAAAAATTATGACAATTCAGGACAATGACAAGACATGTGTGCAAAGGAAGATGTAATCTTTGCCATTCCAATCTTTTTTTGGTTGATTTCCTTTTTGAACCCATGGGGACTGGGGCCCGATTTTAATTTCCTCGTCTCCCACTTAGACCTAATGTTTTAAAACCTTCCTTTTGGTTTTACAAGGAATTAGGTAAATTCGTGAAATGTTGGATAAGATGCGAATCATATTTCAAATAAATGATCGCCATTATGAAACTGTCGGCACTTGGTGATAAAAGAGAACCACATACGAGTAGTGTGCCTAATCCAAATATGAAAATTCATTCCTTAGATGTCGATCCAACCCCATATATTTGTTTTTTTTTTCTAGATTTATAAAGTGTTGTACGTAGGAGAATTTTTTGATGGTCAAGTAAATGCTAGACGAAAAGGCACTACAATTATAAAGATGGCAAAAGTTGGAACTTGAAATAGTTAAGCAATTATGGTGCGCACCGATAGAAATCAGATCGATATACAATTAATGGGATATAGCACAATTGCCACAACCTGGTTTAACTAAAGATAGTAAGAGCCAACGAGGCATTCGGCCTAGTGGTTGAGGGGTCAAGGTGGAGACGTCAAAGTCCAGGGTTGAAAACCCCAGCTAGGCAAAAAAATAAAATAATAAAGACAATTAGATTATTTACATCCTTGGACACGATGTGATGATCAATCAGCTCGAGAGTTAGTTAGGTACTTCAAGAATAATCATAAATTAATTTACCGGCAAACCAAACAGTAAGAATTTACTAAAAATAACGATATTACAGGGTAAAATGATGTCTTTATACTTTAAAGAATTCAAATTGCCTTTCTCGCTCATCAAGGACTAGGAATTCACCTTTTGCTTTTGCGAAAATTCCACCCGAGGGAATGGACAAGGAGAAACTCAACAGTGCAATGGATAATGAAACGAGAAAAAGGAGGAAAGGGCTTTCACCGAATTCTGAGAGCTGAGTATTTAAATGGCAAGTTTTTCAGTGTCAACTTCAGCCATGACGTAAAAAAGGCAGGGGCATGGATGGATCCTTGCAGCTCGCAATCACACATCGATTTTGCATGCACAAAAAGAAATTAAGAAAAGAAAAATAAAAATGGGTTTGCGCAATCTTTGTGCACACGAGACGTCAGCAATCTTTGGGAATAGTGACCAGCAGGAAAAGGGTTATCTATGCTGATTTTAATAAATAAAATAATATGATAAATAGATTCAATCATCATATACAATTTTTTGGAAGAGTTGTGCTCCTTTTATATTTCCTAGAAAACAAACATAGATGTAAGTGTATGTAAAAAAAACTGACATTTAAAAAGATTTTGTAATTACAAATATTTGCGTTATTGATTAGAGAATGGAATCATTGACATAATATGAAGAAATTGATCGAACTATGTGTAGAAAGAGAAAAATAATTCAAATCTCGATTTTTTTAACAGTAAGATTTTTAATAAAAATAGAAGAAATTTCAATTTTTTTTTTTAAAACTGAAATGCATGAGAGATAAAAGTAGAAATTTACTCATTTTCCATTAATGGAATAATTACAGAATTTTGGGAAGTTAGGAGGATTATAATCTTTTAAAATGATATATCATTATTTTTATCACATAATAATATATATTACTCATCAAAAAATAATATATCATTTTGATAAATATATATAAACAAATCGACAGTGAGAGCATATTGGAAGAAAGACCAACCAAAGATGAAGAGGTGGCCAAATCATCGCGAAGTCTCAACGCATGCCAACTCAAAAGTGATCAAACTAATTGGACCACTTTGACCGAAAAAAAAAACTAATTGGACCACGAAACAATAGGTTGGATCTCATTATTTTCTATTCCATAAATGATACTCGTTATAGATATCATTATTTTCTATTCCATAATTTATTTATGTAGTAAAGTCAATTTAGTCAACATCATGTTTTGACCTACTAGAATGTTTAACAATAGAAGCAAAGGATTTATATATATATATATATATATATATGAGATGCAACTTGTAATCAAAGTTCATCACAACGGCTTATCTCTCTACAAAAATTCAACTTTGGAGAACTCCGTGAAGCTGCACTTATTTCCATAAGTCATCATGATACGATTAGTACAACATGCAAGGTCATTGTCATCGATTCTGATGTAAATTAATCTTTAAAATTTGGGATATACTTAGATCAACTCACTAACTGAACCGTGAAATTTTCAATAAATATGGACTCATTGATTGGAGTGACTTAGACTCTAATGTTTCTTTTTAAAAATTTTTAGGTTAATATATTATGTATTAGAAGTGAACGTGAATGTACAAACTTATTTTTTTCCTAATCAAGTATACCCGTGTTCATCAAAATTGACCCAAAATTAATTTTGAGGGTTCAAGCTGATTTGATTATGCCCAATTACCTAAACATATCTGAAGATGATACTATTGCAAATGGAGTACCGAATGAGATATAACAAGGAAGGGAAGTTGGAGTATATAAAGATTCATGAGGATATTTTAATGTTGTAAAACCTTGGATTAACGTCGGCATTTAACGTCGATGAGGGTGCCTATTTAAAAGTATGATCAAGAAGGTTGATTGCTTGTCATTGCCTGAACCTCAATTATACCCAAATGGCAAACCCATGAGGCTTATTAGAGTATACATGAAACTTGACAATCTTGAACATGTGGGATTATGTTATTACATAGAATATCGTATGAAAAGCCATTTCAGTATATGTATGGGCGGACCGAGTAGAAGCTAGGCGTGCCTTTAGCAAATTGATCAGACGAGGGCATGGAGTAATCTTCTAGATTAGAGGATTCTGATAGGGTGCGTCTCTTGACCGGTTTTTACAATAGTGGAAAACAAAGCAAGCCATGACATCAGATCGAGGGAATAGGTTGCTAAGACCCCACGGAATCAGTGCTCGTGTAGTTCGATCCTGTGAATGCCGGAAGTTTTCACTTGAGAGGGATCCTATGAAGCAATTAACGTAGAATCGATCCATTAATCTACGGTCAATCGATCATCACTTTAATATTTTTTTGGGGGGATTTGATTTGAGCGGTCCTAGAATCACAAATCAATTTGCACGACCTGTTTTCCACTGATGGTTTTCATGGGTAAAATGAAAAGAGAACTCCAAAAAGAGTTGGGAATTGGTGGAGCTACAAGAGGCAAAAGCCGTGAGAAACTGGATTAGCAAAAACACAAGGAACACGTTTATAATAAGTAGTTCACAACACGAGTCAAAAGCAATATATGCCGTCGTCAAAAGTATCACAAATCTCTTGTTTTCAGGGTCTATATGTTACTTATATACATATGATCTCCTTCAATTTATTGGCTAAAGTTTTAGGTTGGACTTTTTAATATTGTATCAGAACTAATTCTACCTAATTTATCTTGCATGTGTGATTCTCTATTCGTCAAATTCAGTTTGTCGTTCTTAATTGTACGCCCCACGTCGCTCATCCAGGATACACACAAGTTCTCCTCCCACTTACTGGTTTACGATTTTGGGTCAGAAAATTTGTTCTCAGCCATCATTGCTTAAAGGGGAAAAGAAAAGAAAAGTAAAAAAGAATTGGGAGAACTCGTTTAACTATGAGAGGACAAACATTAGGAACGTGTTAAATTTTTCGATCTCAATTTTTTCGCAATTCACGTGAGCCTAAAGCAACAGGGTTTTTCAATGTCAATTCGGTAGAGACAATTTTCTTGCTACCCAAAGTCAAGGTTTCCTCAGTTTATTTCACGTGTACAACTTTCTATCTATCAAATTTCACGTGTTGTTCTTAATTGCATGCATGAAGGGTTTTAAAGTATCCAATATCATTTGTCTATGATATTTATATACTTTTCAAATACATGCACGTCTTCTTTTACTAATTAGTTTAAGCTTTTTGAATTTGATAATTTGTTCTCAACTGATGGTGATTTCAGGGAAAAGGAAAGCAAAGAAACTTTCAAAAGGAGGTGCCAACTCATGCAGTTACGAGAGGCAAAAGCCGTAAGATAGCAAAACCATAAGAAACACGTCAAAATAATAGTTCGCAATTCACATGAGTCAAAAGTAATGCATATCCTTGTTAAAGTATCACAAATCCCTTTATTCACGGGGATTTGCAATCTCCCTTCATCATTAACTTAAACTCCTAAATTTGACATTCTAACATTGTATTAGAGTCAATTCTACGCTACGTGTGAGCATGGTTTCCGGGTAGAACCTAAAATCTAAGAACCAAATAGGTGGGAACCTATATAGTTCTAGGTTTTAGAGTATGCATGGTAGATTTCAAGTTCCAAAAATTAGGAAGCTTATTTCAACGAGTAAGTTGCAGTATCTAGGTAGGTAAAACCTGGAATCTATAACTTGGAAATTGGAAGTAGGAACAAGTTTTTGTATTTTTTTTTTTTGTATATATCTTTGCGCTATCCTACAAAATTCCATTTTATGACCGAGACTTTTACTTTGTTAGCGTTTCTTTTTCTTTTTTGCATGTCTAAATATAAATTGTGATTAGTGGATTGTAGCAACAATTGATGGTCATTGAAGGTGATGGTTTACTGCAATCATTCGATTAATAATACAAGTGGAACTTGGGAAGATCTTGTAATCGACTTTGGAGCATGTGATAGAATATGTTTCAAGTTTCAAGGTATATAGGATAGATTTCAAGTTCCAAAAATGAGGTATTTGTTTTGATGGATAGGTTCCAGATGGAATCTATACAGAACCTAAAACAGCTTACCCCCATTTTATGCAGCATATTTCACATATGTGCCTCACGTTTGCCAAATTCCATGTGCAATTATTAATTACAAATAAGAAAGGGTGTTAAAGTATCCCATATCCTAATTTACAACATTTATATGCTATTTATATACATGCAATCTCTTACTATTTATTGGTATTGATGCTATTTATGTGGATAAACATAAGAAACTTTGGGCAACTAGTGTAGCTACCAAAGGCAGGAGCCATAAGAAATGGACTAGCAAAACCATGAGAAACACATTAAAATAAATGTTCATAGTTCATAGGAGTCAGAATCAATGTACGGCTTTGTTAAAGTATCACAAGTCCCTTTATATACAGGGATATGCAAAATTTCTTCGTTTATTAGCTTAAGCTCCTTCCTGTTCATCAAATTGCACATGAAAAAATGTGTTAAAGTATCACACAACCCTGATCTACAGCATTTATATGCTGATTATATATATGTAATTTCTTTGCTTCTATTAGTTTATGCCTTAGGGTTGAACAATTTGTTCTCAATTGATGAGAAAATTTGGGCTCACTTGCGAAACTACAAGAGGCAAAACCCTAAAAGAAATTGGACTAGAAAAGAAATAAAACACAAGGAACACGTTAAAAGAACAATAGTTCACCTTTCACATGAGTCAAAAGCAAAAGGACCCCATTCGATGTCAATTTTGTTGACAAAGTTTTCTTGCTGCTTGGAAGAATCTGATGCGATTATTTCGTGCGTGACAAGGGTCGGTAAAAGAAGGGCCACTCCCGAAGTGCCCTCCCTCTTGTTCTGATGCTTCTGATAGTGAGATCTTTGGTAACTTTCGTTGGTAATTACAGAGTGTTAAATGCATAGTTTCACCCTCTTGATTCCCCCTTTTTTAATTGCTAATTGTACAAATTTTTTATGTTAATCATAAGTTATCTCTATCTAAGGTGGGGTTAAATTAGCAGTCATCAGCGTTTACTCCTTGTGGTTGGCTTGTCGTTTTTGGAGAATTAAAAAGCAGCCCTATTGGATTTTTAACCCTTCGAAAGATTGAAGGTGTTTATGTGATTCAAGTGCATACTATTAGTGTGAAAATCAGTGGAATCCATGTCCGCTCCTTTAGAAAGTTACACTTAAGAAACTCGATAAGAAGTATTAAATATATTTTGAAAATTTGTGTTTTTGGGTATTAGCAAGAAATATATTTTAATATTCGATGACTTAACATATATCGAAAACTGCTTTTATGTGGTGCTCTTCCTCTTCCAGTTACCTTGTTGGAACAGGAAAAACCAAAAAATCTATTTGTTTTTATTGGGGAGTTATATCGCGAGAAAGTTTTTGAAAAAGTGCTGTCGGGAGTGAGATAATTGGAAATATAATTGGACATAAGTGAATTATGGGAGTAAATATTAATTGCTCTCTTTTTGGACCTTGCCCAATCAGACAAGGTGAGACCATCCCCACATACAATTTATTGCTTTTTATTTAAGCCAACGCCAAGGACTGCATTCAATATTTCCAAATGGTAGATGGATCTCTTTTTTTCCCAATTGAATTAGACGGCTCGAATCAAAATTTTTTACATATATTTAAAACGGAATAAATTAAGTAGTTTGACTAGGGTAAGCTCAGATGCTTTTCTTGTGAACTTTTTAAAAAAAACAGAAAGGCCAATAATTTCAAGAAATTAAAGAAACTAAAAGCCCATAATTTGTTAAAAAAAACCCATGCTACGTCCCTTCATTTATTAATCTATGGAAAATTGTCAAAGTGCCACGTACATAAAGAAAATGAAGTTTACATATAAATAATGCATTAAATATGCTCGATATTTTTCTTGGTAGAATAATAAGATACATTGCACATTCCCAATAGGGGCGAAAATTCAACCTCGATCGCTATCCTTAAACTTTTTTGACTCCTGTAATTTTTTTCTTCTTTTCTCTTTTTGGTGGGTAAAATATTCTAATAATTCTCACACCTTCTTCTTACACTCCATGGAAAACTAAAAAAACCAAACCCTCTTTAACTTTAAGTTAAAAAATAAAATAAAATAAAATAAATCCAGGGCAGCTAGGATTCTATGTGCTGCCTAACCTGTTTAGAATCGAAAGGACATGCTACGGGAAACTTGTGGAAGAACGAGTCAGCTTGGCTTCACGCAATTTTTGCTTGCACATCTTACTCACATCAAACTAAGACAAAAAATAAAGTAAAACGAAATACACAAACATGTGTTTGCGTATATATATGTTTATATAATTAAAATATAATGAAACTCGGGTCTATAACATTCCACTTGCTCAGATTTGTTCGATGTGATGAATGATTCATTGATTTTCACCATTAAGAGGTATGCCTCATGTGCATTGTAAGCCCCGTTTCCTAAGAGTTTAAGTATCCGAGGTGGCGAGGTTTATCTAACACAGCAGTAGGGATTAAGGATTTGAATCCCGACTCTCCCCATCTTAATTTTTTTGTGCTTGTTGTTACCCATTATCCCATATACTTATGTTCCATCAATCTAGTTATCTACTTAATGTGGTTTCATTTGCATTGTGAGAAATTGTAGAATTATTGCCAACTGTTCTAAAAATCTTAAGCTATTGGATGAATGCGTAGTTTAATATTTAAATATTTTTACACTCTCCCTTACGTTTAGTCTAGTCTTTTGTATAGAGCCTGAAAAGATTCAATATCAGAAACTAAAGCTCTGACACAATGTGAAACTTGTGAATAAAGAGAAAAATCATATATTGTTTATGAACTAATGAATAGTACATATGCCTATTTATAGGTTTTATATAACAACTATCTAAAGTAATAAATCATGATTAATTAAGGAGAATTTATAGAATCACGTAATAATATATAGAATCACATAATATCTTAAATATATGTTTAACACACATCTCGCCTTGCAGCGCTGGCTTATACCTTGACAACTTAAGCTTTTAGGGAAAAAATGGTCCGTCTGTTGTTTGCTTAATGTAAAAGGAATGGGACAGGTTTCTAGTGGATACGTTGTGACAATCGATCTGAATATGACGTAATATAAGTCAATTTTTGCGGTTGGCGTGGAGTACTTGCATCGAAACCTATAAGACAATGTTTGTAACGTTTTATCACTCTTTCAATGAATACATTGGATCTAATTCAGCCTCTGCTTTCGTACTTCGAAATGCAAAAAGTACACAACCCTAGCTAAATGCAAGGTACGATCGACTTTGGCCTCGGGTCTTATGTTTGTACAAGAGTCATATTTCTAGATTAGGCAGACCAATGGCCAAAATCTTCCATGTCTAATTACTCGGTGATTTGAAATTTGGAGCAGACTAGCCGATTCGACTGATTGGATCGGGGAATCGGACTATGGCTGCTCCAAATTTCACTTGCGAACTGGAGTGATTAAGAACTGATCTTTGTGGTGATGACCTTGATTTGGCTTGATCTTTGATCATTTTTTACCTCTAACGATAGTGTATATAGAGTCGGCAACTGAATTCCCAAGCCAACTAAGCCAAACATTTTTATTTTTCTAATGACACTGATAATTATATAATTAAGATAATTTGGTTCGAAACGAGGAAATCTTATCAATCTAGCGGTCCAACCGGTCAGCTTGTGGACCGACTGGAAGCCGGACCGGTCCGGAAGATGCGAAGTGGAAGCTTGCTGAACCGAAACGAAAAAAAAAAAAAAAAAAAAAAAAAAAAACACAAAAGAAGGAAGAGTTAAAAAGCGACAGACCAAAGTTCTTGGACGGACACGAGGGGAAGGTTCATGCCCAAGAGTCAAATCCGACGTATGGGAGCAGCAGTTTAAACGATTCAGAAATTGAAAATTAAAACGGGCCACAGTAAATAAATAGGACTGAAAAAGAGAGAAAATGGCCAAAAAAACGATCGACCGTTTTGGACGTGTCCCACCACCCAACGGCGTGAGGCGTACACCTTCTCTCTCCAACTTCCGTTTGGCGTTAAGACGATTCTGACCTCCATCCACGTTTCGATTTACGAAGAAGGCGCACCCCACGAGCGAGGGTACTCCGGTCTTTTCGCAGAGGCTGGCCCCGTCGCCTTCCCCCGCCCGGACGATGGACCCTACACCCCTTCATGCGTTCCCGCTCCCCACGGAGAGGACGCCCCCACGCTCTCGCACAGGATCTGCCGCCACGTCAGCAACCCCCAAACAAAACAGGTCGGAGATATATGATCTCAGATTATGCAAAATTCCAACTGCTTTTTTTTTTCTTTTAATGAAAGCCATCGAAGCCCCAAACTTTATCTCTCCGTGACATGTCTATCTTAAATTTTTTTGTGATACAAAAAACTCAAAACTTATATTTATATGACATATTTATTTTAAAAAATCATAAATTTGTATCTGTATTACACATTATCCAAAAAATTTGATGTCATAGATTTTTTTTTTGGTAAATTTGTCACACAAGTAAAAGTTTGGAGTTTCCATGTCGCAAAAAAAAGTTGGGATAAATGCGTTACGATGGGGAAAGTTCGAAGTTTTTAGTGTTGTAAAAGGTAATTTATGGTAAATGTGTTAATGGGCAAAGTTTAGAGTTTTTTTTTTTTGACCTAGGGAACCCCGCGCACCGTACTAACACGGACGGACCGATGACGCCCGAGGTAACAGGGGGTAAACCCTAGGGCGACGCTAGTGGAGGACCCACCACCCCGACGTCGCACTTAAGATCCGTGCGCCAAGCGGGATTCAAACCGCTTCTCCTCTCGAAAGGATCATGGAATTTCTTATCCAATTGTGCCATTGTAGGCGGTGGTGCAAAGTTTAGAGTTTTTCGTGTCTTTTATTCTTTTTTTTTTCTAACAAGTATATCGAGACACTTTCATCAATGTGATCTTGCTCATAAATATTCGATATCGGGATTTTCAGATAAGGATCTTTTAACCGATCATTTTTTTTTTTTTGTTTCTATTAAGTATCGTGATGTAAAGTTGTGCATTAACTTAAAAATATTTCCTTGACAACTAAACAGAACTTGAACAATGAGAGCACTTAGTGGCCATGAAAAACTCGAAATTATTTGAGCTCAATTTGTTTCGCGAAAAAAATTGATGATTTGGAATATAATTTTTGAAAAATGATCACTTGTATTATTTTAAGAAATCGTTGTTGATGTTGAAAATATTTTTCATTAATTAATTATTTTAAATAACATAAGTGGCCATTTTTTTAAAAAAATATTTTCTTATTTTCAAGACAAACGGAGACCTTGTAGCCATTTGGGGATTTTCTTGACTTTCCATCTTAACAGTCAAGGGGGGGAAATTTCTTGACTTGACAAAAAAAAAAATACGATGACGTGTCGATCCCACGAAAAACTCCCGTGTGGTCGCCCCCAGGCGATGCGGGATGCGGTACTCTTCTCGATCATCTAGCGCCTTACGTGGCAGTCCTCAGTCCCAGTCAGCAATGCACTCCACCCCCTATATAAACGTACTCGGATGGTCCAGAGATCATTAGTCTCGCAGCAGCTTCAAAGAGATAAAATCCGCCAAAAAAAAAAAGGATTTTAAGAAAAAAAAGCCTCCACCCCAAAAAAAAAAAAAAAAAAAAAAATCCAGAAGAGAAGAAAAAAGAAGAAGAAGAAAACCTCCCCGGAACCACTCGCCGGCCGACGATCTGTCTCCGCCGGTGAATGGAAGCTCCGGCGATCTCCTCCTCCTCCTCTCCTTCCACACGGAATGTCCGTATCTCGGATCATCCCCGTCACGTCTTCCACGAAAAGCCCCTCTGCTAAGCCCAAGCAAAGCAAAGCAACCCCTCTCTCTCTCTCTCTCGCTCGCTCGCCACAAGTTATTCGATCCTTCGACGTGAAATCCATTCCCGGATTGAAGTGGAAGGTAACGATTAGCTGCTGATCGAGCCCGATTCGGCCCGGATTTATTCGAGGTTCCTGTGGCGGGACCGTCGCCGCGCGCGTGGACTCTTCCTGTGAAATGCGCCGGAATTTCTTCTCCGGGAACGCCTATTTCGGGAATCTCTGAGCGGCTTTTGCGGTTTTTTGCTTGTTTTTTGCTGCCTGTTGCGTTCTGTTCCTCGCTCTGGAATTTTGTGTAAATAGCTGTTTTTTGGAGTCGGAGAGGCGCAATCGTCTGCACATGCAAAGGATCGGAGCAATCCATCCGTTTTTCGAGACTTGAGTAAGTGCCTCCCACTGTTTGGATTCGAATCGCGCGGCCTCCGAGGCGTCGGTGAAAATGGAGGACTGATTGTTGCCGACGGAGTGTGGGACTGGAATTTTGGAGCTTGCGCAGTAGAGAGAAGAGGAATCGGCGACGAGAGGAGCATCGATCCGTCGCCGCCGGAGCCATGCCGCCGAAAATCCAACCCATCGACATCGATTATGGAGTTCATCTCGGTCGCGAGGCTGTCGCTCGGGCCGATGCCGGGAAGCCGGTCCTGAAGTCGCGCCTCAGGAGGCTGTTCGACCGGCAGTTCCCGGGCGTCCTGAAAATTTCGTCCTCGGAGAAGGCGACCGGCGGGGAAGCTCCCCGCAGTGCGGCAAGGATGGAGGGGGAGGGGGAGGGGGCGGGGGCGGGGCGGCCGAGTTCGAGCCGAGCTCCGTCTGCCTGGCGAAGATGGTGCAGAACTTCATCGAGGAGAGCAACGAGAAGCAACCGGTGGCCAAGTGCGGCCGCAACCGCTGCAATTGCTTCAACGGCAACAACAACGACAGCTCCGACGACGAATTGGACATGTTCGACGGCTTCGCCGAGTCGGTGACCAACGGATCGTCCGGCGACTCCTCGGATGCTCTCAAGGTAATAAAAAAAAAATGTCGCTTCTGATTCGGCTTGTGCCGTTTAAAATTCGAATTTCCGAGCTGGATGAACGAGGATGATGTTCTAATTGTTTCGTTCTGATTTTGATTCGACGCAGGGATTGATTCCGTGCAGCAGCGTTTCGGAGAGAAACCTCTTGGCGGACACTGCGAAGATCGTGGAGAAGAACAAGAACGTCAAGCGCAAGGACGACCTGAGGATCATCGTCGTCGAGAATCTAGCCTCCCTCGGCTACGATTCTTCCATCTGCAAATCGAAATGGGATAAAACTTCCTCTTTCCCTGCCGGTACTCACTCTCTCTCTCTCTAACCTTTTCTCTCTCTAGAACCGTCCGATCTGAGAATTCCTATCTATCCCCGAATCGAGCTCGTTTCTGAAAATGGAAGTTCTGTTTCAGGCGAGTACGAGTACATCGATGCGATCGTCGAAGGGGAGAGGCTGCTGATCGACGTCGACTTCAGATCGGAGTTCGAGATAGCTCGATCGACTGGGACCTACAGAGCGATCCTCCAGTTGCTGCCGTACATCTTCGTCGGCAAGGCGGAGCGTCTCGGCCAGATCGTCGCCTTCGTGTCGGAGGCGGCGAGGCAGAGCCTGAAGAAGAAAGGCATGCACGTCGCTCCGTGGCGGAAGGCCGAGTACATGCGGGCCAGGTGGCTGAGCCCCTACACAAGAGCCGCCAAGGCCGACGCCGCCGGCCCCGACGCCGCCCCCGCCGATGCCCCCGCCGACGCCGATCCGGAGAAGACCGGAGGCGAGAGGGAGAGCGAGGAGTACGGCGAATTCGAGCTGATATTCGGCGTGGAGGAACCCCCGCCGCCGCCGTCGCCGTCGTCGCCGGAGGAGGGATCGGCGCCGTCGACCGGGGGTGCCGCGACGGGAGAGTGGCGGCCGCCGGCGGTGAGGCCGAAGAGCGTCGAGATGATGGGAGGAGGTGCCAAGGTGGTCACCGGACTGGCCTCCCTTCTCAAGGAGAAACCCTAACCAATTTTGGCAATTTTCTTTTTTTAACCCTCCATCTTTTTTTTTTCCTCCTTCATCGCCCAATTTTCTCCGGCTAAAAAAAATATAAATATATCCATAATATGCAACATGGAAAATGAAATTATAAATGTGTCCAATCGAGGAATATATATATCCGAGGTTAAACTTTAATTTCCTCGAGCTCGAGTAATTTTCTCTGGTGTACGCTTGTCCTATATAAACGAAGGATAACAATGAAAAATAGAAAATATAATATTTTTCTTTTTTAGGCCGGCAAGGAGCACCCTGAGAGTCTTTCGGTGAGCGGCGTCATCATCTTCTCTAATTTTTTCTCTTCTCGTCATACCCAGAACTGCATCGTGAAAATAAAATTAATCGAGCTCCCTTTTTTTTTTTTTTTTTTTTTCCTTCCAAAGAGCAATTATAGACCAAAGATAATAAATCATAAAAAGCTTCTTCCTTTTTTTTTTTTATAGGCTTGATTTTTTTTGATCGATTTTTTATGGGCTTGGTTATTACCCGCAAAAGCGAAGGAACTTGCAGTGCAGACGACGGTTCCTGCAAAGGAAACAGAGGGGACAGCGGGCAACCCCCTTTTCTCCTCTTTTCTACTCATGAAATTTCTCATCTTTTTAGGCCTCCCTCTCCTCGTCTCGCCTTTTGCCGTAAAACCACATGCCATCCTGCTTTTTATCATCTCCCCCCGAATCTTTCTTCACGAACATATTTCTCAGCGTTTATCAAATCCAATACATTAAATTTTAGGATTTCCCCCGACTTTTTTATTATGGGTTTTTCGTTTATCTTGTTTTGTAGTGGTAAAATAAAAGGGGAATAATAATAATATATTCTGGGGGTTGGGGGGGTCGTGCCTTGGAGTTTGAGCAGCTCTGAAAATGGATGAGGGAGCGGTTGAGGGTTTGGTGGTGGTGGTGACGACGGCAGGGACAAGGCTCGTGGCGTTTCGATAGGCGTGTGAGGAGGGCGCGGGCATTAGATTTGCGTGATATTCCCTTTTCTTGTTTCTATTTCCAATTCCAAGCCTCTTTTTAAAATTAATTTAAAGAAATTTTTGAAGCGATTGAGAACGCCTCTTTTCTGCCACTCCGATTCGCTCGCGAGTCTCGTGAAAGCCAACCCCCCCATCCCCTTCCTCTTTTCTGCTGAAAAGAAATGGAAAAAAAAGGGGGAAAAAAAAAAGGAAGGAATGGCGAATTTTGCTTCGGGAAATCGGCCTCCCTTTTGCCTTGGGGGGCTCTTCTTCTCCTTGACCATACGCCATCTCACGGGCGAGCAGTAATAATCCTCCAAATTAAGGGATTTTTACCTCATTTCGAGCTACGAACCCCTTTGGTTTTTCCTCCATTGGGATGCACGTTAGCATTGAATTATCGTCTCTAACTTGAAACCCAAAAAGGCGCCCAAAAAATCACTATCATGGCATCGGCCTACTTTTAATTTCTGTTCCCCGATTAAGGAAATAAATGCGATTTTACCGGGAAATGGGTTATAAAAGGGGCTACGTCTAGGGAGAGAATGGCTTCAAATGATTAAGTGGTTTTTTTTTTTCTCTCCTCTAAGACCCCATTAAAGGAAAACCATCGAATTTTCGGTATATTCTTTGCGGGAAACTGTCACGCAATAACTGTAGCGCTTTAAGTTTTTTCCACGTCTTGACGTGAGGCGATGCTTTTTGGGTTTCCGTTGGGGGGATTATCACGTCATTTTCCTCCTCTCTCTCTCTCTCTCTCTCTCTTTTGTATGGGCAAGAATAATTTAGGAGGTTGGGCGTGCCGTTTCCGTAAATAGGTTAAAAAAAAAGAAGCTCTCGAAAGAAAAAAAAGCTGCAAATTTCCCCACCATACGTCGGGCACGCCGGGAACTTGATTTTTTGACCTTTTGGCCTAATTTGCCAATCTATGCAAATTGCGAAAATTCAGGGAATATCCGAACTCTTTTGGCTTTATTCCAATCTCGTTTGAAAAATAAAATTTAAACAATTCCAGTTGCTCTCAAACCGCGAAGCATTTCCTTGCACCTAAAATCAAACAGAGAGGGAGAAGATACAAGTAGCACAATGATTGTGGTGGGGACTATGGGTAAAATCCATCATGCTATGTGGGAAAATATTTGTAAAATTTATTGATATTATCCCTATTTATGGTGAAAGTGGGTGGGGTCCGTTGCAAAAGCTGTGAGGACTTATTTGGCGTTGTGGGGTCTCTTTCTCTCCTTTTCATATTTTTATTCCGTTGCATTTTTTTTTTAAATTTAAATTCTGGATTTCGAATTTTATTTTTTTGAAAATGTTTTGGAGGGTGGGGATGAAGACCGGTTCTAGGGTCCCTGTGACATAAAGCTAAATAATAAAAGCCAATTGCCCCAAAGTTTGACAATAATAATTACCCCTTTCTGAAAGCAACCCTCCACCTACTTTCTCTCTCTCATTTCTTGTGAGGCGTGAATTTGGTTTTTTCACTGAGTTTTGCCTAGACCGCACGAAACCGGAGCGCTCAGATGTTGAGGAAAAAAAATGGGGATTTTTTTTTTTTAAATAAGCATTGGTGGGCCGTTTGTACTTTTATAAGGTTAAATATAATAATTAAATCTTGGAGTTAATGAAATCAATAACCATAAAGGGGTCATTGATTCTTGTGCAGTGTCTACAAGTTTCCCAGCTCTTTTGCATCTTTCTTGCTTAATTTGCACTGGTACTTAGGATTTAATATGGTATCCATTTTTTTTTTAAATAAATGGTTATTCTAATTTGTCCATTTATTGATGGGTTTTAAATATTTAAGCCGGAGCGATTGGCCGCAGGAAAAAAGGTGGATCAAAAGTTGGACGAAAGCCTACAAAGGGAAACAAAGGGTGAAGAAAAAAATATTGAGTTTTTCTTTTTTGGGGTGGGTGTAAACTGAGCTAATACGAGTAGTGTGGTCCAATTTGTCAATAGTACTTTTGAGACTTATGGGTGTAGTAGGCATCGGATACTTTTAATTTTAATTTTTTTCACAAATGTCAATATCAGAAACAAACCCCGAATTCAACTTTTTCTTTCGGAAACACTCTCGAAATATAGTGAACATGCAAACATGGATCTAAGTCCTCAATAGGGAAACATGCAAACATAGGAAGCTAGAATACAGTGAACATGCAGACATGGCGTCCATAACTCAATTCTCAATAAAATGTGCCTCAAGATTGGCCTTAGTCGAGGATCCCCGTAGGTAGGTAGGTAGGTTAGCTCCTGTAAGGAGCACCCGAGAATTGTCATTGAGCATTAGGAAGCGAAAATAATCCGCACATCTCATCGAAAGCACAATCTTAATTACACCATCCTAATCCGATTATCCTTTTCATTGTAAGCGGTGCTCATAAGTAAATATGCTTACCACGTCACGAGGATGTCTTGGAAAGTAATCTATTCATTCAAGCTTTGTTTTTGAGGTACATAAATTATTCTTGTTAGTGAAAAAATGTCCTCGAGATCATGTTACATCGAAGGATTATTCGAAAGAGGATATCGTTGTTGTTTAATGCAATGTTACCCTCCCATGTCTTATTTATTGGCCCTCTTTTTACATGCTTGTCTTGAATTTTCCACCAGCATTTTACCTGTACGACATGATCTGCGAGTTAGGGTTTCAAGCTGGTCCAATTTGGACCGCACTTCCCATTTCTTTCTTTTTCTCTAATTTTTTTTTAAATACTTAGGGTAATAAGAGAATCTTTTTTTAACATATGGAAGAAATAAGAAGATTTGCCCAACAGAGAACAAATCAATCTTTACGTTTCTCTCTCTAGAAAGTCACCTATATTTTTAGTCAAATATATATGTACATAGGGATTAATTCTAATCATACCAATGTTGCGTATTAGACTTTTAATATGTTCCTAATATAAATTCTATGGATTTTGCTTAGCACATAAGACCCATTGATTAGCATGTAGTAGACCATTCTCATCTCCAAAGAACCTTCTCCAATAAAACCCAAATTACATAATTAAGAAAGACAGCTCCTTGGATGCTCATTTATGGTTTGGATTTTGACTTCATGGAATTGGGCCGATCTGCTGCTTGACTTGTGAGTTGTCCTTGACAAAATTAAGGACCAAAATGAAAAAAAGAGTAAAAACAGAAAGGTTTTGCACCATATTTTATATTAATTTAACCACTTTTGGTGTCCCCTTTTGGGGTTGACCCGATCCTTCAATTTGTTTTCTGAGGCCGCGGCAGATACGAAATGCCAAAATAAGGTTATGACTAGACTGAATGATGGAGGGCGAGAAAAAAAAAACTTGTGTTTCGGTTGATTTTTAAAATGTCTCTTCTCCCACATAACAACAATATGGCACAAAAAAAAAAGGTAAAACCATTTTCGGTCAAATTTGAAAAAAAATGGACAAAATTTGGTACATTGATTTTTGCACCTTGACCCGCACAAGAATAAGAAATTGCCAAAGTGGCCCAAGAAACATTTTTTAAGGAAAGTAATCAAAAAAAAAAAAAATCAATTGTTGGCAACCTTAATCAAAAGTAATTGTGGATTTTTTTTCTCTCTTGAATGCCTCTGCTCTGCTGTTTTGGCAATTAAATCATGTAGGGCAGCTCTGAATTCAGATGAAAAATTGAATGAAGCTGGGGATTGTACTGTGTCAATGTCATCCTGAATTATGCTTCTATTTGATTTTTGTGAAGTTTACTATTATTTTTAACTTTATTTTTCCCTATGGCACAAAATCCAAACCTAAAAATTAATAGTGGGACAGCTTGCATTCGCCATATTTAGCAAAGGAATCAACATCACTTGAAGCGCAGAGCAAATTAAAAATGAATCCCTCACCTTCTCATGAATGGAACTGAGCTCCTCAATAAATGGTAGAATTCAGAACCCTAATGGGAGGTCTTAAAATTCTGAAGCAAATGTTGCTGGATCAAAGACAGATTTTTGAATATATATGCTGATGATATCACTCGTAGGGGCAAGCAACCGGCCAGTTCAATCTCGGGAACCAGCCATAATCGACCTTACCCAGCCGGCCAAAGGAAACCGGTTCAACCCAAGAACCGGCCCATGATGGCCTTACTCGGCCATTTTCAAGCTCGGTTCACAAAGGGGTCGGCCTTGTTCCTAGTTTGAAAATTCGGGAACCAGTCTTAATCGAATCCCCTAAATCAGCCGATTCTATCTGAGTATCTGAAACTTGTGTGGTCGGTTTCAAAATACGAACTAGGAATTATGGAAGAGAGATGGTTCTCATCAAGGTATAGCTTTTAGCGTGCCTTTGATGGCACTGGGCTCTTCCAGAACACAGGACCAGAACATGGCCTCCCATTGTGGGACATTTTTGGGTCACTGGCTTCAGCATATATTCCACAGAAGGCATAGTGCTCTTAAAGCAATTTAAAAAAAAATAAATTATATTCTTTAATTGTTATTTTTTCCTCTTGTACCACACCAAAGCTATCATGTTTTTAGTATCTGGTGGATTTTGTGTAGTGCTTTGAAAAATATCTTCGTTTATTTCTGAGTTCCTAGAAAGTGATCGGATGAATTATCATGGATATAGTCATGTATATAACAAAATTACTCCTTTTAGATAAGCATTTCCGATGCAAGGTGAATCGAGAAAGAATATTTCCAAAACTTCTCGAGATCATTAGGGTGCGATTGTCGCTAAGGTTTCTCGAATTTTTGCTTGATTGAAGTAATGTCTCAGCAGAGATGTGCTAATTGCAAACGACACAAGATTAAAAAATTGATTTTAAAAAAATAATTTCTCATGATTCCTGGATTACGCGATTGTCCCTTACACTCCATCTCCACAATTAAAAAAATTTAAAAAAGCCGCTATCCAGATCGGCAATATACCCTTCAATTCAGATTGTCTTATTGTCAACGACGTGGATTTTGCTTAATCTTCTGAAGCTTTTGGGCTCTGTTGCTTCTCACCACATTCAACCATATAATAAGAATACTTATTTAGTCAATTTAATCCAGGTGTGGATATATAGCCTTTGAAAATTCGAAATTGCTGTGCCTGTCAGAATTAATTGGTTTTTATATTCCTATATTTTTCTCATTCGTTGAAGGCTTAAGAACTGACAAATCAGCAGCTTTGTCTTCTGGCGGGCGTTAGATTTTCCCAGTTGCAATATTCTTTTTTAAAAGATAAATAAACAAATAAATACAAAGAAAAAGAAATTATATGTTCTTCCTGCAGTCGATCAAGTAGCGTGAAGCAACTCATAATTATTTCTGCTCCACCACGGTCCATTTAAATTTTGTAAAAAAAAGCCGGAATTAAAAATAGGGAAAAAAATGTTAATGACCAGTAAATATGTGTCGGATTTTTTCTCATAGACTTCTATTCGACCGCACACGGTGTACATTTCATCTAATAGAATAATTTTTGAGCCAAGTCGAGATTTTATTTTTTATATCATTTTATAATTATAGGCAGAGGACAATTAATTTATTTCATTTTATTAGTCGATCAAGAAAAAGAGATGTTATCGATGCTTGGCGATGACGTTCAGGGAAACCGCCAAAACGGGTGCAGCTCACAAGTGTATGTATGGAAGAATACAATAATGGCTTTCCTCATAACTTACGCTTTGATTATTGTGTATTTATTAATTTCCGTACCGTGCCGATATATCTTTAATAAGAATAATTAAATTTGCTTTCACCGGAAAAAAATTGTGGTTCAGAGGGGAAGACAAGGACATGCACAATGAATATATAAATTTAGTATCTTACGTGATCAAGTCACAACAGTTCAGTGCAATTATTTTCTTTTGACAGGCTAGAGTGCTTTCTTTTTCTTATTATTTCCTTCTACTCATCGTCCTTTTTTTTTTTTTAATACAAAAGGGATTTGATTAAAGAGAATCAAGCTTTTGGAATTTTTTTTTATTTTTTGTTGGGATTATTGAGTCAAGTGGTATCCAAGCCAACTTATGTGTCTAACCAATTGATCTTAAGGCGGTGTTCTTCCACATCGGCTAATCACATTGGAGACTTTATTTTCAAAGCGTTATAGACAAAATTTGAACCAGCCCGGAGAGAAGCAAACTCAACTCTCTCTCTCTCTCTCTCTCTCTCTCTCTCTCTCTCTCTCTCTCTCTCTCTCTCTATATATATATATGTCCTCAAATGCTTCAAGTAAGGAACTACCCTCTTACTATACAATTACAACTCTTTGAAATTAATCCGCCAAAATACAATAAATAGAAATTTGTATGCATTTTAGCAAAAAATTTATACATACATTTCTAAATATTGCTCAGTTGTAATTAGGTACCATTGAAAAACAAAAGATACATTTAGAAAATTTTCGTGCAAAATCCTATTCAATTGATCCCTCAAAAGTGACGATAAATGTAATGTGATTTCTAAATAAATTTCTCTATTAAAACAAAATGTGGTCGAAACAAGAAGATTCCCTGGTTAGCTGTGACCTTCCAACTATACTGTATTTTAGGAATTGCATTTCTCTTATCTCGCTCCCTAAATGAGATTTCTGCATCTACCACCTGTTCCAACCTTTTTCTTTTGACTAAACTAAGAGCACAGAGAATCATCATTCTTCATTTCAAATCATCGTCAACAAATGATGCAGTTAGAGGTTAATATCTTCGAAAGGAGGTACCTAATCCACACATCATCCGGCAATTTGTCATAAAATTACAGATGAACACATACAAAAAAGAACTGGACAATTAGGGTTTTAAAATACTTGTTTAGGTAAGCAGCGAATCAGAACGAGCAGCATTATTACAAGATAAGGACAGGCAAGTAGGAATCTGCACATTTGATGCAAATAATCTGGTCAATGATTGGTAGATGATGAAGAGAGCTTAATGCCTATTTTAAGGAAATTAAAACCATGTTGAGGGGAAGGGGATTGGAGGAGATACATACTTAGGACAAGTGTCAAAGCTGGTCCCTTCGTCAAGCAAGCATCTCCAGTAGGTATGACTTATGGCAGAAAAATTTGCAGATCTGGGTTAATCTCCCTTGTATGTTATCTGCCATCTTCTTATATATGATTAAAATTTAGTCAATGTCAGATGAGGATTTCCCTTGAAATTTTTAGTTGCAGCGTCCAGAATCTTTTCGCAATAATTGAAGGGGGGGATGCGTGTGATCTTTGCAGTGTCGCACACGTCCCCTTCAAAGCAAGACATTAAAGCTACAGCACAAATCACATCTAAGGAAGGGTTTTCTTGACTAAGAGACACGGCTCGTTTCGTCGTTGTAATGCTAATCCAATGGGAGATTAGAAAAACCCCTGGAAGTCATAGTTGTTGTCTTCTTTTGGTATCCTTCTAGTTCAAGATTGCGACGGGCGAACATGCGCAAAGTGCCTCAATCATATATGATATTGATGGGTGCTATGCATACATTACATAGAAAAAAACTCGTATACCATTGTGAATGCATATACCACACAATTTTTATAAAGTGTTCTTGTTAAATCAATAAAAAAGTAAAGATGGTTTTCTTGAAAATTGTAATTAATACAATTAAAATTGAATGACTGTCGTTTAGTATGTTCAACGTGTCGTGGAATCTCAAAATATTCAAAAAGGTATTTACCAGACCGGCTCTTGAAATGTTTTGTGACGGAAGTTTTTCTATGCATCCGATCAACGAACTACACCTGCAAAAACCAGCTGCGGCTCTCTTTGCACGCATCTTTCAACGGAAAATGATGTCTGCAAAAGAAAATAGAGATGCAAGAATTCGAGACATTTTATAATTACTTAAGGGGTTGCAGGCGTTTCAGATGCAATGCACTGGAAAGGTTGATGGGGATTTAACGTAAAGACATTCGAAAAAATTACATGCAAGGAAACAAAGTCCTACGTCAGGAATTCTCCAAGCTTTGTTGATTGTGTTTCTATTTTTCTACGTCAGGAATCCTCCAAGCAAATCTGCCCAGTTGAAGATTCGAAGGTGGTTGAAGAGGTTGACACTTAACTGTCAGGTGTGGGAACATCCTTGGTTAAATTTTTATAGAACAAACTGAAGATCGGAAAGGAAGATTGGAGCATAAGGACTTACGATGTCGAAATCAAGATACGATAAAAGGAATAATTACCAACATACTTTCAAAACACTAGCCCGCGATTTCACTAAGTCTCGCGATCTCGCATTAAGAAAAGGACAACGAGGACAAGTAGCAAACCCTAGGGCGAATTTCATTCTGTATTATTGCTTGACTTTCCCTCCAAGAAGTTTGGTACTTGGGTCATGTTTTCCTCCATTCCTTATTGAAAAAGATTTCATTCTAAATAAGACTCTAATTGGTGGATTACAACTTACGGATGTTGCCAACATGCAGATTTCACTAATTTTACACAAAGTTTGTAACTCATCAATCGGCAGACAGTTTCGTATATGGCCTTCTCGGGTTGGTTTGGCAAACTCATTCAAGTCAAAATCCTACTCTTATGCATTCTTTTCATTGATGGGGGCTAAATCTAACCATCAAGTAATTTAGATTGTGAAAATTTTATACGAATCCGACCCTGCTTAGAATCCCAAACAGCCCATTTGTTTTGGGCTTCACTTATGGACCCCTTTGAAGAACTCTCAGACTGGGTTGGCCCAGCCCAAAAGATGATAACATCTTTAAACGAAACAAATTGCAGGTGATTTGTTTTCCGCGAAACAAATTGCGCGGATTACCATTTTTACATTGCAAAAAGAATGAGGTTTGAACGATAAGAATATAGATGACAAATTCACGGTTCTCATGTAAGAGGCTCTTTGATGCAGGTTTTCCGCTATAGTTTCAGTTGTGAAAAATGTTGCTGCAGCTTTTAAAAGGTTCTCAATAGCCGCAATACTTCCAAAGTTATTACCAAACATGTATCTAATAGCATTTTACAAGATAGTTATTACAGCACAATAGACTTTAGCCATGGTCTACGGCTATACCAAATGGACTCTAAATCACTTTTTGCATTCCCTTCCATAGAAACAATGGCTATGAGCGCTTCTCTCTCTCTCCTTCCTAGAAAACATATCTAAATGTTAGCATACCGGAAGGAAAAACGTAGTAATCAAGGGTTTATGTACAGATATTTAGGTGTTAATATTTGAAATATAAAGGTTAAGAGTGAGCGAACTTAGTATATAGGAAATGCAAATGTAGCGATAGACGAACAAAACTCGAGCGGGATTTATAGCAGGGGTACGTCGAGATGCTTATGGGCCATGAGGAGCTTATGGCCCATTTGCGGGGAGTGTCTCTAGCCTTTTGTCTTAAGGATACTAATCAGGCTATGGATTGGGTGGCGAGAGCCCATTGGATTGACTTTCTTTGCCGGAATTGGCTTACTAAGCCTCCCCATTCTCTTTGGTCTCTGCTACGTTTTGATTTCGCGCCCCGGTATGCTTAAGTTTCGATTTAATGAAAAGCTAGGCCTTTTGCGATAAAAAGGAAACCGAAACAAAACTCGAGAGGTATTTGCCATTGAGATGGCAAGGGCTAAAGTAAAGATGTTTATGCTACTGAAGTACAGGGCGTTGACCTTGAAAGTACACGACCTTTCATTGTGTTGACACCTATTTAAAAAAAAAAAAAATTAATTAATCCAAAAAAAAGAGAAAAAGAAAAAGAAAAAGAAAAAGAAAAAGAAAAAGAAAAAGAAAAAGAAAAAGAAAAGGGGCGAGAAAGGCCGGGTCGGGCCAAATCCGGCCTCGGCTCAACCTGCCTCTCCCTTTTCTTCTCTCACATGCGCATGGCCCGGCCCAACTTCCCTCTCCCTTCAACCCGGCCCATGCCCCAGCCTTCTCCCTCCTCCAGCCATCTTCGTGCCCAAAACCCTGCAGAAAAGAAGAAGGAACAGAAGAGAAAAGACAGCAGTAGGAGTAGGGGAGCAGAGGAGGTGTTGGGAAAATGACTTCGAATTGGGTATAATAATGAAGTCGAATATTTAGAGTAATCAAGTCGGACTTTGAGGCGTGATATCACTTTCTTTAAAGATTTATTTTCCCCACAACGGTGCTAATGGTCACCAGAAAATTTCCTCCAAGATACAACAAAGTCTCAAAATGAAAATACTAGATAGCAATTCTAGTATTTCTTAATAATCTCTCTAGGAAACAATTGAAAAAATGACTGTATATTTTTAGAAAGAAGGCTCGAAAATATAAAATGATCACACACTCACTATTATTCTGAAAACTGACATGCATATATAAAATATTTTTAAAAACGTAAGCAACTCTTCGTGAAGGGTTGCAAAGTAAACAAATGTATCCTTTCAAAAAATTGCCTAGATGAACAAAGGCGTCCATTCGAACAAAGTTGGAAAAACGAACAAATGTAACCCTTCGGGAAATGTTGCAAACTGAATGAGTATCTTTTTCAAAAGGTTGTCTTGAAAAGACACAAACAAAAATTCAGAATAATTTTTTAAAAAAATATATTATTATTTTTTAATGAATAAAATTTCGATTTTTTAAAAAAAATAATTTCCAAAAATTCTCATAAACAAAACAACCTTTGAATTGATTAAAATCAATTAGATAACCATAAGAAAAAATAATAATAAAGGGATTATTGCTAATTAAATCGCGGGCGCGCAAGCGTGCTAAGTAGCATTGCTAAGTGCTAAGTGCGCCAAAATCGCGCAATTATTTGTGCACCCACACGCGGGTATGGTGGGATCTAGCCCACACCCAATCATTCCTTTGGCTACACAAAAAAAACCCCACACTTATTAATTGGTCCACTTCTCCCACTTTTCTTATGTGGGATAAGCTAACATACACTTATTTTGTTTTACAAACAAACTTCCAACAATCCCCCACTTTATTTGTAAAACAAAGATTTCAAAATTAAAAATTTTAAAAACCCGTACAACCAAAATTTCAGTAAGATTAATATACATACATAAAGGTCTCTTTCGAGTTAAACATTTACTTAGTGCAAGTATATCAAAGTTCTATCAAAGTGACAAGTAGCTCGGCTTTAAACTTGTACTTTTATATAATAGAACCAGACATACCGCACATACACTAACCTCTTGTTTCAGTGAGAAGTTCTATATTACTCCGCACTATTATAACTTTGTACTTGATCCTGTTTCACGAGCTCTATAGAAAGCAACCCTAACTTTCGTAAAAAACGGCACTACTTCTAAGCTCATATAGGTGAAGTATCTACCATGTGTTTCTGTTACTATCAACACATTACAAGTTTGTACTATACTTCATTAAGAATTCAATCCAACCTACAAACGTAACAGACGATATTGACTTCTCATATTAGGGCTACGTCAGTATCAAACAATCACATTCAATAACTTGGACTTACCCATTAAACCTTGTAACTAGTGATGTTCTAGAAAAATGTCGGGTTACCATTATTGATGATTTCAATTAAAGGGTTTTAGCGTCATTTCTTGTGAGGTCATTATTACCACGTGTCTTGGTAAAGCCTTCGTTAAAGGATCGACAAGATTATTACTTGATCTCACGTAAACAATTGTTATGGTACCATCTTCAGTCAATTGTCTCACATATTTATGTCTTAGACTAATATGTCTAGACTTACCATTATATGCGCTATTATAGGCTCTTGCCAAAGTAGCTTAACTATCATAGTGGATAGAAATAGGAGGCATATGATTAGGCCATAATTTGATATCCAACAATAAATTCCTAATCCATTGGGCATCTTTCCCAGTTGCCGCTAAAGCAATAAATTCATATTCCATTATTGAGTGAGTTATATATGTTTGTTTCTTACTTGCCCAAGATACATCACCTCCAACTAGTGCGGAAATCCATCTAGAAGTGGAACGCTCATCTCCCACACTTGTAATCCAACTAATATCAGTGTATCATTTTAATATAGCCGGATAATTATTATAGAACAATCCTAAATTTTTAGTTTTCTTAAGATAAAAAAAAATTATGGTAATAGCTCTCCAATGTTCTGTACTTGGATTACTAGTATACCTATTCAACTTGCATACATAATAAGGAATATCAGGTTTAGTACAATGCATTGCATACATTAAAAACCATATAGCACTCGCATATTCTAGTTGTGCTACCGCTCTACCAGTATTATAATTTAATTTAATATTTGAATCAAATGGAGTACTTATTTCCATGAAACCAAGATATTGAACTTTATTTAATAATTTTTCAACATAACTACATTGGCTTAAAGAATAACCCCAACTATATTTCTTAACTTTAATACCTAATATAGTATTTACTTCACATAAATATTTCATTTTAAACATGGAAGTTAAATATTTCTTAGTCTCAATAATTCAAGTTATATTCGTTCCAAAGATAAGCATATCATCAACATACAAGCACACTAAGACACCATAGTCTTTAGTGAATTTAGAGTATATACACTTATCAACTTTATTGTTGATGAAACCATTTGATAATATGAATGAATTAAACTTTTCATGCTACTGCTTAGGAGCTTGCTTAAGCCCATAAAGAGACTTAATCAATTTACATAATTTTCTTTCATTTCCAAGAATAACGAAACCCTCCGGTCGTTCCATGTAAATCTCTTAATTTAAGTCTCCACTCAAGAAAACAGTCTTGACATCCATTTGATGAACATAAAGATCATAAATGGAAGCTAGAGAAAAAAGAACTCGAATAGAACTTATACGTGCAACAGGAACATGCGTATCAAAATAATCTATTCATTCTTTTTGTCTATGCCACAAGTCTAGCATTAAAAACTTGGATAGAACCATCAGAATGATATTTTTTTTCTAAAAACCCATTTGCACTCAATAGGTTTTGATCATTTTGTAAATTTACTAATACACAAGTATTATTGGACATAATTGAATCCATTTCATCATTTACAGCTTCTTTCCAAAAAGAAGCATCTCTAGAAGACATAGCATCATCAAAGTTTCTATGATCGTCTTCTAAATTTAATACTAAAGTGTATTTATTTATCACATTATTATCTCCATTTTTTTTCAACAAGAAAAACATGAGTAATAAAATCAGGACCTAAGTCTTTTAGTTTCCTAACTGTAGTACTTCTCCTTGGTTCAATCATGTCTTTAGAATAATTCATTTCTTTCTCTTGAGAATCTATTTGAGCTTCCATAGATTTTGGATTATTTTCAATAATTTCAGAACCCGTGAAATATTTATTTTAAAAAAATTCAATGTCTCTCGATTCTACAATGACATTGGACTCTAAATCAAGAAGTCTATAAGCTTTACTAATTTCAGCATGCCTAACAAAAACACTTTTGATAGCTTTAGGACCAAGCTTTGTTCTCTTAGAATTTGGTACTTGGTAGTATGCTAAACACCCATACACTTTAAGGTATGAAAATTTTGGCTTTCTACATTTCCATACTTCATAAGGGGTTATGTCATTTTTCTTGGAATGTATTCTATTATGAATATAACATGCAGTAAGTAATGCTTCTCTCCAAAGATTAATTGGTAGTTTTGAATTTGAAATCATATAATTAACCATTTCTCCAAGAGATCGATTTTTCCTTTTAGCCAAACCATTTTGTTGTGGAGTATATGGAGTTGAAACTTGATGAATAATACCATGTTCTTCATAAATTGAAGAGAATTCATTTAAGAAATATTCCTCACCTCTATCTGATTGTAGAACTTTGATTTTCTTTTCTAATTGATTTTCTACTTCAGCTTTCTATTTCTTAAATTGGTAAATGCTTCATCCTTTGATATCATGAGATAAATATATAAAAACTTACACCAATCATCCAAAAAGGTAATAAAATACATTTTACCTCCACGTGTTAGCATACCATTGATATCACATATATCACTATAAACCAAATCAAATAAATTCGAATTTCTTTTAACACTAGGAAATGGTTTCCTAGTAAGTTTGGACTTAGCACATATTTCACATTTATCAAATTCACCATTGAAATTTCTCAAGTCTAACTTCTTCATATTTTTCAAATAACGAATATTTATATTTGCCAACCTACTATGCCATGAAAAAGAAAACTCAACAATATAAGCAGAACTAACAATATTATTATTGATACTCAGTTTATACATGCCATCATTGGCATAACCTTTCCTACAAACAGCCCATTCTTTGACAGGATAGCCTTGTCGGATTCAAACAAAACCCGAAATCCTGTCTTGTAAAGTAAATCAATAAAAACTAGGTTCTTCCTAATTTCAGGTATAAATAACACATTAAGAAGAGTTATCTTCTTTCCAGAAGTGAAGTTTATCTCCACCGTACCTTTTCCAGCAATTTTTGCAAGAGCATTATTCGCCATCAAGACCTCTTGAACATTTGAGTCAACATCTCTTCAAATTGCTTGAACATGTACTTGTCCTTGCACACATGAACTGTTGCTCCAGAATCTAACCACCAATCGGATTAGACAGTGGTAGAATTGATTTCAGAAACCATAACCATCACATCATTAATTTCAGAAATTTTCATGTTCGAAAACATGGTTGAAATCATGGCTACATAATTTTCTTCAACCAAATTTGCATCTGTCTTCACTGTCAGAATGTTCTTATCCTTTGAAATGCTATTGCGGTGAATGCAATCCTTGGCGTAGTGTCCCTGTTTGCCACAAACAAAAGAACAACCTTTCTTCTTTTGTGTTATCTTAAATTTATGCCCGCTTTTTACTTTGAAGTTATGGCTGATTTTCCATTTTCTTTCCACAATATTCACCTTGGAATTGTACAAAGCAGAATTATCATGTAAACGTGACTATTCCTCAATGCGAAGATGTTTATGTATTTGCTCTAAAGTAAAGTCTTTTGACTTGTGCATTGACCTTTTTCCATAGTCTTTCCAACTTGGAGGCAATTTCGCAATAATTGCTCCAACTTGAAAAGCTTATGGAATATCAATATTGAGGGCACGAATTTTCTTCACAAGCACTTGCAATTCATAGACTTGTTCTAGCAAGGGTTTAGTATCAATAAACTTGAAATCAAAATACTTTGCGATTAGATATTTGTTAGTACCTTGCTCCTTCGCTTTGTACTTGAATTCCAGTGCATTCCAAATTTCTCTAGCCGACTTCATTTTAGTGAATAAGTCGTACAGACGATCAAACAGTGTATTCAGAATGTGTCATCGACAAAGTAATTCGTCCTCCACACGTTTCTTTTTCTCATTATTAACACTCTCAATGGCTTCCGCACTTGGCTATCCTCCTTCGGTAGTAG
This sequence comes from Eucalyptus curtisii, assembly GCA_017140595.1. NCBI lineage: Eukaryota > Viridiplantae > Streptophyta > Magnoliopsida > Myrtales > Myrtaceae > Eucalyptus > Eucalyptus curtisii. The sequence continues at coordinate 20,022,081 of CM029501.1, read as the reverse complement.
GCTTCGGATATTCTATAGGTGCTAAGTTAGGATCCAGTATGTAGAAAATCTTCAGAGTAGTGAGGAAAAACATGATCTTGTCCCTCCAGCGAGCAAAATTGTTCCCATCGAACCGGTCCAATTTGATCATGTCTTGATTCATGACTTTGATTGTCTCCGACTTCATTGTTGAACAAAATAAATCCTGAAAATTGTTGGGAAAATATGGCTTTGAATTAGGTAGAACAATGAAGTCGGATCTTTAGAGTAATCAAGTCGGACTTTGCGGTGTGATATCACTTTCTTTAAGGATTTATTTGCCCCACAACGTTGCTAATGGTCACTGGCAAATTTCCTCCAGGATACAACAAAGTCTCAAAATGAGAATACTAGATAGCAATTCTAGTATTTCTCCAGAATCTCTCTAGGAAACAATTGAAAAAATGATTGTAGTTTTTTCAGAAAGAAGGCTCGAAAAGATAAAATGATCACACACTCACTTCTGAAAACTGACATGTATATATAAAACAATCTTAAAAATATAGGCAACTTTTCATGAAAGGTTGCAAAGCGAACAAAAGTATCATTTCAAAAAATTGCCCAGATGAACAAATGCGTCCATTTGAAAAAAGTTGAAAAAATGAACAAATGTAACCCTTCGGAAAGATTGCAAACCGAACGAGTATCTTTTTCAAAAGTTGTCTTTAAAAAACACAAACAAAAATTCGGAATAATTTAAAAAAATATATTATTATTTTTAATGAAAAATTTCGATTTTTTTTTTTAAAAAAATAATTTCCGAAAATTCTCATAAACCAAAACAACCTTTGAATTGATTAAAATTAATAAGATAATCGTAAGAAAAAAAAATAACAAAGGGATTAGTGCTAATTAAACCACGGGCGTGTAGGCGTGTTAAGTGCTAAGTGTGTCAAATAATTGTGCCAAAATCGCGCAATTATTCGCGCACCCGCACATGGGTATGGTGGGGTCTAGCCCACACCCAATCATTCCTTTAGGTACACAAAAGAAACCTCACACTTATTAATTGGCCCACTTTCTCCCACTTTTCCTATGTAGGACAAAGAAACTTACACTTAGTTTGTTTTACAAACAAACTTCTAATAGGAGGAGCAGAAGATAGGGGCGGAAAAGACAGGAGCAGAGGAAGAGCAGGGGGAGCACAGATCACGTCATAGAAGAAGGACCAGGAAAAGAGCGACCAAGGAGGAACCGAGAGAGAGAAGGAACTAGAGAGAGAGAGAGAGAGAGTAGAGCAAGGGAGAGAAAGCGAGACATAGAGCCAAGCTTCGTTTTGGACTGAGCGTTACCCGACCATCCTCGTCGCAAGTTGACTACCTCTAGCTGACACACTCGAGCCCGCAACCTCCTCTTCCGCGGCGACCAAATTCCCGGTGAGTTTTCTTTGGGGTTTGATCCAGTTTTTTCTGGAGGACCCCGGCTTGGAGGTGTGCAAGGTGAACGAATGTAGCCCAATCTTCGAGCTTATCTCCCGTCTGACGCCGCGAGCTAGGTAGGAACCCTCGACCGACCGCCTTGTTTTGTGTCTTCTCTGTGCCTTGTTTCGAGCTCGCTGGACCGGGCCGCCGTTGTCCGTTCGTGCGAGTTTTGGCCTTATCTATGTGCATGCTGCGATAGCGAGGTCTTGGGTGTCACGCCCCGAACCTCGAGCACGCGCACATCCCACTGCGGTCGATAGAAAAGCAACTTCCCAGGACACGTCGCCGACCCATTCAATTAATTACACATGCGGAAGCGGATAAATAATCCCGAGACAAAACTCAATTGGGATAGAAAAGCAGGATCACATTTTTAAAACCAACCACATACTTTTTATACATATCAAACCGGTTCGATTACGGGACTAGTCTATTAACAAAAGATCTATAGAAGATCAGTCCTCAAAATTTAAACTGTCCAAGACCAGCTAGATAGGTCCATTCGCCAGCTCTTCGTCGGGATCGGCGAAGTCAAAAATCCTCTCGCGACCCTCTTTGGTCTACCAAAAAGCTCCGGAGGATCCGCCATCTAGGGACCTGAAATATTTTCCCCAAACCCGGATGAGACAATGTCTCGCGAGTCCTACCCCTAAAACTCGATTAGGAAGAAAATAAGCCCCAAGGTGTTCTAGCCACACAAAGAGGATGGAGGACTTACCTCGCCTCGATCCATTTCGCACGTCGTACAATTCGAACATTTCTCAAATCAAACAATTGATCCAACGATTCAATTCAATCATACCATCAATCTTTCCATTCCACTCCATACTATCTATCATTTAATACCGTCTATCAAACCAGTCGTTAATACGACATATGCTCTCCAAAGCTGTAATATATAGACGGTAGCTCGTTCTTTGTATAGATAGATAGCTCACTAAAGTCAGAATCGATATAATAGCTCACCAAAATCAGAATCGATATAGTAGCTCACCAAAGTCAGAATCGATATAATAGCTCTCAAAAGCTAATAATTCAATAATAAACTAATCCATACTTCAATTAAATCAATCAATCAATCCAATCAATTCAAGCTGGCCTATACAAACTAATCACGGTGCTAGAAGCTAACACCGGGTATTTTCAAGTTAAATACCAAAACTTCTCCAATTTCATTCAATTCCTCACTTTGGAATAATTAACCATAATCATCCTTTCCACTCAATTTCTCAATTAAACAAGCAATTGGCACAAACCGACCGCACTATCTTTGCGATCGGTGCGAAATTCTAACGACCGGCCATCCGCAAAATTTTCAAAATTATTAAATAATTAAATTTAATTCCGAAAATTAAATAATTAATTATTATATTATAATAATATACAATAATAAAATAATATTTAAAAATTCGAAATAATTAATTAGGGCTTAAACTAGATTACACTAATTTAAACATATAATTAGCCCTAATTAAACATCCATTAAACTAATCATACAACTAATCTAATTTACATTAAAATAATCTAATCTAACCACCTAAACCTAATTAGACTAATCTAAACACCCCTTAAGCATGATTAACTTGCTAAGCGAGGTTTAGAGGATAAACTCACCGGTTTTGCGCTCCGATGAGTTCACGGCGACCACGACGCCAAGGGGATCGATAAACCCCAAAGCGGCGACACCAACGGAGGCCGGGAAGGGCTTGAAAACGGGCCACGAAGTCTCCAAAACCTTGCTGTCTTCTGCTTCTGATCTGGGCTGAACTGCAGAGAAGAAACCAGCAACTTCAACGGAGAAAACGGGCTGATCGGAGCTCCGGCGAGCGGGTGGTTAACAACCGGCGGCTCCCGGGGGTCAAGGAAATCTTCTTGGAGGTTGGGATGGGCAAAGAAAGGGTCGGAAAGGGGCGAAACAGCAAGAAAACGCGAAACAGGCGGAGCAGGGCGGAACCAGGCGGTCCGGCGAGCGGCAGCTTCTCACCGGATTTCGGGACGACCGAAGAATCGTTCCGGCAAACGGCGAAGTGCTCCAGTACAGGTTTGGAGTGCTCGTCACGGTGGTGGGTGGAGCGTTGGCTGATTCTCACGGAAAGATAACTTTTAACTCGAATCTTTGGCGAAAGGTCAGCTGGAGCAGAAACTGGAACGAGGGGAAAACAGAGGAGGAAATGGGGTCCGATGGGCATGCAACGGTGGAGGGCTGATGCTGCTCGGTTCCTCTGGTTTTTGCTGAGCTTCTCTCCTTGAGCAACAATGGAGAAAGCCTACAAACAAGGGAGAAGAAGGCTGCTGAAGAGGGGGGTCTCCTTTGGGCTCTCTAGAGCTCAACACTTGGCCAATTCTCCTCACTCATGCCCCCACCACTCTTGGCCCTCACCCTCAGCCTTTTCCTCTCCTTAGCTTCCTCAAGAAGCTTGTCTAAGTGTCCAAAATGTCATGTGCCAAGGGAGTTACGAATTTTGAACATTTGTACACTTAATTACATCAATTCTCCATCAATTCCTTCCAATTGAAGCTCAATTAAATCAGTCTATGTGTCCTCGACCTTCTTACGACTTTTCCCCGTCAAATGATCCAACTTGCATCCCATAGATTCGATCAAAAACGGCCCTCGACAACCCCGAACAAAAACGGCCTTACTTTGCTTTTCCGCCAAAAATCTCGGTTTGTAGAAAAATCTTCCGAAGATGAGTCAATGTTCCTAAAATGAATTGTGACATGACAAAACTTTCAATTTCTGAATCCAGGTTTAAAATCACGGTTAATTTCAATCGGCGCGATTTGAGCGCGTCCTAATCTACCGGGTAGCTTTTAGGAAATTTTCGGTGCAATTGACCATGGTTGATTATTTTCAAGCCACGAAATAATCTTCGACACATTGACGACTCTCGATTGTCGTGAAAATCTTGAGGTTTCAAATACGGACACGGGGTACCCAAAAATGACAGAATAATCGTTCGGTCGGTCGACGAGAATATTGCAATCGGGTGGAATCACCCACACTCTAATTACATATCTCGTCGAATCGACCTATTACATCGATCTCTATTCGATTCGAAAGTGTCGTAATGATCCTTGCAGATTTATACGGTCGAGCAGTCGGTTCATGGTCATATTCTCAAGCCTATTGCATTTAAATTCCTTAACGGCTTCACCGATGACTAGTTATCTTGTGAGTGATCGGCTCGGAGAATTGAACTATAAGCGCGTCGATGAAAAGTCCATCTCATTTAATTGAAAACAGAATCAGAAATTTGGGATGTCACATTGGGTGTTGATTGTTTTTGAATCCCGACTCGAGCTCGGTCTCGGTGCTCCCCGTTTCTCTTGTGCCTATTAAGTGTTCGATAAAATGCCTAAGCTAAATGCACGTTCATGGTCTTTACTGTGCTCGAGGCTTGCTGTCCTTTTGTTTGTACTGAACATAGACTAGTTGTCCCTGTGCCAAGGCTGAACCTAGCTCATTCATTATTTGCTAATTTTAATCTAAGTTTGGGTCTCGGATAAGTTTGAAGCTCCCTTTTAGCCGACGCCCTCCACATGTTTGGGGAAATGCCTGAGTGAAATATACGCTTCTGTTCTTAGTCCTCCATGTGTTTCTGGGTCCGTGGTTTATCAGATGAGTTTTGATAGATCCCTACCACCTCCTTTTGCTTTGTACGTTCTTGTTTCGACGTTTTTGTGTGCGCTCCGTGCTTCTGCGTGACCGGTTCTCAGCCGTCGAAGTTGAAGGGTGGTGGTATTCGTGGCCACGAATGGCAGTCGCGTGGTGGCTAGGCGTGGTTTGTATGGTGCCTGAATTATTCTGATTAGGCTTAGGTTCCTTTAGTTGCTCGAACCATCAAATGTTTTCGGTCATTAGAGAAGAGCAGGGTCGGTGCTTGTTCTGTGGTCTTCTGTGAGCTGCGTAGAGAGTGAGCAGAGAGAACGGACGGAAGAGAACGTGGGATTGGCATAAGAATGGTCTAAGTCTTGATATGGGCTTAGTGGGTTCAATAAGACTTGGGCTTGGTTTGATCTAGCAAGCTTTGGGTTAGTGTGGGCTTTGCGTTAGAGATCATCCTTATTGCAGGATGTTAGTCATGTTGGGCGTTGGGTTTAATGGGTCTGGTCTTGCTATGGCTTTAGTGGATTTGGATAAATTTGGGCGTGTAGTAAGAGGAAGTCGGGCTTGAATCGCAGTTTTGTGAGTTCGAGCTCGTCGAGGCATGATCGGGTCCAGGTTTGGAGTGGGCTTTGTCCAGGCTTTGAAGTGCTAAGTGGTCGCGACGGGCTTTAGCACATAAGTCCACTCTCTCTTTTACATTTTTTTATGCCTTACATAGCCTGGGGCTAGGTTCCTATTTTCGGATTGTTAATTAAAAATATGTATTTTAAAAAAAATTAAAAAAATTTAAATATATATTTTATAAAAAAGTCTGAAAAAATTTATTTTTTCTAAAAAATCAGATGAAGCTTTTAAAATAGTTTTAAAGTGTGGGAAATCATTTATTTGTTAAAGTTAAGAAAAGGATTAAAAATTAGTTTTTTAAGTAGTTTTCCCTAAAAAATGCGTGAAAATCCTTTGATGAAAAATTGTGCTCAAAATTGAACAAACCTTTAGGCCTTTGCGATAGAGTTTCATTGTTTCCTTTCTTGAGACGAATCATGAATTATTTGCGCGTTTTTTAAATATATTAATGGCCGTTACCTTTAACCTAGTTAGGAATGGTATCTTTCTTATTTATTAGCGTTAAATGCTTGTTCTTCCTTGTGATTTTTTTTTAATGCCTCTTCGATCGTTGATCGCTATTTTAATGATTGCACACCTGCATGATCGCATCGCATGTTAGTGGATATGTGTAAAATCAATCCAAACTGCTTAATAAAAATCGTTTCTTTTAAAATGAACAAGATTAGGTATCGAAAGGGTACTGATTGATTAATTAGCGAAATCAAGTTCTCGACCCTAGATTCTTTGGTTGCGTAGGAAGTAAGGTACACTCCCATACCTCACTTAGTTTCTAGCCGTAGGTCAGTGGTGATTCCTTATTGCGAAATTCTTAAGAACACCCTAATTTCACACAAGGTATGGGCTTGGGAGAGCCCGTGCTTAGTCATGGGTTATAGGCCCGTCTTTTAGACAATACCCCTAAACCTATTCCCTCCCCCCGAAGGGTAGGTCGCAACACATTCCACGTTCCAAGAAACTTCGATCTGATCGGAGGTTTACAAGCACTATGGATTGCGCAACAACATCCTATCCGAAACCCTCTAATAGCGACCAAGTGCAGTCCAATGCAACATCAACAACCAAGCCGTAGAGATGCCGTGCCATCTAATGCCGACTCCACATTTGCCGCCAACAATGTTCGCTATAGATCAAAACCAACACGGCCATGAGAAATTTCTGCTGCAGCGCCCTGTCCATCAAGCTATCCCAAATCTTGCTCAGATTCACTTGAAAGAATCGACCCAATAGTTCATTCAGTGGCATTTGGTTAGAAGCTCCGACCCGTTCCACTTCCGCATCCAACGAGAGACCTTCAGAAAACTTCCCTTGCTCGTAGAACCGATCCACCTCGCTGGCGAGCTCGTCCACGCAGCTCACGATCTGCAGGCACGACAGCACGCTCCCCTCGGTGAATTCCCGCTCCATCTTGCCCACGTCGAGCTTGAGCCTCCCCACGTTCTCCAGCCAATTCTCGACCTCCCTCTTCCTTATCTTCCCCAGCAAGGACTCTTCGTGCTCAAGTGTCCGATTCACGTCAGCCTCCCGGCTCACCAACGTCTCCAGTCTCCTCTCGAGGGTCCGCGTCTTCCTGTCGAGGCGCGCGTAGGCATTGGCCGTCTGGACCACGCTTGTGCAGCCAGTGACCATTTTGAAGAGGCCTTTCAAGTGTTCCATTAATTCCTAGCAACAGGAAAGAAGTGATTACGAATTCAGCACCTAACTCCAGAAAGATCGAACTCAATTGCTAGGTGAAGAGTGTGAAAACTGATGAAGAATTCAACACCTAACTCTATATGTGGACACAATGTGTGAAAAAGCGTGTTCTCACTCTGGCAACAGATGAAACACTTGACTAAGGATCAAACTCAATTGCTAGGTGAAAATGAAATTCTGCGCCGCTTGTGCCCTATTTCTCACCTTCCTGGAAATTAATGAATTAATGAATTACTCTTTTCTGAGCATTTCTCATTAGTTTGGTCGAGGATATCAGTTTTCATATCTATTTCCAGCTCTTCTCGATCACTTCTAAGCAATTCACTAACCAAAAAGTATTTAGTTAGGTGGCAGCAAATTTGGCGACCATTTTTTAATTTTTATGACTTGAACACGTTTATTGACTTGAAAATTTCTGATCGGATCCACCACAAATTGTTTGGAGTAAATTTGTCACTTTGGGAAAAATTTAAAGACAATCACAAAATACTTAAATATGTCACGTTTAGCAAATTTTAGGGTTTTTCATGTAAAAAAAAAGTTTAGAGTAAATTTATCACTTTGGGCAAAGTTTGAGATTTTTGGTGACTTTTTCCCATTTTCTAATGCTCTTATAGCATGGCCTGATTACATCCTAAGCCATCCTAAGCCCGATCACATTCCGCATGGGGTTATGTACGACAGACTTGCAGTGTCATTTGGCAAATTTTCAGAAAAACTATTTGAAATGAGTTGCATCGAGTGCCTTTTCTACGTAATTACGTACTTTTATTGGATACGGTATCAAAATAATAGATCAAATAGCGAAAAAATCAGCACAGTTATAGTTGGCCTGTTTTGTAGCTCGGGGATGGGGAAGAAGAAGAGGCCTCAGCATAGACTCGTAGCTATCATTATGTCTTTTAGGTAATCCGTACACTTTGTTAGCATCCAGGACAAGTTTACCAGGGAAACGCAATTGATCGCAAATAGATTTAAAGTCACGGGATAAATAGATAAAGACGTATTTTCTATCTTGATGTGTTGAAGTTGTCCAAAGAGGTCATGTTCACGAGTTACCAAGCTTTGTTGGAAATGATAGGTGAGAGCTTTCCATAATTGTGTTGCCATTTGAAGACCAACGGTATGTCTGAGAACCTCTTTAGAGAGTGTGCCCATGATCCAAGATTTTACGAGGCGATCAGTAATAGCAATGATGCATAGTCTGGATTATTGACTTAGGCTGGATATTTTGATGTCCCATGTGGTAGGATCATCTCTCCAGTAAGGAAGCCAAAGTAAGTCTTGACTTTCAATCAGAAAAATAAACTATGCCTCCTAAAGTAAATCCCGACTTTCATCGAGTTTCAATGTAACACAGTTGGACACTTTGATGTTTGGAGGAAAGGGAAATTTTGAGTTTAAAGGAGACGGCATATTGAGTCGATTTTTATTTTATAAACAAGAATGAGTGTATCCTTGCGTAGCTTTGATACCTTGAAGATAAATATATAATTGAGTCAATGAAGCACACAACTTTGATTGATATCTTGTACAGCATAAATAGCATGAATAGAGAGATTTCATATGGTGGAAGTTAAACGTTTATAACTTTATAGAAATTGAGTGAAAAATACGTCGAGAAAAAAATCTTTGAATGATCAACTTATGAATGTGTTATCCCCATATGGATTCGATGAAGATTCCGCACTGTGACCAGATTTTTTTATCTATTTGATATGTTACTTCAATATATAGAAAAGAGGAGTGGACATTCGGAGTGAAGAGAGCAAAGACATGGAGATCAACATCGTCTCGAGGCTTCCAGTGAGGTCTCTGATCCGGTTCAGGTGCGTTTGCATACGTTGGTGTTCGTTTATCTCGAGTCCCCATTTCACCAAGGCCCACCTCCAATAGGAATCTGGCTTCCCCTTCCTTCAAAGTCCTCATGACCACCAATCCGCCTCAGTTCGTGGACAGTGAAGTGCTCGAATCGGGAAAATTACCAATTCATCCTAAACCTATTGCGTTTGTGCCAATTCAGTCCTAAACTTTTCAATTTGGCCAATTAAGTCCTAAACCTTTTGCATATTGTCCAATTTAGTCCTATTGACCGGAAAAGTCTGATGTGGCCTACCTAGTCAGCATCGGTCGTCCTACGTGGCACGGCCGGCGCGGATGCGGTTGCCGGAAAATAAATTGACACCGTTTCCTTTAATTACAAAAAAAAAGAGAAAAAAAAAAAACAGAAAAAGAAAAGAAGACTCACGAAGAAAACAAAAAGAAAAAAGAAAAAAAAAGAAATAAAAAAGAAGACTCACGAAGAAAAGGAAATGCTGTCGTCTCCCCTTCCATCAACTAAAGCCCTAATTTCTCAAATCACAAACTCACAAAGAACTCACGAAGAACCCAGATCTGATCTCATCTTGCTTCAATCACGTTCGTCAACCACAAAATCATGAAGCCAAGACGACAATCATGAACAAATCGAGTCCCTCTTTCACATGACGCCTTCGTCCATTGTAGTCCCAGGTTCGAACGTCCAAATCGTGAAGACCCCATTCGTTCATAACCAGATGAAGACCCGATTTGTCTACCACAAACTACAGCAAACACGAGGAGGTGTTGTGGTCCCCGTTTCCTTGTGTTGTCAGCAGCATTGAGCAAAAGCAACAACTTTACGTGGTGGTCCCGAACTCAACGAAGAACAGCCAAAGGTATGTCGTCCTTGTCTTATTCTAAATTATACATTTGTCTCGATTTGCCTCAATTTCTTCGTGAGTATTGTTGAGTCCCCTTTCACCTGACGCCTTCGTCCATTGTAGTCCCAGGTTCGAATGTCCAAATCGTGAAGACCCCATTCGTTCATAACCCGATCAAGACCCAATTTGTCCACCACAAACTACAGCAAACACGAGCAAGTGTTGTGGTCCCCGTTTCCTTGTGTTGTCGGCAACATTGAGCAAAAGCAATAACTTTACGTGGTGGTCCTGAATTCAATGAAGAACAGCCAAAGGTATGTCGTCCTTGTCTTATTCTAAATTATACATTTGCCTCGATTTGCCTCAATTTCTTCGTGGGTGTTGTTGCTGTTCTTGTACTCACCATGACGTAGGATAGACTACACAATGACTAAAATGTTGTAAGAATCATGCAAGGCCATAAGCAACGCATTTTAAATACATAAATATTAGCGTTATGCTGAGCGATTTAAACCATAAGAGTAACTGTAAAAGTGTAAATGCTTTTTCATAACAATTGATAAAAGAAACAATTTTTGAGTATCTATCCTAAATATAGGTGGTTATATAAGGATTTGATCATTCTTATCAACTTGCCCTGATATTTTCAATAATCATAATAATATATGTCTAAATAAACATCAAACAGGTGATATGTACTTCATGAGCATTATAAGGTGGAAGTCCTTAATTCATAGCAATTTTAGCATTAACTCTTAATAACTTTCATGTTTATCTCATAAGAAAAGTTTACAGAGGAAGATATTGCATGCAATTATTTTTATGTGTTATTATATTGTTCCTTTGTTATATGTCTACTTATAACATAAGTTTTGTTTCTGTGTAGAGCCAAAATGAGTGACAAGTTGGCATGGGTTTGCCTTTTCCATTGGGGAAATTTGTTCGTTGCCCAAGGCTTGAATATGTTGGGGAGAAGACAGATTTAGTGCACGTAAACATCAATTCAAGGAGTTATGAAAGTTTTATTAGTGACATAGAAAATGGGGTAAATACTACATTCCAACACCTTTATTTTAAGTTTCCTGGAAAATCTATAGAAGATGGATTGAGATACATATGGAATGATAGTTGTGTTGTCGAAGAAATTTTCAATTATTTACACCATGGATTGATCGAGATATATGGAGAAAACTTTATAGTCGATGATGGAGGTGAGGGTGATGGTCAGGGTGTTAGTGTAGGTGTCGATAATGATACTAGTCAAGTTACTAGTAAGGGTGCTTGTAATGATTCTGGTTTAGGCAAAGATGCCGTCTTTGAGAATGAGGGTGGTTTAGCTCACGATGGTGTATTTGATGAAGATGAATATACTGGCATGGAGGATGATGAATATATGGTGGATGATGATGATGATGACGAGACAAACTTCTTAGCCGATGCAATAATTTTGATTGATGATGATGATCATGATAATGAGGAGCTTCTAGAAGCGAGGAAGAACATCATAGAGTTTCGCAACAGGGCCACAAAGTATTTGATTGGAGGGGAACCATCTACGCAATTGGTACCTTCCCAACAACCTACAGTTGATGTGGATAATGTAGTTGATTTTGAAGTTGGTTACCAAACAGAGTACTATGAAATGGATGGAGATGAGCATTTGGGATCTGATTTAGAACTAGAAAATGATAATTTTACTAGAAGGAGAAGCAACTTTCCAAGGTATGATCCTAATTGTGCTATACCTGTGTTTATCGTGTCTATGATATTTGATAGTAGCAGGCAATTCAAAGATGCTCTCATAAAATATTCAGTGGCTGAGCGTAGAGAGATTAAATTTATAAAGAATGAAAAGAAATGTGTCAGAGCAAAATGTGTTAGTGAAAGTTGTCCTTGGAGAATCTCTGGATCTATTGATGCTTGTAGTGGATCATTTCATGTGAAAACCTACCATTTAGAGCACACCTGTAGCATTAGCTTTAAAAATAACAAGGTGATGAGTTCTTGGTTGGCAAATCATTATCTTGCTACAATAAAAGCAATGCCAACTATTAAAACTATTGCTTTGAGGGAACTTATCAAGGAGCAATTGGAGTTGGATGTGAGTATCAGTCAATGTACGAAGGCCAAGCTATTTGCTTATAAAGTGTTGATGGGAAACTATAAAAAGGAATATGCTAAATTGTGGGATTATGCAGATGAGCTTAGGATGAGCAATCTTGGAAATACTATTACATTAAAGGTTGAAAAGCTTGATATGCAATCTAAGGCATTCTTTGAGAGAATGTATATTTGTTTTGCTGCTTGTAAGAAAGGGTTCTTTGATGGGTGTAGGAAAGTTCTTGGGTTGGATGGTTGCTTCTTGAAAGGAATTTGTCAAGGTCAGATCTTGTGTGCTGTTGGAAGGGATGGAAATGATCAAATGTTACCAATTGCTTGGGCGGTTGTTAGAGTTGAGAGTAGAGATACATGGACTTGGTTCTTAACACATTTGATGTATGATCTCAATATTATGCACACATATGGATGAGGTTGGGTTATAATTAGTGACAAATAGAAGGTAAGTTCCTTATTTATTTAATTTTTCGTTAAGCTTATTAGATGATCAAATTTGTAAAATATGATTTATATCGGTAATCATTTTTTCCAGGGCTTGCTACAAGCCATGACTGAGCTGTTGCTTGTAGCTGAACATAGGATGTGCGCCAGACACATCTATGCCAATTGGAGCAAAAAGTACAAAGGGGTACAAATGCAAAGAATGTTTTGGCAATGTGCTAAGAGCAATGCTATGACAGAGTATGATAAACACTCTCAAGCATTGAAAAAAATCAGCCCCGCCGCATATCATGACTTAGTTCAAACAGAGCCAAAGCACTGGTCCAGAGCTTTCTTTTCTACTGATGCAAATGGGATATTGTTGATAACAACTTATGCGAGGCATTCAATGGAAGAATTATAGATGCTAGGTGTAAGTTCATTTATAGTATGTTGGAGGACATGCGGATAATGATAATGACAAGAATGCATACACAAAGGGATGCATGTGCTAGATGGAAAAGAGACTGTGGTCCAAGAATTGCAAGAAAATTGGAAGAAAATAGAGTTGGTGCGACTTATTGTCACGTGATATGGAATGTCGATGTTGGATATGAGGTGATGGATAAGGGTGAGAAGCACGTGGTGGATGTCTTCAAAAGAGTATGCTCTTGTAGAAGATGACAACTAACTGGTATCCCTTGTTCTCATGCCATTTGTGCTATAAATCATAGACAAGATGATGCATATGATTATATTGATGAGTATTATAAAAAAGCTAAGTTTTTAGTTGCATATGAGAACATGATGCTACCAGTTCAAGGAGAGAAATTTTGGAAAAGGACTAATATGGAGCCACCAGAACCACTTCCAGCCAAAGTAAAGCCTGGTAGACGTAAACAGAAAAGATCAAGGGAGGAAGGTGAGGTGGCACGTGGAACTAGAATGTCAAGGATAGGAATGAAGATGACATGTCGAACATGCTTGAAAACAGGACATAATAGCTCAACGTGTCCAATCAAGAAGACTGGGTCTACATCATCGCAAACACGATTTTCAAAGCCAAAACTTTCGGTAAGTACTTCCATTTTCCATTGTGTCATGCTTCTCGAATAAACTTGTAAATGAATTTTCTCTTTGTAGGTTGAAAAACGTTCAGGCAATGTTAATGTAAGTGGTAGTACTTGTGGCCATACTAGTGTGAATGTAAGTCCTCTTGCTGTTGGGATGGTTAATAGTGTTTTTTTTTTTATTTTAGAAATTTAGATTATAGCAACAAATATTTTACAAACATAATGAAATGTAATCATGTCAGGTTGAACATACACGTGCTAGAAGTTGCTCGTCAAAGAGGACAAGAAGTGAAGCACCACAAATACCATCACAGGTTGAATCAACATCATTTGCGCATGTGTAGCTAAAGTTCTAGCAAAAGAAGTAGGACCATCAAGGAAGAAGAGAAATGTAAAAAATATAGAGAGGAAGCAATGTTGACAAGAAGCACTTGCGAGATTGGGTTTAAGAAAATACTGTCATAACTATGTTCTTTTTATTTTTATTTTTGTCGTTGATCGTTGATCAGTAATAGCGAGATAATTTGTGGCATTTGACTTTTTATTTTTAGATGATGAGATCAGTGCAATAGTGTCTTGGGTTTTTGATTGGAACGGATGAGATGTGAAATGCTTTATTGTAATCTCTATCATTTTGCAATGAAATGTTTTGTTCATATGATATGGATGTTTGTTTACTATTGTAGATGTTTACTGCATTGCAATGAACTAGTTTCACTATTTATTGAAGTAGAGGCAAGTTTTCCACTTCAAGTGGGGAAGCAATGAACAGGTTGAGAAATAGCCAAAAACTCAAATAGAAGCTTGCAATCAACCTTCGATTAATTCCCATTAGAAGATTGTACATACATGTACTTCATGTGGAAGAATACATAACATGCTCAGAATATGTACCAAAATAGCTAATAACACAATGTCTGCAAACATACTCTATGGCAAACTCATCATGTTTTTCATCTTCAAATTTTCAAATAACATGTGAGCTAAAATTACTATACGCATCCACGACACAACTGACATTGTCTTCCATCTCAAATTTTCTTTTCTCAGCTTTGCCATGTCTTGTTTCACACGTTTCAATTGTGCCTTGAGAGCTCTAACTTCAACATCCATTGAACTACCATCATCCTCATCATGGGTTGGAATTGTTTCTTCTTCGACATTGCTTTGGTGAAATTTTTTTGACATACTTTTTGTTGGTTGATGGATTTTCGCATCAACCTAAATAAAAAATCTGCAACTTCCCCCACTTCTATATCTCGGGCAGCCATAAAATCTCCTTCCTTGATTCTCTTGTGTACATGCTGTCCGCAAAGGAGATTTCAAACCATAATAGCAAAACACAGAATTATCTTTGTCAATAGAAGGAACTGAAGTCCTTGATCATGACGAATTTGTGGATCTCTTCATGAATTTGCAGGTCTCTTGTTGTGATGACACCTCACTATCAATTCCAGTTGAACTCGTTTTTATGCTTTCAAAATTACAACCGTACTTTCCTCTTGTGATTCTACCGTCTGCGATGGATAAATAAGGATAGCATAAGTATTGCATCTATAACATTGTGCACTTATCTTTTGTAGAAGCACATATTTATGAGGACCTTAGCTAGTCCATTAAAGTCAGTTGACATATATACAGGAGCATCACTTACTACTAAATACAATATAGTTGTTGCCTTAATAACCTCCCACTATAACTATTGCAAAAGACGAACAAATGCATCATCAAGCAATTCAGATAATCTATCAAACAGTTCAACATTGCACAATGTAGGGGAACAAATGATAGGGCTAATCTAGACTTGAATATAACAAGATAGTGCTTAAAACAACATTTAGCAGAACTTGGAGTATCAAGTATAAACAGTGAAAGAAAACTCCCAATATATATCAAAAGGAACCTTAATATTGACTCTCCATATTACAACCTATTTCATCTTTGAAAAAATGCATGTTGCTTTAGCAGTGTGCAATCCGTGACACTTCAGTCAAAGATATGCAATCCAAGGTATGCATATCTCATCCACTCACGTTAGAGCCCAGAACAATAAAACTCCAAGAGAGTGCAATTTGCATTCCTCCACCTCCGTTATATTTAAAAAAAAGTTATACTAAGAAACTGCAAGCAAAAGTTTCGTATGTCAATAAAGCAAGCTTCATATTTCCAAACTTCAAAATTGCATGAGCTGTAAATCTACATTACCTTCTTCAAATAGTTCATTTAAGTAATCACAAATCATGAAAAAAAAGGCAAGATTCATGTTTCCAAATCTTTGCAGATTGGATGAGCGAATTTGTGCAAAGGTGTTGGGCGGGCGTTGGGCAAGCGTTGAGTGAAATGGGAGACTTGACCACTATTGATTCGACGGAAGAAGAACTCGATTCGAGGGAAATTGTAAGAAGTGATCGAATCTGGGAGAAAAACTAAGAGAAATTCAAGATCTTCATGATTTTAGGGTTCGCGATTTTGGCCGACTTCAAATTGGGGCTTTGGGTAATCTGGGTTTGGTTCATGAAGGGGAGGAAGACGACATTCTCAGTAAAGACTCGGCTTGACAATTTTGTGGTTGACAAACATGATTGAAGCAAGATGAGATCATATCTAGAGAAAAAGCAAGAGCAATCTGGGTACTTCGTGAGTTTGTGGTATGGGAAGAACGACATACCTTTGGCTGTTCTTCGTTGAGTTCGGGACCACCACGTAAAGTTGTTGCTTTTGCTCAATGCTACCAACAACACAAGGAAATGGGGACCACAACACTTGCTCGTGTTTGCTGTAGTTTGTGGTAGACAAATCAAGTCTTGATTGGGTTATGAACGAATGGGGTCTTCACGATTTGAATGTTCGAACCTGGGACTACAATGGACGAAGGTGTCGGGTGAAAGGGGGACTCAATTTGTTCATGATTGTCGTCTTGGCTTCACGATTTTGTGGTTGACGAATGTGATTGAAGCAAGATGAGATCAGATTTGGGTTCTTCGTGAGTTTGTGATATGAGAAATTAGGGCTTTAGTTGATGGAAGGGGAGACGACAACATTTCTTTTTCTTCATGAGTCTTTTTTTTTTGTAATTAAAGGAAATGGTGTTGTTTTATATTCCGGCGACCACGTCCGCGCCGGCGTGCCACATAGGACGGTCGACGCTGACTAGGTAGGCCACATCAGACTTTTCCGGTCAATAGGACTGAATTGGACAATATGCAAAAGGTTTAGGACTGAATTGACCAAATTGAAAGGTTTAGGACTTAATTGGCATAAACGCAATAGGTTTAGGATTGAATTGGTAATTTTCCCTGCTCGAATCACCCGACATTACTAAAGAAGGTCCATCGGTCACCCACCTTCGATTCCATCTGTAAGACCCTGAAGCTTTGAGGTATCATATCGAGATCGTCGGGTCCTGTGATGGGTTGGTCCGTTTAGAGGCCGACCAAATCATTCTCCCGTGGAACCTGTTCTCTCTAAAACTTATGTACAGTTAAGTGTTTTGTGATTCTCTCCAAAGTAAAGCACAAAAACATCCAATTAAGTATTTTGTGATTCTCTTTAAAACTCACAAAATGTTTTGGCACAAAATGAAAGTAAAGTGATTGGTATAACATGAACCAAAAATTGAAGAATCAAAGAGCCAAAGCAAGAAAAGACCTAGAGCAAAGCAAGAAAATGAAGTGAAGACACGAAATTGGCCCAACAAGACTAGTAATTGGCACAACACTAAAACAAAGAATTAGAGCAAGAACAAATAATTATGGCAGGTCTCTTAGGGTCATCTAGAAATTGGCATAGCACGAACTAGAAATAAAAACCTAATCAAGACCATCCAACAACTGAAGTTCTAGGGATATCCAAAAATAAAAACAAAATTGGCACAACACATAAGTAATTGTAGTCCTAGGGTTATCCAAAATTTTGAAGTGCATCCGAATCAAGACCATCTAACAAAGCACAAATCAAATTGACATCATAAAAACCTTCACGCTTAACACGAAGTTATTTGAAAATCATAAAAACCAATACATCTTTAAGGAAGAGAGGCAAGCGGCAATGAGAGCAGCCTTGAGGGAAGAAAGGCGAAGTGGCAAGTGGTGTTGAGAGAGGGCGTGAGGGAAGAGAGGCGAGCGACATCGAGAGTGAATAGGCGAAGTGAGATACCATCGAGCGTGAAGAGGTGAGAACAATGTGTTGAGAGTGAAAGAGAGGAGATACGAAAGAGAGAGGAGTGAATATATTTAGGGTTTGTTTTAAAAGGGGTAAAAATGGAAGCATACTTGATAATTGAGGGTAAAATGGGAAATTTTCATTAAATCAAGGCTCAACATTGCAAAAATGCAACTTCTTAAGATACTTGTAACCTTGCATTCAGCTGAAGTCCTTTGGAGAGCCTTGGAAATGCAATTGGGTCACACTAAAGTGAGTAACAAAAGTACCCAAAAGCTATTTGCATTTGGCCAAGAGACTTTATAGTCTCGAAGTCCATTTTAAATGCTAAACAAAACACATCCTATACTCTTGAAGCTTTGTTTAGTTTGTCGCTTGTAATATTTGTGTCTATTATGATGGTTACACTTTGTATCCTCGGGATATCATTGCCTGGTTTAATTAGTTTCCTATGCTGAATGATGATTTTTGTTAGATCTGGTGATTGGCGGGATAATGATGTTGAGGAGACTACTGATACCATGCTCTTGAGTTGATAATGATATTTGAATTTTTTAAGTTTCAGGCAAGGCAATTTCCATAGTTTGAATCAATATAATGTCATGTTTTCTTCATATTTTATTTTGGTTCTTCTTGTACTTGGAGCTTGTGAATAATAAGGGGTTATCGTACTTGCAGATTTTGATAAATTATTATAAGCATAAGGATTTTAGGGCTCGACAGCAATTACAACTTAGTGTATAAATTAAATTGGGGGCATCTGAATATGATATAATGCATCATTTTCGATATTCTTTAATATGTAATTATGCTAATGGTGATATAAATGGCTGAGATTTTGTCTTATGTACTTATCGTATGATGCTATATATTTCGACAATTATGGCGGCTTGCTTTTTCTACATTAATTTGATTATATCTTGTCCATTATAAGGCTTCGATGGTTGTATTTTTCGAGCAGACAATACAATTTAAACAGTGAAAGGATACTACTTCATTAATACTCATATGCGATGCAAAACAATACCTAAGATGATTACGTAAGGTTAAATAACATCTTGTAATGTTGCATTTGACTTGTAAATGATAATTACTTGACCTCTTAGGGAGGTGATATTCTTCTGTAAGTTAATCATAATGAAAAGAGTAAGAAAGGGTATTGATGTCCTACTATTAAGAGGGTGAGAAGGTATACTCCTTACGAAACACAATGAACAATAGCTAGTGCTTTTGATAACACCCTGTTGCTTGAAACTCCCACGTAAGTTGTGGAAGGTGCAGAAGAATGGGTGTTGGTGGCTACTTCTAATAAACAATTGAGATATAAATGAAATTTCTATGTTGGAATTGTTAAGGGTTGGGCACATCACTGACATTCCAAAATCTAAGAGCCTCAGTTGCTAAAAAAGAACTTGACGTTAAAAAAGAACTTGACGTTCTATTTCTCATGAAGATTAAAAATTAAAGAAATTATGGATAGAATTAGACATCCTTTCAATTTCAGAAGTCAATTATCGTTAATTCAATAGGTATTGTTAAGGGCTGGCTATTATGTCGAATGTGACAGGTTGATGCAAGCTCTAATGTGTATAGTGAATTAATATGTAAGGTGATGAGAAGTGAAAAAGTCATGAAACTTACCTTTATACATGCACTAACCAACCGTCAAGAAAGGCTCTTATTATGGGGAGAAATAAATATATCCATTTGAAAAATCATCTCGGGAGAATTGTCCAAAAAGTTGTAAACCTATTGCACTTCTGTCAATTTAGTCATAAACCTTTTAACTTTGCCAATTCAGTCCTAAACCTTTTCACTTCTTACCGATTCAGTCCATCCGGCCAATTTTGGCCGGGAAATGCTGACGTGGACGCCAGCGGTGCCACGTAGGACTGCCGGTGCTGACTTGGACAATTTTTAATAGTATTTTAATATATATATTTTTTATATTTTATATTTTTTTTCTATTTTTATTTATTTATTTTATTTTTTTTTCTTTCTTTTCCTTTTGGCTATTTTCTTTCCTTTTCCAGTGGCCGGCCACTGGCCACCACTGACGATCAGCCACCAACGACGGCCGGCCGGTCGGCTGACCTCACTTGCCACAGGTGAGCCACGGCCGGGTGAGGGGAGACCTCGCCCAGGCGCGGCCCGGTGAGGGTCGCCTAGGCGAGGCCGACCCTCGCCTAGGCTAGGGCGGCCTTGCAGGGCGTCGGCCGGGCGACGGTGACGCCGGCGAGGGAGCCCTCGCCGGGGCTCGCCCTCGCCCGGGCGGCGTCGGCCTCGCCCGGACCAGATCCGGCGAGGCCGGCCCTCGCCCCCGGCTGGCCGGGCATCGGTGGTGGGCAAGGGTTGGCCTCGCTAGATTTGGTCCGAGCGAGGCCGATGCTTGCCGGGCGAGGGCGCCCCTCACCGAATTGGCGAGGCCGGCCCTTGTTAGGCCACGCCCGGGCGAGGTCTCCCCTCGCTGGGGCTCCTCCTCGCTCGACTGGGCCTCGCCTGTGGCGGGCCAGGCCAGCCGGCCGGGCGTCACTGGTGGTTGGCCGTCACCTGTGGCCGGTGGCCAGCCACTAGAAAAGGAAAGAAAATAGCCAAAAAGAAAAGAAAGAAAAGAAAAGAAAAAAAGGGAAAAAAATTCAAAAAAATTCAAAATAATATTAAAATATTTTAAAAATTATCCACGTTAGCGCTGGCGGTCCTACGTGGCACCGTCGGTGTCCACGTCAGTATTTCCCGGCCAAAATTGGCCGGATGGATTGAATCGGCAAGAAGTGAAAAGGTTTAGGGCTGAATTGGTAAAGTTAAAAGGTTTAGGACTAAATTGGTAGAAGTGCAATAGGTTTAGGACTATTTGGACAATTTTCCCAAATCATCTCCCTTGGGTGTCCACAGGCGATTCTAATTGGACTTTGTACCACTGGAAGAAGTTTGGAAAAAGAGGGGCTCAACATTATAGATATGAATTCATAATTGATGGCTCGCTTATGGATATTGAGAGTAAGGGTCATGCCATTATTTTAGGCAAACAATAGAAAGGATGAAGACTTGGTTAAGAAAAGATTGGATACGGTCCTTTGCAACGTTGATTGGATGAGTGATGTTTCCTAATGGTGAAGTCTTTGCCTTATCGGCAATAGGTTTCGACCATAGCTTAATTATTTTGTCACTTATACCCGAGTTAGTGTCAAGGAAAAAAGAGCGTAAATTCTAAGAATAGCGGTGTTGCGACCTCACCTTGGGTTGCACGGTGTTGGCTAATGGATTATTAAGCCTAAACTTAATTAGTCTCTCCTAAGCCCATATCAATTTGCAACTTTGGGTTCAAGTTCTTAATATGTAAATGATTTTTAATAAAAAGTCATCACTAATTAGTTTGTGGTGGATCTATTAGAAAACCAAGTAAAGTAACCGAAAATTTACTTTACTCTCATGAAATAGAGATTTTGGGTCATAGGATTTGGTTATATTATATTTCTCTGATGCCTTTTCAATACCATTCTTTTTATGAGAAAAATATTTAGTAGGCAAATTCGATTCATTTTATTACTTCTTAACATGTGAGCTATCGGTATAGAAAGCACTAATTTAACACCCAAAAAAGCAATAATACATTGTAGGACTTACCTTAGAGCTCCAAAAGCATATATGATGTTAGTTAAAAGATCACATCAACAACTTACATATGATTTCTAATTAACACACAATCATTCAATTTTTTTGGATTTTCACTTATTTTTAATGAAATCTAAACTACATGCAACGCAATGCAATGCAATTATTTTGAATGCAATGATGTACATAATATGTCTATACTAAATGACGTGTGTCATGAATAAACCTAACTTGCAAACTATATGCCGCATAATTTTAATTAAATGACCTAATTCTAATGACATGCAATTATCAACATGCAACTATATTAAAATGTCAAGCATATTAATTTAATGACCCTAAACATGAAATTACTAAATGACTGATTCTATATGACATGCGGGTTATTTTTTTGTATTTTCTTTTTTGACTAAAATTCGTAATAAAAAATACCCATATTTAAACGTGTGATTTAAATTGAGAAAAGGACGCCTAATCTATTCTAGGTAGTATTTTTGTATTTTTTATTTTGAAAAATCAGAATAAATAAATTACTCAATTTAAACATGCGAATATTATCAATAAAAAATTTAAATTATAACTAAACTTTTTGGATTTTTTTGATGGAAACGGTCAAATAAAAGATAACCATTCAACCAAATAACATCCACGCGATCCACAAAACTAATATTTCCTAACTTAAGGAGATATTTCAAAATTTCGTGGATATGTACACTAGATAGCAAAAATGATAAGAAATAGATAACAAATCCAAAGATCAAATTGGAAAATAATCTTACCTATTTGCGGATAACCTTTCCAAATTCAATATGGCTACGGATCGTGACTCGATGGATGGTGGCAGACGGCGGTGGGCGGCTCACTGGTTAGGACGTTGATGAGGGCATGACTACTGGATCGAGATCGAGGATCACGTCCAGGGACAGTGCGGTGGTCGGCTGTGTGGGGCGCCGTTTGTCGATGTAGGGGTTCGCGGCTGACGACTGCTCGTTGGTATGGTCAAAATCTGCATAACAATAAACCTCAGACGGCGAAAGGAACGCCTGTGGTGATGGATTGGGCTGCAACGGGAGTTGCGATCAGCACTGGTTGTGTCATGGGGCTCTCGGTCCGGACTCGGTGGCATTGGCTAGGACAGTCGCGGTGGTGTAAGTTCGTGGCCATGGACAGCGATGAGGACCGGTGACTGTGGGACTTGGACTGAAAACCTTGAGGGGTGGTCACAGTAGCCACGAACTGATAGACCCAAATGTGAATGAACGTCGACACGCCTTGCGGATGAACCTGGTGATGAAGAGCGGCGATAGGCGTGTCCACAATTTGCGGATGTCACGTTTGTTACGCCAACCGAAATCTCCAATTGCAACCTTCCTTTTTGTTGTCTTCTTTCCTTTGGAGTTCTCTACTTCAGATCACGTGGCCATGGGTTTTCCTGACTTGGTATTCTCGACCTTGGCCGACAGGTTGTGATAATGGGACAAACGAGCAATAGGAAGCAGCAGCAAAGACATGTCACGGCTGTCGGTGGCGCACGGCGAGGGGCTGGGAGACAATGCGAAGCTGCGACTGGCTTCGATCAAGAAGGCCTCGACCGTCTCTGCTGTTCACTCTTTCTTTCGTGTATCTCGATGTGCGCTCCGAAATTCTGAGTTGCCGACTCTTACTGTGGAGAACGTGAGTTCTCTTTCTTTGTGGCCGTATGTTCAATATGTGTATCCTCTCCTCCTCCTCACTAGTCTATGAAAAGTCCCTTTTCTAATTGACAGAGATTGGGCTGCTATCAAAGAAACAAAGCAAATCATATTTCCTCCTGTGAATGCTCAAAAGATATACTTAGGCGAATCAATTGTTTCGTGGATCTCGACGCACGAACTTTAAAACAAATTTATTGCTTCTGCTTCTTTCCTTTGAAAATATGTCCAGCTCTTGTGATCGTGATCAACCCAAATATATTCCTTATTATTAAATCGTTTTCTCACCTTAAAGATTCGGCCATGTATTAGGCTTTGAGCCGAAATTTCATTCACTTATGAGCTCAATTCCGTTAAAACCAGGACTATTCACATAAATTTATAATTCAATTAAGTCCATCCACAGCCAGTCCCATGAATGTGCAAATGTATAAGCTTAATTATCTATTAATGCAAAGGCTCCTAAAATCTATATGCAATTTAATTAATTTTTCTGTTTGGGGGTCGGGTCGATTCCTAATTTTTTATCCAATAAATGAATGACTAAGTCACCAAAATTTAATTATCGACAAGTGGCTTGAAGATGCAGAATACAAAGTGATTGTTAAAGCTGCTTGGAAAAATCCAGATCTGGTTCGCCGGAATTTAGAAAGGCAAAGTGAAGAAGGTTTATGAGGAATTGGAGAAATGATGCCAAAAAAAAAAAAATCTAATGCTTTTTGCCAAATTGAATCTTTAAATTAATAACTTGTGGTCCTCACAAATGGAACAACTTCGGACCCCAACTAGGGGGCAAACAACTGATTAGTAAGCAAATTGAGAAGCTTTAGAGGAAGGAAGAGATGTACCAAGACTGAGATCACAAATTAACTCACAAAAATGCGGAGATAAAAACAAAATATTTCAATGCCATTACTATGATGGCCCGGGTGGTGATGCGTGGGGAGGAGGGATGGTGGTGCGTCTGCGCCTTGGTCCACGGACGTGTTTAAGGAGGGGGCGTGTCTCTTGTCCCACATCGCTTAGGGAGAGAGTTCTGGGTTGGCTTGTAAGGCTTGGGCTCCTCTAACTTTACATACACGTTTTCTTGGGGTAGTATGGACTGCCCCGAGAAGAAAAAAACCGTGAGAACTTAGTGTCTAAAGTGGACAATATATGTATAGTGGAGATTGCGTTACAAGTGGTATTAGAGCCGATTTCCGATCGCGTGTAGGGCCATAGCGAGGATGCCACGCTCCTAAGGGGTGGAGAGTGTGACGGCCTAGGCAGTGGTGTGCAGGGAGGAAGGATGGCGGTGCGTCCTCGCCTCGGTCCTCGGACGTGTGCAGGGGGTGCATTTCTTGTCCCACATTGCCTAGAGAGGGAGTTCTAGGTTGGCCTTATAAGGCTTGGGTTCTATTATTTTGTACATACGCGTTTTCTTGAGATAGTATGGGTTGTCACAAGAAGAAGAAAACCGCGAGAACTTAGTATCCAAAACGTATAATATATCTACCCTAGAGATCCAGGGCGTTATATTTATAGTTCGAAGAAGACAAAGAAACAAGATTGGAACATTATTGAGAGGATATTCAGCTAGACATGTTTCAAATGATGAGTAACTTCTTTCACTCAGGTGCCCTTAATCCCCAGTTGAATAAGACTTTCATTCATCCATAAAGTGAACAATCCAAAATTTTTTGAATTAACTTATAAACTTATCAGTTTGACCAACTTTGACTACACTATCATATCCAAGGATATCTGAAATTGCCTTAAACCTTGGCAATCTCAACTGATGGTGACTGAACATAGTGCTTTTGTTAGTGGAAGGCAAATTCAAGACCACATTATGATAGTCCATGAATTGTCGCATTATCTGAGGATTTAAAAAAAAGAATAGAAACTATGAACATTTGTAAAATTGATATGTGGGAAGCTTATGATAGGGTGGAATGGGACTTCTAGGAGGCTTGTATGAGAAAGATGGCTTTTACGACAAATGGCTATCTTTGATGAGGCAATGTGTCTTGATTGTCACTTTCGGTGTGAAATTTAATAGAGAACCATTGTAGTATTTCCAGCCAACACAAGGAAATAGATAGGGAGACCCTCTCTCCCCTTATTTGTTTATAATCATGGCCAATGTTCTCTCAAATCTCATGAACAAAGCTCGAATAAGGCATCATTATAGATATTAAACTACTGAGATTGCCCAACGCTTTCTCATTTATTGTTCGCAAATGATGCCATATCTTTTCTTGATGGTAAGGTGTGTGAATGCCATAATCTAGTTGTAATTGAAATCAGTGTTGGTTTGCCACGAGTCCATCTATTAACACGAATACATTCGGAATATACTTTAGTAAGCGTTACCCATGAGTCTAAGGAGAAATATTGTCACGCTCCGAACTTCAAGCATGTGCCCATCCCTCGGTGGTCGATAAAATTTGCGACGTCCTAAGACGCGTCGCCGACCCATTTGTTTTAATACACATGTGGAAGCGAAACAAAACCCCTGACAACAACCAACACGGGATAGAAAAGCAGGAAACATATTCACAACCAAAACACTTTTATAAACACCCCAGTTTATATATAAGACTAGTCTAAAGACAAAAGTCTACTCAAGCAGAAAAGCCTACAAGTCCTCTAGGCACTCGAATCCCCAATTGAAAACTTCGAGGTCTCCTAGGAATTTGGGTCCACCACTGCACCACCAGGAGGGTTAGCTGTACCCTCGCCAAAAGCGACTTCTAACACCGATACTGGGACCTAAAAATCTTGTAGGGGCCCAACTCTGTGTCCATTGAGCCCGCAACGATACCACACTCTGAATCGATGGGGTACCCTCTGAGGTAGACTCGCATCGACCTAGACGTTGATCCTCACGAGTTCATAGACCCAGACTCCGTGGCCCCCGGGAATAGGGATATCGGTAACCTACTCGGTAACTCAGCCCAAAACATTTCGGAGGAACAGCCATCTAAGGACTTGAAAAGAATTGTGCCCACGACGGGGTGAAACAATGTCTCAGCAAGTTCACCCCCTAAACTCTGACTAGGAAGGAGATACGCCTAGAGGCAGTTATACACACAAGTCAGAAGACTTACCTTGCCTCAGTTTCCTCCTGTACGTCAGTATAATTCATAATCTCAACCAATCAATTCAATCCAATCGATCATTCAATCCATTCACTTCGATACAATTGATACAATCAATACCATCTATCAATTCAATCAATTCGATTTCTACTCACACAAGCTGATGTATATTTATGCTCACATAAGCTGATATAGATAGTAACTCGCACAAGCTGATATATATTATATCTCACACAAGGTGATATATATTATTACTCTCACAAGTTGATATATATTATTGCTCTCACAAGCTGACAATCATTGCTCACACAAGCTGATGATTCAATGCTCTCACAAGCTGACGATCATTGCTCACACAAACTGACAATTCAATATTGCTCACACAAGCTGTCACACAATCAATCAGTTCTAGTCAAGGACATTGTGCTTTGTGCACCAATTCCTCAATTAAATAATGAACTTGGCCAATTTTCATCGTGTTAAAAATATCCGATAAAAATAATTGTGTATGGGTACACGATCGACTTGAGCAAAAAATGCAATATCTTTCTTTTTGAAAACCCCACTATTTAATATAGTGCATAAACACATTTTTGGTGTTAAAAACTGTAACCCCCGGATCTCATATTATTTCACATGACTTACTTTAATTTCAAGAATTATAAAATAAATTGCAGTCAAGCTGAATCATAAGAAGCTGAGTTGTACTCAGCTCTATTTATCATAAAACTTTGTTTCTTTACACGTAGGGAGATGAGGTTAAGAGGGGGATTTCTACAAAAAACACTAGGAGTCACGAACACTAAACATCCCACCTCCCATCGAGTATGTACAAGTTGTCAAAACCAAAAACAAAATTCTCCCACACGTTGAGCGCTCCTCAGCCACCTCCTACATCGCGAGACTACCATTGTGGCCCGGTCCGTCGTCATACAACGCCAAGGGCCCCACCAACCGACCATCTGCACAAGCGTAGAGGGCAAAGAAGGCCATGTATGCCGGCCCTGCGGGAGCCCCTGTGTCTACTATCAAACAGGATGTGCATTTGACAAAGACTACACCTGGAAAATGTTGATCATGGAATTCCTCTTGCCGCCATACAAAATCAACGGGGGAGCCATAAAGGATAGTTGTTGTGGCAGCAGGCAGTGTAGGCGGTACTGACGACATCTTCTAATCTGAAGAAAATAACATAATAAACAAGTGTGAGTTTTTAAAATAAAAACTCAGCAAGTGGGCGGTTAGTCCTAACTTGGATTTGGCCAATAGGACAACAAATACGTAAACAAGCTGTCAATTTACTGAATCCACAGAAGTCTAGCTGCAACAATAACCCAGGGGGAGATGACACTCCATCCTGAACCCCTTGCACCCAACCTGGCATCACGAGGTCCACAATCACCTAGGGGAAGACGACACTTCACACTATACCCCTCGCACCCAACCTGGCATCACGGGGTCCCCTAAGAAGTTATTCAACCCTTCTCAGACCTCTGGAGAGAATACCATTACTTCTTTTCGTTCCTCTCCAGGCATCCCGACACCCGGGGTCTCACATTGGCTTTTTAGCCAACCACACATTCATAATTCCACCTTGTTGCAGCACCAACAACTCCCGTACACTAACAATCTCATCAAGGTCTAAACATACATTATTAATTACTATGAGGTATACAAGAACCCTCATTAGAGGCGACAAAGTAAGAGTCCAACAATTTTCTTGCAAAAAGACTCAGAATCTACTGACCTGAACAGAACTAGGTAGAGGCTACTGAGACACTAGACTCCATATGTGTCATGAGAATCAAGTACAAGAGACACAACAACTGTTGCATATTTTCGGATCAAAGCAGTTTATGGACTAAAATGAGCAGTTTCAATCACAGACACATAAAGTATATCTAGCCTTATCAGAGTGTTATGAAATTTCAGTATGTTATAGAAGAGACATAGATTAACATTTTCCATGCATAAACCTACTATATCTCAATGTATTAAGAGCAGTAATTTATGTCTTCTTTCTAAAATTCTGCAGCAACTTTCAGATTTAGTACCTACAAAAGATAAATCGTTTCACTAGTCAAACCTTGTTCATTTGTTCTCAAATTTTAATATGTTATTCCTAAGGATGTGTCCTACAACTTTCACTAAGGGTTTGAAGTCAAATTCTATCTAGATAATTACAGAAAATTCACAGAGTCATCAAAGGTCTTGCTGTTTTCTACGAGATAGCTTACTGTTTCAAAGAGAACTACTTCTACATACTTGTTTTGTCATATAGCTATAACTAAAAGTCGAACTCAATCTAATGGATGTTCTCTTAAGTAAAATGGTTCTTTTCCTTTTCTTCATTATTAGAAATCAAGACGACACAAAATAAAAAGCTTTCCATCTATATTTCTCTAGAACATAAACATCTTATACTGTTTTCTTCGTTTCTAGTTCAACCAAACCATAAATTTCTCTACCAATCTCTTTTATAACACCTCAAGACTCTTCCACAACATCTAAAAACAATCATAGTAAGTCTTTACTTACAAAGAAATATTCCACAACTCGGTACAAAGCAAATGTTCACAATACGCATGGCCTTCTACCAAGCAAAACAACGTATCTCAGTTTGCTTGCAAAGTTTCTACCCCTATGCTGGCCATTAATTTGACAAGCAACTTGCAAAAAGCGCACCATCGGTGAAGCCGAACCAAAACAGAATTGAAGGAGCGGAAGACTCACTGGATAACGTGCGACAGCACCTCACCCAGTAACCAAAGGATTTCCTTAGTCTAGTGCAACGGAATTGAACTTGAGTCGCTCACATTCCAACTCCCAAACCGAGCTTGGTTCCCAAATTTCTCGCACCCAACTTCGATATCTACCCTGATTTTCACATGCACAACTAGGCACATCCATTTCGTGAACCCAGGACACTAATCACAGCCCCACTTGCCTGGATCTTTCACCGGCGGAAGAGGAAGGAGGCGTCGGGCGAGCTGGGGTTCCACGGCTGGCAGTGACGATTTCACTGCTGGACAGAGGCACCGGTCGTGAGAGGCCAAGATGAGGTCGGGCTCGGTGGAGATGAACGAAAGTGGGAGGAAAGGAAGGTGGTGTGTCTCGGCTCAGAAGAAAGAAAAGAACGCAGGTTCGTTCATGAGTTAGAGGGTGTCGGCGGTTCGGGAAAAGAAAAAGATTAAAAAAAAATACGAGTGTTGCTTCCCCCTTTCATCTCAACACCACTTGGCTACAACGTGGGTAAAGAAGAAAATTTCTTCTTAAAAATAATCCCCCCCCCCCCCCCCCCCCAACTCTCATGTACGAAGTGGGTCATGGCTGGATTATCATTATTTATTTTTATTTTTATATATATTTATTTTTATTATTATTATTATTATTATTATTATTTTTTTTTTTGACTAAAATATGCTTAATCTAACTAACGAAATTTGGGCGTCACAAAAACCGACGCTCGATATTTTCTGAACAAAATACCAAAATTTCACAATTTTGGAATAAATACCCAAAATTATAATTTCCACTCAATTTGTACAAAAAAGAATTCAATTGCGAAACTAAGCACATCAATGCAATCAAGCACGAAATTCCGGTTACCGGTTATCCCGGTATAATTTTCAGAAAATAATAAATAATTAAATAAAAGCCAAAAATAATTAAATAAATACAATTAATTACCAAAAATACCAACTTAGGCTGAGAATGCTTAATTAACAACTCGAACGGGCCGGGAAAATTTTCGAACCTATCTAGATAAATAATACAACTTATCTAGTCCCTAATCTATCCGTTCTAACAACCTAACATACATAAACGGATAATTAAATCACTAATCCAATATAACTAACAACCTAAACCTTAATTAACTTAAATTAATCAACCCCTAAGTATCATTAACTCCCTAAGCAGAGTTTAGCAAGTAAACTCACCGGTTTAGCGTTCCGATGGGTCCATGACAATGGCGACGCGGAGACGGGCAAAAAACAACCCTGCGGCGACACCAAACAGAGATCGGACGGGCTTGAAAACGGGCCACGAATTCCAAAACTCCTTGCTAGCTTTTCGGTTTTGTCCTTGGGCCAAGCAAATTGGAATGGCGATTGGAATGGCTTGGGATGGGAGGCGGAGGTTGCTGCAGGTAACGGCGGGCTACGGTGGTGGTTCCGGCGGTCGGATGGTGACTTGAGGCGGTCGATGGTGGCCTGAGGTGGCTCAGGGACATGGTTGGGGACGAGAGGGATGATTGCGATGGGCTCGCGAGGGCACGATGGGCGAGCGAGCGGCCAGCGGTGGTCCTGGCGGCTTCGGCGGTGGTCAACGGTGAAGGGGGAGGGGCTGCTTTGTTTTCCTCTAGTTTTTCAAGCTCAAAATGGACAACAATGGGGAAAGCAAGCTTGCTGAAGAAGATGAAGCCAACTGCAACTTGGAGGTGCCCAAAATGCCTAAATATCCCCTTAGTTGATCATTGCTTGGCCCCCACTTGATCAGCCCTATCCTAAGCCAATTTTGTAGTACAAAAATTCCTCTAGAAGCATCCCCAAGTGGTCCAAAAGGTTGAGTTCCCCATGGCCTACGAATTTTGAACCATTTCCCCCAAATCCACTTCAATTCTCGTTCAATTGGATCCAATTTGATGCCCATAAACCCCACCAAGGTGCCATCATCCCAATCAACATTTTTCCTCACCAATTGAACCAACTTGAATCCCAAAAATGCGACAAAAAACGGTCATATGATTTTTCCGGACAAAAACGGCCTTACTTTGAATTTTTGCCAAAAATCCCGGTTTGCAGAAAAAATCTTTGAAAGATGAGTCGACGTTCCTAAAATGACTCGCGACATGATATAACTTTCAATTTATGAAATCGGGTTTAATTTCGCGGTTAATTTCAATCTGGCATGATTTTAGTGTGACCTAACCTACCGAGTAGCTTTTAGGAATTTTTAGTGCAATTGACCCTGGTCGGTTATTTTTGAACCACATTGTGCATCTTCAACACATTGGTGACTCTCGGTTCTCGTGAAAATCTCGAGATTTCAAATACAGACACAGGGTACTAAAACGACAGAAAAATCGGTCTAGTGCCGATCGACGAGAATTTTGCAATTAGGTGGAATCACCCACACTTAAACATGGCTCAGTCAGATCGACTTATCTCCGGTCTCTAATCGATTTTTAATTGTGCCGTAATGACCCTTGTAAACTAGCACGGTTGAGCAGTCGATTTCTTGTCAAATTCTCAGATCTATTGCGTTAAAATCCCTTAACAGCTTCACCAGATAGACTAGTTATCTCATGAGTGATTAGTTCAGAGAATAGAACTATAGACACATTGATGAAATGCCCGATTCATTCAATTAAAAATAGAACTGGAAATTCAAGATGTCATAACTCTTCCCCTCATATAAAAATTTCGTTCTTGAAATTTAAACCATTACAAATCTTTAAACAAAAAGGTGGGGGTACAGTCGTCTCATCGAATCTTCACTTTTCCAAGTTGCTCCTTCTGTGCCGTGGTGTTACCAGACCACTTTAACCAACAAGATTGTCTTGATACGCAGAACCTGCTCCTTCTGATCTACAATCTGAACCGGTCTTTCCACGTACGATACTCCGTTGTCCACGTCTAACTCTTCAAAATTTAGCACGTGAGTCGGGTCAGGCTCATACTTCCTCAATATTGACACGTGAAAGACGTCATGCACTTGCACCAACCTCGGCGGCAATGTAAGACGATACGCTAGAGTCCCTATTCTTTCCAAAATCTCAAAGGGACGTACATACCTCGGACTTAGCTTCCCTTTTTGCCGAAGCGTGAAGTACACCTCATTGGTGACACTTTCAGAAAGACGTGCTCACCAACTTAGAATTCCAAAGGCCTTCGACGCTTATCAGCGTAGCTTTTTTGGCGGCTCCGAGTGGTCTTTAGTTTGTCGCTGATAACTGCAACTGCATCCATGGATTGCTAGACTAACTCTGGGCCTATGATCTTTCATTCTCCGACCTCATCCCAACACACTGGCATTCTGCACGCTCTGCCATACAACGCTTCGAAAGGTGCCATCTGAATACTCTGTTGGTAGCTATTGTTGTAAGCGAACTCGACGAGATGAAGCTATTCCTCCCAGCTTCCTTTGAAATCTAGCACACATGCTCTCAATATGTCCTCAAGAGTCTGAATCATCTTTTCAGACTGACCATCCGTTTGAGGATGATAGGCCATACTATACTGCAGCTTCGTTCCTAAGGCAGCCTGCAAACTCTTCCAAAAGGCAGCTGTAAATCTTCGGTCTCTATCAGATGTGATCGTCACCGTCACTCCATGCATACGAACTATCTAACGCACATATAATTCTGCATGCCTATCCAAATCAAGATCTTTTCATACATTGATGAAGTGAGCTGACTCGTCAGTCTGTCGACCACTACCCAAATGGAATCATTACCCCTCTGACTCCTTAGCAAGCCTATCACAAAATCTATTGTGATGTGTTTCCATTTCCACTTGGGAATCTCGAGAGGTTGCAGAAGTCCTCCTGGCTTACAATGCTGTGCCTTCACTCTCTGACACGTCAGACACTTGGCGACATGCTTGGTGATGTCCGCCTTCATACCAGACCACCAGTAGTGTTGACATAGATTTTGATACATCTTCGTACTACTAGGATGAATGCTGTAACTGCTACGATGAGCTTCTGACAAAATCTCCTCCTTAAGCCTTGCATTGTTAGGTACACACAATCGTCCTCGGAACCTTAGTGTTCCGTCTTCAGAAATATGAAATTCAACTTTTCTCTTCTGGGTATCCTCTTGCAGGATTTTCTAAATTTCTAGGTTTGTCAACTGAAGCGTCTTAATTCTAATATGGACTTTCGGCTCAATTCTGAGGGTGGCCATAAGATTTGAAAGATGACCTACCTTAAACTTGAACACCGAATCTCGAGTTCTCTTGAGTAAAATCAATTCCTTAACCATCATATGCGCAACTAAAGACTTCCGACTCAGTGCATCTGCGACCCTATTCGCCTTTCTAGGGTGATACAAGATATCACAATCGTAGTCCTTCAGAAGTTCCATCCAGCGACGCTATCTCATATTCAACTCTTTCTGAGAGAATAAGTACTTGAGACTTTGATGGTCTGTGAAGATATGGAATCTTTTTCCACACAAATAATGTCTCCAAATCTTCAGAGTGAAAATAATTGTTGCGAGTTCTAGGTCATGCGTCGGATAGTTTAGCTCATGGGGTCTCAACTGACGGGACGCGTATGCAACAACCCTACTATGTTGTATCAACATGCAACCCAGTCCTCTAAACGACGTATCACTATAGATCTCGTATCCTCCAAGACCAGATGGTATCGTCAACACAGGTGCGGTAGTCAGCTTATGCTTAAACTCTTGGAAACTATGCTCGCACTTGTTTGTCCACACGAACTTCTCTTCCTTCTTCAATAGTCAAGTCAACGGCGATGCTAACGCTGAAAATCCTTCCATGAACCTTCTGTAGTAACCTGCCAAACCCAAAAAGCTTCTGATCTCTGTCACGGTTGTCGGTCTTGGCCAACTGATCACTGTTTCGATCTTAGTTGGGTCCACGGAGAGTCCTTCGCCTGAAATCACATGACCTAGGAATGCAACACGAGTCAACCAAAACTCGCACTTACTGAACTTGGCGTACATATCATGATTCCTCAAGGTCTGAAGTACCTCTCGTGCTCCTGTACACTTCTCGAATACACCAGGATATCGTCGATGAACACGATCACAAACTTATCCAGATACTCTTTGAACACTCGGTTCATCAGATCCATGAAAGCAGCTGGGGCGTTCGTCAAACCAAACGGCATTATAGTGAACTCCTAATGGCTGTATCGAGTACGAAATGCTGACTTCGGTATGTCCTCCTTTCTGATCCTCAGTTGATAATATCCTATCCTCAAGTCGATCTTTGAAAATATCGACGCTCCTTGCAGCTGGTCAAACAAGTCGTCGATCCTCGGCAGCGGATACTTGTTCTTGATCGTCACCTGATTGAGTTGACTATAGTCCTTGCACAGACGCAATGAACCATCTTTCTTTTTCACAAACAGAACTAGTGCTCCCCAAAGTGATGCACTGGGATGTATGAATCCCTTATCCAATAGCTCTTGCATTTGCACCTTCAGTTCCTTCAACTTAGACAACACCATCGAGTAAGGAGCCTTAGAGATTGGCTCTGTCCTAGGTGCTAACTCGATCACGAACTCTATCTCTCTCTCTAGCGGTAGGCCTGGCAATTCTTTCGGAAACACGTATGGAAATTTTTGTACCACTACAATATCTTCAATCTTTAGCTCCTCAACTGTCGTATCCACGATAGTCACCAGGTAACCTTGCCAACCCCCGTCTAACAAACGGGTTGCCTCAAGCGACGAGATTATGGTAATCAACGGTTCTCATCGACTTCCAGAAAACTCGAAACTCTCACCCGATAATGGGGTTAAACTGAATCGCTTCTAGCAGTCCATCTTAGCTCGTTGCTTGGTGAGCCAGCCCATGCCAATTATTACATCGAAATCATACATGGTTAGGACTATCAAATCTATCCTCACCTCTCGCTCACCAATCACTAACTTGCAACCAGGACAACCCACTGCAGCTAACACCTTATCTTTTAACGGTGTAGATATGTTAACCATTGACTCCAACAACTTAGGAATCAATCCTACCAGCTTAACAAATTGCTCGGCTATAAACGAATAATTGTGCGAGGATCAAATAAAGCATAAGCAGCATGGTCGTTCAGCGAAACCGTACATGTAATCACATCAGGCAAGTCCTCTGCCTGTCCTCTAGTGATGGCGTATACTCGTCCTTGTGCTGGAGGTCTATTCTGTCCTTCCTACAACGCAATTTGTGGCATAAACCCTCTATTCTAATCCATCGGCGGCGGCAGCGGTAACTGCTGTAGTCCCCTTGGCCTTCTGCGACAATCTCTAACCATTTGACCTTGCTGGCCACACTCGAAACAAGCACCCGCCCTTAAATGGCACGGGGTTGAACCATGTCGCATTCCATAAAAGCGACATGCGCCATTCTGACTCGGCGCTGACTTGCTTATTCCACCCTTCATCCTGGGCGGAACATGATACATTCCTCCGGTCATGGGCCTCTTTCCAAACTGGTTCTCATCTCTATTCGAATTGAACCTTGAATCAAATGCAGCAGTCTATTCACTCAGGTTCCTCTCTATCAGCTGGGCCCGACCATAAACCTCACTGTAATCCTTTAGGTCGAAGGGCACCAGTGGATTCCTCAGCTCTAGTCGGAGGCCATTCCTGAACCTTCGAGCTCTGTCTTTAGGATCCTCTACTATTCTTGGAGCGTATTGAGACAGCTCAACAAACTTAGCTTCATACTGATCCATGGTCAGCATCCCTTGACGGAGGTGCTAGAATTCCTCTATCTTTTGTTCTCGGGCACTACCCGAAAAATACTTATTATTAAAGGCTCTGAGGAAAGCATTCCACACCGAGACTACGCCTTCTGGGAAAACTGTGCCTCTGGTGGCTCTCCACCAAGTATTCGCGTTACCCTGTAGCTAGTATACTGCCAGGACAACTTTCTCTTCCTCAGTGCACATCAGAAGTGCAAAGGCTTTCTCCAGGTCTTGGATCCAGAGCGATGCAGTCTCGGGATCTCCTGTGCCAGTGAACCTTGGTGGTTCAGCTTCAAAAAATGCTCTATGAGCATATGAATATGCCTTTCTCTCTCTCAACGACTACAATCCCAGCTGGAACTTCGGCAGGTGCGGCAGCGGCGGCGGTAGTGGCGGCGGCTTGATTTTGGGCCTGTTGCTCCATCAGTGCTCCCAACGTCTCAAGCGCCTGCATGATCCCTTCAATCCTAGGATCACCAGGGGTTGCTACCTAGCACCAACTGAAGGCGGTGCTACTCCACTAGCGCTAGCCAAAGCGGGCGCTCTACCACGATCCCCTCTAGTACCGACCTTTGTCGGCTTCCTACCCCGAGTAACAGATCCAATGGTTCTCTTCCTAGGAGTCCTCTGCTCCTGATCACTCATTTAGCAAGTTCTTTATAGAAACCTGCTTTCCAATTCCATACAGAATTAGAAGCTGAGAGATCCCTACAAAAAAATCTACCAAACAGCTATCACCGACATGCATCAACATAAAATGAAGGCCATCCTACTAACTATCCCATAAACCATCACACCTTATCACTCAAACTATCAACCGGCTTTGATACCACTCCGGGCGGGGATGTCACGCCTTGAACCTCGAGCGCGTGCCCATCCCTCGGTGGTCGATAAAATTTGCGACGTCCCAGTACGCGTCGCCGACCCATTTGTTTTAATGCACATGTGGAAGCGAAGCAAAACCCCTGACAACAAGCAACATGGGATGAAAAAACAAGAAACATATTCACAACCAAAACACATTTATCAACACCTCGATTTATATACAAGACTAGTCTAAAGACAAAAGTCTACTCAAGTAGAAAAGCCTACAAGTCCTCTAGGCACTCGAATTCCCAACTGAAAACTCCGAGGTCTCCTGGGAATTTGGGTCCACCACTGCACCACCAGGAGGGTCAGCTATACCCTCGCCAAAAGTGACTTCTAACACCGATACTGGGATCTCAAAATCCTGTAGGGGCCCCACTCTGTGTCCATTAAGCCCGTGACGATACCACACTCTGAATCAATGAGGTACCCTCTGAGGTAGACCCGCATCGACCCAGACGGTGGTCCTCACGAGTTCATAGACGCAGACTCCGTGGCCCTCGGGAATAAGGATATCGGTAACCTGCTCGGTAACTCTCTTGGGCTAACCAAAACGTTCCGGAGGAACCGCCATCTAAGGACCTGAAAAGAATTGAGCCCACGACGGGGTGAGACAATGTCTTAACAAGTTCACCCCCTAAACTTCGACTAGGAAGGAGATATGCCTAGAGGCAGTTATACACACAAGTCAGAAGACTTACCTTGCCTCAGTTCCCTCCTGCACGTCAGTATAATTCATAATCTCAACCAATCAATTCAATCCAATCGATCATTCAATCCATTCAATTCGATACAATCGATACGATCACTACCATCTATCAATTCAATCAATTTGGTTTCTACTCACACAAGCTGAGGTATATTTATGCTCACACAAGCTGATATAGATAGTTGCTCGCACAAGCTGATATATGTTATAGCTTACACAAGCTGATATATATTATTACTCTCATAAGCTGATATAGAATATTGCTCTCACAAGCTGATAATCATTGCTCACACAAGCTGACAATCATTGCTCACACAAGCTGACGATTCAATGCTCTCACAAGCTGACGACCATTGCTCACCCAGGCTGACGAGTCAATATTACTCACATAAGCTGTCACATGATCAATCAGTTCTGGCCAAGGACATTGTGCTTTGTGCACTAATTCGTCATTTAAATAATGAACTTGACGTATTTTCATCGTGTTAAAAATACCCGATAAAAATAATCGTGTGTGGATACACGGTCGGCCTGAGCCAAAAATGCAATATCTTTTTTTTTTTTTGTTGAAAATCCCACTATTCAATATAGTGCATAAACACATTTTCGACGTTAATGACGCTCGGTATTTTCTGGACAAAATACCAAAATTCACAATTTTGGAATAAATACCAAAAATTACAATTTCCACTCAATTTGCACAAAATAGCATTCAATTGCAAAAACTAAGCACATTAATGCAATCGGCACAAAATTCCAGTCATCGACTATCCCGGTATAATTTCCAAAAAATAACAAAAAATTAAATAAATACAAAAAAATTAAATAAATACAATTAATTACCAAAAATACCAACTTAGGCTGGAAATGCTTAATTAACAGCTCGAATGGGCCGGGAAAATTTCCGAACCTATCTAGATAAATAGTACAACTTATCTAGTCCCTAATCTATCCGTTCTAACCACCTAACACGCATAAATGGATAATTAAATCACTAATCCATTCTAACTAATCACTTAAACCTTAATTAGCTTAAACTAATCAATCCTTAGCATTATTAACTCCCTAAGCAAAGTTTAGCAAGTAAACTCACCGATTTAGCGTTCCGGTGAGTCCATGACGACGGCGACGCGGAGACAGGTGACAAACAACCCTGCGGTGACACCAAACGAAGACCGGACAAGCTTGAAAACGGGCCACGAAGTCCAAAACTCCTTGCTGGCTTTTCGATTTTGTCCTTGGGCCAAGCAAATTGGAACGGCGGCTGGAATGGCTCGGGATGGGAGGTAGAGGCTGTTGCAGGTGACGGCGGGCTACGGTGGCGGTTCGACGGCCTGGACGGTGACCTGAGGTGGTCGATGGTGGCTTGAGGTGGCTTAGGAACACGGCTAGGTGACGAGACAGGCGGACGAGCGGGATGATTGTGATGGGCTCGCGAGGGCGCGACGGGCGAGCGAGCGGTCAGCGGTGGTCCTGGCGGCTCCAGCGGTGGTCGACAGTGAAGGGGGAGGGGCTGCTTTGTTTTCCTCTAGTTTTTCAAGCTCAAAATGGACAACAATGGGGAAAGCAAGCTTGCTGAAGAAGATGAAGCCAACTACAACTTGGAGGTGCCCAAAATGCCTAAACATCCCCTTAGTTGATCATTGCTTGGCCCCCACTTGATCAGCCCTATCCTCAGCCAATTTTGCAGTACAAAAATTCCCCTAGAAGCATCCCCAAGTGGTCCAAAAGGTTGAATCCCCCATGGCCTACGAATTTTGAACCATTTCCCCTAAATCCACTTCAATTCTCCTTCAATTGGATCCAATTTGATGCCCATAAACCCCACCAAGGTGACATCATCCCAAACAACATTTTTCCTCACCAATTGAAGCAACTTGAATCCAAAAAACGTGACCAAAAACGGTTCTCTGATTTTCCCGGACAAAAATGACTCTACTTTGAATTTTCGCCAAAAACCCCGGTTTGCAGAAAAATCTTCGGAGGATGAGTCGACGTTCCTAAAATGACTCATGATATGACAAAACTTTCAATTTCTGAAATTGGGTTCAATTTCGCGGTTAGTTTTAATCTTGCGCGATTTTAGCGTGACCTAGCCTATTGGGCAGCTTTTAGGAATTTTTAGTGCAATTGACCTATGGTCGATTATTTTCGAGCCACATTGTGCATCTTTGACACATTGGTGACTCTCGGTTGTCGTAAAAATCTCGAGGTTTCAAATACGGACACAGGGTACCAAAACGATAGAAAAATCGGTCTAGTGCCAATCGATGAGAATTTTGCAATTAGGTAGAATCACCCACACTAAATCACATGGCTTAGTCGGATTGACCTATCTCCGATCTCTAATCGATTTTTAACTGTGCTGAAATGACCCTTGCAGACTAGTACGGTCGAGCAGTCGATTTCTAGTCGAATTCTCAAATCTATTGCATTAAAATCCTTTAATGGCTTCACTAGATAGACTAGTTATCTCATGAGTGATCAACTTAGAGAATAGAACTATAGGTGCGTCGATGAAAAACCCGATTCATTCAATTGAAAATAGAATTGGAAATTCAGGATGTCATAAATATGA
Source organism: Eucalyptus curtisii (assembly GCA_017140595.1). NCBI lineage: Eukaryota > Viridiplantae > Streptophyta > Magnoliopsida > Myrtales > Myrtaceae > Eucalyptus > Eucalyptus curtisii. Next base: position 19,982,286 of record CM029501.1, on the reverse strand, counting down.
CTCACGAGTTGAGAGTGCCAGAAATTGAGAAAACAATGAAATATTTGGGAATCCCTTTACATTTGGGCTAGTTGAAGAAGCAAATGTTTATTTGAATTCTAGCTAGGGTCAATATAAAATTGGAGGGATGGAAGGAGAAGTTGATGTCAAGAGCAAGGAAGGAGATCGATATTAAAACGATACTTTAGGCTTTTCCTGAATATGCAATGTTTATATTGAACATAAAATAGCATCCTTCTGGTGGAGGAAAATTGAGTTCAAATTAGGCATGCACTGAAAGAAATGGGAGGCACTAAAGACAATGGATGTCTAGATTTCACAGACTTGATTACTTTTAATAAGGCTATGTTGGGTGAGTAAGCAACACGACTATCTCAATGTCCTTTCGCTCTATGAAGTCAATGGCTAAAATGAATATATATTCTTAGGGGTGATTTCTAGAATGCTGGTATGAGATCCCACCCCTCTTGGGGTTTGCAAAGTTTGTTAATTGGTAGGGATTCTAACTCTTAAGAATGTAAGTGATCTGTAGGTGATGGAAAGACTACTAATATTTGAGAGGATGAGTGGCTGTAAGAAGGTATGATAGGAGGCCCAACGAACCAAGTAGACCCTCAAAAAGTAGAACTGTTTAACTAGAGTGAAAGGATTTGGAGTGAACAAAGATTGCACAACCTATTTGAAGAGTATATAGTGAACAAAATCCTGACTATTCCATTATGTTCGAACTCTAATGGAGATAACTTGGTCTGGTTAGGAAACAAAATAGGAATGTACTTAATAAAAAGGGGGTACAACAGCTTGAGAGCTATTGAACATTCACCGACTACTGATCAAGCATCATCATAATATCAAACACCTCGGGCTCTATTGTCAAAAATCTGAAAATTAAACTTGTACGAAAAAATTAGACTCTTCACGTGAAGCATATTTCAAAATGCATTACGCATGCGAGAAAACCTGTTCAAACAAAATGTCTTACATAATCCAATTTGTCCGCTATGCTTACAAGCCCAGGAAACAATTGAACGCCTTTTTCTGCTATGTCACTCGACAAAATCAAGGTTAGACCCAAGATTGGAGATCAAGTTCTCGCATAAGAAGTGAATTCAACCTATATACTAGAAGTCCCCAGCACATGATCCAAGGGTAATCCATAGTTTTGTCATGACGTGGCCCTTAAATTAGACCACACGAACCGGATCTTGAAGAAAATCTTGTTGATGTTCCCTGCCGCCCTTACAATACTTCAATTGGATTGGAAGACCATACTTTGATGATGCATCATGAAAATCTTGCAAATCGAATCGGATCTCTGTGTATCCACTTGATGATTACCTAATTCTGACCATAATCGATTCAACCCAGGATCATAACCAGATTTTTCAATAGTTAATGTCCTTTTCCTATTATGCATAAACTTCAATTTGGATGCTACAAGGTATTGCCCCAGAGCCAGGCCCGTTAGATCACGATCAAACGCTCGAGCAATGTTTGAATTGGTCTACGTGTATTGAAGGAAGAATCCAGGGTTCTTGTCGAGGAATCTTCGGAGAGCTTATAAAGCCAAGTCGCATATTGTTGCCAAACGTTTTAAATTTGCAAAAAGAAAGTCAAAGTCGTGAATCTGAAAAAGGAGGACGGCTATTCATTGAGCCACTCCAATGAACTCCCGTTGCGTGTCTTTGATCTAAGGCAAAAATCCTTAAAAATAGATACAGCGATGATCCTCTCGAGTCCGACATCGTTTTCCTAACCAAACGTAAAGATTTGCTCTGCACTCCGAGATCTTTGCCCTCATTTTCATGCAACTCATCTTTTTAGAATTGGGTTAGTAAAATAAAGGATCCTCTTTAGATTGGAAGAGTCTTTTGGCCACTAACACGTTATTCCTGGTCAAAGCAAAGTTTTAATTGAAGAAGACGAGTTAGCAGTAGTTAGAACTTTTCCAAGTACATGCATTGAAACTTGACCACCCTAAGTTCTAGGGTTTGCCCAGACTAAAGTATTTAAATGACCGATTTGGAGTAATAGAATTTAGAAAAAATACAAGCTACAACAAACATAAAGTAAAGATCATACATCTGTTCGGAATATTGAGTACTTCAAGGAAAGTCAATCAACATAATTTTTTTGGTCTGTAATCCTCATTTGCATAAAATATAAGTCTTAATTCTTGTTTGCTACTTAAACGTCAATGATTTTAATAGAAATACTGCACACCCCTTTGGGTCCGTCCATGGATGCATTAGTTGCATAATAAATAATAGACATGGTCGACTACAATCGAATGTTCTTTAGGTTCACGTTTTAAAAAAAATTATTACAATTCAGACTAAAAAACAGAAAGCAATTAGGACACTATGGAACCGTGGTGTGCACCACTAGAGTTGAGCCGACCAACTAGATAACCATCCCGATGAAATATTCTTACATGATTTAGGTGCACCAGAGCCTAGCTCACACGCACCGTTGGATGGGACGAGTTCATACAGTAGCATCATGGGAGATTGGCTCCACCTAGACTTTCAAGAAAATCACGGGAATTAAGAAAACAATGATTAAAAAGTAAATTTCCCAAAAAAAGAATGTTTTTCACTGAAAGCCATAAAACACACTCTGCTTCTATAGTTTTAAATTAAGAAGACAACTAGATTTCCTCTATATTTGGAAGGGAGAAGTGCCAAAAAAGTCCTAAACCTTTTGTGTTTGTGCCAGTTTAGTCCTAAACCTTTTTTTGGTGCCAATTTAGTTCTAAACCTTTTTACTTAGTGCCGATTCAGTCCTTTCCGGCCAATTTTGGCCTGATTTTGCTGACTGGACGCCGGTCGGCTGATGTGGCCTAATCGATGTTGACGTGGATAATTTTTAATAATATTTTAATATTTTTAAATTTTTTTATTCTTTTTCTTTATTCTTTATTCTTTATTTTTTTTCTCTTTTCTTTTTTCTTTTTTTCTTCTCTCCTCCTCCCTCCGGCCGCTAGCCGGACCACGGCAACCGGCCAGGGGCGACAGCCGGCGAGGCTCATCGGCCACCTCGCCAGTGGCCGTGAGGGCGGCCTCGCGCTGGGCGGCGAGGGTCGAGCCTCGCCCATGGCCGGCGAGGCTCGACCTCTCCAGATCCGGCGAGGGCTAGCCTTAGCCGGCGCGCCTGTGCCGCGATTTAGGGAGGTCGAGCCTCGCCGGCCATGGGCGAGGCTCGACCCTCGCCGATCCGGCGTGAGGCGGCCTCCGTCAGCTGGTGAGGCTCGCCTCGCATCGGGCTAGCGAGGGTCGAGCCTCGCCCATGGCCGGCAAGGCTCGACCTCGCTGAATCGCGGCCTCGTGCCGGGCCGGCGAGGGTCGACCTCGCCGGCGCCGGATCGGCGAGGTCGAGCCTCGTCGGCCATGGGCAAGGCTCTACCCTCGCCGGATCCGGCGAGGGCGAGCCTCGTCGCTCAACGCGAGACCGCCCTCGCGGCCACTGGTGAGGTGGCCGGCAAACCTCGCCGGCCGTTGCCCCCGGCCGGTCGCCGTCATCCGGCCCAGCGGCCGAAGGGAGGAAAAGAGAAGAAAAAAAAGAAAAAAGAAAAGAGAATAAGGAATAAAGAATAAAGAATAAAAAAAAGAATAAATTTTTTTAAAAAGATTAAAATATTATTAAAAATTGTCCACATCAACACCGATTAGACCACGTCAGCCGGTCGGCGTCCAGTCAGCAAAATTTGGCCAAAATTGGCCGGAAAGGACTGAATCGGCACTAAGTAAAAATGTTTAGGACTAAATTGGCACCAAAAAAAGGTTTAGGACTAAACTGGCACAAACACAAAAGGTTTAGGACTTTTTTGGCGCTTCTCCTTATTTGGAATGTCTAATCTTATGGATTGACCGGGTCAATTAACCGACAATATTAATAATTAGAATCAAATTATATCTCCTACTCTAATCTAATCTTCCGATAATTCACTAATAATATTATTAACCTTATCAACATCCCTCAAACTGAGATTAGGTGGAAAACCTAGTCCCAATTTGTATCGTAACCTACAATGATCAAAGCATGGTAAAAGTTTGCATGGTAAAGCTTTTGTAAATATGTCAACAATTTGATGAGTAGTGGGAAAATAGTGGACTTCAAGAAACTTGAGAGTGACTTTCTCTCGAAAGAAATGAAAATTGATCTCCACGTACTTTGTCCTTACATTAAGGATTGGATTTGCTGTCAATGAAATGGCCTAGCAGTTATCACTGTAAAGCAAAGTCGGACCCATGAGCAAAATACCAAAATCTCTCAATACAAAAGAGACCCACGTAAGATTCACCGTGGCAGAAGCTAAGGCCCTATATTTAGCCTCCATTGATGATCTTGACACTGCCATCTGCTATTTTGTAGACCATGAAATTATATTTGATCCCAAGGAAGTGCAAAACCTGATCATTGACCTCTGAGTCTCAAAACAGCTAGCCCAATCAGAGTCCAGATACCCGTATAAGTTCATTGTGTTATTAGAATAAAGATAAAGCCTGGTTGTTGAGTTCTTTCCACATACCGCAAAGCCAAGTTGCTGAGTTCCTTTCAATAATATTATCAACCCTATCAAACTTTACTCACACTAAAATTGAAGTCCTCGATGCTTGGCACGATGCACTTAAACTTAATTTTCAAAGTTTAACCTCTCTTTGGGTGTGATATATATAAAGCGGAATATAAAGTTGTGGAATTTTCTTTATATTTTATTGAACAATACATTAGCCTATTTATAGGCTTTACGGGATGTTTATCTAAAGTAATAGAATATTACAATAGAAATTACAATCATTCAGAATCAAACAGATATTCAGAATTAGACAATATATGTCTAATAGGGTGTTTGATTCAAGGAGCATAGGATCCTCCAATTGACTTTTCCTGTTGTGAATGAATGTTTCTACAAAATGTGTTTCCATAACGTTAGATGATGTACATGTACATATCAATGACTGACTTGTTTCTTTCTGTTTTATAAAGATTAATTGATTCTTATAAACAAAACCCCAAAAAGTACATGGTATTCTAGGGTTCAAAAGTTCCTGCTTCGGCAACCCATTCTAGAAGATAGAAAAAAAAGAAGAAAAAGAAATAGAATCAATTCACCGACTACGTGATTGGAATCTCCATAAATCAAGCTTGATTAACATCCCTCTGAACTCAAGGAACGTGCTCAGGTCTGCGAGAAAGATAAAAAAAGTTTCCTATAGATGGCCATGAAGGACATTAACGCTTCCAAAATTAAGGGCCTTGCTAGGTTTCAAAGTGTATTTATTGGGTTACCTAATTTCTTACAGAGAAATAAGATCGAAGTCAAATCTGACAGAAATTGAAGAAATGGCAGAAAAATGGAGTGTTTGGGAGAAATTGTAATCTGTATTTTCTGTATATTCATGTACAGGAGCACTGTTCTATATATGTTACAAGAGAAAGACAGGAAAGAGAATATACACGATTATATCAGGATTACATTCCCACTTTACCAAGCTAATCACAAATTAACTGAATCAATTAATTGGCAATATAATCAATATGGAATATCTGCCATCATATCTCCAACAAAATCGCTGACTAAAGATATGGAAATATCTGCAAATCAAAGCCGAGAACCCTAACAAATAGTTTCTTACACGTCGCGTATGGTACTTTTCCTTTTCAAGATGGCGTGGCTTCGCCATAGTCTCCCTGTACGCGTGTTTATATATGAGACCCTTGGGGGCTCTCTCTCTCAACTTCGCCACAAACACCAACGCACACAAACTTGCCCATCATCTTTTCATCCCTTCAACGTCAGAATGGCACAAAACCATCCAATGGTCTCACATTGCATGACGATAACACTCATCTTGATGAGCACAGTGGTGTGCCAATCCAAGCTTTTGAACGATTCGCTATACCGCAAACTCCTTTCTCTCCCCATCGCCAGCGACCTCCACATTGACCCCGAATCCATCGGTGAGGCCTCTGTTGACTTTGGCCTCATTGTTCGAGAAATTCCTGCAGTCGTCCTTCGCCCATCTCATCCCGAAGACATCGCGATTCTCGTGGCGTTCGCGTACAGTAAATCCTCTGTTCCTTTCCCTATCTCAGCCAGAGGATGTGGCCACTCCGTCCGGGGACAAGCTATGGCTCGTGATGGGGTCGTTGTGGACATGACGTCTCTTGGTAACAAGACCACCGTGTCGTGGAGCCAGTCGCTCGGCCACTATGCCGACGTTGGAGGCCAGCAACTTTGGATCGATGTGCTGGAGGAGACGCTGAAACATGGTGTTGCCCCGGTTTCGTGGACAGATTATTTGTACCTAACTGTGGGTGGTACGCTCTCTAATGCAGGCATTAGCGGGGAAACATTTCGATATGGTCCTCAGATCAGCAATGTCTACGAAATGGATGTCATCACTGGTATGGATGGAATCACTCTCCTCTTCCGTATTTTGATCAGAAACTAATTGAAATAGGGTTATGATGCCAATGAGCCTATCATCTCGGTAGATAACGATCTGCGAAACGATTCATGATTAGAAAACAACAAAAGCAGATTT